>VMRM01000035.1:4009052-4609052 GCA_010277075.1 Poeciliopsis retropinna | reverse complement strand
TTTCCCAAGTTTGTCACCGAATGCTTGAATTAGTTTTGCTTTATAAAATACTGTCCAAAGCTGCACACAGCATAAAAGCATACCAGGAAGCGACAACAAAAAACATATGTTTAGCAAGACTGTCATTCTGAGAATGACATAGATGAATTTGCAGGTTTACTGATTTAATCCAAATCGTAAAAAGATAACAGACAACTCAGCAGCTGCTCTCTGAAGAAAATTCAATTTATTACCTTCAGATAAATCTCCTCAGGCGATATCACTTGTAAAACGTACCTTATTCAAGTAGAATTAATCCTCGGTAAGATGTCAGTTTCATATCTTAGAAGAATGACAACCATAAAAAAAAAAAAACCTAAAGCACCAGGAACAAATAAGATTAATTAGCTGTCAGAGGTTCTCTTGTCAAATGGAGGGAAAAGCTTGATAAAAAATAAACCACAGCAAAGCTATGACAAAGAAATACATCTTGGTTGCCTGACACTTATGTAAATTAGCATAACTTGCTGAAAAGTTTCTGAAAATGTAAACACGCATTCACTACTTTAAGAATTTATTGCACCAAAACTAAGATGTTTAAGCTTCTTATCTTCCCAGGACGTTCAGCTATAAAAGGACGTTTTTATAAGTTGTGCCAACATATTCAAGCACTCAACAGGCTTGTGTGAACCCTCTACGTTGTGAATAATATTCTAAATTAATTTTTAGTTTATGCTTTGTGGGCAGTTGAAAAATGTTTTCAGGTACAAGAGGCACAAGAGTAGATGAAAGCTGTTAAATGATTTCTTTAGACCGCTGCTAAAGTCAAGAGTTTTAGCTGGCAAAATACAAAAAAAAAAAAAAAAAAAAAAGAGCAAAGGGTCACTGAAGACAGCTTCAGTGTTGGCAGAAGAACATTTCAGAGAAGTAGCAAATGAAAAGGAGAAAAAGAACAATTTATCCTAATTGGAATTCAAGTACACTCATTTTTAGAAGCTTTTAATTTTCACATCAAGCCACACATTATTCTTCAACAAGGCAGCGCCATAATAACCCTTCCAAGCCATTAAACAATTGTGTAACTAAAACTGCAAAAGCAGTCTGTTCCATTACCTTGACAGTTCTGTTTGATCATGTATATCACTACTATGGTCTGACTTTAATTCCCACCTCTTAATGTGGGAGTCCAATTACCTTGTCATCTCTTTGATGGGTTCAATGACGTTTAATGACGACATGTAGGAGGGCTACTTTTGATTCCAGCTGTGCTAATATTACCACTGAGCTGCTATGAACTCCTGCTCTGTCCCCTTCACCTATTGATCTGTGGATTTAAAACAAAAACATCACCTGGGGAATGTATGAGATCCACTAGACGCCTGACAGTCAGCTATAACAACTACAATCTAGACCTTGATGAATTGACTTTTATGGCATATTTTTTTCAGTACCTTTTGCTCATTAATAAATTACGCCTACAGATGGAACCTTGCCTTAATAATAAATGCTGAAATCAACCATATAAGTTACAGAGAGTGGTAAATTAGTAAGTTTTGCTTGTGCATTTTCATCTTTATCTCCTTTTATTGGACCCAAATCTTCTCACACATGAACTGTTGATTTTTTAGTTAGATTCGTAAGTGTCACTCTGTTTGAATGATATGTGACTTAAAAGAAATAAAGGTTTGTTGTAATATGATTGCATATAGGAATGTGTGATATATACGATAAAGACCTGCAGTGATGCTTGTTGATAACGTAACTGGCCGGTATCAAAACAGAGCGAGCGGGAAGCAGCAAGACTGAGAGCATAAAAACATCAATTATCTGGACCGTGTTTGGTCTTAGTGTGACACTCCAAGGCAGCGCGCCAGATGTCACGGGTCAGACATCGGGGTCATGGGTCAAACATTGGGGAATTGAGGGGTAAAAGCGTTCGCCGAGCTCAGTGAATTCTGTCTCTTAACGCTCCGCGGTCTTAGAACGATACTCAGGAGGAGCGCGGCAGGTGTCACGGTCCGACTTGTAAATATGCACAGTGCAACCCCAGCAGACTGCGCACAGAGTAAAAAGCTCCTGAGGTTTAAACAATCAGACCAGGAGTGGATAAATGTAATCTGCAAAGTATGTGGAAGAGAGGAAATACAAGCATTTTGTTTTACCACCTTAAAACGAAGCATGTGCTTGAATACCAGCAATACAATTGACTACAAGTTCCAGTTACAACACTAGGTAGAAAAAGCAGGACTTGATGCAGGCATCCTTTATACTAAAGTTGTTGTGTTTCTATGTAGAGACATATTTTTCATTTATTTAACTTTGATTTAGCCAGGTAGTGCTGCCGTCTATCATTGCCAACTCTCCATTAAAATTAAGATTTATCTTAAGGGCACTGATACAACAAAACAGTTACAAACATTACATATAAGTAACGTCCACAAAAACAAGAGTATATATATATATATATATATATATATTATATATATATATATATATATATATATCTTTGAGTGGAATATATATATATCCCACTAAATTAGTATGTGATTTTTATGTGTTTCTATTGTAAGTTTTATGCAAATCATATCATGATATATATCGTTATTGGCACCTATCACTATATATATCGTAATATAAATTTTATGCCATATTGCACATCCCTAATTCCATATAATAAAAATATTATGCTAAAATGTAGCTTTACAGAGCAAATATAAACAGAAAAACTCTACATTTTTTCTTCATTGTTTTCAAAACAGAAGAAAAACACTTCTCAAAAAACAAAAATGGAGACACACAACTATACATAAAAAAAACGGAGCGTCATCTTGAATAACAGAGGAAGACTATTACTTTAAACACAAGATGTATTGTTTTCCCAGAAAATGTCATTTCAACTCAGAAGATGTTTAATGCATGTGGGATCATAGCTGGAGGAAGTCAGCCTTATTGTCAGAAATTGGGCAAACCGAAGCTGATGGACACAGAATTTATATTGTTTTATCATGGATTTTATTTTATGTGTCCTCTATAAGTGAAAAAATGTGTTAACATCCATAAATACTTTTAATAAATGAAAATAATATCCACATTCTCCAAACGGTGCCTGTTGAGATTTACTTCAACGATTAACTGTAGTAACTTTCTCAGTGTCTGAGCCAAATGACTGCAGGTGTTGATCGCTTCCTGAAATTCAAATAACACTGGTAGGGAAAAAAGGATATCTAAAGTAATAAAACTGTTTTAGCATCTGCATTTTATTAAAAAAAAGAAGAAGTGGTGTTTTCTTTTACAAGTGGTTAAAATAGAGCGGAATGTATGCTACAAAAACAAAAACATTTAGAAGAGCTGAAAGCATTTAATTGTCGCAGAAGTAGTTCAACTGTGTCCACAAATTTAAAATCCTTTTTACCGGTGCATAGAAGCAACACAATTACAGCCTCCTACATTGGGCACAGCAGCTGAAGTCTGAGTTTATCACACAGTTATACTTACTTATAAATCAAACAGAGGATAGCATGATCATAATGAATAAAGGCTGGGAGAACAATGGGAAGAGGAGAAAAAGAAATTGATGAAAGGAACTCAAATTTGTCCTCAAACGTAAAGCATTTGATTAAAAAAAAAAAAAAAAGACTGAAAAAGTAAAAAATAACTGATAATTTCTCATTTATATTTTAAAATTATGTCAGACAAAAATAAAATGCTACATGGAATAAAAAAACATATTTTCAAGATAAAACCAATCTATGTAACTGAGTTACATTTACTCAGTTACATAGAGTTACATTTGTCTCTGCTGTAAATACTCCCAATAAGACAACCATAAATCCCTGGGTAATAGTTAAATAAGAGGTAAATGTGAAAAATGCTGTTCTGCTTCAGCACCACCACCAGCATGTGGAACGAAGGACTTTAATCAAAATTAACTTCAGTAATAAAAGCGAGACACATTATCGACTGAAGTCAAATGAGTTATTATACACTTCAGAGCTGCCATAATCTTATGGAGTTACACTTGAATATTAATACCGCATAATGGCTCTTCCTATCAGAGAGATGTGTGCATAAAACAGAATACAGATATATGGTATTAATATGGTGCTAATGCACAAGTGCATTTATTTCAGACTAAAGCAGGCTGCCTGCCTCGTGGCACATACATTCTGTGAACCTTTGTGTTATTAAGTTTTTGGTGTCAGCTCATTTCCACCTCGCCTCTCCAGGAAATATTCGGTGCCACCTTTAATCTCCACTTCCTGCCACTCACAGGAAGTTTATTTATCCAGAGGCAGAATGGGAAGTCTGTGTTTATTATGAAGTTTTGGCATCAGAGACAAAACAAAATTGTTAAAAAGAAACAAGAAAACAAGCAATGCAGCCCTTCTATGGATATAAATATCTTAGACATAGCGAGGTGCAGTCATTTCTCCTGTAAAAAGCAGGCAAAACAAAAAAGGCAGCTCACTCTGCCGGCAATAACCATTAACACAGAGCGCTGAATTAGACACAGTGAGGAGAGGTGTCACCCGGCGTCACAGCGAGCCACACAGGGATGACAGTGGCAAGATAAAAATGTCATCTACTCCCCTATCTCCAAAAATAATGCTGTAAACATTCACTGGCCCACAGAGACATCTAATCTCAACACAGAAAGCTGCAGCACAGCTCACACCTGAGCAGATCCCATGTCCTTGGCTGCACTCTGCAAGACACACTGTCTCACTTCAGCATTCATCAAGTCCAAGCAAGCATGCAGTCAGTCAAACCAAGCATGCATTAACAGAACGGGAAGCCAGGGACACAGAATTATGTTCACATTCTCAGCTGTGGAAAAAAAAAAAAAACATGCACAGATAGCTGAGCAGACTCCAATCTGCATATTCACACCTTTCATTAAAAAAAGAGCGGACAGGGGGAGCCTTAGAAAAACCTCCAAAGCCCTCGAGTTCTTTCACAACCACAAATGTCACTGCATTTTACTGGGATTTCTTATAATAGACCAACACAATGCAGTAATTAGCCAGTGGCACGTATTTATATTCAGGGTCTTTTTCGCAGATACCCCTAAATATAACCCAGTGCACTTCAATGTCTCCAGAAAACATGGAAGTTATCACCTGTGAGTAAATCAATCTCAATATATCAAGAGTTTTCTGTGTTTGGCCATCAAGACTAAGGAAAACAAACACCAGGTAGGTCAAAAATAAAGTTGCATAAAAGTGAAAAAGAAGAAGAGTTGGGTTCTAATGAAGATTGGCAAAAAGAAAACCATTTCTAAAGAAAAAAAACATGCAGGCTGAATGCTCATGCACGCTGCACTTTTCAGATTTTTATTTATAAATATTTTGAACTATAAACAGCAACATTAAGAGATAAAGGGCTGATAAAGTTAACCAAACACACACAGATACATTTAGCAACACTGCAGGTTTTATATCTGTTCTACGATTTCTTCCAAAACCTTTCTGATCAGTATTTTTAAGGTTGTATATTATTAATTTATTCCAAACTACAATTATGCACCTTTTTTTTTTTCTTTTTTTTTTTTTTTGCAGGTCTGTCACACAAAATCAAAATAAAAAAATACATTGAAGCTTCTGGTTTAACATCACAAAATGTGAAAAAGCGGTATAGGGACATGAATGTTTTTGAAGAACCCCGTGTTCAAAATATGATTTCATTTTAGTTAATATAAATTTGTGCTGCATTTTTTGGCTGCTTTTATATTCAAGTTAAGGAATGAAACTTTTTTCCCTATAATACAGTGACTTAGCCCTCAAGTTTAAAAATGTCACAGCTGGGTAGTCTAAAGAAATAAGATTCAAAAGTTCAAAATATTAATATAAAAATTACATTAAAAGACCTTCAAAAACCTTTAGAACAATAATATTTTCCAGATCACTTTAAAACACACCAGGTTCAATACACATTTAAAAGTCTATTATAGCTCTTGCAAGAAAATATTCTCTAAAAACAAACAAAAAAAAAGCTTGTGGCTTCCTCAATGCAACAAAATAGCATGCCCTTACAGTCAATGGATTTTTGGAATGAAATTTTGACTGAGGTCATGCAGGTTCATTTGCAGCCTCCCAAAGTGTTGACAAATCATGCCGTGACCAGCTTTGCAGCACTAAAATGAAACGAGCCAAGAGGGAATTGTTCAATAAAGGTCCTTTACTGATGCAGGTAAAGTCTAAGGAGCTGGAGACAGAAACATGTTAGTGGAGGCCTGTGCAGGTCCTGTCGTGGGATTCATGTCTCGATGGAACAGATGTATAAATCGAGGTTATGACATTTTTTTTATGTCAAGAAAATTGATCCTTTTGCTTACAAATCTGCACAATCTGAGAAGACACAAATTTGGATTTGTATGAAATAATCAAAAGAAAGGTTGCTGAAGTTTCATTCACAATTCAAAGAGATATAGATTACATTTGGTTAGGATGAACTTTTTTTTTTTTACAAATTATACCCCTGCATACAGTACACACTGGTTAAAATACTGTCATTTTGTGTTATATTTAAAGTCATTCAGCTTAATTCAAAACAAATGCCATAATTCAATTTAAACGCAATCTCAAGGCACCTTATAACATATCCAGTTTATGTAGCCAATTCAGCGCAATCACTTCAACAGATTAAGTCAATTGCATACATCCAAATTCAATCTTGGCTATAAAATATTGCAGTTAAATCCACTTTATTATCACAAATGTTTTTAATATAAGGAAACCCAGCAGTAATAATCAGAATGCTACTGCAGGTATCATGTGAAATTTTCCACGTGGATGTTGAAGGAAAGAGAACTACCTTCATGAGAAAAATTGAGGTTTCAGTGAATTTTAAAGAACGAGACGGCACATTTCAATGAAAGATTATGCTTTTGTTTATGACGTAAACATGTTTGGAAGAAAGCCTGAGACAAAGAATGTATTTGTTTTATTGCTTAGCTCTATGCTCACCAGGCCTGTCACCATAACTAATTTTGCTGGAAGATAAATATTCCCAGAAGTTACTGCGATAAATGGTATTGTTGTTTTGGAGACCATTTACAAGAAATATAACGGCAATGGCATAATAATGCAAGAACACATTCTCAAAGATCAATAAACTTTAAATTCTAATGAGCATTTGATATAAATCTGACTCAGACGGTCAGATTTATGTAAAAATTAACTGCAAAATATTAATGGAAATCATTCAATTTAGTTGGGCATAATACAGCTTAAATATCCAAAATAAAACTAAACAATAGGAAGAACAAATAAAATGAATGATCAAGTCTTTCTAAACAAAACTGCCCTTCAAAAAAAAAAAGCTGGTTGAGACCAAAGCGCCAGACCGAAGACTTTTGTCATCCAGTTTTTTTGTAAAAGGATAGAGAGAAAAGAAACGATAAATCATGCAAATGGAAATAATTGTGCTCGTTTTAATTTATTATGTACTTAATTGATTTATTGCTTTTTGCAACTAAAACTTTTCTAAAACTATGGAATCCAAATTAAAGTTCATCTTTAAGTTACAAATGAGCAGCTCATCAAACGCTGATAAATAAATAGAATAAATAATAACTTGCTTTTCTTTGAGTCTAATGTATACAGAAGACCAGAACGCTACAACAGAGGAAACTATGGTGAATATGGATAAGACTACTAAGCCATGTGTTGTGCTAAGGTTTTAGTTCGTTACCTCATTGTTTTACTGTTGCATATGTCCTGCTATTTCACATATTTATTTACATGCCAACACTTAAATGCCCTACTATAAAATGTTCCTGGAGACGTGCTTCATGACATTAGATATTTATCATTTATTATGAAAGCGTGTTGCCATTTTAGTTGCAAGTATTGATCATCTGCATTATTGATTTGTTATTCTCCCCTACTGAGTAATTGTCTGGTTTGCTGAATGTCAGGTCATTATATGATTATTATTATTTACTAAACTCTAAGTAGCTTTCTGTTCTGTCTTGTTTAGTTCCATCTTCTCTATTCCCCTTTTTTATATGACACTGTGAACAGAAAGACCTTTTCACGTTGTGTTGTCCGCATGTTTTACAAATCCATGTTTCTGCTTACAGCTGGAGAACAGTGGTGTGTTTCTGAAGAAGAGTGTTGAAAAGTGGAACATCGATAACCATCAGACCAAGTTCACAAAAACAGCTCTGCAACATTCACTTGGTCAAAGAGCAAACATTTGTTTCACTGACAACATTCATTTGTGAAAAGAAGTACTTATCTCCTTTTTCACAAGAAAAATTACAATCTAACTTCTTGAAATCCTACATCTACAAACATTTGACACCGACACAAGCAAGTGGTGTTCAATGCAAATACGTATAAAAACTCACTAAACTCAAATTTGTTTATTCTGTCTGCCAGTCATTTAGTTTTTTTCACAGCTTAAAATTACAGATACAGTCAGATTTCAAGCAACTTACCATCTTTTCTTTCTTTTACCTCTTACCTTCTCTTCACGCTTTCTAACCTCAGATCTGCTCATAACACCCCAGAGGCTGTAAGGTTTTTTATGCCGGGTGCTGTGAATGATTTAACATATGCCCAGTCATGTCCCAGGGCAGCCAAGAGGAAGAGAAGAAAATGCAAGTTTCATTACACCGGTGCTCAGCTATGGGCAAGTAATTACACTCACACAACAGCATATTTCATTTCCTCTTTTGGACGGCAGGGGCGACTGACCCGAGTTCCACCAACTCAGCAAAAACTTTTTTTATCCAGCGCACCCATGAAAAGGTATTTCAAATGACACTGTGTAACTTGCAGCATTGGTCCTCTTGTATGATGCATATAAGGAAGTTTTTTCTTCACCCTTCACTGAGGTCAATCTGTGGTCAAACTTTTCAACAAGGTACATCTGTCCACGGTTTTCCCACAGGATGTAATGCTAACAGACAGGCTGCAGCAGCCTGTGCTTCGCTGAGCAGAGCGAAGGGGTTAGAACGGTCACGGTTTGAGTGAGCGGGTCAGTGGAGAAGTCGAATCCAAAAATCAAAGCGGAGAATGTATGAAAGCAGATTGAGCGACTTCATCTGAAACCAGTGGTACAAAGGTGAAATTGGTCACTTTTCACTCAAGCTTGCATGTCTTTTAGGTGAGGGGACACTTTCACTACTGGCAGAAAGTTTAATACACCCTTCAATCATTTTTCTTTTTTCTGAAAACTCACATCCTTCACTTATCCAGTTTCATGGGTTTTTTTCCACTGTCTTCTAAGTTGATCAACATGCTCCCACTAAAACTAGGAAAACACATCAACCCAGTTCTAAAGTCAGTACACTTCCACCTTTAAAATGCATTACTTAAATTGTGAAATCACAGAATGGCTTGACAACGAAATACATTAAAGATCTAATGAGCTTTCCAGACTGCTGAGGTCTTTTGGTTAAAGTCTGCTCTGCGTCCCCAGAACCAAACATGGAGAAGCAGCATTTGGTTTTTATGCTCCAATAATCTGGAACAAACTTCCAGAAAGTTACAAGTTTGCAGTTTTCTGTGGTTCTGCAAAACTGTTCCTGAAACACAGAATTCTTCAAATCAAGGATAAAAACCAATTTGTTTAGTTGCCTTTTATTTTGTATGACATCTACTTCAAAGCACTTTGTATAACTTTTCTTTATTTTACCACAAATAAAATGTTTTTTATTGGTTTCCTGTGTTGTGTTTGTATTTCTTTATCATATAAAACCACTTTGAGCAGCCTTGCTGATAAAACAACTTGACTAAGAATCTCTGAAAAGAGCCTGGACCAAATTACTTCACATGTGTTTTCAGTTTCATATCTAAGACTGAGCTATGCCCTACAGCCACCATATTGCCAGAAATCCCTCCAGATCTGACATTCTTAGAGTTTTGCAAAGAATAACAAGTTAGCTTACATTTCACACAGACACTACTCCGGCTGAACAACAGGGAAATATTCCAATAATTAGTAAGCTATGATTACAACAGCAGGATGCGACATAATGAGCTTATGCTTTCAGGTGACGTCTATTAAAAAGTTAAAACAGAGAAAGAATGAAATGGAGTTATGACTTATTTAATTAGCATGTCAAACTCTGACACCGAGGTGAGATGTTTATGTGTTTAAGCTGAGAGAGTGAAATAGTGAATGAAAACGTTCTGGAGTTATGCAGATGTGCCGAGCTGAGGTCAGACAGTGGGTGAGCGACTAATTATCTGCGAGTGATTTGAACTAATAGGATATGAGCTCCTGCACTGAGGTCATCTCCTTTGAGAGCAGAATGATGATCCGTTCAGAGACCTGACAATACATTTCCCTGTAGGCATACCCACGAGTCTAATAATGCAATGCTTCTCATTTTGCATCCCTCACCTTCATCACTGCTCTTTGTCTGCTTATGAAGCTCCGGCCAATTATTTCTTCTCATTCTGTTTTAGTTTTCACCTCGTTCGCCTCTGTGTGTTGCTTCTCACGCCAACGGTGTTGAATTATTGATGGGATGTTGAGCTGGTGAGACTTCTCTCCCTGCGGTCTGGGTTTGTGTTGCTTTTTGCTTCCTGTTGTCATGCTGTCTCGCTGCATGCAGATGCCAGTATGCATATGTGTTTGGCTAATTAAGTCTGCCTGGTGTAACACCAGAAGACCTCTTAATCAGACAGAGCTCGTTTGAATCATCGTTGCGTTTGGACGAGCAGAAATGTGAGAAGAACAAGGAAAGATATGCTTGGTCTCTCAATGTGTGTACCTAATGCCTTTTTTATGGTGTGCAAGTCATAAAGCTAAAGAAATGCAGCGTTATTATTAATGTCAGCACCAGATGTCAGAATTAAAAACACATTTTCAGAAAGAAAATCAAGTTATTTTTAAAAATTTCACTAACAGAAAAAAAAAAAAAAAAAAGTTTATTATATCTTCTCCCTAGTTGCATTTACTACCAGCATCAAACTACATCAGTGTTTTGTTATCAATACATTTATCAGACAATATTATCGGCGTTGTATTAGTATTAGCAGATATTAAATGTAAAATTTAATATCAGGTATCGGCCATTTTATTAAAATACTCACCAATATAAAAGGTGTTATCCATATATGGACGCCTACAGCACAGCGTCAAATTTGCACTGTTTGAGTGTCGTCATTGTATTAAATAGAGCAGCGTCATGAATTAATTTGACATTAAACCCACTGCAAGTTGGAAGTGCTGCATCATTTTCAGCCTCTGCATTTCGTAGCAGGCTAAATTGATAAAGATAATGCAGTATTTTAATTTCACAATAGAGAAAACCATATATTGTCATTAAGTAGGTATAAGGAAAAAAATATACGAAGGAGTTTTAGCATAATGGCATATAGGATATTGATCAAAACCACAATGTTGTGCATCTCTTCAGACAAGATTACAGACGTTAATGGTTTATTCAGGTGGCTGTTCAACTTGAAAACATATTGCAGTTTTCCCCCTTTCACATTAATCATCATACACCTATAAGACATGACATTATAGCCACTGCTATGTGTTGTAAACCAGAATGATTGTCTCTTGGTTATGACACGCGTTAGTGGGAACTACATGTTAAGCAACTTGTATTTAGTGTGTTAGAAGCAAGAAGAACATGGAAGTTAAACTGGAGAAAAGCTGTGATAAAAACATGGTCAAGAAATATCCAACAGTGCAGCTAATTTTGGGTCTGCAGCACTCAGGACGTAGCAAAAGGGAGAAACAGAGGTGGACTTTCTGATCCAGCAGGTCAGCAGCTCCTGGGTTGTGAAGCGCAATGATTTTCCAGAGTTAGGGTGATTTTGAAACACAGAAAGTATGACTCGTTCAAAACAACATGTTTCAAATTCATTGGACCAATAGCAGAATCGATAAAATAATTTGTTTTGTTAATACTTGAAAATGTGTTTTATTCCCTATGTGTGTTTCATTGCTAACTTGCATCGTTTAACTTTGGAGCTCGTTTATTTGACTATATATAAATTCAGGAATTAAATTAAGACTGCAACAGTGGAAAGACATCAAATATATCTGGAGCCTCAGTCCAAGATCTCCTCATTTCTTCACACACTGTCAAAGCTGGGAATTTAAAGTTTGAATAGTAAATGAATTAAACCAATAAATAATTCATTAAGACAAAATATTATTTGATGCTCCTGTCTGCATGACGCAGCATCAAGATTTCATCAACATAGTGACTCATGTTAAGAAATTTACACAAAATAATTCATCAAAAAATGTCAAATATTCAAATACAGAATCATATCCTTTCATTTCTATTTTCTAGGCAAAATGTTTTTTTATAATAAAGTATTAACAGTCATTTTACTATTCCAACTAATTTCATAAAAAACAAATAATGATATAAAAATCAGTAATTCATTAACAGATTACCAAAATATTCTCAGAAGGTGATTTCTTCAAAATGACTGGATTTTAAAGATACTTTATAGAAAGTACAAAGTGAGCCCTAAAATTACAGTAAATAACCTGCAATAAAAATTAAAATAATCCATTACTTGTTTATTACTGTTGCAAGATAACTGTAAAAATGTGCATTTGCAGAGGTAGAGGTGCTTGTGTGTGCATGGGGTGAGGGATTTCCTCCTGGGATCACTAGTTCAAAGTTATGGTGGAAATCGTCTATTCCTGTCAAATTAAAACAACATGCGAATTGCAAACAAATAAAGGAACTATCTATTTGGCATGCATTACTGCAAAGATCAGAATAAGTTCCTAATTGACCCTGATGCTGAGCCTGACTGCCGTCTGTTAAGGGAAGAGGCAGAGAATGCAGAGCAGAGAGTGGAGCTGCAATCAAAAAGAGTTTGGATAAAGTTTTTAAATTTACTTTCACTTTTTAATTGCGTCATTTCAATAAACACAACTGTAAAATGCATTTCAGTGTGCTCAATATACCTAGAGCCTTCCCTCACACAGATCCTGGGTGCTATTTAAAATAAAGCAATAAAAACAAATGCTTGCATCCTATTCTGTGGCCTAGAAGTGATTGCATTCCCCTAGTTTTACTGCATGCACAAATCTTTCCAGTCTGTACCATAACAGTGTGGTTTTCTTCGACTTCTTTGGGAAGTCATCTAGTTTGTGGCTCTAAATAAAATTTATCTTTATTATTAAAACTTTATAGAGATCAAAATATGTCGCTGCACTTTTAGAAAATAAAATATATACTTCTAATATTGAGGGGGGGAAAAAAAGAGCAGATTATCAATAAACCTTCTAGTTTCTGACATCACAGCCGCAGATCTGGTGCTACAAAGATGTAAGTGCAAAAACTTTTGAACAAATCTATTTGCATAAATGTGCCTCCACCGAAGGGATTCTTTTTCACACAGAAGGAATACTGAGCTTGAAAGAGACCTTGAGACATGACAGTGCTTAAGAGAGCTTCATTCCTTCCTGCAGCCAGCAACAAATTAATTACTTTACACAGTCTCAATTAAGGAGGATGAAGATACAGACTACAGATGAAAAGGTCAATATGGAAAAGTCATATTAAGCTGCTGGACTCCATTCACACATCTGTTCCAACACCAAGCCAGGAAGAAAGCATAACATTGCTGTTTCAGTAACCTTTAATGAGGCCTGTGTAGTGATTACAGACGGGTACATTCAAAAATTACTACAGAAATACATACATCTAATTTTTCATTAATGTAATTCAACACAGTCTGAACTCCATTCTTATTCAGGGGACTTTGGTGGAAAAGAGTGCAGTTTTACTGCTGGCATCTTAATCTTAAAGTTTACAAATGAACTGCAAAGCTGGAAAACAAGCCATTCGTGCAAAGTCCTTTGCTTTAGCGTCAATTCGTCTCCACACAGTTGATTTTTTAAGGTGATGTTGAAAATCAGCATTCTGATCAAATCTGCAGCCGATACAGATTACGTTTTCTTCTCCAAGAGTTAGAGGCAAAGATGGCTCCTTTATTTTATTTTTGTTTGATTATCTTGACCATTTGGCTTAATTTAAGTTGCTGAAATAAAGTCAGGATGAAACTACAGCAAGTTATGATAATCCCAAACGGTTCTGTTACTTACAAATACTAGAAAAAATTGGCAAAAATGCATCAGAGCTGAGTTAAACGCAGAAGAGGGTCAGTCAACATGTGCATTACTATTTAATTTAGCATGCAAATACTGTTATAGGTTACTTAATTACAAATATATAGAGGCATGCATGCATGTTTTAATAAAAATCAAGAGTAGTTTTTTTTTTAAAGTGCAACTCGAATCACTATCTCTAACCACAGGGACCTAAAATGACAATAAAGTGTTACAGTGAAGTATATATAAAAGATACTGGTGGTCTGGTGAAAACTATTTCCTTTATTAAAACTTCTGCCGCCAGCGTATTTGGAACAAGTGGTATTATTTGCCGGCTACAGATCCGTAGAACCATATTGATTCGAGGCTGGATGATACAAAAACTAAATCAAAAATTAATTGAGAACAAACTTTGAAGATAAAAAAAAAAAAGAAAGTCCACAAATAAAATTATCAGGAAGCCATAATCAATTCTTAAAGAAAACACAGTCCATCAATATTTATTAAAACGCAGCTCTCACTCACTCAGTATTTCCCATGACAGAATGCAAATAGCTAATTATTATGCAATTATGGTGTTGCATGTGCATAAATGTTTGAGCAATCTATATTTCACTCATCACAACAACTTATAACGCAGTAAATGTGTTATTTTATTCATACAAACAGCTACGAAGAAGTTTTTCAGAGCCTTACACCCCAAGTCCCAGTCTGAGACAACTTCAATCAACGAGGATCAATCAATAACACCTTCATGCAGGTAAATCATTTCCCATTTATGATCTGAGAAACCAATTTTCTTTTCCAAATACAGGCTTACCAAGGGGTTATTATGTAACCCTGTGAAACAATTGTAAATAATCACAACTGAGTAAAAAAAAGCTTTGCTGAAATTAGGGAGATGATAGATGTGTCTGATTTCCTGACTGAATTTGATATTACGCATTTTGACAGAAAGAAGCTCCTTAATAAAGACAAACATCTCAACACATTTTGTTGAATGTTGCTGCAACAATAATCTTTATTCTGACATGTCAAACATGTACATGAATTTGTTTTCAAAGTGCAAGCAAGAGGAAGAATCTCAAAATGAGAAAAATACTTTCTGTGCAAGACGCAAAGATTTCAATATTTTAAAACAAGTTTCCACAAATACCATAAAATCAAAGCACTTTATAATGCCAAGAAAATCAATGTACAAGCAGCTCATTCGATTTCAAAAAGTAAAACTTTTACAGTTTTGAATTACTTGCCACACATGAGCTGAAAGTATTCAGTCATAAGAGCTGTTTGTACAAACAGCATTTATTTCACATTATGCAGATTAATGCAGCAATCCAGTCAGATCTTTCCCTGCTCTAAAAGGGAACTACAAAATTAAAAGCACCACATGGATTTATTTCATCCCTTTAACTGTGCATCATAATTCTGAATTTCTGCTTAGGTAAAAGTGTTGCATGTGTAAAATGTACCGAGGAAAGAATTTACAAAGCAGTGCGTCCTGCTCCAGGCTTACAAATGTTTGACACATAACATGTGTATCGTCTTTTAATCAATTTAAAATGCAGATGGTCCTAAATGCATGCAATGGCCCAACTCTGAGGCTCTGCTAGACTGATCCACTTGAGGATTAAAGGCTACCAATACGTGTAATGTTGAGAAATTTTAAAAAGAAACCTATTTTCTAAAAGACGATTACGTTAAAGTTTTTTTTTACATGTTTCAGGTTGCAGGCTGTGGATTTTGTTGCCATCTCCCACACCCCTTACTCCCAATTAATGCATTTAATTGGAGAGTGCATTCATAGATGCTGATGTCCCTCATCTGTTTCTAACGGAGCATCTGGCCACCCTGCAGAGGAAGCTCATTTTAGCTGCTTCTGTCTAAATAATTTAAATGTGCCTGTAATTGTTTGTAGTTTCATAATTTAAAAGAAAAAGAAACTGAGATTTGCACACAAGGCCTGTGCTAATAGCTTCATAAATGGACCCAAGTGTCTTCTCTTACATATAAAACTGTAGCTCAAATTAATCCATAAAGAAACCCCAAAATAATTTAGAGAGTATACAACCTGATAAAACCATTATGCTTCTGTTTGGAGTCCTTGTAGCTAAAACAGCATGAAGAAGCTTTCAGGGTTTAATCTGCAGCCACGGTGGTTTTCTCTGCAGGAACATTCTAGAAGAAGGTCTCAGAAACATTTGATGTCATTTGACTAAAACCTTTATTTTCCACCTGTGGTGATTTGACACCAGAGCAGCTTTTGATGCTTTAATGAAATTTCAGCTCAGTTGGATTTCTTCAGGCAGATTACTTCCTAACTGGGTGTTGCTCCCAGCGAGTAGATTCCCCTCTCACGCCAATTCAAACCTCTGGCGGAAAGTAATTTTTAACTATTCTTCATTTATAGTCATTAATATTTCTTAGTGTAAATGCCATACCTGCGTTTACGTTAGAAACATAGTGACTGGTTTTCAATTTTCTGAATCTTTTTTTAAAATACAGGAGAATGCAGAATCAGGAATAAAACAACAAACAGGTGAGACTGCAGAGAGAAATGTGGAGCAAACAGTACTTTTGAAGCAATCTCCCATTACTGGCTCTATTAAAGTTTTTCATTAAATCGCTCTCAGTGATGATAATGGACATGTGAAAAGATTTTTAGACAAGTCTGCACAGATAAACCATGGCAAGTATCTTCTTTAAGAAAAGAAAAACCCCACCAATATCATTACAAGTTTTTTCCTCCACTATAAAATCAGAAAAGCTATTCTCTGGAACACAAAAGCTAGTTTTTACTATTCCGTCTTCATTATACAATCAGAAAGCAGACATCAGTCAAATCATGAAACGAGAATTATGATAAATACTTGCCTTACTACTAAGTGTTTTGAATGACAAATTAATATTTAGACTATTTTAAAGAAGTTGCAAAATGAAAGAAAGATCCAAGAATTTGACACACAATTGTAACTGATGTGAAGAAATAAAACCAGCCGTTTCAGAACTGCAGCGACCAAACAAAGAAAACCTTTGTAATGGAAAATGGCCTAATGGTATCTTGTCCTACAAAACACTTCTGAGTGGGCTTCTGCATTTTGTGATTATATATTGGATTATTATTATTATTAAGTTTATCGACATAGACAAACTGAGCAAAACAGCAGTCCCGTGTTTGTGACACAGTGCAATAGCAACAGCTAATTCACAGCACGTGTCCCTAGATGGGCTTTTAAACAGTACCTCTAAAAAATTTAAGTGATAATCATTTAAAGTAGCACAACATAATATTGATAGCATAAACAAACAAACGGTGAAACATAAAACATTAAAAATGGATGCAGTTATGTTTTTAGCATAACCAGTTTTGTTTGTTTTTTTCCCCAGAATCACCCATCTGTTTAGCCAAAGTTCATTTAAAGAGTTAGTTTAACTCAAAATTCATTAGGTTACACCAAGTGATAAGCAAAAAGTTAATTTCCTTTTCTTCTTCATGGTTGTTTTACTCTCACTCACTTTGTTGCAAACAAACACAAACTGTAGGATCTGCCTGTTTGTCTTCGGTCCTCATTAGTAAGCAAGGCCCCCAATCTTGTTTGCACACTCCACCGTTCAGACTAAATGAGAAAATTAATGAGCTGGGGTGAGCTGTGGGGAACGCCACAACCTTCAGTGCCTCCGACTCCTCTGTACGCCTGTTCGCCTCCCTCACCTTCCATTTCTGTCTCATGTCTCCAATTCTCCTCCTTTTATTGCAGCTGCTCCTGCTTTCCGTCTCGACCCCGTGCTCGTCTTTAGTAAACAACCACAGATGATTTAAAACACTAAGCTCAAAGATGCTGGGGGAAAACGTGTATTTATGCAACTGCAGGACTCTGAATGAAAGCATTTTAATTTAAAACAGATTCTTAAAACGACAAGGGAAAAACATAAAGCAGATCATCAGAACAGACTTGGCTAAAAAGCACTACTGAAAAACTGAATATCCAAGTTACTACAAACATTGTGGACCATATTGAAATCTCTTTAAATTAAACTCAAACATGTTTTTAGATTGGGTGTCTGTCGCTGAACCCTTGTTGTGTCATCTCAGTCTTATTTAATAAAGAAAAATGGTCAAAACCAGAACGTCTTCCTTTGGTGCACATCACCAAACACGAGAATCATTCTGCAGCAAAACAGGCCAGAAACTGAAATGACCAGAGACTAAACATCAACTCGGTCGAGCCAAGCGGCACAATTCTCAAGCCGTATAGGTGTCTGGTTTCAGAATAATTATTGTAGGTTTGTGTGCATATTGTTTGGCAATGCTGTATTCCAGCCACGCCAGCAAAGGAAGTTGCATTTAAAGTGTTTTTCTGTGCGTCTGGATACTGGATGCTTTCAGGGAAGTCCGACAAAACACAGTGTTCATTTTCCAGAGTTCACACAGTGAGTGAAATTTTTAGATTCTCCTGAAGGTAGCACAGCGCTGCACCACAAGAAGCTGACAAACATTTTTAAGAGAAAGAGAGCTGTGATTCCATGCATGTTTTAATGTTGCAAACCACAGATTTTTACAAGGAGTAAAGTATCTTAGGTGCAAACTTTACCTTCAAGTATAACGCGCCCAAAAGAATCACAGCATCTTCCTTTTGCAATTACTGCCAGCTCTCAGTCACCCTCTCATCGCCCTCGCTGAGAAATACTCCAGACTGCTTAAAATCACTCCATTCAGTCTCATTATTGAGCTAATAAACAACTAATGACAATCATTTTCACCTCATTCTCATTAGATAAAGGGCAGAGTTAGGAACACCGTGCAGATGCCACCACCAAGATGGTCACTCCGTGTACTTTTGCTTGCATTTAGTTTGCACTAGCCTGCGTCAGTAAATGCAAATCATCAAAGCTAAAAGCCCTGAAGCATAAGCCAACAGCGAAAATGAATTTCTCTGCTCAACATCCATTAAACAGTCATATAATAATCAGAATTGCAACAAATTACTCACCATACTTTAGTACCCCAATCTGGCCCTTTAGGATGTGAAATTACACTAGAAAATATGCTTGTATTTTTATCAGTTTACTCATGATTTAACAAGACCATGAATAAACTTGGATATATTTTGTATTCATCTAAAATAATTTTAAAACACATGCTGTATTTGCTCATTTTCTTCTGAAACAAGTCATGCACTGAATGCCAGAATCTTTGCTTTTCCTTCACCGAAAGCATTAGCCAAGCATTTTATTGTTTTTTTTTTTAGGAGATTGCTCCTAAAATTATTCTTGGAAGAGGTAGAAATAAAACCAGGAAGAAGACGTAAGCAGCAGAATTATAATGCGGTTCTTATGCTGATTTTAATAAGTGAATGGATCCAGAAGACTAACCCAAGGTCTTTTAAAAACAGCATTAAATAAAAAGCAAAACAAGCCATGATTTGCATCCTTTGCTGCCTTTCCAAGCAATATAGGAAGGAGATCAGCAGATATATTAGGCAGGATTAGATCCCAATATATTTTAAATGCAGACAGTAGATGGGGTGCTTCGGTGAAAAACAACTAACCAGCAGAGAAACAAATCTTCTGTCAAAACAATATAAATAAAGTATATGAATCTGGTCATTTGGGCCCTTTTTTCTGACTCCATAACTTATTAGCAGCAGAACCTGAATCCATATTTTAGCTGTGTGTTAACACAGAGCTTCGGGTAGGAAACTTGAGGATGCTCAGTGTTTGTGAATTATAGATGCAGTTTGAGTCAGACACACACACACACACACACCCCCACACACACACACACACACACCGTAAATGTGTCAAACAGAAAAAGAAAAATGAAAAGGTGGTTGGATCAATGAAAAAGGCTGAATAAAAAGCACATCTCATTTGGGAGATTTTTTTATTTTCTCCCTTTTAATCCTCTTATTTTTTTTATTCCAAAAATTGGAACATAAAAGCAACTCATCCCATGCATGTTTATTCAGTGACCTCATCAGGGAAATCTTTAAAAAAAAAACACACACACAAAAAAACAAAACAAAACAGAAGAACGAGTTATTAGAAAAGACCCTCAACGCCGGGTCAGACTTCATAAAGTTTAACCATTTCTCACTGGGATAGAGAGCCGTTGAACATTTTCTTCTGACAAAGTAAACGGATCTTTTTCACCTCTCAGTAATTACCCAAATCCCAGAAGTACTTTTACAAATGACTAAGCAATAAATTATGCTGCAGGCGGCTAAAAGAAAACATCCTTATTTTTTATAATATTGTTGTTAGAGAAGTTAGTTGGCAAAATTAAATTCAATGGTTTAAACCCATGTTAAAATATAGAGGGGGTATTTATCATGAAAAACTTTGATTTAAAGGTCTCGACAGATTTCGGTTGTCTTAGCAAAAGCAAAACAAAACCAACAGCATCACCAGAAATGTTATTTTCTCCACTATTTATTCCACAACGGCATCAATAAATATCAATTTTAAGATGCATTTAAATGCAGTTGCATATTTAATAAATATAAATCACATTTTAAGTAAGTGGCATCCAGAAGAAGCCATGCAGTCACAGCCACCGAAGAAAGAAGTAAAAAACGTTTTTAAACATAATTTTAACATTTTCAAAATAGTATCATAAACTGTTGCGATAGCATTCCTAGCTCGTATCGCTCACCCCTTTTCAGAAATAAAGACGAGTTTTATTTTGACAGAATCAAATCTTTTCTATGAACTCTGACTCAAAGTCATGCCTACAAACTCCATCTTTTCTAAAGCAAAGTCAGAAGATTAAAAAGAAATAATAAAATAAAATAAACAATGCTAGCCAACCAAACCGAACGGTTAAAAATGAAGGTCAGGTGAATGGATGAGAATCACATCAGAAGTTGACAGGGGATTACCCAGAACCTGCACTTAAGTGTGCCCCGCTCCCTCTGCAGTCATCCTGCAGCCTTGGATCGATTATGGAGAGAAGCAAAGATGAGACTGAGATGGGGAAGCCATCCTGCCAGCCTCTACATCCTGCTCTCCATCAATACTTTGTGTCATCTGTCAAGGCCTTGCGTCTGCTCTCACTCTGCTTTGGCGGCGTTAGTCATTCAGATGCTGCAATCATGGCTCATGAACTGGATTTTAAGGGCAACTTCCTCAAATGAGAGTGTGGCGGATGAAGAGAAAGCACTGAGGTTTTAGCATTCTTCCATATAATTAAAAAAAAAAAAATCACTGGTATCACGTCTCTAAACAACAAAAAGTTTACATTACAGAGAATTTATCTTTATAGCTTTCTGCACACCTTAGCACTACAAACTATTATTGCAAAGAGTTGTTTATTAATCATGTTTTAAATGAGACATTAAACCCTCAAGGCTTCCATTACAATCCAGTCTTTAATAAAAATATAAAGATAATTGAGACAACAGTGCAATAAAAAGGTATAAAAATGATTCCAGCATTTTAAAAAGCCATACATTCACATCTGATGTACCAAAATTAAATGAAATAAATAAAATGAGATGTAGGCATTACGGTAACTGAAACAAGTATTCTTTAATGTAATATTAGGTGCTATAAAAGCCACTAAAAGTGCAGAGTAGACAGAAAATATACATGAAATAAAATATATTACAAAGGTAAATTTTATTTTCTTAATACTTGATTCTGATTGGCATACTTTAAAAAAAAAGATTACATTTTTTTCACTGGAGATTACATTTCAGTGGAAGCTTAAAGTTAATTTAAATCTAGTTACTAATAGAAACCATAATTACATTTCTGTGTTTTAACAATGACATTAAACAGATATGTAATCTGACTAATGAAAACAGGTGAGAATGAATCACTAACTTATAAAAGAATGAATTTAAAAAAATGTCCAACAATCTATCCGTCTTTCTAAAAGGTTAACTCAAGGTTTTTTTCCATACTTTATGGCATTAAACGTCTGCATTAAATCTAAGTAGGCTTTTAAAGTACTTTCTAACAAAAGAAAACGGCCCCAGATACAGCAGGACAAGAGTTGAGAGATGCAGTTGTTCATCTTCTCTGAACCACCATGTGCTTCAGCCCTGCATCTCTCAGCTGCAGGAATTGTCACCTTTGGTTTCACAGCCGTCATTTCAAAAATCTGAGCCCATTAAATGTTTAGCGGTCCCTCACTTTGGATTCAAAGCTGAATTGTGACTCTGCAAATACAACCCCTGCTGGGAAAAGTTAAGATTCTCGTCTCTAAGGTACCTGCAGCAATACAAAATCAAAAAGAAACAGAGTTACTGCAAATGAAAGAAAACACTTTAAAACAAGTGGGTCTGTGTTATCTAGGCTTTTATAGCTCTAGATAACTCTGGTGGAACGTTATGTGCATAATAATGAAGGTTACTACCAAACAAAGCCAACATTTAAATAAATATATGTAACTTGCAGAAAACTAATCACTTTAAAGCAAGGTATGTGACATATGCTGACAAGAATATAACAATGTCTACAACTTATAACAGCTATGTCATCTTGAAAGCAGATTTAATAAGTAAAGGAACCTTTGAGATTAATGCAATCTGATGTTGAAGGCCTTTTCAAAGTCGAGGTCAAAAACAGGGTATTTATCTGCACAAAAAGCATCTATTTTATGATCTAAAAAGCTGCAGAGCTGCAACTCTTTGTGATTATGGAAAAGAAAAAGCCAGGATAAGCTGGTCCAGACATAAAAACACAAAGTTTCCACTTTTCTCCTGGAACTGGAAAATCTCAGGCTCTAAATCTGTGTCAGATTTAGATGCAAAAGACAGAAAATGGCTCAATACACTCAGGACACATTAAGTCGGTTCACCCTGCTGGGTCTAGACTGAACCTCCTTGTTCTTTCTCAGCATAGATTCATTATGATGCCTGTACATAAGACAGATCTAAGAGTGTTTTATTGTTGATGAGACATCTTAACTATACAGATAAGCTTCAACCAGCAGAGCTCCATTAAAAATATATACGATCTTAAAACAGTGAAAACCGACCTAAAGAAACACAATAAGGCATTCCTTTGCATTAAGCAATTTAAAAGTTGATTAAATCTTACATTAGTCTGAATTAGCGAGTAAATTCAGAATGAGCTTTCAAAAAAGAAGGACATATTAATTCAACAATAAAATTTCTTACACAATATTACTGAAGAGCAGATTCCCTTCTACATTTTGCCGTCAAAAGAAAATCTGTAATTAGTAGTTTTAACACAAACTAATTGGCATCATTTAATAAAACACAGCACGACCTCAAAAGCTTGTAAACAACTTGAGGAGCTTTGAATTTTTTATCTACGGAAAAAGCAAAAAAAAAAAGTTTCTCCGTTCTGATTTTCAAGGTGTTTGAAAAGGCGAGAAATTAGTTTTTTCTTCTTTTAGTTTCAGGGAATTGATTTAAAAAGGTCTGCAGTTGCCTCTTGAAAGCTGAGATGAGAACTTTAACCTTGCACAGAAAAACACTTTAAAATGCATTTCACAAACCGGCAGAAATGAAGATGCATGTAAGACACTTGTTACTGGGAGCAGCTCGGGTTTCTGTGTGACCCAAAGATACGCCTAATTGTTTATTCATTGCTAAACTGGGCACAACTGTTCTTGTGTGACTTCAATCCAGCTAAAAATAAAGTAGAGTGTGTCTTACTTTAAGATAAAAAATGCAAAACAAAGCAGTTTTCAGTGCTGCACTTTATACACATGTATCTTACCGCAGTCTGCACAGGCTGACCAGCGTCAAACCCACAAAACTACACATTTAATTGAAAACTGGGTTGTAGCTCAAAGTCCACCTTTAACACAATTGGATTGTTTGTAGGTAATGTTTGATTATAATCCTGGAAGTTATAATTTTAGCAAGCAGAAAACTCAAATAAAACATGAAAAAGTTGGTTCTTGGGCTTTTTGTTTCAAAATTCCAAATTTAAGAAAAGCAGAAAGCATTTTGTTCTTGCTTTTTACAGAGGAAACATTCACACTGTTAGCATGCTGATTCACATTACTGCAAAGTTACAGTTTGTTTGTTTTTTTCTTTTGATTTTGCGTGAATTTCCACAACAAACTGGAAGGACTAATTGATGCAATTTGGCAGTAATCAGTTAAAAACTGTTGAATTGATTGATAACATAATATTTAACCACGCTTGACAGTTCAAATTATGTGTCTAGAGGGCCACATAAAAAGCTGTGGCGGGCAGGATTTGGCCCCTGGGTCTTGAGTTTGACACAAGAAACGTGTTGTTTCATGGTGTTTTATTTAAAACCCTGAACTGTTGTCAAGTTGCTCAGTTTTAAAATAATATTTGAAGAGAAAGAATTAAAAATTATGCACATAAAAATGAGCTTTTTCAGCTTCATCAGCCCTGTGCGGTGACTCAAAACGTCTTTCCAAAAAATGAACACATAACACAAGGTGCTACCAGATTGAGCCTACAACACAGAAGTAGAGTCTACATGCAAAAAAAGATTCACTGTTGGCTGCTTTCGGCTCAGTCAGGTGTTAGAAAATAAAAATCAAATGATACTTAAATGTAGGAAGTTGTTTATAAAGGAAACTGTATTTTCTCCGTTCCTCCTGAGATCTGTCCATTAAAGATGAGAGAAAGCAGATATCAGAAAGCCTCCACAGACAACAGGAGTTATGTTTTATCCTTTTGATTTTTCACTCCACTTCTCTCAGCATGCGCTGTGAAACAAATAGATATAGAAACATTTAAAGCCTTTTAGAAATATTCAAGTTAAAGTCAGGATTCAAAATCGCGACACAAAGAGACTGCTGTTTTGGTAATGGTGAATGGGATTTCTGCTGAAATATCATGCTAAACTCACTTCTAAATGTCACTTCTAATAATTTTGTCTTAAAATTACATTTTGTGTTACAGTGAGTGCTCTCTCAAACATTTTGTACAATGGATGAATTGATAGCTGCTCACAGTAGGAAGGTTAGAAAAGGCATTTTTCTTCCCAATCTCTGAAATTGGCCACAACATTTCGATTGGTGCATCAACAGCTCTGCAAAAAATTAAGAGAAAATTATGAGTTTCTGTGATTTTACTTTTTATAGGCATGTTTTAGTAAAATGAACATGAACTACTGACAACATGTCACTGAAATTCCAAGCAATAATTTTGTATTGATTTGCAGAAAATAAGAAATATTGCAAAAATAAATAAGGTAAGCCACCTATAATAAGAAGCGAGTGACTTTCAATTAGTTTTTCACTGCTGGTTCCATAGAAACATAAAATTAATTCACTATGTTTCAAAATAATGTAGCTTATCGGATCGTGAATGCATTTTTTTAAAGAGTAATATTTGTTTTGATGTACAATAACATATTGACAGGGTTTGTACTTTGTTCTTTATGAAAACAAATTAACATTTTGTGCTAAATCCATAAACCTTCAGTGTTAATCTGGGATTAATACAAGCTGGATGAAAAGATCAAAGATACTTGATTACATCTTTTGCCTGAAATTATCTACAACACAATTGGATTACATCAAAAGAAAAAAAAAAAAACCTGCAGCCCATGTGATTTAGTTGGTCTAATCAGGAACTTCACTGGAACAATTTTAATCATGTAGCCATTTCTCTGCAACAGATCTCATTGTTAATTGCACTGGTCCTGCACATTGTCATGTAAAATGACCTGAACCAAGCCCATCATCACAGCTGCGCGGCCCACACACGTTTCTTCGTTTTCTGTTTCGCATGGTTTTCCGTGCACAATTCAGGCCTTCAGCCCACCAGAGCTGAGTGTGATCGGATCAGACGTCAGCATGCCTGCTTCTCACAGCACAGACACAGGCGAGCACAAAGAGGCACGAGATCATCACACACGCACATATACATAAGATATCTGAGTGTACTGAAGTACAAATAGCACAACTGCACACTGAAGATGCAGAAAGAAAAAAAAAAAAAACAGGATTTTGAGGGGTTTTTTACCATCTGGCATGACCCCTGGCATTTCAGATTTTAAAAATAAAAAATTCCACATTTCATTTGTACATCTTGAAGTCAGAAACAATGAGCATCAAAGCACAGCGACATAAAAAAAAGCCACAGTGTTCAGAAATATGCCAGTGATCTAAAATCCCTGCTTCTCTAAATGTTTATATTCATCATTTAAGCCTTATGAGTGCAGTCTATCTTTCCATCAGATCCATTTAAATCCATTCCACCTGTCACTGCAGACATTGATGACTTTATCAGCTACTGTGTGTCTCTAATATTAGCTGATACTTGTGTCTGAATACCGCAATCATTGCCAACCACTTGACAGCTTCGAGCCTTAAACTGTTTTTCATTTGGCTGCAAGTGGTTACCTGAGGTCTCTGTGTTCTGTGTCCAGAGATCTAGTGGTTAAATTCTGATCTGTTGTTCTGACTAACTCTTACTGCTGCCTGGAAACTGGGCCAGAATTCGTTTTCTCTGCTTTTATCTGTTATTTTCTGCAACTAGCACCACAAGTGCAGCTGTTTCTGCCTGTGTGTCCTTATTTGGACATGAAGCTTGTTTTTGTTTGTAATTTTGTCACAAAGGAGGACGTCTTCTTGCTTCTTGATGTTATTTTTCTTTTCTTTGATGCTGTGTAACCCACAGGCCCCATTTTCCTTTTTGTTGTTCCTCCAGAAAAGTTATAATTCCCAAGACAGCTGTACAGGGCTGCAGAGCTTTACTCATATTAGAGTAGAGAAAACCTGGATAAACATAGCCTTACTCCTTTTTTGAATTTAAGTCAGTGGTTCAGTTATTTAGAAATATTCTGCATGGACAAAGTGGATTGTTTGCCATTATTTGACCACGTTTCCTTTCACAAGAATGCATGCTTTCATCATGGGCATAAACACAATTTTTTAAGGTTTTTAATTATCTATTTGAGCTGCTTATTGTCCATGTTTTAGAAAACATCTTTTTAACAAGTACTGGGAGCACAACCTCCCCTGTCAATTGGTTAAATATGTCTTGAAGTGTTACAGTTTGATCACAGTTTTTGTAGTTATTAACAAGCTTCTGGCATAATTTTGGCTGGATATTTCAGCCATTTTCTTGGCTGAATTGGTGGAACTAACTTAAAGCCCAGTTTACCTGCATTTAGATAGGAAAAGGTCATTCCTCAAGCTTAATGCTTACACACTTTAAAACCACTTTAGACGTTTGCTTGGAATCATATTTCTGCTTTAACGCTCAGTTTTGTCAAAATAGCAAACATCTAGCAGTCTTTGGTTTAAAGACAGACTAAAACTTGGAGGTAATTGTTCGTTATTCCATCCAGTTTGTAACTACTAAAGGTCAAAGTCTGTCACAAGATTGTGCTTCAATGATAACGAGTCATATGTTGAATACAGAAACTGCAAAAAGTTAGTAGTCACTCTAAGTTTGTGGCATCTAATTTCTGACTGAAAAAAACTAGTAAATGATAAAAACATGGATCTCAGTGCAGGGTTGAGCCTGTGAAAACCAAAACATATCTGCGAGATTTCTTTTGGTGTGCAGATTTATTTGTTGTTTCACAGCAGACGTGGGTAAAGTTTCATAATGTAGGTGCATGGCCTGAAGAGAGAGTGGAAAAGTAAGACATGCCAGTTGCATAAATACTTAGAAAACTGACAACTAATCTAATAAAAAAAAAAAAAGAAAAATATGAGGGTTTCTTTTTTCTCCTGTAGCATCAAATCTTCATCTTATATCACAAACGATGGGATTTTATTAATCCAAGTCACACAGAAAAATCTCTTACATTTAAAATAACCTCTTGAAATGAGCAATCAGATAAAAATTTAGCAAACTTTTTCAAGAACATGCATACACAAAGAAACTAATTTAGATAAAATATAGATATTTTTACAACAAATATATGTATAACTTGATGTTAACCTTTCAGTTGAACAACCATCTACAGTCTGTTTACAGTACATTTACAGTCACAGGAAACAACGTCACCTTTTTGCAGAAAAAGCATCAGATTCAGAGATTTTATCTTGAGAACACCGATTTGATTAAAGTATTAAAAATTTATGCTTTGAAAGGATTCCCCCCCTCAGCAACACCTCTATAAAGAAAATGAGGTAGTGTGATTGTACTGCAGCTTGCACCAAAAACAGCTTGCCTCAGGCATCCTGCAGAAGGGAAAGTGCTAAAATGGCATTGTTACATAAAAGGTACGGGTGTATACTGCACACCTCCAAGCCACAATGTAGCAGCATAATTAATTTCAGCTCAGATGAGCCGATTTTTATCTCCATGAGCAGAAAATAAACAGTGGCAGGAAGGTGGATGAGTAGATAGTTAGAAATATCACAGAATATAAAGCAGCTCTGTGTGAGATCCAGCTGAGCCCCGAGAGAGGGATCAGTGGTGTGTTTGTCATCTCGTTATTATCTTCCTGCCACCTTGGTGGATGTATAATTCACTGGTCAGCCTCGCCTTCCAGCATATCCAGCCCTGCTGCTGCAGCTAATTGCCACATTGTGTGAATGTAATTCTTCCTCTGATCAGGCTTTCACTTTGATGAGTTTCAGCCAGCAGTGACACCGTCGATAACCATTTAGGACCCTAACTTAAGCAAAATCAATCTGTGCAAATACGATTCGGGGTTTTGGAGTTAACGGCGTGTGATATTTTGGCATTACTTTTGCAAGAACATGTCCTGTCAGTGTCTTGTCCAGAAAAACATAAAATCATGTTTGTTTATCTCTTCCTATAAAGCACTAGAACATCCCAAGAGCTGATTATTTTCCTTTCCTATCAGTGTTTTTTCATGCACTGTCCAAACAGAATAAGCAGGAGGTGTTTATTTTTATTCTGCCACATTTTTTTGTTCAACAGTGTAATTAGAGCCCAGTGCCCACAGAAAGAGACAGCATGTCAGCAAATCATGCTTTTACGTTCTTGTTCATGTTGCCTTGAACTCGTACAATATTTATAATACCGCTCAGAAAGTTTTATGAAATTGGAGATAAGGCTTAGAATGAGTTTACATGGATACTTTTGTGTCTCAAGCCAGACTTGATGGATGTTTTATGATCAAAATGCTCTGCAGAAGGGCCGAAAATATATTTCTAAAAACTAAAATTACCAAAAATGTTGTTTTTTTTTGTAATACTCAACAATAAACCAAGCATGAATGAATTTTAATTAATATAGTAATCAATTATTTTTTTTTGTAGGAACGGGCTTGGAGATCCAAAACTTCAAATGCTTTTTCCAAAAATAAAAGGCATCGAGACTGATTATTATTTTGGGCTGAATTTAAGACGTGGAAGAAAAAAATTGTCTGTTCTTCAAATGAAAACACTGTTTGTATTTAATTCAGCAACTAAAAGAAGATTTTAGTGCAAGTTGTACTTTGCAGTATAAGTCAATGAGTAGACTTAGTCCTATTTATCATCAGAATCAAAGTTTTGTCCTAATTTATTAACTATTGTGGTTTGGAGGTGGGAGGGTCGAATAAAAATTATTCAAAGGGGCCACAAATGGCCCCCGGACCCAACTTTGAACACCTTTGCTCGACAGGCGTACAGCTTCACTAATTCACTCAGTCCAATGGATCAAAGTTGGCAGTAACGGTAACTAACTTTCCCCACTTTATCACAAAATAGTTCCATCAAAGTCAGGCAGACGAGCCCCTTTCTAAGCTGCCTCTGGCTGTTCATAAATAACTGATTACATCTACCTTGTCCTGCACACGAGTATTCAAAGGTTGAGCCACAATCCCAGAAACAAATAGGGACTGCAGAAGATCTCAGCAGCTTGATGCAAAGATGCAAGTCTTGCAAATGAGAGTACATAAAGTCTTCATCTTCCAACAACTAAATGCATTTTGCTTAGGTGATCAACAGTGATTTGTGCCGGTCTTGGTGGTGTTGTCTTAAATATTTCTGCCATTTTGTCACAGATTACTTTCTAATAAAAACATTGCACCAACTCAAATTGTTTTAAATATCTTTTCACCACCATTAAATGTAATTTAAAACCTATTCAGTAGAAAATTTTATATTTTATATTGTAGTAGTGCAAAGGGGTTTTTTTGCACAAAATGCACATAACATTGAGAACAAAAGTGAGCCAGTGGTGAAGATGATCGCCATCCAGCCAACTGACGACTTATTTACCTGTTTGCATGACAGACGCAATAAAAAAAAAGCTATTCAGCAAGGGTATATTAGCAGCTAGTTAGCAGTAGCCTAGAGTTGTGTTTCATGAAAATGAAACAACTCCAACGTTCATTTCCTGTGAGAAAAACAAAATACGTAGCACATACAAGCCATAATAAAATTTAAGACGTGATTAAATTATTTAAGACCAACGTACACTTAAAAAAATGAATGTAACATATTTAAAAGGTCTTATTTTAACGCCGATGACTTTAAGATTTAATGAGGCAAGGACACCCTGATTGAGAAATCAAAGGATAGAAAAAAGATGTCTAATTTTAAGATTGTATGTGAGAACATTTTATAGTATATTTTAAAAAGGTAAAAAGATGCTCAGGATTTCTTTGGTGTATGATATAATTTAACTCAGTAATCTGGATTTTTTTTCAGCGTAACAGTGAATTCAACCCATTTGTGTGCTTTTGAAAAGCACATCTACAATATTTGAAAGACAATGCAACTTTACATGCCAATAACTGGCTTTTGCAAAGCAGCCAATCCAGGAGAGCATTTATTTTCCTTGGCGCTAATTAACTGTACTCCCAAAAGCAGAGATGAGTAAGTCTGTAGATGTTACCTGCTAGAAGTCCTAAGATAGTTTTCAGACAACAGTTTTTCCTGGACTCTCCTCTACATTAATCAAGATTGTCCTCATTTACCCAAAACAAATGTCCCAAACTTACATCTCACTTCAACTAAACTTAAAACAAGTGTGTCAGAGTGTATGCATTTCAATAAAATCCTGCAAATTTAAAAACGAATGCCTGCTTCTAGTGTCAACAACAGAGCACTACTACAGAGAACACATATTAATGTCTTTATTTCATTTGTCAAACATTTATGTGAATAAATCTGCTCAAGTGATGTTTCCACGAACCTTTTTACTTGTATCTGACATACAAATCACTAAATTAAGTATCCTTCTGTCGTTCAAGAGGCAGAGAAGATAAATAAATAATAATAAAACGTATCCAGACATTTTTATTGCTGTTAATGTGAGCGAGGCTTTCATAGACATGCACTTTGTGGCAGCTGAGTGGAAGCAGTTTAGCTCCTCTTCACTGCATGCTGTGATTAGTGGAGATATGACAACGACACAGGAAGGAAGATGTGATATTTTTGGCACTAAACATTAATTGCCATCACATTTACTTTGTCTGTATTTGTGTTTTGGCACTTTCAAGGCAGATTTCCAAAAGTAGGCCCTTGTTTCTACACTCAAGAGACCAGGGCAGAGTTATTAATCTTTAAAAGAGAGACAAGAGGGATAGCCTCTTTTTGGTAATAGGGCATCATCACTTGTCACTGAGGTTTTTACTTTAAGATTTCTTCTGGGACGGCAAGTTATTTTAGATCATATCTCTGACCTACATCTGAAATGCACACATCTTAGATTTTGACTTGTAAAACAAGTTCTGACTTGTAAGTTTTGAGTTTATGATTAAAATTGATGGAATACTGAATGCTGAGCATAAGTAACCAAGACAACAGTAAAAATACCGGGTACAGAGTTTTCATCTGAAGAAAAAAAAAAAAAAAGAAAGAAAAATCACCCTCGAGTTGTTTTAGTGCCAACTAAATATATAAATGTGTATCTATTTAAAGTGTTAAACACTTTGAAAACAGCACAAACAAGCAGAAAACCTTTCATAAACACTTCAAACCTTCCAGCAAAACACATTTGCACATCCTGCATATGCAAAGTGCCAGTGGCATTCACTGGGAATCGTAAATTAGGCACCTAGTGAGTTTAAGCTAATATTTTCTCTCCTAACTCGGGTTCGTCATGTCTCCGACGGTTCGCGATACTTCTCATTACTTAGTCCCAACGTGCAAAAATCTGCCCTTTAAGTTCAGCAACATTGTCCAAATAAAGTATGAATGCATTATTAACAAAGATCTATGAAGCATTTTTTTTTACCAAGATCAGTCTTTTCAAATAGCTTTGATGAAATTTCACAATTCAGTGAGATTCACAGCAAAACCCAACAAGTGTTGTCCAGAAAAAAACGCTGATCTGACCCAGTTTTAAACACTGAAGAGATCATACCACATACAGAGAGAACAAAAGAAACTGCCTTTGGGAAACCTCTGATGTTTCCTGGCTAGCCTCAGAGTCAACTGAGCAGAAATAAAACTAAAAACTCATGACAGTAGGAGAGTGAAACTAAGAACAGCAGCAATAGGTGGTTTACTGACACGCCTCAGCAGGGTGGAACAAGAAACCCACCATGTAGCCTTCATGTATCCCACATTTGTTTACTCCCTGTGATCCATTTCCCTTCCCATTCACACACCAGTTATACCCAGTGCCCCATTATTTTAACATCTAGGAGCCCAATAAAAGATTATTCCACATAAAAGATTAAGCTGAAAGCTAAATAACACCTAAAAATCAGATAAATGTCAAACCTCGAAGGAGTTGCCAGTACCTGCAGACTGCAAGGCAAAGAAAGACCACATCAAGTACCGTATTTTCCAGACTATAAGTCGCAGTTTTTTTCATAGTTTGGCCGGGGGTGTGACTTGTACTCCGGGGCGACTTATGTGTGAAATTATTACCACATTATTATATCATATCACATGTTATTTTCACACGAAACCGCCAGAGGGCGCTCTAGGCCTGTGTTGATAATGTGTGTGGTAGAAGCTACCTCCGGAGTTAGCCGAGTTGTTTACAAGCGACACCGAAGATGAAGATTTAGTGATTTGGAGTAAGAGGGATGGTTTGTTAAACTTGTTAGCATGTTATTTATGCTATAGTTATCTGAATAACTCTTAATATGTAATGTTAACATACCAGCCACGTTCTCAGTTCGTTGTTTATGTGTCATGTAACGTTAGCATACCGTACAATTATTCAGCCTGTTGTTGCCTCTATTCTATTTTTATTGTCTTTCAAGATGACACGTCTGTTCTTGGTGTTGGATTTTATCAAATAAATTTCCCCAAAAAATGCGATTTATACTCCAATGTGACTTATAGTCCGGAAAATACGGTAGAAAGTTTATTTTACAATGATAGATGAGAGCTTGGTTAGCAGAAGAGCTACATAATCATTGACTGTGGAATATTTAGGAAATTTTATGATTGGATTTGTTGCACAAACAGCATCCTATCACAGTTCCACGCTGGAACTGTGATAGGATGCTCTGGAGAGCAACCAATTCTTTCACAAATGTTTGTAAGTCATTGCAACACCTGATTCCAAATACTTTTTGCAGTATAGTGCATCTCCTGATGATAGATTGAGTGGTAAATATTCATTTGTCCGAAAAACTGATATGAACTGCTCGATATATTCAACTACTGGCACAAAGTCTTAATCTAATACACTCTTAATCTAAAAGCACCCTAGGTAAGACTCCATGTTGAAGTTATTAAAATCAATGAAATGTGTAAACCAGGCACTTTTCAGTAGCTCCACAATGCAACAAGGCAAAAAAAGAAAATGCTTTTTTTTTTTCCTTTATGGTCTTGTGGCGACTTACAGAGTTATACTTTTATCTTTATAGAAAGCATCCACCAATTTAATGGAGTGCATCACCCGTAATGACACTGCAGTAAAGTTCCTAGCTTAAAATCAACACTACTCTGCTTTTCTACAACAGAAACCTTTCCGAGGACCAGGATAGTTTTTATGAAGCCATTTGTCAAACTCTTTATGTCTAGTACAGAAACCAGGGTAAAAATCTCTTTTTTCGGGTTGAAAAGAAAGCTTAAAAAGGCTTTCTAGAACTTTCTGGAATATTTTCTATAAATTATTGGAGTTTTATCGTAAGAGAGGCTAAACAAATTGTTACTGGTTGAGCATTCCCAATTTAATCTGCCCTGCAGTTCATAAATTTTAAATTGCATTTGCTATTTTTGTTTGAAGATATTCAACCAAATCATTGTTTTGTAATTTTAATTAATTGCATTACATGAATTGTGGAGTCTGATGTTTGTGGAGCCTGAATCTCACACTTTCATCAAAACTGTTTTCTGTTTTGGGAATTAAACCAGCAAAGATAAGACATTAAAGTTTACATCCCAGCAAATTAAGCAATCACATTCTCCAATATTGTGTTTTATAAACAGATTTAAAAAAAAACAAAAAAAACAGATGCTGTAATGGCTGTATGTGGTTACTCTTGTTCCAGGACACATTTCACAAGGTTTAATTATTTAAAAAAATATGAATAATTACAAACTACCCAGTTATTTTAATTCAGTTTCTGTGTGCAAACAAAGTGAATTAATCAAAATATGGCTGCTGATCACTGGGTTGCAACTTTAACCAGAGATATTTCTAGAATTTGAAGAAGATTGTGGATGTTAACTTCTGCAGTAGTTTCCACTGTTTGTATTAATGCGTATTTAGGTTTATTTGAACGACTAAAATAGTTCAAACGGGGCAAACTATTCACAGATTTCAGCTTAACGGAGGTAGCTGTGGTTCCTCATCCATGCTTTGTTAGTATATCTTTGTAAATTCTTCAGATTTTTTGCAATTCCAGAAAATCTCATAATAAGAAACTTAAATAATCTCGCTTTATTTCAAGTAAATGAACATTTTATGCTACATACAATATCAATCTGTACTTGAGCTTCACATATAGATTATCTGTACAGCAGTACTTTTAAAAGGTTAGTACTGCAACAGCAGCTACTTTTATTGCTAAATGTCAGTTAAAGTGCATCTCTAAGCATAACAAAGTCTGGTATTAATGTCAAATCTATTAAAAGGAAAAGTCTGGCCAATGAAACTAATATTTCATCATAGATTCTTTCTACAGCCAACAAAAGCCAAACAGCTTCATTGAAGCTGTATGTTTTTTCAAAACATACTTAAAAAGAGAAGCCGCTTTTTTTTTTGCTGATGAACTCAGTGAAAAAGCCAGGAAGGTGCAATAATATTCTTTAAGGCTGCAATGTTGCACCCTCCAGAGAACAAGCAACCATGGACCAACAATCGCTGCTGGCAGAAGGACAAATAATCATGTTGATTTAAACACACAATCAAGCTCAGGGTTTAGTTTTGGTCTTCTTTCTTCCAGCTCCACATGGAAGCAAAATATACACGATTTCCAAGCAAGGTCATGCCCTTTTTGTAATGAAGAAGTTAGCATGAGCTGAATACTGATTTCTCTGAATATTTAATCTTTATGCAGTTGTAATGAATCAAGAGAAAAATCACAGACAAGATACAACCATCAGAGAACATTTGAGAAAACAATTAATGGCAGCAAACTAGTTTTTAAATTCGATGCACTCATATACTGCAGCCTAAATATACATTTATAAATGATGCATTAGATAAAAAACAAAACCTATGGAACAGTATTGATAAGTATTGAGGTACCAGCAACAATTTAACATCAATGATGTTGCAAGTGTTATTCTCCCCCAAAAGTAATACCTGCACATCCTTTTTAACGGCATGCTCACACTAGCTCCGTTTAGTCTGCTTTAATCCAATTTAGTTTTGTTAATTTGCCTAAAAAGTCTGGTTCTTTTGGGGACGTGAACCAAAAAGCCAACTCTGGTCTAAAAATCTAGGTCTTGGCTCAGTTCAAGTGAACTGTGGCTCAGTTCAAGTGAACTGTGGCTCAGTTCAAGTGAACTGTGGCTCAGTTCAAGTGAACTGTGGCTCAGTTCAAGTGAACTGTGGCTCAGTTCAAGTGAACTGTGGCTCAGTTCAAGTGAACTGTGGCTCAGTTCAAGTGAACTGTGGCTCAGTTCAAATGCAAGCGGAGTGGAGACCGCTCCAAAAGCAGGAAGTGAACTATAGCGCAAGGAATCTCCAACTATTACAGAACGTGAACTATCATAAAGGCCTTTTGCACTGCTATATAATCACAGTGGTATGAAAAAATGTTTGCCCCATTTCTGATTTAGTTTTTTTGTTTTTGCATGTTTGTCTCACTGACAAGCACTTTTCTGCTTCTTAATGATTGGGTCATGATAAAAACATACATTGTCCATCAAGGCTATGAAGATAGTTTGAAAGTGTAAGGTTGAACTCTTACAAACATTTACCTTGCAAGCAAGGTAAAGCTGCAGAAAGAGTTTTCAGAAGCTCCTTTGTTATGGTTGGTTCATCTTGCCAGCCACTTCATGAGAGTTAATAAAATTCCACTTCCTTCTTCCCACTGGGCCCAGTAGTTAAAAGCTTTCCTGTGTACTTGTCCTTGAGACCAAACAATGTCATCATGGGTTTTAACTCTGGCTGCCCTCTCACCATTTCCTTGTTGCTGTTTTACAAAACAGGACTGACCCTGGTACTGGCAACAGAAAAATAAAAAAAATACTGCCGAGTCTAACAGAGACATACAAACTTCCTATTCACATTCTTCTGAGCCTGTTTGGAATCAAAAGACTCTGGATGTAAAGTGTTATAATAAACTTACGTACATTTTCACTGCCTTCATAAACAACCATATCACCAAACAGAAAATTATATCCTGAAACCACGAGTGGAACAAGTCAGTCGGGCTAATGGCCGGGCCCTTGATACCCAAATAAAAAAAGCCCATAATATAACTTTACAACATAGACATGCCTGCAACAGCAGAGCTTACAAGTTTCACCACCACAGAGAGCGACTATGTCATTCTGAAATCCATCTGACAATCCATCAGGCAACTGGTCACTAATGATGAAACAACACAAATTCAAATCGGTTCAGAACCGCGGCGAGCGATGGCTTTTCCTTGCTCCCTTTCTTCCATCCTTTTCACTTTGCCGCTCCAAGGAGCTCCACTCATGTTAACTCCGTAAAAATGCTCCAGCTAGTTTGCCATCTGTTGCCAAGAGACTGATGATGACGTTGGTGGACGGCTGGTGACAAGCTTTACCCAGAATACACTAGGAGACAAAGTTGGTGATTCTCTTGTAATTTTGCATGTCATAAAGTTAAATGTAAGAGTGAAAATGAAGCCAGTCATGCAGCACAACGTTTTATACCCACTGTCGGTCTCGTAAAGTTTTTAGCGACCATGAGACAACAATGACTCAACTACTGCAAATCTACTGGGGCAACATTCTGAATAATCTTACGTACACCGTACTCGACAGTTGTGCTCTCAAACGTGATAAGGACTTGAATCCCTGAAGTCATATTCTGCCTCCCATCCAGGCCCCACAGCCCCTCCTCAAGCTCCGCCCCTGCCTGAAACTTAAACTTCATGCTGAGTCTTTCTGAGCTTGTATTAGACTTTGAATAAAAAATGTTATTTTTGCATCTCTTGCTTGGTAGTTGCTAAGTTTCTCTTCTCTCATAGATGTAAAAGAAAGAGGAGAAACACTTCCAGGATTATTTTCAATTTGATGTCCATATGTGAAAATCACTCTGGCTCTCTGACAAAAATGTGCATCACATTAGCTTTGTCCTCTATAACAGGTTTATCATGGCAGAAAAAAGGGACTAACCAACAATTGCTAAAATAAACCAGTACTTTTCTGATCCTATTGCAGTTTTTTCCTTCCATTTTTATCTGATTTCTATGGAGCTAAAGAAAACATTTACATGCTAAAAAAAGAAAAAACCTTGAAACAAGCATTAAATGAGATCCAAGTTTTCCTCGTCTCAACGGGAAAATCAACACAACTTTCTCTAGTTTTACACAAATGAGCTTTACTCACCAGTGTGCAAACATAAAAGCACATCTGCATATGCATGAAAGCATTTTAAGTGCTCACCATAATTTGCATTCAAACAGCGACGTCATCTTCCATTGCATTAAATTTTCTACACCCACCTAAACTCTCAGCAGGTCCTGCTTCTGAGAACGGCGTAATGAGTATCAGTTGTTTCTGTTTTAACTTCTGCTTGAATTTATCCGCAGGGAGGTGCATAAGTGTGAGTGCAGTGAAGGCGAGGATGAGGAGGAAGGAAAGGTTGACAAGTTCATCAGCACCTCAGTCATTCGGAATAGGCCCCTTGAGCTGCAGGCGCTCAGGTCTGACAGGTATTTTCCACTTATCCCTGACCATCAACCCTTTGCTGATGCTTTGGTTCACTTGAATATTGCAACAGTCTCTCTGATGTTCTGCCTCTACCCTTCTCCACACCTTTCCTCATGTTTTCAACCATCTATCAGCTGCATCTATTCCCGTATTGATGGCTTCTAGCAGTTCCACTTGGATCCATACTGCAATCATGTCCTTCCATTTCTCCTCCACACAATCTCTCAGAGTCTCCCTGTCATTCTTGATGACACTTTCTCACTTTTACATTTTTCGATGGAGTTCTTAGAGTTTAAAAGATCAAGCATGGACACACTGGACATAGTTGAAGGCATTTTTTACTATCTACATTCTAGTTGTCTTTTAATGTACAGTTTTAATCTATCTCACTGCTTCCCCAAAGCTCCCTGATTCTTAGACCCTCTTAAATCTATTTAGAGTGAGTGCAGACAGAAGTTGGGGAATAATTATCCGCACAATTTGCATGAGAATGCACCTGCCTTCTGTATTTCCTCCACATATTGCAGCTCCATATTTTCATTTTAAACGTCTGTCACATTGATTGTGTCTGATAAAAATCTCTGCAAAGGAAGCTAGACTTTCAGCTGGATTTACGATCTCTCAAACGCCCAAGAGAAAATTAATACTCTTCTTTTCATCAAACTCCACTATAATGCATCAGTACCTTCAGTATCTAAAAACAGCATTGGCGTTTTGCAGACGCCCCAAATTTCCTGCTGAAATTGTTGCAGGGTTTCCAGTGTTTTTACTCCTTTGTTCTCCTATGTTTTACAAATTAGGAAGGGTGCATAGGAGTTTGGGTTAATGCATCAACTGCTACTGCTGAAATTAAGTGGCAAAAACTTGCTTAAATTAGGAGGCTAAATAGACACATTTTTACTAATTATCTCAACATTATAATCAGCAAAGCGTAGAGAAAGAATGTGACTGAAACTACAGCTCCATTAAAAAAAAAAAGTATGCAAATAACTATCCGGCTGGATATACCATTTTCTCTTTCATCAGCCTGCAGCTCTTTATCTGCAATCATATTAATTAGCCTTTAATACATTATGCACAGGACATAGGTTTTGACGCTGCATGTAACTGAACAGATCTGATTATGGTAATGGCAAAAATGGATCAGAAACACCAACATAGCGAAGATAACCCTCGTAATAAATACAGCGATGTAAATGCAAAGCAGACAGCATCTAGTACCCACTCCATTTTTAATGCAGCTCTCAAACTACAGGCTGGAAGACATATAGATATGTCTGCCACTCCCTGATTCCAGTAACCTCTGACCTCACACCTCCATTTTAGCCGCTATTGCAGCTTTAGGGCTCATGGAGAAGCAGAGGGAGCAACAAATAGTGTGAAAAAAAGTGGTCAAGACCTTCGGTATGGTTAAAATGTGACGTAGGAAGAGAAGAGACAAACAGAGAGGACCCAAAATTTAGGAGCAAGCAAGAGGAAAACAAATGTTGATGGGGTGGAATAACACTGGTTTACAATTACCTGTGGCTGCAAAGACAATGATTGAAATATGTTTTGATATAAAAACACATTTTGTGAAATCTAATCCCATAACCAGCAGGTTTTTGTTGGCATGCTGTGTTTCACATAGTTTGCTTTGGATCCCTTTCATTTGCAAACTTTAAAGATGGTTAAAATCACTGAACTAATAAATAATTAACATTGTAGATTAAGAAAACCTCACCACAAGTAAATTATAAGCATAAACACAAAACAGGACAGAATGAGGAAGACATGTTTGAAGAAAAAAAAAAAGACGAATAACTTACAATTTAAAAGAATACAAAGTCAGGTAGTTAATCTGTCCACACAGTGAGAGACAGATAAGGTTATTCCTCCTGATCACACTGGATTAATCAGAAGGAAATATAGCAATATAGTATTTTATGGCTGGAAAATCTATAAAACATTCAGTATTTAAAGCAATGCAAGTCATAACTTAAAACTGACATGATTCAAAATCAAAGCTGTTCAAGGAAAACAGTCAAGTTGTTCAACCATGACAAGGCTCATAATCCAATCCGTTTGTCTGGCAACAATTTATTCTTTATAAAAATTTAACCCAACTCTGTTCCTTACTTATCTCCTCCTCCTCTTTTACAGCACTCCGTTTCTGGTTAGATGAGGTCTTCATGAGTACCTCCGCTGTACGGCAGCCTACGGTCTCCAGTGTTTTCAAAGTATTCTCTGATGATCCGTCAAACTGTAGCTTCCACAAAAACCAAGCCAGTTCGACGATGACGTGCTGACGTCGCTCTGCTACAGGACGATTCAGGAAAAAAAAAAAGGTTGTTTAAACTCTCTTCCCTACATTTACTTCTTGATCCAGATGTACATGGCAAGAGTGAATGATAAGTGATGCATTCAGGAGCATTATGAAAAACAAAGCTTCAAGAAAATCAGATCCAGATGGATAACAATTACAATGGACATATTTATACATTTACTTTGGGAATTGTGCCATTTTTGTTTCTAAGGTGGAATAAATTTTGATATACGAGTTAATATTATGGCCTAAATGGAGAAACACGGGTCAGTGAAGAATCTCTCAGTTCTTTTAGTTTTGTCTTGGTATAAACTATAAAAGAGGACAGGAAAAAGAAAAATTCAAAATGTACAAACAAAGAGCTTCAATTCAACAGAACATGTGCTTACACATTTTCATATTGTTCAGTATTTACTGCTGAATCATAATGCCAAGCTGAATATAGTATAATGAAGTTGCAATCATCATTTATTATCTTCCACACACAATTGACATTTTTGATTAATGTGCACTTTTTTGTATTTCCCATTTCTGCAAAGACAAAAATAACCACGTAACTGCGATTGAAACCTAATGTGATTAAGAGCAAGTACGAGGGAAAAATAAGCCGCACTGTAATTTGAAAACAAGTGTTTGAATAATTGCAGGAGGAAAGTACCTTGGAGCTGAATCACAATTATCTACTCGAGATGAAGCCCCAAAGACGGTGTCAACAATTCCTTCCATCTTCAATAATTTATGTTGTTTTATTATTTAAGGTTAAACAAATCCTACCTTGCTGCACAGAACCCCCTACCAAAGCGCCCTCGTTTTCCGACTGTCATTTTACTACTTCTAATAAAATTTAACAGTCTCTCTATAATCACTGCAAGTAGTTTTATCTTTCACTTTCCTATATCTGTCTTGTCAACTTGACCTTTAATTACTTCATTCTCGTACTGTCCTTCACTGTAACACCATGAGTGTTTCGACTCATTCAAAAGCCCCCGAATAACAGTGTATTATCTGTAAATTCATTGTGCTACCTTAATTATCATTTACTTTCATTTTGGATTCAAGATTAGCCCTCTTATAGTTACTCATACAGGTTAATGACTTCCAGCCACAAGTGAGCCAAGAAAACAGCTTAGCGAACGCATTCATCACGTGAAATTAGGCAGATCTTTATAAAGATAAGTGGACCAACCAATGAATATTAGAAGAAGGTCAACATGATTATGTGCATCTTGTATAATGCCACTATGTCCACTATAATTCAACCTGATTACCCAACTATCTTGATATAAATATCTGCGCAAGACAAAAAATGTCTATTAGGACTTAAACGGCTCCCATTAAGACTTTAAGGCAGTGAGATCTACAAATACAGTAAAATCCTGCAAGTACGGGAGAGAAATGTTTGTACAAATAAACAAATCTAACAGAATTACACATTTACTCCTTTACAACACATATACCCACAACTTTTATGCACTTATAAAAATCTAATGCAACATATTATGCCTTGTATTTAAGTTGATTTAATAAATCTATTTAGAATTTACACTAAAGTTTTGTTCACAACCTCTACTGAAATGCTTTTTCTACAAATGAGCTTTGGTTGCGTTATAATTTGATCATTTGTCAACTTGTTGTTGACTTTGCTACACAAAAACCTGATCTTGTTCTGACTTTTGTGTCCACATTATGATGCAGCAACGGTGTTACAGTTGGCTGTAATTTAAAAAAAATAAAAACAGTGAGGTGAGTCTGGATCTTTCCCACATGAAAAAAGAAAAACAGAAGAGTGTCGGAGCCCAACTCAACTTCCAAAGGACCTACATTTGTGCCCTCAACATTTCTCTCCAGAAGACTTTGAGTCATTTATACGAGCAAAACTGAAAGGCTCTAACAAATGATCATTACCTTAACGAGCTAAAAAATAAATGCAGAGTTGCCGTGCTTCCAGGCTCATTGCCGTGCTGAAATGAGCCTGGAGCTTCCAGGCAGAGCTGGAAGCTCTTTGAAATGCTAACGGAGCTAGCGTTTCCGGTACTGAAACCACTGACCCGACCGGACTCTAAACCGTTGTTACCACAGACACCAGACCCTAAATAGCTGCTACCGGACCGGACAAAGAGCTATAGACACTGAGAGAAACATCAGAGACAAAGTCTTAAAGGCGTTACTCATTGCTGTTTTAGCTGGATGGAGCTAGCGGACATTTAGACATCATTTACCCAGAATGCCTTGCAGCGACATTCATGTGACAATACTTTATTAAAATTTCTAAAAACTAAACAGCCTACTGTATTATTACTGGATTGTTTTTACATCTAAAATAAATATTTCCAAAATAAAGTCTATTGTTACAACTAATCATGGATCCCTTTAAAAGAGCAACACTTTGCAAATTTACACTGTATTTTACGCGATGCACAGTAAGTGAGAGACACATAGCACAGGAGAAGCACCTGAAAAACTGATTCAGACTCGGGGTTCATTTACTCTCTCTCCATGGCTGTCTGACTGGACAAATCATGCAGAGAGGAAGTGATTTATTTCCAAATCAGACAGAGTTGGACTCAATTCATAAAGGAAGGAAGGTAAGGATTTTACTGGACAAATCCATTCATCTATCTACAAGAACAGTGTGCAGTTGTTTTTATCTGGTGTATTGAAAGACAGGTTGTATTTTAGAGAAGCAGCTTCACTGATAACAGTATTTTGGGTTACAAAGTAAATTGGGTTTTGCTTAAAGAAAGGAAATAAAAAGCATTACAGTACTTCAGCTTATTTCTGACTGGCTACAATTATCTCCTGCCGAGATAAAAGTTTTTCTCCGTGTATAAAAATCTTGCATGACATCATGTGAAAAAATAAAAACGCCACAAGAATTGACTTGAAGATGAAACATATTAGCAGACATTGAAAATTAGGGGCTGCCAAACCAATTCATGTGCAAACACCCTGAAAGCCTAAAAATAAAAAGCAGCCATTTGTAGAAATATGAGCTTAGTCGCCACACACTTGGATTTGCTTTAAAAGATTTTCAGATGTTTTGCCAGAGAACTGACGTGAGTTATTTTCTCATTAAATCTGATGAGCTAAAGTGAGGCTTTACTGAGCGTATTACTGCAGCAAATGCGGACGACTGAGGTCTGGTATTTAATGAGAAGCGGTATTTAACATTTGCATTTACCTCAGTAAAAGTTATATAGAGGCTGAACAAATATTGCACATATTTTTAGAAAACGACAGGATCTCGCAGCTTTTTTTAATTATATAATCTTGTTAAAGGAATATTATAGAAAACATCACTGGATAAAACCAACTGGCACCTAGTGAAACTATAGTGTGTGCAGCTTCTCACTGTGCAGAAAAGCAGATTAGAGCTAACAGAAATACAACATATGAGCAGAAAAATGTAGCATTGGTCCAGCTTTAAAGTCTGAAGTTTACAGCATGTTAATAACACTTCCACCACAACAAAACAGCAACAGGGACATTATCAGAAAACAGAATAACCCAAACAACCTGCAAGAAACGGATCAATACACAAAGAGTTATTTTTCTGCGTCTTACGGCTGATAATCGTTTGTAAATAACTATTAATACACAACGACATTGATAAGTGACTTGGAGTCTGTGGGGAAATTACAAGGAGAGGTCTGGAAAGTCCTTTTCTAATATATCACTGTAAACACAACAGTGGAGTAAAAACTGGGACTTGTTGTTTAGACAGTCAGCTCAGTAGTTTCAGGTGTCATGTGGGCAAACTTGCATGTGCAGAGATGAAAAATTACACACCCGAAAGCTTTGGGTTATTATTCAGCAATGGCAAGCCTTTGCACTGAGGCAGCATGAAAAACAAGAAAATTATGAAATTCAACTCTTTCAGTGCTCAGTGTATTACTATCAAACACCAAACAAGAGAATATGCACACCAACAACTGACATGAGCACAACAAAACCGGATTTTTCTTTTGTTGATGAAAGAACCAATTACACCTAAGATGAGTTTTTATTGAGATGCCCTGTTCATAAAACCTTCTGCTCTTATGTTTTATTAGCAGCTGGTTTCTCATTCACACTTTTGTCACAGTAGTGGGTGCTTCCACGAAAAGGCACATTGATATATTTAGCAACAATAAGAAAAATTTCAACACCATCTGCAGCAAATCTGCTAAATGAACAAAGATGGCAGCAAAGGAGCGGCTGCAGAGGTCAGTAACAGGAGAAATAAGCATAGAAAAACAGAAGCATCCACACAATGGTCTGCTCTAATTCTTAATAAATACATATTTATACAACAAATTGCATTTTCATATCAATGCAAGAGACAGAACGTCTTTCTCAACTAACTGTAACCTCCAAGTCTGTTTCTGATACAAGATATGTTTTTAGTGATAGAGGACGTTTGTGGAGAAAAAGGTTTTCATAATGAAAATATTTTATTTTTGATAAATGATATAATGAATTTGGAAATCGTGCTCATTAAATGCATGCTTTGTTGTGTAAAACTATTTTCTGGTAAGCCCAAAACGGACGGCGGAGTTCGGCGAAAACAGGCGCTTAAATTCCGTGACGGGAAAGGGATAAGTAAATATTAGCCAATAGACAGTCTAAAATCAAACGACTGGAAGTATGTCAAAGATCAGGATCCGCACAAAGTAAAACATTTAGATAAATGGATAAGTTATAAATTTGACAGCCGTCTAAATTAATGTTTTGATTGTTTATTCTATGTTACATGACTTTGTGTTTTTATGTTTTTTGATTGATTGATTGATATCATGCAGAAGGGACGCAGACTCCCATCCCGTTCCGTGATACACATTCGTCTGACCACTTTCTTTTTCAGCTCGACATGTTTAGTATGGATTAAAATATTGAGAAAGAAAACACACGACCAACAACTACGACAGCCATTGACTACTGCGCACACTAAATTTCCCGCAGCACTGATTGGCCAAGCAATGTCACGGGATCCTCTGAAGCGTCATCACGACTTTACACAAGTGTGTCTTTACCGCTGCGGCAGAGGCTCCGCCGAACCCCTGGGGTTCGATCGAACCCAGGTTAAGAACCACTGGTCTAATCTAAATCTGTTTTATTCAGCAGAGCTTAAAACTGCCTATGGTCAAACGTTTCTTCAAGTCTCATTCTGATTGGCTGTTCCGGCCCTTTTGATGGCTCCTTTCACTTCCAAGGCAGAGGAACCATTGGTGCACAATAATATTTTCTTTTTTCCCCAATTAATTATGAATAACTAGAAAATATTGTGATATCATTACAAATTAATGAAAGGGAAAAAAAAAAAAAAAAATCGATTTTGGTAGAAACCGTGAAGTATTAGCTCATCTTTTAAGAACACAACTTCTGGCATCAGATCTTTTCCACACTGCTCATCCATAAATATTCCTCCATTCCCACCTGTCTGTCTGCCACAAGTACTCATGCTGAGTAATTGTGCAAGTAAGATCTCAGATCAAATACTCCTTCAGCACGTCTTCTGCTGTCAGTACGTGTTTAAAACGGCAAACCTTCCCCCCCCATCACACCTGATGGTGACAACCAACCAGCATGTTCATTTTACTGGGAAACACACATCTCATCAGAAAACACCAGCCAGTATCACAGCGAGCAGCGTGGGATGGGTTGTTGTTGTCGTTTCACTACATGACAGACAGTTACTAACGGTGATAGTCGCTCTGTAGTGGAGTTTGCATCCAGATCCGTGGACATCCAAGCAACTATTCTCTGAATAATGAATGTGGAGAGAAAGTAAGACAGCAACTGCCAAAGCAGAACTGAGTGGAGACAGAGCAAGCACTGCTGACACAAACTTAGCACGATGATATTAGACTGAGAATAGCTCACAGTTCTGTTGTTCTCTTTTTATATATATATATATATATATTTCCAGGACAAAAGGTGAGAGAAACATACTGGATATTTGATGCTTTGAATGCTTTTAGAATAAATGATGAAGGAAATCTCATAGGGAAGCTTCAGACCTGAAAGAAACAATTAGAAGTTTGAAATTATTCTTAGAAATCGTCTCTCAGAGGAAGCACAAAGCTCTGTTCACTCCCTAAGCACTTTATGTAAGATGTCAAAAGTTAGGAGGTTACAATTTCTCTGCCTGTCAAAGACTTGATGAGACTTTATTCATGCAGATTCTTGAAATTTAGTCAGCAAAGTTTGAAACTATTTATTTTTCTTTGTGTAAAAGGGGGGCATGTTGCCTGTGCAAGCAGGTCGTGTTTTCTTACCGGTGTGTTTATCTCAATTCAGAAGCTTAAAGTCACAGGTGTCAAACCCAAGGCATGTGGGACAAATCCAGCCCACCGTATCTTTTTATGTGGCCTTCCAGACTCCAGACGCAACACTTAAGTGCGCTTAAATATTACGTTATCAAATCAATGCAGTTTTTATTTGTTTACTGCCAAATTATATAAATCAGTCCTTCCAGTTTCTTGAAAGTTATTGTGGAAATTCATGCAAAATTAACAAATCGTCGCCCTTTTTTGTACTAATACATAATTGGTTGTTTAATAAAGATTTTTATCAAAAAATGTCAAAAACTAACCAGCTGCCTCAGCCTTAATTGATGTCAAATTGTAGTCCATGATCTATACAGCGAGTAGTAAAAAGTCGCAGTTACCATCATAAATAAGCGCAAATATTTCCAAATTAGTACCACTAATACTTTAATTTTTATCGCAAAAATAATCACAAAAAGTATCACAAAATTCTGGAAGGACTAAAAAGATGTTCAATAATAATTAATTTTGAGAATTCATCGATATTTTAACAGTTTAGCAGGTTTTATTAATATATTCTGGCCCTTTAAGAGCCTTGATTTGATATTGAGGTGCAGTTAATTTTCCGGAAAGAAAACAGAAATCACACAAGCAAGCATTCACTATGGTAACAATAATAATAATAATAATAATAATAATAATAATAATAATACCAATGGGTGAGGACACACACTGTTCGTGCAGGATCTGCTTCATTTTCTCCACTGCCGACGGAAGAAGCGGTGAAGCTGCGAAGGCAGCTCAATTGAGACATTAGCAGGTCTCAGCAGAACAAAACCTTAATTTTTCACAAACGGCAGTAAACAACTTTTCAGGCCACGCAAGGAAAACAGAACAAGGACGGTGCATTTTTAAAAGACACAAATTTCCAAAAGAATAATCTCTGGTATTTATGATACAGCAGAATAATAAACCGCATCAGAGCATGTTATAAGTCCACAAAAAGTAAGGAATTGTTATTAGTAACTAAAGTTAAGGTTAATTTGCTAGAAACAGAGTTAGCTTTGGATCATGACTCGTTAGCTTGTCAGGTTAGTGACTGTAAACCACAGACCAAAAGAAAAAATAATTTAATAAGGTAGAAATGTACAATTCATCCACTTTTATTAAAAATACTTTAATATGAAGGATAAGCACCTCGCTTTGTTATATGGAGCGCACACTGCCATGTGAGCAGATCTCAGCACAAAGCCTGAGGTGGTGGTCTGCCACAGAGGAGTAAGGAGATTCCCCTTCCTTCTCACTTCACACGTCAGCTTGCTGTTACCTAAAAGAGTTCAAAAGTTCACTGCCGCTGCCGGGCGTGAGTCACAGGTTGACGACGGTGAATACAAAGAGGTCATGACCAACTGTGTCAGCTGGTGCGGACAACCATACTCTCTTCACATCAAAACAAACAAGACAAAGAAGACTGTGATTGAAAGCTGAAGGACAGCGATACAGGCATCTCTGGTCAAGTCACTAAAGAGACAAATGGAGGTCAGTGCGGCCCTCTGGAAATGGATACGAGTTACACTGCGGTAAAAAAGATATAAGCGGTACACAGATTTAGTGTACCCTTATATCGCCCTTATGCTTCCTTAAACAGGTTATGATAGGATGTTTATTATATTTTTGCACAAAATTGTTCTTAGATAATGAGATTTTACTCTGCTCAGTTCTGCCTACTTGAAGCTCCTTTGAGAATGAGCATCTTGCCACTTTAAATCCAAATAAGCTGTAGCTGGCCGCACCCTCCACCCAACATTTACACTCGCATGTAAAAACGGCTACAAACAGATGCACAATTGCGCGACTGTACATCTTTGAAAAGTAGAAGTAGAGCCTCCTGCACAACTAACAAGAATGCAGCAAGTTTTTTTCTGGATGGTAAGTCAGCGGCAAAACACTGCTTTTCCAGCAGCCATTGTACACCGCATTCAGCAGAATGTCATAAAAATCATCAAGCAAATCCAGATCAAATTCTACCACTACTAATCAGGGTTTCCACCACTGTATTATAAGCCTGGCGGGGCACCAGTCTTTACTTGTGTCCCCACCAGGCTAAGCATCACTTGTTTATTGAATTTCTTTGATGTTTGCATTTTTAAGGGACTTTATAGTTTGTGCTCAGGTGTTAGTCTTCCAATAACACATAATTATCAAGTGACATTTTCAAATTTCCTGCCAACTTTAAAAAACTTTCAGCTCAAAAATTCAGATGAATTACTGCCCTAGAGCCCTGACCACTGGGCTCAGCAGGTTTTCTACCCTGCTAATCAAATTTTTCATCTGTTTTCTGGAAGTTTGCTCCAGATTTGTGGTGCATAGAAGCTGAATGATGCTTCTCCATGTCTGGCCAGGATAAGGGGTCATTAATTATGACATCTTATTTAAAGATTCTCCTAAAACAGCCAAACACATAACTTCTGAGATTGAGATGCAGGCTGAGAAACTAAATGAATGATTCAGTACCTACCATCTGCAGAGCTTGATGAAATACTGAGCAGGTGATTCAGGCAGATTAACCTGTGTTTGAGTGTGAGCTCATCTAAATCAGTGAAGACACACACTCATGAGGACTTTTTCTCCTCCTGCCATCACTCAAAATACTCACTGCGCCAACATGCATCCAACCTTAGAGGCACCACTCTTTCCACAGTGTTTTGAAGAGGTTTTTTAAGCTAAATCTCCATTGTTACAGCTTTCCATCTTTTATCAGCACACTTTTTGTTTTAACATAACTCATCTCAATTGTATTCAGACAGTGGTCTTTTAAAAAACACAGCTCTATATTTATTTGTGAGACAGATTGTGAAGAAAATCAATCTAACATTGGCCCTGTGGGGCCAATTTCCAGTCATGCTGTCCTGCACACAAGCATCATTTTGACAAAAAGGCCAAACATTGTCCTGACACCAATCTGAGATCCTTTCCATCAGCACAGCAGTCCTACCTGCAGACAGGGAGGGGAGGCGCTGGCGGTAGAGCTGTCAAAGGGATATCTTGACAAGTTTTAGCCTGGTGTTTATTTCAGCAACAGAAAAGCCTCAGTGTGTGGTGGGAAAATGCAGCAGCAGTTCATAGAGCAAAAGAAAAAAAAACCTGCATCCTGCAAAATACAGATCTAAAGGATTTGTGTTGTTTGTTGAAGAATTCAGACAATAAAGTAACTTCCAATTAATCACACGATTAATTTCATGTTTATTTACAAAACTCAAGCCAATCCACTCCCAAAGTGATCCAAGAACCAAGAGAAGTAAAAGTGACAAAACTAAATGACAAACATACATCTCACTTTCCATTAAAGAAGTCTGAAATCTCTAATGCCCAGAGCACACAGCTCTCAGGTGAATATGGATGCTAGGATCAAAAGAAATCCTGGAGAGCTTACAGAGATTAAAGAGAAAAAGACAGCTGGACAAAGGGAGTCTGAAAGAGTCTGTCAGCCTGTTTAGAGCAGGTTTTTTTCTCCCTCGACCAAAAACATGTCTAGTTAGAGCATCTAGTGCTCAGTGAGCTGTATACTTCCTCCTCTGGATACTCCATCCCTACCATTTGAGAAGTGCTGACGTAGAGTCACATGCAGAGTATTTTTACAAGGATTAAACAGGTAATATTGGCATGTTTCATCCCACTTTTGTTGAATAAAAATGATCACATTCCACAAAATTCCCCTAAGGATTGGAGCAGATTTTAAGAAACTAGACTTGCTGTAACTTCACTGCATAAACACCAAATCTTACCAAATAGTTTGTCTAGTTTCTAGTGCAAATATCTTAGCAAACTTGAAATAAGACAAAACTAACAAGTAACTTTTTTAGCAAGATATAGGAGCTCCTTTCAACTAAATAATTCCTTAATATCGATGAAAAAGTGCTAGTTCTTCTAACTTATGAGACATATTTCCCACATTATAAGTTAATTTGTCTGCCAATAAAAAATAGTAGTATTTTTTCATCAATATGAAGGCATTATTTACTTAAAACAAGCCTCTATGTCTTGCTGAAAAGTTACTTTTAGTTTGTCTTACTTCCAAGATATTTACACTAGAAACTAGACAAACAATACTTGGTAAGATTTGTGTCTCTGCAGTGTAGCCCTTCAGGATTAGTAGTGCAAATTTCTTTTGTGTTTTCTCATTTTTTAAAGGTTTCAATGACACTAGTTGCCTTCATTTGCAGTAGATTAGACTGGAAATGGGTGGGAGGAAATGCAGGAAACATCTCTTGTTGTGTCCTTGAGCAAGATACTTCACCTGCCCTGTTTAGTAGAGAAACCAGTAGATATAAAAATCATTACATTTTGTAAAGCAACATGACCTTGCAGACACTATGCATCCACTATGTCTATGAATGCCTCTACATCAGTCTAGCAGTGAATTGTAAGTATTATAGTCACATCGCCTGTTCTCCAAATGATAAAGACTCCTGTGGAAATAATAGTTAACTCAGTCCAATATACAGTGCAACATTTATCCTGCCTTTTGACAGCCAGCAGTAAGAATCCACATAAATTACTGTCAAAACAAAACTAATGTCTTGAAGAGAATGAGTCGGAAAAATGAGATCCATGGTAGATTTAGACTCATACGGACTCAAAAAGATTTCATCAGAGGACGCTACACTTTGAGATGCACTGAATTGAATCGTATCTGCTGCACGTTTCAGGAAACGTTTTACAGTCTGCGCACAGGTAAACAAATTAAATTCTTTAAAACAATCAATAAAACTACACAAGGCAGCATTTCATGGAGATTAAATAATGTCTGAGACGGCATCTAATTTTCAATGAGCAGCCTCCAAACAAGCCATGGAAATTTGAGTTAACTAGCCACTTGACCTTTGATTTCATAAGCATAAGTCAATATGTGCTAAAAGCAACTCAAAGCAAATGCATCAAGCAGCTTGAATCTCAGACATGCAAAACAATCCGACCCTGACTGCATGTGACAGCACACACAAAAATATCAACACACGGCAGCTCGTAAAATCCCACACACTCACACAGGCCGACACACACACACTCGGGCATGCTTCATCTCCTCCTCCTGGGGCCACGATGAAGTGGGTACCCAGACAGCCTGCTGAGGTAATGGGCTGTGCACTCCTCTCCTCTCGACTCCTTCAGCTCCTTCTTTTCACTGCTGTGGATGCCAGCCAACATCCCCAACCTGGGGCTTCAGACTACGACCAATTAGTCACATTTTGAGACCGCTTTGGAAGATAGCGAGAGAATATTCAACAACAAGTTTCCCCAAAAGGACTTGGAAATGTGCCCCATTTTTTTCCCCTGCTGTTTATGATCAAATCTGAGATAGTTTGCATGAAATAATAATGGACCTAATTCTTATTATTTTGAATAAATGCTGTGTTTTCAGCTGGTCTGCGCGGAACAATTGGGACGCACTTTGAACAGAAAAATGAAGCATTACATTAGATATTACATGCTCACTCAGCAAGTTAACTCAACGTTTTAAAAAAGCCAAAGTCTTATTTTTTCTGACATGCTGGGCAAACACAGTTTGCAAAAAAAAACAACAAGGCAGTGGATCTACTTTAAACACTGGGTATTCAGGTGGTGTCCAACTCTCACTGGACCTTTTTGACCCTTAACCAAATTTAAGCCGATAAAATGTACTTATATATATATATAAGACTGTATATATACAGCGATTTTGGGTCACAACTGCAAAAACACAAGTATTTTTGGTCTAGTTTCTAGTGCAAATATCTTACTGCAGTTAAAATAAGACCAACTAACTTAAAAGTAACTTTTTAGCAAGATATAGAGGCTTGTTTTAGGTAAATAATTCCTTAATATTGATTTAAAAAGTTTTAGTTCTATTTACTTATAGCATGGGGAAAATATCTTGTTATAAGTTAAATAATCTGCCAATGAAACTAGTACTTTTTCATCAATAGTAAGAAATTATTTACTTAAAAACAAGCCTCAAGTCAGTTTTGTCTCATTTCAAGTTTGCTAAGATATTTGCACTCGAAACCAGACCAAAAATCCTTGGTAGGGTTTTGTATTTCTACAATGTTTGGTACAAGGGAAAACATTTTTAAAAAGTTAAATGGAAGGCTTCTTCTTTCTTTCACATTTAAACAGTGCATAATAGAGGTGTACAAGTACACAAAAACCATGGTTTGGTACATGCTGCTGTTTTAAAGTCACAATTTGGTTTTCGCTGCAAATGGGAGAGAATTTTGATTTGTGCATTGCTATAAAGCTAGATACAAACCCTCACCAAAAACTGAGCACAAATTTGTCCAATTTCTCCTGACAGAACTGGTGCAGCTGAGTGCTAATGTTGTTTATTTTGTTAAGCGTAAAAGTGATAAGAACCATGTATTACTACTTTTTAAAGTAACTTTATAGCTGTGACTGTGTGGCACAGCTAACACAAATATTGCTCTTAAACATTAACATTAATTGGAATTTATCATAACAATAAATCTAAATTCTTATAGGAAGTTTGTTATGATAAATGATAAAACAATAAATGCCCACCCTTAGATCCGAGGCGTGCAAGTTTCTTGATTTTTCCTCCAAACGTCAGAATCTCTGTCTCTGTTTACAGCAATAGGCAAACTGTAATCTGACTTTTTGTGTTGCTTTGGAGAAATTACTTCTTCCTGAAACGGTAGAACTTGACATCTTACAAGCGTCAGCCAGCGTCTTTTAATTGGGGGTTGAAAAGGTACATTTAGCACATTTAAACACATTTAGCTCCGGTATAATTGTTTGAGCAGGATTCCCTTAAACTAATTCCTAATATTTTGGCTGAGAGGCCGTCTATAAATACATTAACAGATGTTCTTCCAGTTTAACTGAGAAGTTGTTAATTAATCTCTCAAAAACTAACAAACCATGTCAGCGTCATCTGGGCTTCCTCAAACTGTTCGAAAGCAAAGTAATGTAGGTGAAATAGAGTTTGAAGTCGGTCCTTTAGGGCCCGTGTAATTCATATTTTAGATCTTCTCCTGGTTTTACACACCTGAATCAAATTAATGAGTCATTACCAGGTTACTGTGGAGATTAATGACAGGCTAACAAGCTAACTAGGCCATCTGAATTAACTGTGTTGAAGGAGGACATCAACCCTTCTGGTCGGGAGTCGGACATCGCTGCCCTAGTTTATGTCAACGTCTGACTTTAACAGAGGGAAAAAAAAAAAAAAAAAAAATACTCCCTCTTGTTATTCTGGGATTTTGCAAACAGAAATAGTTGTTGTAATCTTAACTGACCTAAAAACAAACATTTAGTCTGATTAAAGTCAATAAAGTGGAATTTTTCTGGATAGGAGCGGGTCTTTTTTCTCGTAAACTTGATCATTTGCGAGGCTTAATGTCTATGGATGGGTGACAGGTGATTTACACTCACCTGTCCAACTCCTGATTAACACAGATGTCGAATCAGCCAATCAGCATCGACTCGATGCATTCACGTATGCAGACATGGCCAAGACCATTTGCTGGAGTTAAAACTGAGCTTCAGAAAGAGGAAGGAACGTGATTTTAGTGACTTTGTTGGTACCAGACGGGCTGGTCTGAGTATTTCAGAAACTACTGATCTACTGGGATCTTCACACACAACCATCTCCAGTGTTTAGAGAGAATGGTCCAAAAACAAGCAAATATCCGGTGAGTGGCAGACCTGTGGGGCAAATGCCTTGTTGATGCCAGAGGTCAGAGAATGGCCAGAGTGGTTGGAGCTGATAGAACGACAACAGCAACTCAAATTACAACCGAGGTCTGCAGAAGAGCATCTCTGAACACACAACACGTTGGACCTTGAGGCGGATGGGCTACAGCAGCAGAAGACCAGACCGGGTGCCGCGCCTGGCAGCTAAGAACAGGAAACCGAGGCTCCGATTCGCACAGGCTCACCGAAACTGGACAATAGAAGATTGGAAAAACGTTGCCTGGTCTGATGAGTCTCGATTTCTGCTCCACATTCGGACGGTCGGGTCAGAATTTGGCGTCAACAACATGAAAGCATGGATCCATCCTGCCTTGTATCAACGGTTCAGGCTGGTGGGGGATATTTTCCTGGCACTTTGGGCCCATTGGTACCAACTGAGCATGGTGTCAACGCCACAGCCTACCTGAGTATTGCTGCTGACCATGTCCATCCTTTCATCACCATCTTCTGATGGCCACTTCCAGCAGCAGCATAACACGCTACATCATAAAGCACCAATCATCTCAGACTGGTTTCTTGAACAATGAGTTCACTGAACTCGAATTGCCTCCACAGTCACCAGATCTCAGTCCAGTAGAAAACCTTTAGGATGTGGTGGAACAGGATATTTGCATCATGGATGTGCAGCTGAGAAATCTGCAGCAACTGCATGATGCTGTCATGTCAATATGGACCAGACTCTCTGAGGAATGTGTCCAGTACCTTGTTCAAGCTATGCCACGAAAGATTGAAGATAAAAGGGGGTCCAACACGGTACTAGCAAGGTGTAGATAATAAAGTGGAAGGTGAGTGTATTTCCAGACATTTTGTCAGGCTAACAAACAGCGATTGGTGATCTATTCATGCAAGCGCTGTGTGTAGGACACAGCCTTTTGTTTTAGACAATCAGTGCAAGGCTGCAAAATCAATGTGTGCAATATTCTTACAGCAAAGGGCCGTTTCGAGTGCAATAACTTAGCTAATACATCCAAAGTGTTATGAACTTGCATTTTACATGCTAATGCAATATTTAGCCAGCTGAACAGAGTCTCCCAGCAGCAGATGTTCACACCAGACGCAAATGACATTGTCTAAAAATGCTAAAATGTCACAGTGTGTAGAAAGCACGTGGGAGTCAAAAATAAAAGAAAACAGACATAAATCACAATATTTACAGTGTTTCATATTGTGTCTTGATAATCCAAAACATACAAAAAAATATATATGCTCACCTGCTTTTTCACACATTGTGAAAAACGCTGACGTTTTGGTTGCCGTAGGAAACGACAGAGGTCAGTTCAATGAATACTGAAATCAATTAAATGGAGTTTATTGCAATATTTTGTGGTTTTAATCAGCTGCATTTTAATATGAACATAAGACAAAAAAATAGTTGAACGTTGATTGGCTCAGCCAAGCTTCTATAGTCAATAAATTCTTCCAGTCGCCCATCCCCAATTATGTCTAAATGACAAAATAAGCATTTAATAAAAAAATGTACTTAGGTTTAAGACTCAGTAATTCATTAGAGATCAATTATTGATAAACAGGATGGATAAAAAAAATGTTTGATGAACCTGAAAATCTAGTTTTAATGTGTCTTTTTGCAGGAGGTCCTTTAACCAAGCCTAAAGCAAAAGACATAATGTTTGTTTTTCATTGAACAGCAAATAGTTTTTATGTTATTATGGCCAATTTTGGCACAGCACAAATAACACCGTAATTTCCCATGCACTAATCTATTACACAAACCAAAATGAACAAAAATCAGGTAAACATCCTGCTCCTTTAAGCCTCATCACGCCAGACATTTTATCATCAAGCTACTATAGTCTGGCATCACAGACATTTGCAGAAAGCCGTATCCATAATGAGCCGTCTGTGCCAACACTCCAGTTCTTACTAGCTGGTAAAAGAGCACAGGTTTCTCCTGCCAATCCAGGACGTTTAAGGTGGGGAAACGCTTGTGGGTGGTGGTGGCGGTGGTGCTTTCCATGCCCTTTAAAATACTGAGTCATTACGCCTGCTGGGAATCCAAAATGCCACTATAATGCCACATCGGCTTGATGATTAATACAGTACGTCCACAAAAATCTAATGTGATGCACTGGGCTTTTAAGCGTTGAGAAAAAAAAAAAAAAAAACCTTGGAAGTGCTAAATTGCAGTTAGTGAGACGGAGACGGGAGGAAAAGGCTGTGGAATACTTACATAATGGGTCCCTGACATCCTGCTGCTTGCCATTGGCTGAACTAGAGTAAATCCAGCCAATAATCGTTCACTAAAGTGCTAAGGCCACAGGTTGCATGTACCGGCTAATTACTAACGCTGTAACCAGCCAAAGCCATTATACTGATGGTGCTGCTCCAACAAGGCTCAGGTCAGAGCAGGGGATGAGTCGCTAATTAGCTTCTGTTTGATACAAGATCTGGCTGCTATGAGGTTACACATTAAGCCTGGGAGTGTGGGAGCATCCTCCCTGGCCTGCTTATCTCGAGGGGTATTTTTACTCTCACTACAACGTGAAAGAGAGCCATGGAGGCAATCCGAGCTGATACACTGTGGCAGACATGCTGATTTGCCTTGTTGGTGTAATCAATCAGCATTTAATCAAGCTGGCAATCACACTTGGCAAAAACAAACTTGGTCCATGGAAGTTCAATAAGGAGCACACCACTGGCACGCGATCTCCCTTCACTGATGCAATCACATCAGGAGGCAGGATTATCAGTTTTAATTCACAGTGGGAGGTAATGGGTCGGTAGTCTAGTAAAAATACATATTTATTTATATTTTGACATAGAAAATATCTTGTGCCCTCCTAGCGGCAACTGTTAATTGACAAGTTTCTCCTCAATTCTTCAAACTTTGATTGCTCTGAAACTTGCCAACTGCAGCTAAGGCAGACTATATTTCCTTTTTAAACATCCTTAAAAAGGAAATATTGTTTATTTGCCATTTTATAGCACAATTATGATGTGCATGTCAAAAACAATTCAAAAGAAATGTGACCGCATCAGAGCTGTAACTGACGCTTTGAAATTCAAATCTGACTCTGTAAGAACTGAAGATTTATAAGATACTTATTTTAAAAGGTTAGAACAATGTTATTCTGCCAGGTAGCCACTCGGCTAGTTAGTGACGAGAGAGTGCAGGTACTTTTGGTGTGACTGATCCGTCACTCCTGTGTGGAAAATGTGCCACAGCACGAGAAGCAAGCGGCGCTGGTAGCACATGTAAATTCAGAACTGTGCAAAAGTTTTCTACAAACTGTGAAGGACAGCCGGTAAGCCTCACAGTTGCTCATTTCCTGAATCTCATTGGAGCAGCACATGGACTCTGAATGATTGTTGTACCGAATATTTTAATATTATTGAAGTCAAGCAAGATGTGGCTACATTTTGTACAGATTACATTTTCTTTTGTGCATGAGCTGAAAGCGCTGTACTATAAACTCTGCCCTTTTTTCCTGAAAAACATAAAATAACCATCAGAAAAAAATCACTCAAGATGTGTAAGAGCCGCGCAAGAAAGGAGTTGACTGGATTTCATGCAGCCAAAAACATCCCTGGATAATTCCTGCCAGCCGTATCCATGAATTATTTCTATTAGTTCATTCAACTGGAAGTCAAGGCCTGTTTTGTAAGATTCAATTTGATTGGTCGGTATGAGAAAGACTTCCCAAGATGCAATGCACATTTTCAATTCAGGAAAGCACCAAGACCAAGTGAACAGAATAATAGGACCTGCTACTTAGCTAGAATTGCTGCTCATTATAAAACATTTAAAACTTTCCATACATACATGCAACACGATTAAAACCAATTAAATTAGGTTATTTCAGTTGAACAACAGGTAAAAGCGTTCTGTTCATGTGCATGACTGATGTGCTATCTCACCTATTTTATTCATATTTCAGGTCATAAACAGAACATAATTTCCCTGAGTAATTCTCATCTTTACATTTTTAAAGAGTTTGGCTTAGTCTACGGTCATAATGTCTGAATAAGATGCAGCAGCGATCCTATTTTTCTAACAAAGTCCGCATTAGTTCATGGTTATTTATACCCGTTATTAATAAAAGACTTTCTCACATTTTTGTCTGAATGAGGTTTCAAATCATGAGTTATTCAATGTGTGGTTGATTATATATATAAAATATCTCCTCATGTTTAAAGTGCTATTTTAATAATGCAAGTTTTAACACAACTTTGCATTAAAAGTGTCATCTTTTACCAAATAATGCAAAGTTTGTAATGTTGAGTGCGTCATGTCAGGCTTATGCAGAGCCTTTAAATAAAATGTTACCATTGTTTGTAGTTATTTCAGTGAAGAATTGTACAAATAACTGTTTCTCACATCGGAAAATGGAAGCGAACTAAAGGACCAACATTGCCGTCCAAGCACATCACTGCATAAAACAAAGTTGTTTTATGAAATAGTTCAACCCAGCCTGGTATCCAGAAGAACAAAATTATCCAAATTTCATTATGTGCATTAATGAGAGCTAATTTCGACACTTTGGATGAATTACAGGGAGCTTTTAGCTGACGTGGCCATTGAACCTTTACCTCCTAATCAAGCCGACTGCCCCATCTGCACAAAAAAAGATTGATCACCTGATCCTTGTGAGCCAGTTTCGCCAAAACTTCCTTTTTCCTCAACATCACATGATTCCTGCCTGTTCCTGTGAATTTTTCCTTTTGAAATATGTAACCTCACTGAATGGGAATGAAGCCTGCGTGCCGCCCTTGGCACGAATCTGACCTCTGGTCCACACCATGGTTTTCATACTATTTCAGTCTGTAGTTAAAACATTATTGAAAAATGTTTAAAACCATAAAATATGCTCAAACCAGAAACTGATCCATCTTCTATTATAATATTTTTAAAAGGCTTAAAATTATGTGCATAATTTAAGAAAGATTTTCTCTGTATAATTAAAGACCTATAAAAACATCTACAGTAAAAAAAAAAAAAAAGGGTTTATAATAGTGTTGGATGTTATTTAAAAAAAAAGCAATATTCTGCTGAAACTTGATATATGGACATTAATTATGAATAACACACTTTATTTTTTAAAATCCCTATTACTTTGAGTTTAGCATCAATATATTCAACAGGTTTGAGCATAATAAACGGTTAGCATCCATGTAACTGACTATATTATTGATATGCAGACAGCTTGAAAAATTATCACCCAAGCTCTCTGCAATAACGACGACTAACACAACACAACATATTGTGGAGTGAAATAACCCAGCAAATATAAGCTATTCCTATTTGAATGTTTGTCTGAACAGGTGCTTAGTTAAATATTAATTTGTTTCTTATATAATTGTCCAAATAGGCTTTTTTTCCTAAAACTGCAGAATGTAGAGGCAAGAAAAGCAAAATGGGAGTTGCTTTCTTAGCATTAGAACCAATGTTTATGCAAAAATAATTAACTTTTCCTGCATGTTTACTCAGATTTATTGTTAGTATTAGTTGACATAGAAGCAGAACGTTGGTTGCAGTGATTTCTGGAGAAATAAAACTGATATTTTCAAGGAAACGATGCCAGGAACCAAGTTATATTTAAAGGATATTATTTTTTGCACATAATTGTTAGCTTTAGCTGAAAACAATCAATAATTTCTAATAAGGTAGGAAGTGACCCATGGAATATTAGCGATAATTTCTTCTTTAAATGTGTCAAAATTGTTTAATACTATCTATACAACTTTCTCACTAATGCACACTCACTCTTTACTGAGCTGCACTGCAACAACTCTGGACAGTTTCAGAGAAGTTGAACTGAAGGTGAGAAAAAGCTTTTGACAAATATTCTTTGAGATGTGCCCTCATTTCTTAAGCATCCTTCAAAAACAAGCGTACTAAAGCGCTCATTTAGGAAGACTTGTGTCAAGTAGGTCTGCGAGGCATTCACGTATGAACGCAAATTAAAAAGGAGCGGTCTGCAAATCTGAAAAATGCTTAAAACTATCCAAGGTGACACACCGCACATATTAGTGGAAATGTGCACAGTATTTCCATTTCCCCTTTTGTGCAGTGCAATGCTCCAGTTCCATCAGTCACATCACACAGACTCCCGCGTCCCTATAATTCTCCCCACGGTCATTCATCACAGTGCCACTCAAACGCTGACTCGGGTCCCTGGAGTGTCATGCTAATATGCTCTCTCCATGTGTGTGTGCTTATTCATGTTTGCATGTACTTCAGCAACACTATTTTTTATGTTTTCCTGAATTTAAGCTCAACCGTGGCCACACATGCCTGTTTTTTGTTTTACTTTTCTCCGAAACAGATATGGAGATATGAAGAAATGCTGCAGAATTCAAAGAGAGTAAAGACGGAGAAGTTAATCGACGGAAGAGCGGAGAAACTCAGCAGCAACAGGCAGAGGGCAAAAAGGATGACGGTCCCTTCTAGTAGCCTCTCTGTCAACACGATTATCTTTAAACATGGTTTGCGGTGAAAGATGTGTCACACAACATGTAAGATTGTTGCTAAGGGGGAGTTAAATGGAGCCTCAATGGGCTACATGGGAAGGCAAATACAGAACAAAGATAGATTTGCACTAACACTCTGGAAATGTCTTCATGAAAATCCCATGCTCTCCTGACAGACGGAGCCTAGTGGAGTTGCTACAGCTCACTGCGGTATGGATCAGCCGCAGGGCAGGCATCCATCTGAAGGCGTGAATTGATCGTCACTACAGCCAACGTCTGATTCACAATAGTTGTTTCTCCAATTAGCTTTTCTGAATTGAACAAATCTCAAGATAAAACATGAAGTCATCAATCCAGCAGTAATTGACTCAGACCCAGAGGCTTTAATGACTTGAATTTGACACAGTTGGGGCACAATAATGCCACTGATCTACTTTGTCAATGGCAACAAGAGTCCACTCCACAAAATAAAGAGCAAACCAGAGGACAGCTTCATTACATGTGGATCAACTGCTACACGTTTCACTGTTGCATATTGCTGGGTTTCAGACCTTGATAACGCGGGTAAGGAAGTGGACTTTTCTGGTTCAAAACAAAGCGAGTACACCAACGCCCTTGTCACAGCCCCTGGCCTCTTTTTGTTGTGCAGGTTCAGCAGTGAGGGCACACCTTCCTGACTGGCAGCTCCCAGGCTGCAGGAGAGCAGCGACTCCATTGGACCAGCAGAGGATTGTCAAGCCAATCAGACGTTGATGAGCCTCACCTTGCGTGACGTCGGTACTACGTCACTGCTGGACTCAATAAAGTTTAGCTAACTCGATTATGTGTGAGTCGGCAGCCGCAAGCTTGCAGTTTAAAAAAGGTTAATGAATGTGAGCACAGAGACAGAGAAGAGTGGCCATATGACTGTATCACTTACGCCCCCTCTTGACTCTAAATCATTGATGGATGGATGCATGCACGCACAGAGGCTGCGACTTACTGTATGGGGGATAGAGAGTCCCTGCTGTTTCCATTGTTGATGTTTGCTGTGAGTCATTTACTCACTTCGTGTCGTGCTGCTTCTTTCAAAATAATGCCTGCTTGTCTAAACACTAAATATTTCTGCAGAAGAGAAAAACTCTAAAACATGCATCATATGTTGCTTTACTTAGGGAAGCGTTCAGATTTTATACCTAAAAAGTTGCAACATCTCTTTAGATTTATCAAAAATAATTAGCTTTTTTTTTCTTTTATTTTTTTTATTGGCTCCAATGGCCTTTATTTGATAGTTAATTGGCAGGAAAGTGGGGAATGAGAGAAGGGGATGACATGCGGCAAAGGTCGCCAGGCCGGGAATCAAACCTACGACAGCCGCGTCAAGGACGACGGCCTCCATATGTGGGCTGTGCTTCACCACTGCACCACCACAGCACATCCCAAAAAATAACTAGCTTTTACGAAAAGGTTAAATCAGTATTCTTCAATCTGCGGCTTGTTAGGGATGTAAGCATGTTGCAAAGCTCCTGCTTGCAGAGTTCGTTCATGTTTTTAAATCTTAAAAATCCAGACTTGCATCTCTAAAGTTTTTTCCTGTATTTTAAAGCATTCTAGGCATAAGAAACAAAACATTTAACGTTAAACCTGCTTGAATTGTAGTAACGTCTTATCCAGAGGTTCCACAAATTTTGTAGAATCTGAACTAACTTGGATGATGATTGTTTCAAACTGTAAAGTAATAAGCCATTAATTTTTAGAAAATGAATAGAGTACTGTAAACTAATTGCAACGTCTTTTGGAAACTTTATCTTGATTAAAAATAAATTGGGGGCATTTTCGACCCCGTTACAAAGTTGTGGTCAGAATTGTTAATTATTTTTTAGTTTTCTTGTTGCAATTCAGAACATCATTAAAACATAAACTTACTTTTTGCTCATTTGGAAGCAGAGCAGCTATGGACAGTTTTTAATTTTATTGGTCATTTCCATGGAAACATCACAATTTGTGTGATTTTATCATGGGGTATAATAATAATGACCTTAACTTTAAAAGCACAGCTCCACCAAACTGGTAGTAAAAAGAAAGGCCCATTGGATTTACTAACGGCCGTTTTAAATAAAAGTTCATCCAAATTCAAAACTCTGACTGGTAAAATATTAAAGGCAAGATGTGATAAAGAAAAATAAAGCTAAATGGTTTCAAATTATTATTAGTCAAGGTGAAAATGACTGCATTTATCAAACATTATTACACTTTTACTATGCAAAATGGAAGGAGGATTTAAAAAAATATTTAAAAAAAAAAAAATCAAACTTTTTCATTGTCTTATGTTTTTGTTACCTAAAGATTTTCCATCATTTTTTTTAACCGATATGTTAAAAAATGACTAATATTGGCCGCTAACGATGTTAGTGACTATATACGATGTATTACTAATATAAAGAACTTTGTTCTGCCCTATTTTTACAAAAGTACAAAAATTGCATCCATCTTATAACCTGTCCTTAAAGCAATCACTTGGTTTTGTGCCTTCACTTCACTATTAACTTGAAATTTCCATTTCAATCTGCGTGTTAAAGGTCATCCAGCAAACCAGTGGTACATTAAAATACTACAGATTATACTATAAAACTCAAAAATAGCCTTGCACAATCCAACTATGTTGCCCTGCTGCTGCACCAAACAGAATTGATCACCTTTAATGTGAAAACAGGAGCAGCCCAAGACAGAAAAAACTGATATTTTCATGCTATGTTATTGCAAATAAATTGTTGTGCATTATGTGTAATGTGTGCAAGAACAGATATAGGTCTATATCACATAATAAAATTAAATATTTATCAAGTTGTCAAATCACAAAGATGCATTAGCAGCAGAATAAATGCATTCCAGCAGTATGAAACTGTGAAGCTTTTTTTTTTAATGAAAAGCAAGAATGTCTGTAATTACATACATATATTTCACAAGCGTGTCTTTATCGCTGCACAAATTCCAGAAGTTATTTTTATGAAGTAGACAGGAACAAATGAGGCATCAAAAGTTTTAATATTTTTCTCTGCAGCATACTAATCTTCAATTCCACGAGCAGCTCGACTAATCACTGCTGGACTCCATTAACCCTCAGTCTGAGGGAGTTTAAGTGTGCAACAAGTGGATGTGAAGCACCAAACCAAGCTGGTGCCAGAAACTTGCCCACTTCACTCTGGCATAAAGCAAGGCTTTAATTTTACCCACAACAAAAACCAGAGAGCAGAAATCACAATCTGCATAGCAAATACTTTGTTTTCTCCTGCAAACAATCAAGCTTTGAGAAAAACACCATTTGTTTGCTTCAATTTAAAAACTGAAATAAAATCCGTCACTGCAGAAACGAAAGTAAGTGCAGTGATGTTTTAAGGAATTCACAATAGAAATGGTCCAGGAGAAAACTCAAATTTTACTCCAATGATTAAATTACTTCAGATTTGTTGCTGTTCTGCATTTGCCAGAGAGCAAAAAAAAAAAAAAATAAAATTATTTCAAGGCTGAGGATAGCAACAAGAAAGCAGCACAGAGTCTTAGCAGAACAAAGCTTAGCAAGCAGCATGTGAAGCAAAACATGAGAAAACCAGTTAGTAGACTCCCAGCTGTGCACCGTGGGAGGAAAAGAACAGCTATCAGCATACATCGAAACTTTTTATTTGCACCAAAAACTGATCATGCACCTTCCAGAGGACGGAAACTTTGGCCAAAGTACAGCAGAGGAAAAAGAAAATGGGCATCACTCACAGTTTTGAAGTCGCTATGGCTGCAGTCCTGGCCTTGGTATCTGCAGTAGAGCATCATCTCCTCGAGGTCATGGCCGACCCGATCCATGAACTCCTTCATGTTGAACGCCTTGGCCTTGTAGGCTGTGAAGTTGGTCCTTTCCTGCAGAAAAGCGAGCACATCCGGCTCCGCCAGGTGTGGCTGCGGGATGGCCAGGTCCACGTCCAGCAGCGCCAGCAGCTCTCCAGCGTGGTACAGGTCGTTGCTGGTCAGGTGGCTGAAGCGGTAGATGTTGAGGTTACAAATGGTGACGGCGGGAAAAACCAGACTGCTCGACACCACGGCGTCCACACTGGTCAGGTGAGGGTATGAGAGGAAGTACGCGAGCCTCTCTGCGCTCTCCAGAGCAAACAGTCCCAGGCAGGCCAGCAAGGCTGCAGCCCAGAGCAAGCGGCGAGCGCCGGTCTGACCATATGGGAAGATGAAGCGCAGGCCGTGAAGCGTGCTGGTACCGGCGAAAGCCTGCCAGGAGGTGGGGCGCAAACTGGAGCTCTCATGGCTCCCCTGACTGCCACAAGCCTCCTTTAGATCCATGTTTATCCCTCCTCCTGGTCAGCCAGGGAGCCTCTGTGGGATCACACCTGGACAGAGAGACGAAGTATTATTAGCTATACTGTAAAAGGTAGAGATTCAAGGCAAACAGAAAATTGATAAAGCAGCAAATTTAAAAACAAAATTACAAACAAGGGGTGACTTTAGGAAGTACCACAAAGAATCAGCGAATGAGGAGAAAGATGCTCCCTCAGGACATCCCCGCTCCTCTCTACTTCCACTCTTATTCACTCCCCTGAACTGAGAGTTACTGTGGCTGCCAGCCCGCCTGTGGCTTCCACTACACCCCCAAACATCCACTCCACACACACACCCAAATCCCAACATGCCTCTCCTCCTTTTTCATCCTCCATTGCCCCCCGCGGTTGCTCGATTTCATTGACAAAAATAGCAGAGTTAAGTCCTGTGTGACACTCTGAGGAGGAGGTGAGAGTCACTTCAGCCGCGAGCAAATAAAAGCAGCCCCTGTGTATACAAAGTACCGGCTCATCTCCATTCAGAAACACTACGCATGCAAACACGCATCAAGGCTTCTCATGTTCTCCCGTGCCCTCAACTAATGACAAGCCAAAGCACCTCTCTCTCGTTCAGCCTAGCGAGGAGACATCCAGCTGGCGTGAGTGTGTGTGAGTGAGCCTGACGGCGCACGTGCGTGCGCGTGTGCGTGGGGAAGACAGAGGGAGAGCCGTTGATGATCAGAGCCGCCGGTTAGTCTTGCTTGTCGATCCAAACTCCTCCTGTTTTCCTCTGGCCAGAGACATCCGCTTTACCTCCTCTTCCCTGCTCATCTGTGGCGGCGGCGAACAACAGCCGAGCCGGGAGAGACGCACACACCAACACACATGCTTTACACTGAGCCAGAGCAGCGAGAGAGAGGGGAGAGAGGAGAGACAGGAGGGAAGCCAACACTCTCCTCGCCTGATCTCCCCAAAGCAAAGTCTCTTATTGAATATGTTTTTCTCCTCCCCCGCACACATTTGTCTCCATCTTTTTCATATTTCCACAGCGAGCCGCCACAAAAAAGGAAGAGGGAAAAAAAAAAAAAACGGAGTGACGGACGAGTGGAAAACGGGAGACAATCAGCTGGAGAGACACATTCAGGAGAGGGGAACAGTGGTGGAGTGGGGCAGGCTGGGAGGGGTGCGTGTCATGGGTGGTGAAGCAGAAGTGGAGATGGAGGAGTAAAGGCAGGGAGATCTAGGTTGAGGACAAAAATAAGACAGGAAACTAAAAAAAAAAAAAAAAAAGGGCAAGCAGAGAAATGTGGTCACAAGGATGTCACCCAAAGGTATTCAGACCCACAAGCAGAGGTGAGGGACGCCGATGTAATGGGAACACGCGACGTACTTGAGCCTAGATTTGTACGTTGAGTTTATATCTCTTAGACTATGCATAAAAAAGAAAATGAATAGCAACCCGAGTGAAGTGATACGAGGAGACCGGAGGAGGAAACGACAGAAGAGCGTGAGAGTGTTAAACGGCGTTAAACACTAAGAGACAAAGCTGCAACACTATAGGTAAACAACGTAACCATTACAGATGACTTGAACTGTAATGGTTCTAGAAAAAACATCTAGATGTAGGCAATAAAAACAAAAAACATTGCATTAATTATGAGCTCAATTTGATAGACTCAATAGTAATTAGAAAAAGTACAATACTTAAGAATATATGTATGCAAATCCCAAACAGTCAATTACCGCCTGAGGGCTGGAGCCCAGTGATAGACTCAGTTTCCTTTGCTGCTGCTTGTTTTCATGTTTTCCAGAGCAGCAAACAGAAACAGTTTACCGCTCTGTTCATACTTTCCTTTTTAAGTTGGTAAAGCAACTTTTAAAATGGGGAGAAACAAGAGAACAGCTCATTCAAGTAAGGTAGATGTTCTCCAATCTTCATCTGTTAACAAAAATTTAAGCAATACTTTTACTTTGCATTAGTTTCCAAAAGGTTTCACTCTGGAGCCTCTGGTCAAACCAAGACACTGAGGACAAAACGCTACAAAATAGTTGCGTTTTACTGCAAACAGAGCCTCAGATTAATGATGGATCTCAGACGATGCGGCACAATTTTCCTTTTGAAGGCAAAGTCATTTTATTTATACAACAACAAGGCATTTCAAAGTGCTTTACATCAATTAAAAGGAAATACAAACAAAACGGTACAAGTATTAAACTACATATTTTTTCCCAATGTTTAATAAGAATAGGTAGTCCATAATTTATAAACTAGTAGGGATTTCTCTGGATTCTGGTTCTGGTAAAACTAGATGTTGGTTCCAGTTGTTGTGGGTTGAGTCGTAGATTTGTACAGAGCTAAATGTTGGTTCTTGTTCTGGGTTGTTAAGCAGATGGTACTTTTCTAAGTTTGTTCTACATTTGTAACCTAACAAGAGTTTCTCTATGTCTTGCTCTGACATTAAAAGTATAAATGTTGGTCTAATGTAAAAAGTATTCCACAGTTTATAAAAGTAGCTAAATGTTGATCTAAGTTACTCCACAATTTCTAAAAGTAATGAACAGTGAAAGTGATGTGCTTGAAGGCCAGCAGAATCTTGCTAAAGAATATGGAACCAAATAACAGGATAGTTTAAAGAAAAATCTGTTTTAGGTAAGGATACTAGTGTGTTGGGACATCACTGAAATTGAACTCAACCTCTAAAACCATCAGTAGCGTTTGATTTAGTAAAAAAAAAAAAAAAAAAAAAAAAGAACAATTTTTATTGCGTTTCATTTTTCCAGTGGGGAGATTTAATCAAATTAAAAGTTGATTTTTTTTTTTTTTATTCTTTCAGCATTAAATGCAACAAAAACGATTATTCACGGACATTTTGACCTTTCTTTATGCAAATAAGATTCAGTTGGGTGGAACAATCAGGTGGTAATCACCACAGCTTTACCATCAACCTGTTGTAGCTTTTATTTGACTCAAACGCCGAAGGTCAGTTAAAATGTATTGTACTTTTGTTTGGCTTTGGGACATTGCTAGTAAATTCCTTTCCTTCTGTTGAGGGAAAATAAAACGTCCTAGTCAAAGCATTAAATATTCACTGTGAAGTTATCTCTACTTCCAGCCCATGTTTAATGGTTCTTTATCGCCTTTCATGTTCCAATCAGAACTGAATTTTTTAGAAACCATTTTTTGCTGGAAATAAAAACTCCACATGCAAAATTTTCCAGAAGTTATTAACAATTGGCAAGATTCTGTTTGGTGGTGATCCAAAATGTGACCTGTGGGTGCTAACTGGACAGTTTAAGCCATCTAAAGCAAAGAAAGTAATTAAAGGGACTAAAATTTAAATGCAAATGCGGTATAAACTGCCAACCACCTGGTGTCCCATCTGATCAAAGCCAACTCATACAGGCAGCACAAAACACCTGGTCTAAAGAAAATTCTGGAAGAAACCTTTAAAATAAACTCTGCTAATTGATCTATGGCAGATGGTGTACATTAAACAGTGACTGTTGTCAGAAAGGAAGCAGAAAAAAGTGTCAACGAGAGAGGAATGAAGGTGGTATGTGTTGCGTGTCAATAATGAAGCTCTCTGACCTTGTTGCCATGTACTTTTATGCTTTTATGCTAGTGGTCAATCACAGTAAAAAACATAAAAAACATGTTTACAATTGGAAAATGTGACCATAAGCTAAATAAAATGATTAGAAGAACAATGACCCTCAGCACCTTTTAAGGAGTTATCTTCTTTTAAAGTGTACTTCTGCTTCTCCTTCATTCAGTGATGTAACATATTTCCATTTTCTCTCATCAATGCATCTCTTCCACTGAAATAGTCAGTGGTTTGTGTGAAAATATTTTGTGATTTCTAGTGGTTTAGTCATTCACTCCTTTTTGTTGGTGTTGAGAATGAGAGGCAGCCATCATCTCGGTGTGTAATTTATTCTCAATACACCTCGAGGAAGGCAAAAGAGGTTTCTTAGAAGAGATTAGTTTAAAAAAAAAACAACTGAAGTTTAAATCAAAGTTAGGTTATAAAATATTTTTGAGAGTTTTGAACATCTCAGAAAAATAGTAACAATATGTCACATATGCAAACCTACAAAGACATTTTTGCCAAGTTTAACTTATCATATCATGGAGACATCTGATAAAAGTCAACTGAATCATTTTAAAGGTATTCCAACAGAAATAATCAACCGTACAACATGTATTTTGATGCACCGTCATAAAATTATGGAGGCAGAAAAACAGCAGAGCAAAACAGAGGATAAAGAGAAAATCCATCAGAGTGGTGAAACAACACAAGTCCAGTGTTCAATAAGTCTGTAATCAAATTGGTGTGTGGTTCCAGGGCAGACATCTCGCCAGTATCTGCACGTTCACATGAACAATTTACACCCAAACCCGATTTATCAAATATTAAAATTCAATTAAGTCTCACACAACCTTTTTTTTTTCTCCGCTTTGCATTTTTTATCTTTGTCTAGAATTGAGAAAGTGGAAAATGAAACTTTTTTTATTATTAATTCTTTATTTCATGTCAGATTCAGACATAAATAACCAAATAACTTTATTTTCTCTTTGGATTCCAATCCCATCCATCGATTGTCTACAGCTGCTTATTCAAGAGCAACTAAAAATTGCATATGTCTCAAATACAAAAATAATACCAAGTTTTCCATCAAATCCATTGTTGCAAGTGCTTAAATTCTGACTGATAATAATCTATTATCTTGTTAGCAATTGGACTTTATCATATTTTGGTGGCGTCTTTTTCTCTATATGGTTCTCTGAAAAGTGATGGGACTGGGATGGGGATATTCTCATGACCAAATATCCCAAAAAAATTATGTTTTTAAATAATTTATAGCAACTTTATCAAGTCAGAGCACCACAAAGATGGGTTTTTTTTAAATTGACTTTATTCTTGTTGAAAGAAAGACCACCTTCCTGGATGACAAGCAAAGGTTGATATATACGCCTTACAATGTCCGTCCAAGAAACAGATGCTTTATAGCACTCGTCCTGTCTTTGCATCAAAATGTGACAGATCTGGCATTATGCACACTGATGCATCAGCAATAAACTGTAACAATGAGAAAAAGCTGCAAACTTTGCAAAACACAGAATTTGTGTGGCTGCCAAATTAGGCCATGATATATTTAGGAAAGTAAATTTGTCACAAACACTGGACAAAATAAAAGGAGATATTACATAAACAATCTGAAATACAGAATGTCTACAAAACAAACCTAATTATGCTAAACAGATTTTTGTTTTATTGTTATTGCTACGTTAGCAATCAGAAACCAAATACACTATGTGCAAGTAGATGGTTGGATCACCACCTGCAAAATAGAGGAATTAAACTCTTTAACACACATTACAATAACCTTAACTAAACCTCACTATTCATTTATGTTTATCAAATTACAGTCCATGCCAATATAAACTACACATCTGATTATTACGCCTAAATCCCAGATACACACAATCACTTTATTGAGCAGTCAGCAGCTTTCACAAAGTAGGGAAATTAGCTTTACCTTTAAAGGTAAAGTTTTTATACAATTTTTGCCAAATCCCTGCATGCTTTTAGCTCATTTTCTTCAATTACTGAATATCCATAATTAGGCGATTAAACCGTAATGAGGAGTCCAAATGAAACAGTGCGTTATAAAATTATGTCTTAATACCTTTAGGACGTTCTCTGAAAGTTTAGACAGTTTAATTAAAGCTGGAAAGTTTGATGAAATGCAGCACGTGAATAATGGCTACCGAGAAAGAGTCCGGCTGGTAAATTAATGAAGAATCACACAAAATTAAACACTGACGGGGTAGCAGCTTGTTGTGTAGGTTTAAATTATTTTAGTTTTAAATTTAAAACAATTACTATTATGTTTTTTAATCTATTGAAATTATACAATTATTAATGTTCTACACCAGTTGGGTTAATTAACTCACCTGTTGCTGTGGAATTTGCTTGGCTAAAAACGCCGCTTTTGAAACCTCTTTTTCCATCTTTTTTTTTGATAAATGGAGGCTAAAGTTTATCTAAGAAACTCTCCAAAACACTATGAACTACTTTACTTTAAGCACTTCTGTAAACAAACACTCACCGTCACTGGCAGAAACAACGACACGAGGCTAATCATATGTAACAGGTGATACTTTTGAGTATTGCGCATGCGCAAGCCGGAAAAAAATGGAAAGGGTTTTTTTTTTAGTTTGTTGGCGGGTGGAATGTTTTTCTTTAGTTCTTAACTGCAGTTAAAAACAATAGCTGTTGGAGATAATTTAGCCGTAGTTCGTCTCCTGTTCAGTAGGTGGCGGTAGTGCACCTTCATAACTGGGTCAATCACCCTAATACATAAGAAGAAGAAGAACAAACATGGCGGTCGGGATCGTTCGGAAATCCACACACATATCCAATTGAACGTTCTCTCGATGTTTCTCCTCATGCTTGAAATTATTTGGGAATTACCTTTTCATAACTGTTTGCTGTTTGTTCGTAAAATTAGCTAAGAATTAATCAAAATTACAAACATCTCGTGTTTTTAGGCTGGACTAAAAACAACACCAGTTGTAATAAACTGAAGTTTATTACAAACAATCCAGAAAAATAAATTGATTAAAAATCCACTGTGATCCAAAATAGTGCAATGAGATGTTTTGAAAATCAGAGGGAAATCCTGTTTCTTCAATTTTCTTAAGGTTAAATGCAGAACAGATATTTTTAAAAGTTCCTATTAAAGGAAAAACCGACCCACTTTGCGTGAAACAATTCCCCAGATTGATATGTTCAAAAGAGCATTTGCTCTCAGAAAGCAGGCTTACTTCAGCTTCCTAGAAAAGTATAAATGAGTTTCTCTAAATAGTCTCTCTTTCCTCTCTCGAGGGTTCAGCTCCGTTTTTCTTTAAAAAAAAAAAAGATTACTTGTTGACTTTGATTCTGACTGTTTATGATTATTACTGTGATTATTACTGTCAAAATATATGGAACTGAATTGAATTAATGTGGACTGAACTTGGGTTAACCTAAGTTTTGTGCCTTTTTCAGACTTTGCATTATATAAATAAACAGGATAAACATTAATTTAAGTGACAAGCACAATCAATAATACCAATATTTACTATGGATCTTAGAAAAAAGTCTTTCAATAAACTATGAATGTTGCTCGTCGCTTGCTGATTTTAAAAACTGGTAGAGTTTTTTTTTTTTTTTTTACATCACTTTGAACTTTTCATCTGGGTTCAGCCAGTTGCAGGAACACCAAAGCCCTCATTAAAAGTAAAGAAAGTTTAAAGATAATCTGTGCTTCTGCATCCAACACTCTTTCACACATTGTCTGTCGATCACACATTCTTTTTTCCCCAAATCAAATTTGCTGTGCTCCCAGACAGCTGCAGGGTTTGCTGGTTTCTTTGCAACTTAATTAAGCAAATCTTGCTCCCCCCCTCCACCCCACTGCAGTAATGAGCGTAGTTTTACAGAGATTAAACAATCTCCTGGGTTCAAAGTTAAGCCTAATTCTTTAGTAATATTATCTACTTTCATCTATCTAAATAACTTTCCATCCACAGGATTAATAGATCCAGATTTTCATTCTTTTTTGTTTCCCTTTTTAATTTGGAAGGTAATAACACTTCAATGCAACACTGAAATGCAGAAATACACTTCTTTATGTCGATTGACGTTTACAGAATGTAATCACTCACCCCCTCTAGAGTTCACGCATTCATTTTAAATCCTGTTATAGGAAAGCAGTCATAATGTGATCAATACTTTAAGGCTTCACATATTAATGACCTCAGATATACAACGTGAAAGCAGCTTACTGTATATACATTTTTGAGACCGTGACAGTTAATTGTTTTATGATTAAGTGTCCACTTGGACATATTTAAGGAGCGGCTGTTCCACTCACGGAGACCCAAGATCCAGACGCAGACGAGATCCAGAGGCAGAGCCGAGGCCGGAACCAGACAGCGTGGGCCATCGCTTGGCTTGTTCTGGGAGCTATTTTTTTGTTGCGGCCATCTGAGCTGTAACGGAGACTCTAGTGTGTTTATTATGGCCTTCCCTACAAATACGTATGATTTGAAATCGAGGTTTTCTCTTCATTTCACAGCCCCTGGATTTAAGCAAACAGGAAAGCCGGGACTTGTTAAAAAGTAATTGGTGTCAGTGGGATTTCTTTTAAGCCATTTCAGGGAGTTCAGAGTAGTTTATAAAAGAAATAAATGCACTTTCTTTTTGTTATCTCAATAAATCAAATACTTGTTTAGAGAGTGTCACATGACTGCACCAATACAAAAAGTGTGATAAAACTGGACTAGTTACAGTTTAGCTGTCGTGGAAAATTATGACTTTGACAATTAAAACGATGCATATTTTGACCAGATGGGGTGCAGGTGTTTTTTTCAAAGGGTCAAAAGGTAAATTAGTCAAATGTGCAGATTTGCTCTAACTTACAATAAAATACAGAATCAATTCCATAAGCACACAGCTTTGGAGATCCTTTCTAATTCAAAGATTTGTAAACCAGCTCTGATCTGCTTATGAGCAGGCTAATGAGGTCTGCCAGGACCTGAACTGTAAAAAAAGAGGGTGTTAAATGCTACCCTCTGCTGGTTATGATGCAAGAAATATACTGAAGATAAAGTTCTGGTCTCATACTAACCACATACTCAGACTAGTCAAAAAGGTCAAGATTTCACACTGGTGTATTGTTGATGTTCACTGGCCTCTTTGAAAAATGATCTTCAAAAGACCAAACTTTTTAACAAATAAATTATGCATTTATTTAATTTTAAATCAAACAGCCTAGATGTGAGAATAAATAAAGAGAAAAAGCTGAATTGGGACATCCTTCAAACTCAGTGCGTTTACTAAAAGATTTTGTACAAACTGATTTTACCCAAACAGCACTGAACTCTCTTCATACCGTCAGAGTACGAGGGAATATGATAGCCATGTAAGACGGTATGGTTTGTGTCTTTTGAACCATTTATTTGTTGATTTGTCCAGTTTTCTAGAAATTCTTTCTTTAAAACGTCATGCTGGCCCACAGCATCATCCACAGTATCATGACTCAGGGTTAAAGGGCTTTCCCACATATTCATGCTTTGTTTTCAGCCAACTGGAGTGTTTGATGCTAAAAAGCTAAAATCCAATTTAAACACCACAGATAACTCTTCAGAACATAGAAACCATCTACTGATCGGTTTATTCATTGTAGCACCATTTTTTTGCCCTTATTCCCATCCTCCATAACTTTATTCATTACTGCTCCGACTGTAGATAAAGACAAGTTTAGCTTCAGTCTATGTAGTCATTTGGACTATATGTTCATGTATATAATTGGATCTTTTTCAAAGTATATTTATTCACTTATGAATTAGCGCTACATGAGTAAACTGAATTACATTTTTTTTATTGTAGAGTTATTGTCTCTAGCTCAATTTTACCTAAATAGTTGGATTTTCATAAATTATCCAATTATTCAGTTTTGAATGTCTGACCATTATCCTGTTTTTATTTTATTTTTTTTGTTATGCTGTTACTTTTTATGTGCTACATATTTAAATGTTCTTTTATGATTTGTGAGATGCACTTGGTGTTCTATTAGTAATTTTACTTTATTTTTTAAAAGTGTCAGTCTTTAGTAAAGCGTTACACAAATAAAATATATTATTCCAACATAATTGTGGTGGGAAATGGAACGATAAAACCAGCCATAGGTCCTTTAACTTTTTGAAAACTTTCAGATTTCATATCCATTTAAAACAGAGCTTATCTGTAATCAGCCTGAGACTTGCACTGAAAGTCTTTGTGTTTTCATAAAACACTGGCTCCAAACAGAAAGCGCTTAAATGTACAAACACCTTCCAACAAAGAGCAGGTATACTGCAGACGAGACACATTTTATCATCCAATTCCTCTCCCTCTTAAACATTAAATAGGACACATAAGCTGCTTCTCCTTCCTTGGAACGACAAAGCAGCTGAGGATTAACCTGAAACTGCTACAGTGAGCCAGACGTAGTGCAGGACTCGGATCGTGAGGAGGAAATCCCTCCACAAGAGCCTGTTAGTCACAGTGAGGCTCCACCCTGATGCAGACAGGACTGGGTAAATGCCTCTCCATCAACGAACCCCTGGAAGGGACAGTCAGGGGACACATCACTGCGTTACATAAGAATAAAATGCAAGTAAACCAACAATACCAGCAAGCAGGCAACAAAACGGCTTTACTGTTGCATAATTACCAGAACAATCTTCTGTATGTCATATAAGCAAAGACGATGTAGTGAAATTTCTTGAAGTGACGTCAAAAATCAGCAATACATAAATCTATCCTGGAATGTTAACTAAATTAAATACAGGCGTTATTGTCTGCGAAAAGAAATAAACTTAAACATAAAATATACATATTTGGTTACAAGTTCTTTGAAAAGTGATTTTAAGGTATGCGATGTCAGAAAAACAGGAAAGTCGATGTCAAAAGCTGTAGGCGTCCTCCTGTATCTCTCCCAGCAGCTCGTCCAGGTCGTCATCTGCAAACAAACAGCAGAAACGGGACTGCAACAATGTTTTCTGGAATTAAATAATTAGAGGAAGACAAAGAAAATAACTTCTTCATGTCTGCTCATAAAGTGCAGCGACCGCTGTTAAAAGATGAGCGCTGATATTTTGGCTTGAAGGCTGTGACATTCAAAGGTTAGTGAACACTACCTTCTCACACAAATGCTGTTTTGCAGGCAGCAACATATGCAGTGATTGTGATGAAACAACCGCATGTGTGAGCCTGCAGGCATGAGCTGGAGGGCAAAAAAAAAACACCTGAGAATAGAACAAATCCTGTACACCTGAATCCACACCAAGGCATCTGTGAAACCTGCCTGCTGTGCATAGATGAGGAGAAGCAACCGGCCAATGGGAACATCCAGGTTTAGCTTAATTACTGGAGCAATGCAGGTAAATTAATCACCTTATACCTGGAAATCCAGCATATTAATTAGGGCTGCACAATACATTTCTCATATATGATCAATATTGGATTAATGTTGCAAAGGTTTGAAGTGTAAAAGCTGTTGCCTATTTATCAAAGTCTTTGCATACAGATGGAACTTTAATGTGTTAATTTTGACGAATTAATAGCATAGATTTTAACATTTAAAAATGTTTAATGGAGTTAATCACATTTTATGTTTTTCCTCAACAAAAATCCAGAGGCAGAACCTTTGTATTGTGTTTCTCACCAGCTCAGGTTATAACAGGAAATACGGTTAGCTAGCATAAACACGAGGACGATGTACAGCTCTACATTACGATGAATCCGTCCAATCACTGAACAGATGCTTAGAGCAGATAAATGTGTGGATGTAACTTTCTCCAATTGAACAGAAACAAAATTGAAGTTATTGTATTTGGACCTAAAGAGGAATGACCTAGTCAAAGCACAGCTTGAGTTATTACAGCTGGAAACGACCTGAACCTTCAGAGTCACATAAAGACAGATACAAAGTTGGCCTTTGACACCTGAAGAACATTTTCAGGATCGGAGGACAACGTCTCGGCAAGATCTGGAGAAACTCATCCGCCCGTTTATCTGTAGTCGCATTGATTACTGCAACAATGTATTTACAGGTCTGACTAAAAAAGAAAAATCAATCAGATCCAGAACGCTGCTGCTGGTGTTCTGACTAAAACCAGGATGATAGAGCACATCACCCAGTTCTGAAGTCCCTACCCCGGCTTCCTGTAGCTCAGAGAATAAACTTTAACGTACCACACCAAAGTAACTTTTTGTCTTTCGTTGTTGGTGACCTAGAGAATCATGATTAGGCAGAAATCACAGATAATTTCTGTTTTAATTTAACATTTCTGTTGTTCACCATAACTCAGTTTTATAATCCATGTCCAACCTGCGTCCCAGTCTTGTTCCTGCTGTGCTGGATTCCTGCTGCCATTAACCGATTTGTTCCCCTGACTAAGTCTTCGCACACGAAGGGCCTCGCCTCCCTCTGCACGTCCTTTGTCCTTTTTCCCTTTGTCATCCTCGTCCTCAAACTCCAGCTGCATCCGAGACACCGGCTCCCGGGGGACGCCTGGAGCCGAGGCCGGTGACGACACCGTTGGCTCCTGCAGGAGGTGGACAAACGGGGTTTAAAAGCCTGTGAGGAAGGTTTTAAAACAACATTTTATGGGTTTGCCGTGGTTGCCATCCCCAGCTGGTGCTCACCAAGACGAACGGGGGGAGCTGAGTGGACAGACTGACCCCAGCGGGAGAGTAGATCCGCAGCAGGTTGTTGGGCGTCACATTCAGGTAGTGGTTGCGATGGGATGGAGAAAAAACACCCACCTGTTCACCAGAAGAAAGCCAAACCTATTATTAATCGCTGTGATCAGTTTCAGGTCAAGCACATCAAGCGTTTTCTAACGAGTCTCACCTGCTTGAGGAGCAGCACAGCTCCGGCTTTTAACTCCTCACATCTTTCTTCTAAGAGATGCCGATGCACCGTTCCCTGAATCTCCCCTTTAGCCACATACCATAAAAGATGAAAAGAAGTTTATGATCAAAAAAGAGGAAAATGTGCTGCCATTGCTTTGATAGAGGCAGCAGCTTTAAATCAAACAAAGAAATTAATAAATAAATGGAGGAATTTCAAACGCAATCATCTCCCATTTGTACACTCAGATTTTTTTTTTCTTCAAACAAAGTGCTGTTTGTTGAAGTGCTTACATTCACAACTAGTGACAATGATTACTTTTGATATATCAAACTGGAGGGTGGAAGGGAATCAGATTTGAACTAAATATATCAAAGATCAGAGCTGATCGAGAAAAAAATGAGCTAAATCTGATCACTGATCTATTTTTTTAAATTCACCAATTAGTGCGTCAGCAACAAAAACATTACAAACTGGCAAAAAGCAAGAAGTGGTATTGATCTACAAAATAATTAACCAGATAACAGAATGACTAGCAGCAAAAAATAAATAAAAATAATACACTGAAAACAAAAGAAAACACAGATCATCATCAATTAGTGTCACAACAAAAATTAAATTGATAAACGTGGATGAGGATACGCTTTTTTCTTTCAATCTTTTAATAATTTTCATTATTTTTCTGTTCTCTGATTAAAATAGCATCAGAGATATATTTGGGAATAAGTGGAAAACAAATGGAGGAAAAGAAAGCAACAAGTAGAAATAAAAGTATATGCCAGAATAAACAATAAATAAAGTATAACTAAAAAAAAAACGTATTGGCATTAAAAGAGATAATTCAGATGCTTTTTATGTGTCCTTAAAGACCTATTCTATTAATTTAAAATGTATTTATTGTTTCGTCAGACCTCAGCTTTTCTCTTCTCTTTCACTGTGACTTTTGGTAAATGCCTAGTGATGAGAAACTTCTGGTTTCAGCTGTAAAGATGAGATGAGACGTAAATCAGATGTAAAAAGATAACAGAGCTACAAGAAGCCAAAAGAATATGCAAAATAAATCTATTCTACTGTTCTGATATTCATTCAGCCACACAAGCACAACACAAATATTAAACTTTATAAATATGGATGAATTTAGGGGGAGAAGAGAGAAAACCTCATGCATTAAGACAAAAAAAGTTCAGAAAAACAGTCTGACAAATTGTTTCTGGCCTTTACAATAAGTGCTGCTGACAGCTTTTCACAGCGGGACATTTTCATCTGAACATTTGCTCTAAAATGAGGATTTTCTTAGAAAATGGGCGCGTGGAAATACCTTTCTGAAACACTTCAGCTCCTCAATGACTGAGAATTACAGCCATGCATCGATACAACATATCCACCAGACTGAGGTGAGAGACGGGATCACAGTGTGGAGAACAGAAATATGAAGGAGCAGCTGCTCTCCTGCTGGGAAAGCTCAGGAAGATTTGCTTTTTCACCACTGATCCCTCTCGGATTTTACTTTTCTTGGCTGCTGGGTGGAAAATCTCAGCAAAACTCCAGAGCAAGTGGGGTGGACATTTGGATTTCCTCTAGCCACCCTGAAGAAAGTGTTTTACAGAACTTGAGGAATGACAAAACTATACTTTAAATATCACCTCTAGAGAAAAATAACAGCAGGACAATGATTAGAGGTCATAACAGAGAGCTTAAAGTTTACAGCAAGTTGCTCAGGTCCTGAAGAAGCACAGCTTCCCCACATCATGACACCACCATGTCTGATATTAGTTAACACCAAATGTGACGTCGATGTTAGAAGCCTGTTTTTAACTGCTCATGCATCCTTTGTTTTAGATCAGCGGTGTCAAATTCATTTTCGTTTTGGGCCAAATCAAGATCCTGAAAGCTCTTAAAGGGCCAGAATGCATTGATAAAACCTGATCACAAACTGTTAAAACATCAATAAATTCTTAAAATTAAGTATTACTGAACATCTTTTCAGTTCCTCCAGGGTTTTGTGATACTTTTTGTTATTTTTAGCAAAAAAATCAAATTGCTTGTGGTACTAATTTGGAAATATTTGCACTTATTTATGATTATAAATACAACTTTTTATTACTCCATGTATAGATGATGGACTGTAATCTGACATCAATTAAGGTTGAGGGAGCTATTTAGTACAAGTATGAACGTTTCTCGACAATTTTTGAGAAAAATCTGCCATAAACTCCCAACTATGTTTTAGCGCTAAGAAGGATTTGTTGATTTTACGTAAATTTCCACAATAATTCTCAAGAAACTGGAGGGACTGATTGATATAATTTGGCAGTAAACAGATAAAAACTGCACTGATTTGATTGATAATATAATATTTAATCACATTTGGTTTTCAGTCTAGAATCTAAAGGGCCACTTAAAAAGCTACAGTGGGCTGGATTTGGTCCACGGGTCTCAAGTTTGACATCTGCTGCAGATGATCAAAAAAGGAATGTTGTGTTTTTTAATTTTAGGCAGTAAAATGCTTGTCTAATTTTAAAGGGAATTCATTTATTTATTTGCATCTTTAAATGTATTTCTAACTTTGTTTAAAAGTGGCTTCACTGGTTAAATAAAAGAACCTAAAGAATGGGCCAATTTTTATCAGATTAATCATCAGAATAATCGTCATTTGCAGCCCGACTCTAAATTTGTTTTAGCCTACTTCATGTCGTCAAGCCAGTTCTACATGAGGATTTCTTGCTTTTACGGGTCTGGATGTAATCAGGCCTCAGTTAATTCATAAAGTTTCAAAATTGCATTTTGTTTTTACCTGGGTTGCATTTGTCTGACATTAAAATATAAAAACAAAATTTAAGCGCGTCTAAACAAAGCAAAAATCCTCTCAGCATTTCTGTTCTTAGGTTTTAACTTCATTGACCTACAACAAGCCGTTACTTTCCACTTCCACAATGATACTTTGTGCAGCTGAAGGCGCCGAGATGTTATTTAGTTGAAAACTGAGAATTACATTCCTACTATTAGAAATCAGATTGTAGGAGTGAGAAAATGTTGCGGCTCTTATGGAAACGGGCTGCAGAGCTTCCAGTGGGCGGGAGGCTCATTACGGAGAGGAACAGTCACTCTTGGTGTCAGAAGCACCTAATACCCACCCACCACCGACGCCGGTCCTCTATAACTGAATCACTAATAGGCACTTAGGTCCAGAGCTGAAAAACATCCACTCCTGCTGATAATCAGCTCCACCGTATGCGGCAGCGCTCAGGAGCCCATGGCAACAGACTCTGAGTTGGATCAGAGGAAGGAGTCGGATGGAGCAGGAGAGTTCAGGACATTAGGAAGCTTCCTGCTGCAGACGCGGGACACGTGGACTGGCCTGCATGTGCCCTGCATGCATGAGTGTGTGTGCAGCCAAGCTTGTTATAGCAGCTGAACTTTTGCTGTCAATGCCACGTGGAGCGAGGCCAAAGCTCCAAGAGCAAATGTCAAAAGTGGGAAAAAATAAAAAAGGAAAAAAAACATCTCGCTGCTCTCCCTGTGGGTTGAAATCTCTTCTCTGTTTTTTTTAAACCGGAATGAATGTTTTTCAGTGTTTCTCCAGATTCAACAACCCCCAAAAGAACATGCTTCACATGTCATATGAACTCCTGATTTGACTGATAATGTGATTGGTAACATTTTATTTGAAGCAGTGTGCATTGCAGACTTAAACCTGACAACAGTCATAAACAAGAAGGAGTCTTCATGAATGTTTACCACTGTTGTCACGAACTGTCATTTGGTACATAATGACACTTTTAATGCAAAGCCGACTCTTTTAATGCAACTTCGTATAAACATGTAATTATTTACAAAATAATAAGTTGACACTTTAATGGACTTGTAATGAAACGTTTAATGCAAATATGCATCAAAAGGCTCATTATTTACTAAGTGACACTTCATGACAACAGTCAGAAACAGTCATGAAAACTCCTTCATGTTTGTAACAGGTGTTATAACATGTTTATGACAATGATATAACATGTCTTTACCTGTTGGGTCTTTAAAAACAGCCTTGGCGTCGGTGTTGGTGTGGATGATGCTCTTCAGCAGAACGGCCATGTTGGGCACTTTGTTTCTGGGTAGTTGTTTTAGAGCAGCCTGATTGGACAAGAAGAAAAATCTAACATTTTAACTTTTTTTATTCTTAAGGCTTTAAAAAGCAGGCAGGTTAATGTTTCCTGTTCCCATACTGCCTGTGTTGTACAACCCTAAAAAAGCTTTTAGAAACCAGAATAATTCAAACTTGAATTATGTTTAGCTTATCATTTATCGTCGTCCTAAGAAATTTCAGTTAAGGATGTTTAAAACTGTTTGCAATGTCAGTTTTATTATTTTATTCAGTGTTTGTTCAAAGAAACCATTAATAAATTTGAAAATAAGATTAAATGCAGTTCATAAAAGTCGCATTTCTTTGTGACTTGTATCAAAATGAAGCTCATCAGAAACAAGAATGTTTTTACAAAGCTGTATTTGCGTTTATTACAATTGCTGTAAAACAGTCGCAGTCATTTCTGTAATAAACGGTTAAAAAAAACTTTTTAACTAATACAATTAGTAAACAACATATTATGTAGGGTTGGGGATTTATTGCATTGTTTATTATTTATTGTGAAATTTTTTTTTTAAGAATTTAAATTTATTGTAATCATTATAAATTTCAGTTATTGACTATAAATATAAAAAATATCAGAAATGTTATTTTTGCTATTTGCTCCATGGAACTGTTTGTTCCATGAGAGAATCAATAAATATTGATAAATTTGAAAATATGACAGTGTGCAGTTTAGAATAAAATAAATCACACTTTTTTCAGTAAACAGTATAAATGGGAATATTTGTTTTTGGTGCTACAAATGCTGTGCCATGCAGACACAGCCTAAAAAAATAATGAATAGGACATTTTTTGGTACCACAAAATATTTCACCAGTCCACATTGCCCATACCTAATATGTTTCTCAATATGCAACTATAATAACTTTGCTAGATTAAATAGTGGCATCAAAGTTCATGCCATTTGTTAAGATATAAAAGGCGAGAGCAGATTTATCACCGTCTGATCTGCCGATTAATTAAAGCAGCTGAAATTCCTGAATTAATTCCTGTAATTCCTTTCCTTGATCAGAGCTAAGACACATTTGGAAGTTCAGAAGCGTGTGATTGATTTGTCTCAACATTTCCTCAGGTGCTACTGCCGCTTTATTTACTTCATATTTACGCTGAGAGGTTTTGTCAGTGTGACAAATTGTTCGCAAGGAAAACCGGCCCTTTAATTCCTCCTGCTTTCATCTCCTCCAACACATCCACTGAGTGAGCATCTTAATCACCTCTGCCTTAAATATCACTGCTTTCACTGTTGATTCATTAACGCAAACAGCAGCTATAAGGATGTCCTGATATAAATTCGCAGATCTGAGCAGGATTTACCGCTGGGATGATCCTCTCTTTCCACTTCATTAGATGGAACAAGCTCAAGCTGCGCGCTAATTTGCTCAGTGATGCAAACACAGATTTTGGGAAGCTGATATTATTGTGAGGAGCTTAACCTCATCAAGCTCAGCCGGCATCCTCCCAGTGACTCTGTACTCGCATGTGAACGGCTGCAGAGGCCAACGTGTGCGCTCAGATTCATACGCTGCCTCCAGTGGTTTCTACCCACAGAGGGAACAGAGCCGCAGCAGAATCTCTATTAGAGTGACTGATTAGTGATCACACTTTTTATAATCATAAAACACCTCAAGAGTCGCACCGCCGTTTGTCTTGATTATGCCAATAGACCCCCAGCAGTCACACAGGCTGTTATTATAGATGATGAATCATTGTTAAAAAGCGCTTGACCTAAATACTCAGCAGCGCCGACAGGAAGTACAGGAGTCCGCTACCTTTCGGAGCACCATGACGACGCTGTAGGTGTGCAGGAAGCACGACGGATTCCTCTCATCCAGTCCCATCTCAGCCTTCATCGCCGCCCAGGCGCGGCCGCTGAACTCCTCTTCCTCAGACTGTGAGCTGGAACACTGCAACGGCAGAGGGCACGGCGTCCTTAATGCTGCGACACATTCAGTGCCTTTCAGAAGTATTTTTAAATCTTTCCAACTTTCAGATAGTATAGACCAACACAAAGAGGTGCAAAACTATTAAAGGTGACCCATTATGCTTTCATGAACAGGTTAGGATGGGTCTACGGGCAACTTGGAACATGTTCGTTACAGTTTTTTTGCACAAAATCACTGTTGGAGAATAACACAATGAGTTTCTTTAGGGTCTCGTGTCACTTTAAATCCAAATAAACTGCTGCTGGCCACACACCCAAACTCAACGTTTACGCTCACACATGGAAATGACTGCAAACAGATGTGCAATTATACAACCATGCGTCCTTGAAAAGCAGAAGTGGAGCCTCCTGCACAACCAACAAGAATGCAGCAGATGGTTTGTGGAGGGTTAAGTTCCACCAGGCATTGTGCAGCACATGGAGCCGTAATACCAGCTGATCAAATGTGCCTGGAGCTCAGACTGGGTTGCTAGGTAACAGGTTGTGCTTTGCCAGGGTTGCCAGGTGATGAACAGTGCCTGCTGATTTGTGACTTTACATACCGGAGGATTTTGAAATGGCTCATTTTTCAGACACCGAACATTAACTTATTGCCAAAAATCTTTTTTATTATTATTTTAAGCGCTTGGGCTGTTTCTTTAAGCAGTAGAAACCCACATTAAAGCACAATATGTCCCATTTAAAATGTCATATGATTTGTATTTAGCCCAAAATGTCCAATTTATCAGTGTGCAGACGATTGCAAAGAATAGTTAGAAGTTCCACTGTCACCAATTCCATTTTATTTGCTAATATTATATTACCGGTAATACTTGTTGGATGAATCTTATTGCAGAGATTCATCTGCAAATATTTGTTGCAGATGCTAAAGAAGAGTTGGAAGCATCAAAATGATAGACTAGAAAGAGAGAGAAATAAATCTCAGAAAAAATTCACCAATCAGAATAACTTTGTACTAAAACTGCAATCCAGTTAATTAGCCATAAACTTAAAACTGTTTCTGTTCAGAACCACTGGCCTGTGGGACTAAAAATAAATTAAGCAAGATTCTTTTTTTTTTTGTCTCATTATTATTCTCATTAAACCCTGAAAGCAATATAACTGAAAAATGTATCCCCTTGGTCTGAGTAAACACAGGAAAGCCTTGAAAACAGAAGAAAATGAATATTACAAAAATGCATAATGACTCAGCAGTGAAACACAAAGCAGCACTCTTAATTTCATTACAGCTAGAGGCCAAAACTGTACATGGAAATAAAATCTGATTAACCAAACAGCCCTGTTCTGCAAACCAGAACCAGGAACTGGACTGGTTAGGAAACAGTTAGCAAAAAAAAACAAAAAAAACAATCTGTTTTGTTTACATCCTCTGTGTTGTAAAGAGGAATAAAATGTTCTTAATCAGTCAGAAGGGAAGGCCGCGGTCGCGTCATGCAGAGCGTGGACACAGGCTACCACTGATGATGGGGGAAAACAACAGATCAGCAGCCGTGACAGAGAGGAAAAACAACTTAACAGCAGCAATTTCCCAGAATGCAATGAAAGCGTGGAGCAGTCATGCAGCAGTAGGTGATAAAGAAAGTTTGACAAACACCCAAAAGGAAAAAATATATACCCAAAGAGAGACAGACTCTACTGAAGCAGATTTTAAGCAGTTATTATCTATGAGGGAAAACAATAAATGATACAGATCAAACCCAAGCATGGCAACCCAAAAAACCAAATGTAGAAACAAGTCTGCATTAGTCACCAGAACTCATCTGCTGATATTAATTCAGATTATATCTTAATAGGCTTCCATGGTAAACATGAAACAGGAGATTTCATCCTTAACGAACACACCACTTTTCCCATTTCTACAAAATCCAATTTTTTATAGTCAAAATTTGTAGCATTTAATAAAAAAACTAAGTCAAAACATAGAAGTTTATATTTGTAAGGATTCAAAATCTGTAAAAGCCTTATTACACCGTGTTCCAAATTATTATGCAAATTGGATTTAAGTGTAATAAAGATAGCATTTTTTGTTGTGCTATTAAATTTATAGATGCCATTGTGTGTCAGGGCTTTTTGAATCACTATAATTAATTTCAGAGAGCTGGTTGATTAGTTTGTCTGGTGAGCTTAATTAAAGGAAATCTACTTAAGAAGGATGTTCCACATTATTAAGCAGGCCACAGGTTTCAAGCCATATGAGAAAGAGAAAGGATCTCTGCTGATGAAATCTGCGGGTGCCTCTGGAACCTCAAGGTGGAGGATCCTCCAGAAGCTTGCGGTACATGAACCTACTATTGGGCCCCTAACCAGAGCTCACAAGCAGAAACGGTCGCAGTGGGCCCAGCCGGACATGAAGATTAATTTTCAAACAGATTTGTTCACTGATGACCGCTGTGCCATCCTGAATGGTCCAGATGGATGCAGTAGCGGATTGGTGGTGGATGGCCACCATGTCGCAACACGGCTGTGACGTCACCAAGGAGGTGGTGGAGTCATTTTTTGGGCCAAAATCATGGGGAGAGCAAGATCTGGTCGGGCCCTTCAGAGTCCCCGACGGTGTGAAAATGACCTCATCAAAGTATATGGACTTTCTGACTGATCACTTTCTGTCATGGTTCAAAGAAGCCGTACTCATGCATAACGATGCACCATCTCATGTTGCAAGGAACAACTGCTTCATTGCTGCTATGGGCATGAAGGGAGAAACTCATGGTGGGTCACCATCCCTCTGACTCTGACCAGATTGAAAACTTTGGAGTTTCCAAGCTGAGGATCTGAGGGGGATGCAGTTCATATCAACAGCAGCTCTGGAAGGTTTTCTGACATCCTGCAAAGAAATTCAAGCAGAAACTTTCCACAAACTCACAAGTTCAATGGATGCAAGAATTGTGCAGGTGATGTCAAAGAAGTAACTCTGTCTGTTAAGATGTTTTTGATTGAAATAGCTTTTGATTTTAGTACATGTGACCACTTAATGCTGCACATTCTATGAATGACTATTTTCAGTTCTTTATAATCCATAAAATGTTTAGAAAATCTGCTGTGCATAATAACTTGGAACAGTGCATTTTGAGTTTTTTATTTTTGAAGAAAATACTGTTCTCATGGGGAGCTTTGTTCAGTAAAAATTGATTTACACTATAACAGTTCATGACTTGAAAATTATACTGACCATCATTTGCATTGACCATTTAGGAAAATCTGAGAAAATATCACTTGCATAATAATTTGAAACACGGTTGTAGTGCAGCTCTACTCTACAGATGAAAGCAATAAATTACAGCAAAGATTGAAAATCTGGTCATGCCCCATTGTAAACACTGACCAAATTATATCTGCTGCAATCACTTCGTTTATTTATAAGGAGCTAAAAAGAACATTAATCCAAAATCAACTTAATTAAATGTCTAAATGGTGTGAGATTTAGGTTTCCTCTAGCGGGAATATTTGCAAGCTGGAGAAAAATGTTTAATTCTGTTAGCTAGAGGGAATAGTTTTCACTTTCTGCAACACGAGTTATTTAGAAGTTGTTTGCTTTTTGTATTGATGTGTCCAGTAGGATTTTCTTTACCTGACTCGGCAGTCGAGCCACAGCTCCATGAGAAGGAGTGTTAGGAACAGAAACCACAATCTCGTCCAGATTCTGACCCTGAGGCTGAGAGGAGTGAGAAAATAAGCTCATATGTCTTTAAAAAACAAGTTATGAAAAACAAAAACAAATCATCAGGAAATTATCCAACCTGCTGAGGCAGCAGGCCTGCAGGACCAGGGAAGCGTCTCGTTTGGGGTTGGTGCGCCTCGGAGCGCTGCCTCTTCCTGGGAAGTTTGCTGGACGCAGACACCAGCTGGACCAGGCGGTTGGTGAGGACCGGTGTATGCAGAGGATGTGGGCTCAAGGCAGAGGAGTTGACAGAGGCGGGAGGCCCCGGGGAGACCGTATTAAAGAGACTTCGAGCCTGAGAGGCGGCTTGTGGAGTCATCCACGGCTTCTGTAGCTGCTGAGGATGGCTGGGAGTCCTAGAAAAGCTGCTGGATGCTGGGGAAACAGCAGGAATCCTGGAAAAGCTACTGGGTGCTGGGGAAACGGCAGGAATCCTGGAAAAGCTGCTGGGTGCTGGGGAAACGGCAGGAATCCTGGAAAAGCTGCTGGGTGCTGGGGAAATGGCAGGAATCCTGGAAAAGCTGCTGGGTGCTGGGGAAACAGCAGGAATCCTGGAAAAGCTGCTGGGTGCTGGGGAAACGGCAGGAGTCCTGGAAAAGCTGCTTTGAGTCTGTGGAAGAGCTGCAGGGAATGAAGCACGACTGGTACTCGGAGGCTGCAGATGTGCAGAAGAAAGACTCTGTTGAGCTGCAATAGATCTACAGTAGCTAGAAGTGTCCCGCAGGTTCTGAGTAGGAGGCGTTTGGATCGTGACATAAGTAGAAGGCCTCAGTGTTTTCACTGAAGACGGAGCCTCAGCTGCTGCAGGCGTAGAAAGTTGCCTTGTTTGGCTGTCACATTCATCCAGGTCTGCCAGGTCGACGTCCCAGTCATCAAAATCATCCTGAGCTATGCAGGCTGTGTTAGAGGAAGCGGAGGAAGAGATCTCCCTCAACCCCTGAACAACAGTTTGTGCAGCACCACTGTGCATGGCGCCATTGCACAGTTCAGCCAGTTTCTCTCCCGTTGGCTGATGGCACGTTTTCTCCTGGTCTCTGTGGGAAACAGAAGATGCCCGCAGGCTGCAGGATGACAGGGCAGCTGCCGCTTTGGATGGCCCCGCCACCGAGCAGGGGCTCCAGTCTCTGCCCAGCACATCCTGGGTCAACAGGAAGCAAACTGAGGTCAGCAGGTCACCGAATGGAAAGAGGACACTGATAATCGGACATATGAATCAGGTGTGTTACCTCATCGTCAAAGTCCTCGTCCAGGCTGAACAGGCCACTCAGTTTACAGGTCTGTAACAGAGAGTCCAAAGACTTAAACACAAGAAATAACAAGGGACGGGTTTAACAAACGTAAACTATCCACTAGCATTGTTGTTAACCCAGTTAGCTGTTCAGATTGATGGAGTATAACTCACCATGGCAGATGAAAGCCGAGTCTGTTGAGTTCAGATAAATACACCGAACTGAAATCGAATGCCATTCAATAAATGACAGATAATAAAAGAGTCGTTTTTCTCCCCCAAAACTTCTTTTTTTAAATTACTAAGCAGGATTGACCAGGAGGCAACTTTTCTTCAGTTTGCTACTTCTTGGTGCCCCGCCGATACGTTCGAACGCGACGTGCTGACGTAACGAGCACTCACGCATTCAGTTGACATCGGTCAAGAGCGTTCTCTGCTCCTTCAGGTAGCATCGGTTAGCTATAAAAGCTTATCCAACATCTGGAGTACTTTCTGTTCGTATTTAAGCGCAAACTTTTAAGAACACAGAAGTTCTGTCAAAAAATAATAAATATGAAAAGCCCGTTGTTTCCGAATATAAGGCGGGTAATTTTTTTAATTGTTTGGTATTTCGGAGTTTCTAATTATTAGATGTTAGCTTTTTACTTGATGACAATCGTTATTACTGTCACGTCTTATTTCACTCTTCTTTTATTTATTTTTTGCAGCCTGAAGTATACAAATGATTAAGTAAAAATGGTAAGCTGCTTTATGAATTATTAAGTTCAGTTCATCTAGTCCTCTGTGGTGTATTAGATGTCAACATCTGTGCTCTTTGCTTTTACTGGAGATAAACGTAGGGCTAATGCTGCCATCTAGAGGTGACATCAAATAGTGCGAGTATCAGTTTGCATTCTGATCTAAAAATATCCAGTGTAGAACTTATTTGAGCAGTTATCTTGTGACTGTGCACAAATGAAGGGCATTTGATTCAGAAGGTTTTTTCGTATGACATGGATCCAGTTTTTGTAAATTGTTTTATATTTGTTTGGATTCCATAGAAACTTGACGCACTTCCATTGGAAGGTGAGTGAAAGCTCTTTGCTGACATTTCTACAGCAACACTGCTCATCTCTGATACGCAAGGGGTTTGAATAAAGTTAATAACTTCTGTTTGTTTGCCATGCTCTCATTGGTTTTACTGTATGGGATTGATTGCAGGGTGTAATGTCCAAAGACACATTTCCATTCTCCTCTACCTCACTGCGCTCTCTCAGACTGGAGCAGGAGCTCCAGGACTGGGAGGATGAACGGCGAGCTTTGGCTCATAGGAGAGCCATGATCCGGCCTCCGCTACCTCGGGCCCCCCGACTCCCTCCCAGGCAGCAGCGGGTCCAAGAGGTCAGAGCTCCTCCACCCCAGATTCGCTGCAGAGACACCAGCATCCACAACACCTTCATGTGCGGAGACATAAAGGGAGTCTACGCTGTGCTGAAAGACCCTGCAATGGTCAATGCCCTGATGGAGACGGTGCATGAGGAGATGGTATGGGCTCCAGAAATGGGTATGCCTCAGAGATTTTAGTTTATATTGTTAATTTAATGCTAGCAATGCCAGTAACTCTGCTGTTTTCATCAGGCATGTGGACGCTGAGCTCCAAGGTGAAACAAACATCAGCCTTACGCTTGGCTGCCAGCCGGGGTCACACGGCGTGTGTGGAGGAGCTGCTGTTTCGTGGTGCTGAGGTGAACGCCAACCCTGGAGGCAACACGGCACTCCACGACGCCTGCATAGGCGGCCACCCTGTCTGCGTCCAGCTGCTGCTCTCCCATGGAGCAGATCCTGAAGTGCTGGCAGCAGATGGCAGTGCTCCTCTTCACCTCTGTACCTCTGCCCAGTCATTCCAGTGAGTGGTCAAACTGTTTATACTGTAAATTACATGCATCAAACTCAAGGCCCAGGGACTAAATCTGGCCTGTCGTAGCTTTTTTATTTGGCCCTTTAGACTCCAAATTCCATCAATTAATCCCTTCAGCTTTTCACAAATCAGGAAAATTCACACAACATCTACATATCCCCACATTTTCTTCTGAATTTTACTAGAAATATTTCTTAAAATTGGCCAAAAACACTGGTCAGGCTTACTTGATGTCAAGTTTTAGTCTGTGATTCATACAGCAATTGGTAAAAAGTCATATTTAACATCATAGATTAGTGCAAATATCACAAACATTCCTTAGCACTGCAAAATCTGTGATTTTGACTGCAAAACAAAAACAAAAAACATTTACAAAATCCTGCATGGATTGACCAGTGTGAAAAGATATTCAATATGTAATTTTAAGAAACGTTTATTGAATACTGAAACAAACAGCTATTTATTGATATTTTAACACCTTAGTGGGTTTTGTGAATACTTTCCTGCACAACCGGCCCTTTAAGAACATTCAGATTTTTTGATACGGCCCAAAAATGAGAATGAGTTTGACACCCCTGCTGCAAAACATTAGCTAACCCGTTTATCCTTAGAAATCAGTAAGACACACACCTTTTCAAAATCTGTTTGCTTGCATGTGATTATGTACTTACAGAAAATGCACTTTATTTGACACTAGTGTCACTCTATAGACTGCCACCTACTGGACAGCTAATGTAAATAAAAAGTAAAGCGACCTTTACAGTTCAAAATCAAGCGAAAAACTAACACAACTGTGGGAAATTAATTATGCAAGGAAGTCTAGAAAAAAATATGTTTTGGTAATTGGACTGTAAATTATAGTTTCCTTTTAACCTAAACATATACAGATGCTGTTAAATCTACACACCTGTAAAACAATATATTTTTTAGATAAAATCTGATGCATAAGTGAAAATCAAAATTATTCAGATGTAAAGTTTAAAAGGTGTTGTAATCTGGTTTTCACACTAAACCTGTTTTGAAGCACCTTTGTGATTCAGTTTCAGATTTTAGATTCTGAATAAGTCTAATCAACTTTGAATAAAGTCAGGATTCTTTTTGTTTTTGTAAAATTTTCTCATTTGTATCCTACAGCCACAGCTTGCTGACAATTTCTAAATCTACTTCATGGCACAGTTCAGATTGGAGCTTCAAAAGATTTATTTCCTCCATAAAGTGAGAAAGCATAGAGCTGTTTTCTGATAAAAACATTCAGACGTGGCTAAAATCTTCCAGCGTCGTTTGGGTTAATGACCGGTTACTGTTTGATGAGAACAAGGGGGAAAAAACACTATACCAGTATCATGTTGTGGGGTTACTTTCTACTTTTTGTTAAAACTTCCAGTTTTTTGCTCAAAGGCTGGAGGAACAGTTCATTTTTGTACAACAGAATCAGTTCGAACATCCAACCAAATCAACAAAAGAATAACTTTTTTATGAAGTAATGAAATTGATTTACGTCTATCAAATTTTAGTTATGAATGTGAGAAAATGTGAGAGGTTTTGGAAAGTTTTGACTTCATAACTTTTTATCAAATCAAGATGTGGGATACTGATCCCAAGAAGATTGAACGCCGAAATTGAATCAAAGGAAATATGTTTACTGTTGTGCAGATTTCTTTTTTACTTTCCCCTAACATATTTGATTGTTTTTAAGTTGAATTGCACAGAATGCATATCACTTATGCAGGAAAAGGTTTTAAAGTGATTTATGGTCTTATATTTTTATACCATAAAAAACAGGAGCATGTAAACATGGCATCACTTTTGTGTCTAATGTTAAGAAAAACTCTAATGCATAAATAATCAGGATTTGACTGTTTCCCAGCTGTGCTAAGCTGCTTTTAGGAGGCGGCGCAGACATCAACGTGCGGAGCCGGGAGTCGAGGCTCACCCCTCTGCATGTGGCAGCTCAGCGAGGCCTGGAGGAGCACGTCCAGCTCTTCCTCGGCCACGGTGCCGATGTGTTAGCCACCAATCGAGAGGGGGAGACCCCCCTGAATGCTGCTTGCTCTGGAGCCGAGAGGCCATCCGAAGCTGGGAGATACCTCCGTGTGATCCAGAAGCTGCTGGATGCAGGAGCTAATCCCCAAACTGCGGGCAGGAAGCAACACACCCCGCTGCACAATGCCTGCGCAAACTGCTGCTGCAGGATTGTAGACGTCCTCCTGCAGCATGGAGCAAAGGCTGATGTTGAGAACTGTGCAGGATACACACCAATGGACTGTCTGCTGCAGGTACCAGACCATTTGCATAACAGCAGGGATAGATCGATACTAATTTTAAGCCAGAAAGCAGCATAAACACTATTTTTGTTGTTTTTTAAGTTGTGGAAGATTACCCGACTCAGCAATCTGAAGCCATAGCGCGATCCCTTCTGAACTATGGAGCAAAACCTGTTTCACCAAAGGTTTAACCAACACTGAGCTGATATACACGCAAATATGCATGTCTGCTTTTTATTTTCATGAAAAACTGAATTAAAATTTAGACATTTGCTTCTGATTCTTAAAAACTCTCAACTCATCTTTTATTCCCTCAGATCGAAGACTGACAGTTCTCCAAACTTTATGAGTCTACTGCTTCACCAGTTTCCTTTTTTGGATTATATTATAAAACTCTAAAACTAGTTTTGTGTCCATATATTGCAGATAAATTAACAAATAACTTATTTTAAGTTGTTGAAACTTTACTGGCAACCCTGCTTTTTTATAACACCAAAGCAAAAACCACATTATGATCCAACTGGTGCTAATTTTGTGTGGCGTTCAGGGGTGGCCCATTGGTATGTTTTTGGGGATGCGCAAAAGTTTCCACCTGATGGAGCAGCTCTTCCCCATCTCCGCTCCTTCAGACTAGCCAGCAGCAATTAGTAGACACCTTCTTTCTGCAATGCTGGTAAAAACATTGTTTAAGGGTTAATAGAGGAGTTGTAATGACTTCCTGAAGGAGGAGTTTCAGAAAGAGCAGGAGATTCCTAAAGAGACAGAGGCCCAATTTCAAGGTGCTAAATTATGAAATCAAATTTCTTTTAAGTCATATTTGATATCTACACCATTTCTATAGCATCTCAAAGCAGCATAGTTACTTGATTGTGCTGTAAAGTGGTAATGTGACTAGAAAATACATTATTCTGCCCCTTTAAGTTGTAAGTTTGTATTTCTGAGAAAATAAAGAATTGAAAAAGCTCCACAAAAACAGATTGTTCCCCTTCTTTTGCATATTTACAGAAATAAAAAGGGTTCATTTACCTCATCTGGTGCTGTCAGGTTTATGAATTGACTGAACTTTGATCCGTTCCAGATGCTGAAACAGCTGGCCTTGTATCCTGATGTTCTGGGCGTGATGCTGAACTCGTATACGTCCATCCCGCCCTGTGATTGGTCAGACTCCCTCCCTCCTGACACGGTGAGCTCTCTGAGGTGTTAAATCCGCTCTCTTGTCGTTTGCTCTCATGTTGCTGTTTCTGCCCGCAGCTTTCCCAGGAGCACCTGTTGTTTCTCCGCTCGCTGCGTCAGAGGAGCACTCTGCCTCGATCCTTGCAGCATCTCTGCCGTTGTGCTGTGCGTCGGCATTTAGGAGCCCGCTGCCACTCAGCTGTATGTGAGCTGAACGTTCCTGGCTCTGTGAGGGAATATCTGCTACTGTGTGACAACAAGACACTCCAATAAATATTGATGTTGTCATAACATCTTAAAACTTATTACCATTGATTCTAAATCCAAATTGCCGCATGAAGGCTGCTTGGTAGTGCAGTGGATAACACTGATTCCTCAAAATTTAAATAATTCTTTAGTTCTTACAAGAGATGCTGCGTAAAAAGTTGGAGTTCGTCACACTAGGTCACATGTATCAATCAAATCAATGCAGTTTTTATCTGTTTACTGCCAAATTATATCAATCAGTCCCTCCGGTTTCTTTTTGTGTAAATAATAATTTACACAATAATTATTATTTACACAATAATAATTGGCGCACTTTTTTTGCACCAATTCATAATTGGGAGTTTATTGCAGATTTTTCTCAGAAATTGTCAAAAACTCTCTTACCTTTGCTAAACGGCTGCCTCAGCCTTAATTGATGTCAGATTACAGTCCATGAGCTACACAGATCTTACCGTCATAAATATGTGCAAATATTTCCAAATTAGTAGCACAAACACTTTGATTTTTATTAGTTTGTGAACAGGTTTTATCAGTGCATTGTGGCACAACTGGCCCTTTAAGAGCTTTCATGAACTTCATTTGGCAAAAATAAAAAGTGAGTTTGACACCTCTGAGCTAGGTGGTGTTTAGAGCTACCAGAATAAAGCTGGGTCAATACAAATGCATGCCACACTTTTCAGATTTTTGCTTGAAAAACAACAAAAAAACAAAATGGAAGCTTTTCCTTTGGCTGTATTTTTAAGGACTATTTTTTCTTTGGTTTATTGTATTGAAAACCAAAAATTACATTGAAGGTTGTGGTTGTAAAATGACAAAATATGAAAAGATTCAAGTGGTGTGCATTTGCAAATACTGCAGGATAACTTCTGCAGGGTTCTCACTGCATTTTATTATCAATTATTTGTTTGGCAGCATTATTTTTGTGCAATAGGCTATTTTGTTTTTCATTGTTTGTTTTGCAGATTCTCATTTCCTACATTGCAAGTTTTCTTTTAAAGGTTATGTCATAATAAAGTATTCAGATGTTATATGCTTTTTTTAAAATGACAATAAAATATTAAGCATTGATTGTTCTTGTAACTGGTGCACGTTTTCCTTCCACTTAACTTTCTATAAATATGCTTGGAAACAGGCCTCTGCGGAGCCAGGTTCTTTTGTGAACTAATTTATGTAAAAGGATTAAACATTAGTAGTATTGAAATTAAGATTTTAGATTTCTGAAATTTGTTTTTAAATATTTGTTTGAAATTTTTTATGTCCTAATTTTCTGGCATGTTAAATTTTCATTATCTGCTAACCATAATAATCAAAATGACAAGAAATAAATGCTTCAAATGTTTCACTCTGCAAGGAGCAAAAAATATAAAAATTTCATGTTTCTTAGGATTTATTTTTATTTCATTTTAGATCTTCCTGTACTTATCCCGAACATAAGTTTCCTCCCCAACTAAAGGAGGCTTAAATACTTACCTTCAGGATGTCGTCACAAAAACATTTCTCCATTAAGCCGTTAACATCATGGGCGATTAAAAATTTTCTCAAACAACCATGAAAGAGTCAACGTAATACTCCAGGTACATGTTTGATGAAGGACTACAATTATAACATGATGTAAAGCTCAAAAAAGTCACTTTTCAATGAAGCTACTCACGGTGGGTAAAGCATCCAGAAATTGTTCTCAAGATTAGGGTTAATTTTAAATAGTATTACTCAAGTAATGTAGCTATTACTATAAGAGGTGGGTAGAATACCTGAAAATTGGACCCAGCTAAACCTCAACATATTTTTCACTTAAGCAAAAGTTCCAATGGTAGAAATTGTTTTTTTGTTTTTTTTTAAATGGTTAAATTGACAATTCCAGTTCTGATTAATCAATCATAACATCTGATTTGATGTTTAAAAGAAATTTTTTAAGTTATGTAAATGTAACTACCCACTTCCGTTTAAAATAAAACAGCAAAGCAACAATTTACACCGAACGACGTTTGACTGGCAGGTAACTATAGTTTCCTTGAAGTTATATTCTTTGGTCTATCTTTACTTGTTGCTCTGCTGTGAAGTAAATGTAACAGTAGGAGGAGCAACAGGCGTGCCCTGTTTCCATGACAACTGCTCCCACCTCCGGCTGGTGACGTAACCGAGCCTGCACTGTTATTATTCTGTGGTTTCTGAGCCGCAGCTGCTAACTGAAAGTGAGCCTGGTCTTTCAACATGCTTTGACTTCGCAGCTGTCAGGTAAGGCCACCCAAAATTTATTAAACAGTTTATTCAGGACTTTTAGGTGTTTGCTCGAAGCCTGCGTTCAATGTGAAAACTGTTGCGACAGAAGGAAGCTAGCCGTGCGGCAACTAAACAGCGGAAGGTCGTTTTTCATCAAGCTAGGAGAGCTAGCTGGTAAGCTAAGGAGCTAATAAGAGGAGAATGACAAGTCTGACAAGTAAGCAGAACAAAAGTAGAGTTTTCTTGTGCTCGGAATAAAGGCTGGACGTGGAGGGCAATATAAACGGCTCGACAAACGATGTTGACAGTCACTGAATGTAGCTTGTCTGTATATAAAAACAGCTGCTGCGGAGCTTTTAAAGGGAACCAGTCTGTTCTTCCTGACTTTTCAATCTGTAAAGTGGTCTTAAAATAAATTACGTCTGCCTGAATATATTTACAGCACAGTCTTTGAGTGTGTTTGGAGTAGTCTAAATACGCCAGGTTTCAAAAATGTCAGCAGTTTAACAGGTTCCTTCAGTTTTTCCCCACTTCTCTGTACCTTATTATTTTTAAAACAAACATGAATCCCTATTTTTCCATTTAATTTTAGATGCAGTAATTATCCTCTAAATACATTTGCTCTTAGTCCACATTTTGGTCCTGTCAAAAAGTGAGAATGATGTAATAAGCAATCAAAACGTCGTAATAGTGTATTTGCAGGAAATAAACATGAAGAAGCATACATTAATGCATATGGGGACAATCTGTCTGAATTTGTGTTGCTACTTTTAGTTTTTCTAATCACATATTGCCATATATTTCTATAACATTCGTGCATATGTTCGGATTGTAGTTTAGGCCTCTATAAACGTATAATAACCTTGAGTTAAATTATCCGAGTATTTCTGCTTTAAAAAAAAAAAGAACTAAGAACTGATTTTATTTTGATTTAAATATATTATTCTTATCCAGACCCCAGAAATGTATTACTACTGCAGCTAACTCATAACAGTTATTACAATTCTAATATTTTGATGCACATTTGTTTTGATTGGCATAAACAAAACAACAAAATATTTGCTAAATATGCGAGTTTTCAACATTTTTAGCAGCCTTCTTTCAGACTGCGTCTGCTCCAGTGCACAGCAACAGATGAGTACTTTGTCTCTCTTATACCTCATTAAAAGGACTTTAAATAATTAAAATGGAGTGTTGGACATTTTTAAATGGTCTTAAACCTTTAGTTTACTTTGATACTAGTTAATGTCAAGACGTTGTTTTTTTTCGTCATTTAAAAGCAACAATCAATTAATTCTTAAGTGAGTAGAAATAATTTTCAGTTTTAGTGAAAAAAAACAAAAAAGTTCAAGCTAGTGCAACTAAAATTAGTTAAGCCTGTCACAACGCACACTTAAATGAGCTCAATAATTTAAATTCTGATGATTAAAATCTTTTCAAGGGAAATTTTGTTTAAGATTTTGGGTGTAAGTGGGTTTTCCCCATTTTATTTATTGTTTTTGAGTGTGGCGTTTCATTTTGGAAATGTAAAATATCTTCCAGTTTTAAGTGTTTTTACAAAATAATATAATGTATTGCAACAATTATTGCGACAATGGAACATCTAGCAAAAATAGTTATTATGACCTGTTAAATATAAACATTACAATTCAAAAAATGAACTTGAGTCTTACCTGTCCATCTTCTCCTTCAGGTTCAGAGAACAGAGATGGCGGTGTGTGCACTGACCATGTTGGAGGGGGTGGAGGAGGAGGTGGTGGCCGCGGGTGGCGCGCTGCTCCTCGCACTGGCCCTCATCTTAGCCTGGCTTTCGACTCACGTCGCAGATCGGGGAGACCACATCCTGGGCACCATCCTCACCGTGGGCGCTCATGCCTCACTAATAGGACTGGGAGGCCACGATAACTACAGCGGGGGGCCCAACGGCGCTGACGCCCCCGAGCAGCAGGCCGCCCAACCTGCACAGGAGAACAAGCCGGACGACGGGGAGCCTGCGAACGAGAGGGGAGAGGGTGATGCGGAGGCAGCCGAGGACGTCTGGACGGACCTGCGGCTGGACATTCGGAGCAAACAGCCTCAGGCCGGAGCGCTGCACTCCTCTGACGGAGAGGAGGACGAAGCTGACGAGAATGACGATGAGGAAGAGGAGTTAAAAGGGGCAGACAGACATCCGGTGAAGGCCGTTCTGAGTCTGAGAACCATCGTCCCGTGTGCTTCCACCACTTCCATCTCCGTCCGGCTCAAGTTTTTAAACGACACAGAGGAGGTTGCCGTTGTAGAACCAGAAGATACAGTGGGAATACTGAAGAGGTTTGTTGATTAAAAATACTCTGCAGACTGGTGACCTGTCCAGGGTGACCCCACCTCTCGGCCGTAACATTCGCTGGAGATGGACACCAGTACCTCCCGACCCCATTATGGACAAGGGTGTTAGAAAATGGATGGACTGAACATACCCAACGGAAAATAATAAACACATTTGATTTGTATAGTGCTTTTCTAAACACACTTTAAAATAATCAAGTAAAATTACAAACCAAACACCAAGTACGTCAAACAAAATCATAAACGCATAAATACATGGCACATTAAAAAACACAGGATGCCAAAATGCTCTAACATTTCGGTAAACAAAGAGCGACTGCAGGTTTTGCAAAAGCTTTCACATTTTCACACAAAAATGTGAAAGCTGAGTTCGTTTTCTGCAGACCACATCGACAGGCCTGCAGGGAGAGACAAATACTTTTCTATTTAATTATGAGGATTTTATTTATTCAACATTTTATGTGTCATGTACAAAAACAAGCTAAATCTTTGTCTTACCTAAAGTCTGTCTGCCAAACATTTAAAGGGAATGTACTATGAAAAATTCACATTATGCATGTTTTGTAATTCCAATTGAGTCTCTACTTCTTCTAAAAACAGATCAAGCGCTCAATAAAAACACCAGGCTGTTTTTTGGGAATAAGTTTCCCAAAAATGCATTAATTCCTCTAATGCATCTTTTATCCATTTTTTTTCTCCTTTTCCAGCAAATGTTTTTCAGGACGGGAGCATCAGGTGAAACTAATCTACCGAGGCCAGTTGCTGCAGGATCCCAAGAAGACACTGTTCTCCTTAAACATCACCGACAACAGCGTGATTCACTGCCACATCTCCCAGGCCGTGCAAGGACCAAACCCGGAGGAAGGGTCCCAGCCTGGGGCGGGGGCCGGCTCCGTGGCGTCTGGAGGACTCAGGTCGGCCAGCGTGGCCATCAGCACCAGCAGCCTGGTGGTGCCCGTATTTGTGGTGATCCTGGCTGTGGTCTGGTACTTCCGCATCAACTACAGGCAGTTCTTCACAGCCCCGGCGACCATCTCCCTAGTGGGAGTCACTGTGTTTTTTAGCTTTCTGATATTCGGAATGCACAGCCGCTGAGAAGACAAGACGTGGCTCGAAGGCTGCAGCACATTATGAAGTGCGGAAAACAAGAGATGACTGCAGCAAAGAGAGGGACTAAATAAAAAACACAGGCTTGAGTACAAAAAAGAGGCTGCAGCTGCTTAAATGTGTGTGTGTGTTTGGCAGGAGGCAAAGTGAGCCTGTTTGAGCACATACCAAGAAAAATAAAAAGCACGATCAAAGTGCAGAGGATTTAACTGGAGCATTATTTAGCAACACTCTGGCTTCATCTCGTCTTTTGTTGGTAGATTTATCAATCTCTCTCGTCTGTTACTCTTTATTTTGGAAAGAAAAATTATGTTTCAAGAAACAAAAGTAACATCTAAAAACACTGTTGCGCTTTACAAGTTTGACTCCTATGTTATAATATTAGAATAAAAGCTTTCTGTGGATGAAAAACTGTCCAGCCGTCTCAGATCGAGGCGAAGACATTTCTTTTTGCAGCTTTGCATCGGTACCTTAAACATCTGCTAGACATGAGAGAGACTGTAAATATGTTGTATTTTCTGTAAATAAAATAGAGTACATCTGATGAAACTACATCTGGCACTTAACAGACTTGCAGTGGGATATTCTTCCTGATCAATACTGGACTTGTCTTGTTTCAGCTGTATCTAGAATTAAAGAATTTCCAGCCAAGTCAGTTTCATTCGCCTGAATCTGTTTGTGCATTAAATGTTTATTTAGAAACAAAGCATTGAAGGGGAAAAAAAACAAAAAAAAACAGTCACATTTAGATACATGGCACTCATCTGTGCTTGATAAATATCAGTCAATATTGCATTTTCATTTTAATGCACATCAGCTGTTGGTTTCATTCACAAAAGCGCCAGAAGCAAAGATTTCAAATGTCTGTGTTACAGTATATCTAATGGTGCGTATCACGAGCCTCATCCGATTGTCGCCTTCTCATACGAACCAGATACAGTTCTGATCATTCTGACATGCTCTGGGTCCTTTTTGAAACATAATTTTTCAAAGCGAGAACGAGGCACTCAGGCTGAAACAGTTGTGATTACTCGATAATTGAAATAATCACCAACTAATTTAGTGATTGTTAAATTTGGCACACAGACGCTAAAACGCGCAATTCGCTAAAAAAATAAAAACCCTGCACCTTCAGAGCACATAAAAGACAACAAAACATCAAGCACCTTTTGCAATTATTAATCAGTTAATGTAAATAATCCAAAATAAGCTTTAGCTGCAGACGGATTATTTGCATTCGCTACAAAAATGCTGAGCTATTGGATTTTAGTCAGAAAATGTTTTCTTATTTAAAAGTAACTGAATTATTTGCACTCCTATGCATTTCTAATATTGCATCAAACAAATTTGACTTACATAAAAAAAACGTTAAGTGTTGAGAATATTGTTCAATCTTTAAAAAAAAAAAAAAAAAAAACGCAACATGGTAAAAATAAAAATCAGCACAATTGGGTGTTTCAACAGCACACATTTCCAAACAGGTTTAGGAATAACGAGAATCTTCGACAAATCATTAAAAGTCCAGAATTAATTACCCATTTACTCAGATAATGATGGGATGCAAGTCTGATCAGAACTGTAACTGAAAACGATATGAACCTTATTTGTGAAACCAGCTCCACCATAACTGGCTTTTTGGTCAAACTGTATCATAATATCATAAATATGGCAATAAACCAAAGTCTTTCTGGTTGGTCAAGAACCACAGCATAATTACTAATAATAAAAAAACAGCATATATATATATATATAATCACAGAATACAGACCCGTCGCATTTACTGCAGCACCCATATATTTTCTGACATTCATAAACACAAAGTGCCTGAAAAAATATAAACATAAAAAATACACTAGATTCCTGGTTCAATGTAGCTACTAAATGTTTTTTATATGTGCCATAAAAGACCCTCAGAAATACATGAACATCACTATAAAGGCACTCACGAAACCACATTCATGTAAATGCAGGCAAATATCTAAAATGGCCAAAGTCCTTCCATAAAATGTCACATTTCATGATTTTGTGAAAAGACGACACACACGCACATGTCCAAGTGACATTCACACTGAAATGCAAATCAGCCCACAGACACACAATTGTGCAATACAATGCCAGTATTAAGCCACTGATGAGTACAGAGTGCTTCCTCAGTCCTTATGTTTAAATGGAGCAGAAAAAAGAGCAGAATAAAAGCAGGAAGTCAAAGAACTGAAGATGTCAGAAAGAAACGCAAAGAGTTTTTTCATGATTTCACTAAAAATATCAGATTTTTTTTTTCAATTTTTACACAAATTATAAATTATTTATTATTACATAGTAAATTTAGGAAACATGATGTTATAAATTATAAATGCACAAAGGCTTTTCTCCTTAAATGTGACATTTACCCTGCATTCAACTGATAAAAACTTAAATTAAACAGCTACTTTGTACGCAAACAACACCAAGCATAACCAAAAATCATCATAAAACATGGTGGTGGCGGTATCATGATCTGGGATTAGCTTTTGTTATTGAATAATGATTATTTTTAAGATAAAACATAAAAAGCCAAAAAGGGATTACAGCAGAACTAAATCCTGCAGTAATCCCGATGGATTTAGAGAACCTTTGCGAGGCGTCGCACTTACTGCAGCACACATATATTTTTTCTATCTATATTTTCTGAGAAATGTGGTATGCTGAAAGTTAACCAAAAGATGCTTTAAAAATAAAAAAAAAAGGTAAAATTTTGGGTGTGTGCACATTGTTTCAACTACTTTACTTTTTATATTCTCCCCAAAAAACAGTGCTTTTCAAGCAAGAACCCAGAAAATTACTTCTACTAAAGATTTGTTACATTTCTAATCATACAAGATATGCGTCGCATTAAAGGCGAAAAGAAGTTTGAAATCCAGATTCACTGCATAGATGTCAAAATGGGTTTGACAACTCTGACAAGGAGCTACATAATGGTTTTTTTCTATGTAGTAAATCATAATTATTTGATCCAGGTCTCTTTTTTATTTTAAGAAATATGTAAAACTTATCAGCAAAGTTGTTTTTGGGTTCAGTTAGGCAACATGAAATTGATTGTGAATTCCCCTGATTTTCTAGTCCTATTTAAAAATAAATCTGAAGCTTCTTGTATATAACTGGAATTGTGAAATTCAATGTAACTGGCCCGTAGAAGCAGATTAGTGAGACTTTATGATGAAGAAGGAGGATCCCTGCATTCAAAGATAAGTCATATCCTAAACCTGTGCATGAAAAGCAGGTCCATGCTAGTTTAATTCATCATAGATGCTGGAAACAGAAGGTGCTGCTGTTTTGGGCTTCTTTTTTTTGGTTGATAAGCTGATATTACTCTGACAGCTGGTACTGCTGCTGACTCCAGTCATATTTACTCCTCCCCCTCCACTGTTCAAGCTCATATCCAACCTCTTCTTCTTTTTGGGCCTCTTGGAATCTGAATGATTGGTGCCTGTGAGAGAAACGGATGCAATTTATTTATAAAACCTAAATCCTCAGGTCCAGGTTTGATTGATGGCGTTGACATTTCCTTACTGGCTTTTGATGAGGCAGAGTCGCTGGGGGAGACGTCAGGGAAGTCGTCCCACTGCAGGCGGCTCAGTAAGGCCTGACCGTTGGGAATGTCAAAACTGTCACCTTCCACATCAGCATCTGGAAGCGTCGGCCTGCACACACAATGTAAAAATACACCAAGTAAAAATAAATTATTTTATATTTTTTATGCCTGAAAAACTATTATTTCTGTTAGAAACTAAACAGGTCACGAACATAAATATAGTTGTTCAACACTGAAATAAAAAAAATACTATGGATGTACCAATCTACTTTTTTCATTTCCGATGCCGATACAGAGATATCGGCTGATACCGATCCAATGCAAAAAAACAGTGATTAAGGCAGGTGTGTCAAACCCAAATTTTTGTTTTGGGCAAATCAATGCCATGAATGATCTTCAAAGGCCGGTTGTGCCAGAATGTATTGATAAAACTTGTTCGTAAACTGTTGAAATATCAATTAATTGTTAAAATTAAATATTATTGAACATCTTTTCAGTCCCTCCAGGCTTTTGAGATTTTTTTTTTTTTTTTTGCAATAAAAATCAAAATGTTTGTGTTACTAATTTGGAAGTATTTGCGCTTATTTATGATGGTAAATGCAACTTTTTATATAGATCATGGACCTTCACCTGACATCAATTAAGGCAGAGGCAGCCATTTAGTCCAAGTAAGAAAGTTTTTGGCAATTTTTGAGAAAAACCTGCAATAAACTCCCAGTTATGTATCAGCACAAAAAAGTGCAGGGATTTGTTGATTTTGCGTGAATTTGTACGACAATTCTCAAGAATCTGGAGGGACTGATTGATATAATTTGGCAGTAAATAGATAAAAACTGCATTGATTTGACTAATAACATAATATTTGAGCACACTTAGTGTTTAGTCTAGAATCTAGAGGGCCACATAAAAAGATATGGCAGACTGGATTTGGCCCACGGGCATTGAGTTTGACACATCTGGATTGAGACATTTTTTTCTTTTTAAACAGAGACATGAATATACTAAATTACATATGCATTTGATAACTCTGCACAAGAACAGCACACTTAAATACACCAATACTGTCACAAGCTGGTCAAACATGTAAAAACAACTTTAATTGTTGTTACTAATTAATTAGTAATTAGGACTATAACGGCCAATGTAAAATAAATAATAAAGAAACTGGAAAAAAAATAATAACTTGGCCACTGTGGTCAAACATGTAAAAATAAACTGCAACAAACCTTCTTTCATATGATTCATAAAGTGCAATTAGGAATTATAAATATAATGCAAAAATAAATAATAAACAGAATTAGACTGGGTAGATCTGCATTTGTGGATTGGGCATAATGTCACAATTTTTTTTCCCCAATAGTGGGACAGACACACCGATATTTATAGAGATTGGTGCATTTCTAAAAAAATACTTACTTTTTTCCCCTATTCTTTTAAGAATAAATTAGGCAAACATGTTTAATCATTAAGACAAACAAAACTGTTTTAAAAGTATGGAGTACTTCCGATGACATTTTGCTTTTTTTGTATAAAACAGAATGCTATTCAATTAAAACATACTTTCAAGGGTTTTAGGTAAAACTTTGTCAGCTTATACTTTTATGGATCTCCCAAATTGTCACTTAGAGAATAAAAACAGAATATTTTTGAGGAAGGAGGCAGGCAGACTCACGCGGACGGCCCCAGGAGGAACAGCCTGATTGCCCTCCTCTGATCATCTGTGTGCTGTGGACATCGATGAGACCTGAAGGGACGCAAGGAGGCATTATCAATCAATCCAAGTGCTTTTCTGTTTGCCAACATGTCCCCTCATGTTCATCTTTTTTAGGGCTGCAACTAACGATTATTTCAGTAAACAATCGATTATTCTGACGATTAAATTTGCAGATTTTTCATTTAATGATTTATGCTTACTTATTAGAAATGCATTTTAAAAATACAGACACACAAATAATTCAATTACATTTTTTTAAGTATCAAACATGTTATTGCCTATAATCCAGTAAGAGTCTTTTGCAACAAAAAAATGCATCAGCAGTTAAAGAAATACTCAAGTGACTACCTTGTGCACATCTTCTTGGTATGCTCAGAGATCACCCCACATTGCTGCAGAAACACATCACTTTAATTACCAATTAAAGTTAACAGTAAGCAGAAACATTAATGCATGGTGCCATGAAAGATGCTCACTGTTGTTAATAAAGATCTGATTTCATTTGGTCCCAAGCTTTCATAGCTGATGCCAGCATTGTAGTTGTACTGCTGAGAAAGACAAAACCATCTGAAATCAGGACGGAAAAATATAGAATAAAAGTCACAAATGTCTCAAGATTTGTTACCTTGTAGGGATCCGAAATAAGGCTAGTCCCAAGCTCGCCTAAATGACACAAGAAATACATCTTAATGTACTATAATTAAAAAAATGTGTTCAATGATGTTTAAGTTTTAAGTTCCATCTTTGCAAAGATGGAACTTTTTCATGGTCCCTTGTTTTAAACCTGTGACTTTTAAATTTGTGACAGAAATTTTCCGGTGTTTAATAAACATATTTGAAAGTCAAATTAAAAAAATATGTGTAAATGGGGTTTAAACAATTTGCAAAAAAAAAAATATATATATATATATATTCATACTTAATCAGCATTTATAAAAACACACAAAAACATTTTCAACGCTCTAAAAATAATTCTTTGTAAAATTCACAAGTAGTTTGCTTTTCTTTTTTTTTTTTTTTAAAGCGAAACCTTTTCTGTTCCCTGTCATATTATCTTGACTGTAAGATAGGTTAAAGATTATTAACTCAGATTAATCTTTTCCACTAAAACAGAATCTAATCTTCTGACCCACTCACCATTTTTATGCTTCAGAGATTTGGATCTTCTTGGAGAGTTCTGATTCTGCAAAAGGAAAATATTATAATTAAACTCCTACCCTGGAATCAGAAAACATTTACTCTGTGCCTAAACACTACAAGTGATTTACCTTATCTGGCCTTCTCTTCTTGGCTGCAAAAGATACATAATAAATGTGCTTAATATGTATCAGCATAACAGAGTTATCCATGATTGGTTTTATGTTCTCACCTTTCTTTTCTGCTCCGTACGACCAATCATTATCATTAAGGTCGTCATTATCTTCCTGATCACTCTCAGATTTGCTGATGTTGTTATTGGTGGCTAATCTTTTAAATCCAAACAATTAATGAGATAACATAAAAGTTCAGAATTTCACATGAGACACAAATTCGTTCCAATCATTACTGGCTGACCTGCGGTTAGCAATGCGGCTGCTGTTGCGTCCCATGCCGAGACATTTTTCCAGATGGGGAGCAAAGCGAGAAGCTGCTATTAACCTTTTGCAGTTGGGACATTCACACTCTTTATTCTTCCACTGATTAAACACTTGACCAAATATGTCCACTCCTGGCTGATCCACTATTTCTGAAGGAATAAACAGATACATATATGGTAAAAGAACCTGGTGACAGAGGGGAAAAAAATGTACCAGAAAACACTAGAAGGACTGGCCACCAACCAAACTCCTTTATGCTGTCTTGGTCCGTTTCATCCAGGAAGAAATAGCCCTGTTTAACGGCGCGATGCACCTCAAAACACAGGCCCAAACACGCATCTTCCACCAGCTCAGAGTACACGTCTTGGATCAGGGCCTGCAAAATAAACAACACAAAGTGCAAAACAGGAATTAAATATTCAAAAACAAACACAAAGAAATCTGTTTGAGGAAGAATCACCTCCAGCCTGGTGTTGTCTGGGCCTGAGAGGGGCTTTTCCTCCATTTTCATTTGAAAATCTGTGATGGACTTCTGGATCTTAAGATGCTGACCTGCGAACATAAAGTCAGGCTTAAAGATACTTTGCAGTAATGTATTTTTTTTTCCAATAATAAATCCACATTGACCCATAAAAAAAAGACAAAACAAAAAAAAGCAGCTGAGTATTGGAGTTTGACTTTTGACAAAGCAAGATTTTTTTTAAAAATACAACATTTTCAAAAACACTATCAAAGCTGCTTTAGGATTTATTTTATTGATGAAATCACCAGAGGCTGAATCGAGCTGTTTGCAGATTGAAAGTCAGCTTTATGTGCTTGACTCAGATTACTTTCAAACCATTATTGTTGCCAACATGCTTGGTGAACCTAAAGACAATTAAAGCCTTCAGAACTTTAAATGGCACAAATTGATATTCTTGTTCGACTTTTTCCATTTGACTCCCAAGATCATTAAAGAACTCATTAAAAAAAAAAAACAGTTCATTTCAAAAGAATGCTACCTCCTGTGATGTCACCAGAAGACATGTGTGCTTTAAAGAGTGTTTATAAGATGACAGATTTTATTGAGTAAATCACAACTTGCATTAGATATTTACGTTAATGTAATATTATTCCACATGTGTCGAACCAAACCTTAGGTCAGTTTGATTTATCCAACAGTTAAGTCTGATAAGTAGCTTTAAAAGTCCAAAATACACAGTGAAATCACAGATTACAGTATATCTAGATTTAAAGTAAAAAAGATAAATAGGTTGCGTCATTTTATCAAACATAAGAGATGATGTAATCATATATATGGCATTATGTCGATTAACATACAATAAAAAGCGATCCATTCATTTAAATAAAACGCAAAACTCACCTAAAATATTCACTACAGCCGTTATCTCATCAAAATCAACAACATAATCGTACAAACGTTTTCAAAAAATAAAATAAAGACGCATTTTTAACAGCAACAAAGTCCCTTACCTTTCGTTTATGGTTTTTAAACGCTTGTCACCACCGTTTATTGGCTAAAATGAGCGTTACTACCTTCTGGTCCTGTTAGTTTAACACATTAGGATTTAACTCTGAAGTAAGACGAATTAATGAAGCGGCTGAGGCCGAATTACAAATTAAACAGAAGGTGTTTCCTCTTACCCCGTCATACCAGAAACTCAGCCCGAACCTGGCAGTTCTCCCGAGGTAGCCAACATAACCGGTTCCGTCCACAACAAACTGTACGACAAGCAAGTGGAAATAACCGCTCCTAGGCGGCCGCCATCTTTAACGCGGCAGGTAAAGCAGTTTCCGCGTTTAAAGGGGAAACCGTCGCAGGTGTCAGCTAGCTAAACTCAGACGTTAATAAACCAGTTTCGCCGAAGAGGCCAAAAGAAAAAAAACAAAAAAACACTGACAAACAGGAAGAGGATAAAAACATCAGCGACCCACTGACTTCCGGTTTCAATTTTACAAATAAAAGTTTCTTCTTTATGAAACTGACATGCTTTCCAAAAGAGAATTTCTTGTTAGCAATATTTAAAATATGTTCCTGTTTAATGTTAAAGATTTAAATGTTTAGATTTATAGTCTAATCTCAACAAGAAGTGCTCACCAGCCAATATATGGTCTCTACTCCGTTTGTCAATTTATTTTATATGTGCAGCAGCCATATTGGATTTTGCAGCTGGGATTAGGACTTTTATTAGCTCCAGGGTGTATTCGAGCTGAATTTTTCAGCTTATATCTGAGCAATTTTTCTTTTTCATTATCTTATGTCTTAGCAATACACTTCTCACAACTCAGGAATTAGAGTAGTCAGTATTGGTATTATTTTGTAGGCCTGAAGCAGAAAAGTTTCAAGTGTTACTTATATAAAGAAAGGAATTTTTAAATTTTGTATTTGTACATTTGTTTACATCTAATCCAATGTTTTACTGTGACAGTCCACTTCCAGTTGACAGTCACATTGGCAAAGGGGAGATTTGACCCTTACCCTGCCAATGTGAGATGCTTACATTTTTCATGATCCTTCATATCATATAGCAGTTTTCAAAAAAATATTTTGGACATCTAAAAAGCAGTTAAAACAATAAAATTATAAAAATGTACCAAGAAAAAGAAAAATGAAAATCTAGAGAAGATTTGATCCTTTGAAATCAGATAAAATCAATTTGTTGTGATTTATTAAAAACAATAATTGCCAACACTGATGTTGTTGCTTAAGTACTGCTCTTAAAGCTTCTTGTAATTTATTTTTAAAAATATACTGCTCAAAAAAATAAAGGGAACACTTAAACAACACAATATAACTCCAAGTAAATCAAACTTCTGTGAAATCAAACTGTCCATCTAGGATGTGTTATTTGAGTGTTCCCTTTATTTTTTGAGCAGTGCATATAGAAGTATATATTTTACATTTTAAAAAATCTTTCAAAATCCTGGCAAAAAAAAATACATGGATACTTTTTGTAACCCTTATTGTACTGTTCAGGTGAAAATTGCTGGCTCTTATTCATACATTACCAGAATTACATTGGATTCCCATTTCATCTGGACTTGTTGCTGTATTTTGAAAGCTCAGCTCATCTGCTTTCTCTTTGAACTGGCAAGGGTGACTTTTACATTAGACATCAATAGTTGATAGTCTACATTAGATAGCTGCTCCTTATCCACAATCTGTTAGCTGAGTCTGTGCACCTCAATTACAAGCCAACGCTAAAATAATAACCATAGTTTCACAACATGGGAAGTATTTTAAAACTAGTTAAAAGAAATGTTCAACAGGATTAGGTTTATGAATAAAAAAAGTGAAACTACAAGACATAGCGGATGCACCTGCCCATTCACTCACTCTTAAAGACAATAGACTTACTTTTAAGGATAATCTTTTTTTTTTTTTTATTTGCCCAAATACTTAAACTACAAGGACATAAGAACATCCTTCGCTATATAAAACATCAAATCCTGTCAAATGATCAGCAGTACAAACTTGTAAAGCTTTGCTGTCATACATATCTCTACAAACCAACATAGGGGAAGAGAAGAAACAAGTAAAACAGGTGACCTTAAACTAAAAACTCTCCTCCCGTGAGTGGAAGACTCACTGGCCCTGGAAGTCACAGAAGACGGATTACAAAATTAACGTACTAACAAAATAAAATCCACTCAATACAAAAAAAAACCAAAAAAAAAAAAAAACGTATTTACAGAAAAATTACATTTTTAACCCCAAATTTTCAGGTAACTCAGCTCCACCCAGCAACTCCCTTTGTGTCAGTCACTTGTTTCCCTCCTCATGTTACTTAAATAGCCCACGCTGGTTTTTGTTTCAGTCTGTGACACAGTCAAAATATTCCATCACATACAGATCAATCAGAATAAAAATGATGGAAGTTTTGTCCATTATTAGGGAAATAATGACACAAATTCAGGAAGATTGGGATCAAAAAACTGAACAATATGTACATTCATGGTGTTGGTATGTTGCCCCTACACAGACGCGCTGTAGTCACATCTCTGTTTGCAAGAAAACAGCAACAACAGCAAACATTAAAGCAAAAAAAAAAAAAAGAAAGAGAAATACACACGCACACATCGTCATATATACACAGTCATGAGAATGCGTGCACACAAACTCAGAAGGACAGATTTACATTAAGTGCACACTTTTTAGGAGGGGGGCATTAGACAAAACCCAAAGTCATGACAGCCACTGAAATAAACGAAATTCAATTTTAAAAAAAAATGAAACCATTCAGGTCCTCAGCAGAAGATTAATGCTCACAAAAACCTGGAAGTATATAAACAAAATAATAAAAATATCCAAAGGTATATCATTTAGAAAAAAATATTAAAAATTAAATGTAGACCACTGCAAAAATGGCTCCCTTTGAGGTCCACACAAACTGCTGAAACAACCAGAATTGTTTTAAGATTGATAAATGAGACACATTGTTTTGGAGACAGACCTGGATGCTCTGATGTTACCAAATATTTACACCTGGAAATAAAAGTATTTTAAACCTTCTGATTAAACTTCAACATATGACTACAACTCCAACACAGAAAACACATTTTCCAACACAGAAAATCTACAATGCCCTTCTTACAACGCAAGAAGGGCATTGAAAATAAAGAAATTACTAAATATTTTCAGATGTTTTTACATTTTATTGATCTTGTTAGATTATTTTGTAAAAACTGATTGTTGCAGTGGTAATTTACGATGTTTTGTGGATTGAGCTAAATGAGTTTACCAAAACTTACAGCAATTATTTTCACTAATGTGGAGTAAAGGTTATGCCAGATAAATTATTCATACCCTTGTCAGATTTAGATTTAATGCACAAAGTCAGTCAGGGGTTTGGAGGGGTTTGTTTTCTGTAATGCCAACACATTACATTTGTCCACTGGTTATTAAAAAAAGGATATAAATAATTTTAAACGTGCGAGGTCTTGTTAAAACTGAAATTAAAAAAAGAGATTTTTATCCCCTCCTCGCCCAAATGTGACAAAACATTGTCCTCGTTACATAACGAGAGATGCCTGCATCAGTTCAAATCAAAGCCAAACTTCTCGACTGAATGAAAATGCCTTTAATTTGTAAATCTGCCAGCAGTATGAATGAGTTGGAGCCCATCCACTCTGACGGAAAACATGCTAAATCTACTGAGAAGACATCCGGAAACAACTTCCAGTGACAGAAAGACATTCTTAATGGCTTGACTTCTAAACAAAAGACCACTGTTGTAAGAACCAAATCACAAAATTTACATCAAATGAAAACATAAAAAAAAGGAGTAAAAATTAAAAGAAACATTCTAAAGAGTGCAATTATTCAGTGCCCTGCACATGCTCCCTGCCCCCCTCTTCATGAAGTGATCCACCAAACTGTGTTCTTTGGCTATGAAGCCACAACCTGCTTGTCAGGAAAAAAAAAAACAAAATACTGGAGGGAAACTGATTACCTGATACATTTAACTCTAACTTTTACTATAGAGCCTGCAAATAAAATAACCAAACTCAGAGAAGAAATGTTCATGACATCACCAAACCAGTGGGATGCTGTTTTTGGTATAACGTCAGCTGTGACCGTCACACCCGGGAGGGAATCGGACTGACTTCAGGGCCAGGCTTCCTTCTGGAGCAGCAACGTAAACCGGGTGTAGGATACATGAAGCGATGCGGAGGGGAAGGAGAGCTCCCTCTAGTGGGAGGAGAGCAGGGTTGGCACAGTGGCAGAGCTCCCTGGACTCTTGGCTCAGCTCAGCGCTGCTTTAGTTCGTCTCTGGGCGGCGGCCATGTTTCAGTCCGAATCCGACTCCGATGACTCGGCAGAGTTAGAGTCGCTGCTGCTGTCATCGTCCGATTTGTTTTCTTTGTCGTCCACCTCATCGTCGTCGTCATCATCGTCGTCGTCATCGTTCTTTAAGCAGAAAATAAAAATCAGCATTCGTGTTTTGTTTTTTTAACTCGATACTTTTAAGCGATTAGATTTCGCTCACATCATCGTCGTCTTCATCGTCATCGTCATCATCCTCACTGGAGGAGTCTGCTTCAGATGAAGCCTTCTCCTGCTCATCATCGTCATCGTCGTCCTCTTCCTCCGTGTCCTATCAGAAAACACATTTTTAGGCTTGGGAAAACGAGCTTCATGACTTCAGGCGAACAAATGAACTCAAAGACTCACAGATTTCTTAATCTTTGCTTTGGCAGCTCCTGGTTTTGCTGGATTTCTTCTTTTCTGTGAATCAAATGCAAAAAAATTTAAGATCTCAGCTGTTCAAAATGACAAAGAATTTAAAAGAAAGCACTTTAAAAGCAAACTGCTGACTTACTTGGGAATTGTATTCTCTGTAAGTATTTCGCTCTTGCGAAGACAAGCTCTGTTGGCAGATGAGATGTAGGGAAAGTAAAAATCTGGTAAGCTAATTTAAAATGTTTTATGTTTATTTTAGAACAGTTCTTACAGCGAGCCACTGTTCCAGGAGGACTTTGTACTGCTTCTGCTTCTCCTCTGCGATCTTCTTGTAGCGGTCTTTGTCCTTCAGCGGCAGCCTTTGCCACCGGCTGCCGATCTCGGCCATTCGCTCCTTCATCGGGAGGTGATTCAGCTCACCGTTAGACAGCATCTCCTGGGAGAACTTCTGGTATCCGTTTCTAACAGGGTGAGATTTTGTCAAAGTTTTTACATCCCTTTATGGTAATTTAAAACAAAAAGTGTCACGTTGCAAACTTACGATGGCGGTTTTTTGGGTTCTCCTTCAAACTTCATCTTCTTCAAAGATGTGACGGCATTAGCAGGAGATCGCATCTCACACAGATCTCTCTGTTAAACACAGTTGAGTCAGTTTAGTTCCAACTCATCCATTTCAGATGTTTTCCCTAAAAGTTCACAAATTTCTATGCATTTTATATGATAATTGAGTGTAATTTGAAATTTTGTTTTCAAAATTTAGACTATCTATCTTGACAAATTCTGAAATGCTTCACTGTATCGGCCCGGAACTTCATAATTACACACTGTTTTGTGTTACCTACCAAATAAAACACATTTACTTTGTTTTGCAAATAAAATGACAACTTACTTCATATCTTTTCTGGTCTTCTGCAGCTTTTTTGATCCACATGATCTTCTCCTTTTTCTCCATGGTGCTCCACACCGTTTCCATGGCTTTATGCGCCTTTGGTCGATCATTCTGCAACAAAAGGGCTCTTTTAAATTTCACTGGTGGAAAAAATAACAGAGAAACTAGAAGGTAGTATCTCTGAAGTCATTCGGACCTTAAATCTGGCAACGTAGTCCCCTATGACACTCTGCTGCCAGATTTCCTGAGCCGTTTTGGGCGGATCCGGCAGGCGACTTCTGTCCTCCCTCTCTTTCTTCTCAGACTCTGCTTTCAGAAGCGCCTCCACGCGTTTATACTTCTCCTGAGTCACAAAGAGAAAGAAAAATAGCAGAAAATGTTATAACAGTGACTTGTCGGCATGTTTATTTTAATAATTTTATGCAGAAGACACGCTACCTTCTTCTTATCAGGCAGCTCGTTCCACATGCGGGCCAGGAGTCTGGTGAGCTCGCTGTCAGGAATGTCGGGTCGCTCCTGCTGCAGCTTGGCTCGCTTCTCCTCAGCGAATATAAACATGGCAGAGATTGGCCTCTTGGGTTTCTCTGTACTTGCCTACAAATTCAATGCAAATGAGTTTAAGAAAAGAAAGAAAGAAAGAAAAAAGAGAAACAAAAGAAAGAATGCTAGCTTTACCTTTGTTTTAGCATTTTTCTTTTTAGAGGCAGGACTGCTGGCTGCACTGTTCTTTTTAAGACCAATCTTGTCCTCTCCCAGAACTCGCTGCTGCTCCTGCTCTGACAAGGTCTGAAACAATAAAACACAAAAACTTAGTTTTCAGGTAAAGATGAAATGCTTACCGAGAAAATAACACAAAACACACTGGGAACTCACACTGAGGAATCTGTTCATCTCTATTTCATACTCTTTCTTCCTCTGGATGAAAAAAGCAAAAGGAATCAAATAAAAACCGTGAAGAGATCAGGACGGGGATTTTTTCATGATTTGCTGTCGGACTGACCTGTTCGCAGCGTTTCTGGTACGCATCCTTTTCGTTCTGCTTCAGGAGCTTCCACCGCTGGCTGCACATAACCATGCGCTCCGTGCTCGGAACATCCTTCATGCTGGACATCAGCTCGGCGCAGAACATCGAGTAACCGTTTCTGAAACATTCATACAGGATTTCTGAGTAAGTCCATCACAGCAGCTCCATGGAGAGCTTTGTACGGTTGGAGCTTACGGAGGTGGTTTGTCGGGCCGGCCGTCGGACTTGTCTTTGAGGTGCCGCTCCGCCTTGGTCAGGGTGGACTTCACGAAGTCTCCCTGGTTCATGTTCAGCTCCGGGTGCTGCTGGATGTATTCCCGCATCGCTTCCTAGAAAAACAAAACGTAAAACAGTTTATAAAAACCAAACTAAACTATCGTGAAGAGCCACCATGTTGGAGTTCACCAAATCCTCGCACCTCGTACAACTTTTGCTGCTCCAGGGACTTGCTAATCCATTTGAGCCTCTTTTTGTCAGACAGCTGCGTCCACTGCTTACCAAGACTGTCCTTGATGTCTTTGGTGGTCGCCTGGTTGTGAGACAAACGGTCAACATCTTTCAGAAAGCGTATTTCCAATAATCAAACCGGATTGTGGGAGTTTCAGACTCTCTGGCTTACATCAGGGTGCGACTTGAGGAACGCCTTTTTTTCATGGTTGTACCACAGCTGTTGGGGCGTCTTAGGCTTTTCTGGGACATTTGAGCCTTTTTTAGTCATGTTCTCCATGAGGTCTGGATGGTCTTCCCTGTTTGCACACATTATTAATTTAAGCATTTAATAATTAAACGTACAAAACTCTGCAAAACAAAGAATAATAAGCCTCATATTAATTATATTAGAAATAAACTTGCAAAAACTATTGCAATTTTGTTTTAAATAAAAGATTTGATAAATGTTAAAGGCTTGCATATTTTATATCCCTCCTTGGTTATGCCTTATTGCTCATAAATCTGGGGAAATGCAAGTAAAACAACCACTGATACATTAGTTAATTTGAAAAAAAACAAAAACGCTATAGACTTACCAAGAAAGTGGTAATGTATGTGAACCAACTAATTAGTTATTTAAAGAAAAAAACTGCATTAATAATTCTTACCTGAATTTCATCATGCTTTGCACAAATGTTTCCTTATCACGCAAGAAGTCATCTACATACTTTTTCTGTTGCAACAAAAATGAAACAAGTTTTGGTTAAAGTGAATCCACAGGTTTAAATGTAAGAATGAAACTTTAACTTTAGATTAAAAAAAAAAACCTTAACTGACCTTCTTTTTGTCAGGAAGCTCTCTGTACTTCTTGGAGAGGATCTTAGTGAGGTCCAAGTTGCTCATTTCAGGATGCAACTTTGCATACTTGGCCCTCTTTTCCATGAAGAAACGGAAATACGGAGTCAAGGGCTTCTTGGGAAAATCTGGGTGTTTCTGTGTAAAGACAAGATTTTTTAAAAAGTCTGAATTTTGAGCTTTACTTGCATAGCTTGGTAGCTTTGGTGTTAGAAGTATTGAGTGCAACTCACCTTTAATTTCTTGCCTTTGTAAGGGTTCTTGATGTAGTCCTGGGCATCAACTATCAGCTCTGTTAGAGTTCTGAATTTCCGGATCTTTATGAAATGAAAACATATGGGTTGGCTGTAAATGCGGTCTCCTCTGACCATTTAGTCTGAGATTGAAGTCATTTAATGAGGCTCACCTCTTTTGAGACTTCCTGCCATTTCTGCTTGCACATCTCTGCTGTGTAGGAGTTGAAGGCTACCTTCTGCCAGTCCAGGTGGGACTCGGAGGTTTTGTATTTTGTCAGATCCTTCTGAGGCAGAGCCACTTTCATGGCGTCCAGCAATTTTAGGAGGTCATCCTGCGCCCACACTATGATCACATTACAAAAGAAGAACAGAAATGTTATTAAATATATGGATGGGCAAGAAAACGGTATGAAAAGGTTTGAAATCAACAGAGCTGTTGGAGAATCATACCTTGGTCCTGGGCCACCGCCTCCATGTCTCCATTCATTTGTGATTATACAGTCCCGAATCTGCAAATGAAGAGAAACTTGTCAAACTAACCTCATGGTCCTCGTGAATATTTATTTCTGGGACTTCACTTTTAATACTCAACTACAAATATTTACTGTATCTTTGCTTTAAACTTATGTATAAAATCAAAAGTACTCTAAATACGCCAATTAATCACTTAATGAGAAGATTCACCATGTTGTTTACATATTTTTTCCATACATTTCCAGAGTTACCATCTTGTTTTAAAAGCATGCATGCTTATTTTATAGTGAATTTACTGCAATTTATGCACATTTTAAATACCAAACCTGATCTTTTTAAACTTTTTTTTTTTTTTACTAAACTATAATCAGAAAGATATGAAGGAAATGCGTAGATCAATTGAAAGATTTTAGACAAACTCAATAGTCCGGAAATCAAAATATTATTCCAAACTTACCCAGACCTGGTAAATGTTTAAATAAAGATCCAGGCAGTTAGTGTAAGAAAATGTATCATCAAACATCATTTACATCAAACTTTCAAGTTTGATGTAAATGAGATCCAATTTGCTTGAAATTGCAGAAATGCATCCAACTAATGTGATTTTACATGACAATAAATTATAAATTTAAAAAAATAAACTGTTTTCAATCATTCGTGCATTGGCTTAGTGGAATCTTAAAAAGGAACAAATTGAAAAAAATTTCAGAGCCCCCCCCCTTTTTTTGTGGTCAAATAAGTTTTTTTCTAGTCATCGCTTTTAAAAAAAACAGATTGCGAGTTATACATTTGCGGATTAAAAATAAATGCATTTCTTTGTGAATGTAAATCTGCCTCTGCATGATGTTTTATGTTCATTACACCGCCCCTAAAACGTTTACGCTACATGGTGAGACATAGGCTATTGCTTGTGACGGCTTCAAATCTCAAATAACACTGCGGAGGGCTTCAAACTAGCACAACTAGCTACGACAACAGGAGTCTCAGACGATCTCTTTTTTTCCCCCAAACCGGAATTTGGCGAATTAGCTCTGTCCTTATTCCACAACAAAAGTATTGTGGACACACAGCAGCGACCATTTTCTCCTTCGGTCTGCTCGGTAATGGAGGATTTTTCTGTCGGAGCGGAGTTTTTGGGGAGGATCTACGGAAGGAGGAAGCGAATAGACGTGGACAGACAGGCAGCTGTAGGCGACCAGCTGACCACGGACTGGGGGATCTGCTTTCGGTCTCCGAGAGGCAGGAATGGTGGCTTGGAAGCACTGCAGCCAAATGCGCCACTCGGAAGAGGCGCCTCCTCACCGTTGGATGCGGCTCTTGCTCCGTCATGCGAACCTTTTAATCGGTTTTTTTCTCTGTAAACCTCCGAAAACATACAGGGAGGTCGACGTTAATATTCGTTTGAGGCAAAAACGAGCGCTTTTACGTATTTTGAGAACACTTTCGTCGTGTTTTAAACGTAACATGGCGGATCTGCGGAGCAAAACCGAGAGCATTCTTCAGCGAGGCGTAGCCGAGCTGTGCTTCCATGATGGCGGATGCTCGTTGTTCATCTTGTCCTTGATGGCCCAAGCTCAAACGCGTGACCTAGCTTGATTAAAACCACTTATATTAACATGTATGCTAATCCAGAAACTAAATTACATAAAACCTGCCGTCGAGTTTCGCCAATTTCAACCAAAAGTACAACATATGGATGTCTTAAAAATGAACTACACAACCAGACAGCTTACCATGTGGAAAAACAAATGTACATTCAGTATACTTGTAAAGTCATATTTTTATGTTAGAAAGATTGTTTAATTAGATTTTTCTGTTCTCCGTGTATGAGCTGGATAACATTAGATGGTATTTACAAAATTATCAATTTTATTTCAGTGATATCTAACAGAATTATAGGCAAACAAGACCAAAATTGGCTAACCTTTTTTAGTTGAAATGACCTGCGAAGCCGCAGGAAGAGATGCAAAAATTATAAAAATATTAAACGGAAAAACACCACGTTAACCTAATTTTTTTTTTGTTCGTTATTATTAGTTGTATCATCAGTGAACGGAACCGAACATAACTGCCGAGAAAACGTGGATCCTAAATGCTCGGTTACATCTGAGAAAGGACGCTAAGATCCGAGTACGAGCAGCTTCTCTGGCGCGGCAAAAACAGCTCCAGGTCCGCCATGCTTCAGCCCCGCTCTGCTCTGTGAGGAAACCTACCGTGACAAGGTCCAATGGCGCACTGCAAACACTGACAACGGAGCTTAGAGCTAAAGCCGGGGCGTTGCAGCCTCCCTTCCCCTACACCCGAAAAGCGCATAAGCAAGGACGAGAAGGCGGGTTCTTCGAGCTCGGTCGTCGCTGGTGGTTCTGGGCTACGGTCGGTGAGAGAGAGTGAGGGGGAGAGGGAGGGCGAGTCTCTGTACGGTGAGATATTAAACCGAGATCCCTGATGGCTGGCCGAGAGTGGCGGCTAGCTGTTCCGACAACAGCCGCATGGAGGTCTCGGCGCGGAAACCACGGCTCGTTCCCCACGCAAACGCCACCGTTACATCACGAATGTCTCACTTTCGATTAAAGTATTTTTTGCTTAAAGTCGTCGTCGGGTACATTTTTTTTTTTTTTTTTAGTAAAAATGAAACATACCTACGGGTCTTACAACGCGGTTCTTCCCCACTGTTCGGGATAAGTAATTCGGCTATGGCCGACCTCGTCTGTACCCTTCCACAACGGTCGGTCTGTTTCGGTGCTACAAAGAAACTGCCGTGCGAGAGGCGTTTAAATGACAACCAGCCGCACAGCTAAACGCTCGACTGTAAACTTTTAAACGTTTTCTTTACCAGCTTTCTCGGTAGTATAGCCGTGAAAGTGACCGAGTTTTGTGGTGCCTTACCTGTTTCGTTGTGAGCCAGCGTCGCTGTGGAGGAAGAAGGGGAGGGTTGAACTATAGCCAGCACTGCGCCGTCGATGCTGGGCTCCAGTCCCCGCAGAGACGGTCCTTCCCCCCGCCTCCATCTCACTCGCAGTCTCCCTCCACTCAACGCGCAGCAGCTCTCCCCTCTCCATCCAACCATTTCGCTGCGCCGACTCGACACCATATTTTTTTTTTTTTTTGCGGTGGCGCACCGTTGATATTTTGAATAGAACCGAGCACGATTACTTTTGCTCCCCGCGGCCGACCCCGTTTGCACCGCGGGGGTTTTTAGCAGGCAACTCCGGATCTCAGGAAAGCCAAAGTTGCAGCTCTGGTTCTCGTATTTAACGTCGCTACTTAAAATCAAATAAAAAATCAAATGCAATTTGTTGTTTGTCAGTATTTATTTCTCTTTTGCTGTGCTAAGGCGGTTTCCACCAGCTCCAAACCTCTTTTACTGAATTGTAAGCGGCTGTTTGACAGCTTCATTTTGGCCCAGTGTGTTTTTTTTCTTTTCAACTCCACCTTGTGTGTTTGTGGGCGGAACCCCCGGCTGTCCAATCCAGGCCGCCCGATTCATCGGAAAACAAATGACTTTCAGGCACTCAGCCTTGTTAAACTTTGCTGTGTTCACTTGCTGTCGGAAAATTAGATTCACATTATTTAAAAAAAAAAAAAAAAATATATATATATATATATATATATATATATATATATATACACACCTCTTTGAGTTGCGATTTTCTTAAGTAAGTAATTTTGTAAAACTTTTAGGATATATAGAACTAAAATCTATTATCCGGTTTTTATGTCTCACTTTTTTTATTTAAAAGGTCGTGGAATATTATTAGCTAAACTAAATTAAATGTTTTTACTGTTTTCTGTTACATTTTGTAAAAAAAAAAAAAAAAGCTAATAAAAAAATGTTGGTATTAGAAATAAGTGCAGGTTAATCAATGAATACGCAGTGTGAGCGTTTTAATTGTGAGACGTTCATGTTTTTTGGATTTGGAGGTCACTATTTTTAAAGTTTCAAAATAGAGGATTTGATATTTGCATGATGTCCGTGAACGCCGCATCCATCCTTAAGTCCTTTCCTGTCTACTAATTGGATAAAACCTGAAAATAAATCGATAGATTTGTTTTATGCTGTTTCCCAGTTTCACTTATGAAGTCAAACATTTTAAACACTGATTTTATTTGTATTAAAATAATCCATAGCAATGTACAGTTTAAGCACACACATGTTTGATGAACAATGTATTTTAGGTCATTTGCAAGAATACTTTCCAGATGCTATGCTCCAGCAATTGACTAAAAATACATCTCTTTATTTGCTTCACTTTATTGTTTGTTGATTTTTTTTTTTTTTTTAAGGTAATTATACTCAAAAATCTCATACAGGCAACTCACGTCTTTTTTATACACATTTCAAACAAGAACAGAAAATACTTTTACACACAAGAAATCAAATGGAGCAAACTTAATACAAACAACTTAAAATATACTGAGAAAAATACTCCAGGCTGTGGGAAAAGGCACTAGTGAAAATTCCTATTTGTGATTATTTCAAAAACTTAGAAGAATAAATTACCATGAGCTATAAAATCCTGTTAGAACAAAGGCAAGTGGGAAAAGCCAAATGTTAAATTTGTACTGGAAAGAAAAGGGACAAATGTTTTTAAAGGGAAAAGTGCCTCATCTTTAAAACAAAAATGTCTCCAGTTAAAATACTGTTTTCTATGTAAGCCTTTGCCAACAGAAACATTACATGAATGCTGGATATGAAAAGTGGTATATTAAAGATAAAAATGACAACAGTTTGTAGTTACAATTAATGAGTCGTTTTTACGCCAATCCATCTTCCATGTCTTCGTCATCAAATTTCACTTTGGCGTCATCTGCATCCAGCTGCAAGACAAACCCATCCATTAACAATAACACCAATAAAACAACTGCAAGATAACTTATGAATGAGGCTTGTTGGGAGTTTTTGGAGACGCAGGCCAGAACTTACGCATTTCATCTCCAGCGGAGTGAAGATCCGGCCGGTCATGAACATCCGCAGTGGGATGGTGAGAATGAGGAAGAAAGGCAGTGCCAATGAGAAGGGGCTCTGCTTGACAATCCAAAGGACGCCCAAACACAAAACCTGGATCAGAGTGAAGATATGCATCCGGATTGTTTTCACCTGCAAAGATAAACAGACAGGATGAAGTCACTAAAGCTGACAAATCTCCCTTGTAGATTTTAATAAATCAACAAAAACAAAAGCCAACAGTCCTGAAAGCTTTAACTTGAATTAAAACAGCATTAGTATTCATAGTTGGGAACAACAATGTGCAGGAGATAAAGAATACACTTTAGAAATAACTTTATCTGAAAAATGTGTCACAGAGTAAGATAAACTGTATTTAGGACTAGGAGTGATACCCTGGTAGCATAGGCGTCAGATGGATGGTATTTCTTGGGAGTAATGAGAAGCAGAATCCTGTCCCACATCTGGACACCATTTAGAGAGGTGATACCCATGTACAAGAAGATACCAAACAAGGCGGTCATTGGAATCATCCGCAGGATCGGTTCCATGAAAATCGAAACTCCTGAACAGCAAGAAAGAGAGTTGGTTATAAGAGGAGGAAACAGTTCTTCCATTCAAGCATGTTGTGAATGCATTCGCACTCTAGATGGCAGCACCTACCAACCATAAGGGCCACGATCATACCGCTGATCCTCTGCTCAATCACCTTCTCGATCACCGGTTTGGGGCCCTTAGACATGACAGTCAGAGCGTTGGCATGGGTGACAGAGCGCACAGTGGCAGCACTCAGCCAGGGGACGCCAAAGATGGAGGAAATGCCGCCCATGGTGACCAGGAGGAGCAGGTCAAAATGAAAACCAGAGCCTTTCACCATCTTCCTCTCAGGTTTGCTCACAATCAACCTGTGAGCACACAAATAGATACACATTGTTCAAGTAGTTGGTACAGGTAACGTATAGTGTGTCCAACTTTACTCACGTAGTAATCTGGGACTCCATGAAAATGAGGATGAAGACAAGCAGGGCAGGAACACAGCAGGCACCCATCATCCAAATAGGGAAAGGTTTTTTTTCTCCCATGGGGTTGATGAACCAGCCTCTGGCTTTGGGGTTGGTCACTTCAATACCTTTTGGCACAACCAGTTTCTACAAAATAATGTAAATATTGATTGATAAATACAAAAAAAAAGAAGGCAAAGATAAGGTTATTTTTGCAAAGTTTGAAAATTAATTTGTTTGTTTTCTATTCAGCCATTTTTGAAGAAAAAAAAAAATCAGGCTTCGTTATTCTAACCAAAAGTGGATTTAGAAATATAAAGTTTGTGAAATTATTTGAAATAAAAAACATCTAATCTGAGAAAACATGTACACAACTGAACTTCAATTTGAGTCCAAGACTTATTCCTGAATGTAATATTAGGTTTTTACAAGATAAATAAATGCCACGAAGATTGTTTCACGTGTAAGCCTTAGTTTTTAAACAAACAGAGTTAGACAAAATCAAACACTAATGCTTACTGTGGTTTATTTCAGATTTTTAAAAAATACATTTGCACATAACATACCTGAGTGTAAGCATCCTCAATGCTAATGTCCACTGCGATCATGAAGAAGATGGCAATAGGGACTCCAAAATCTCCAATCAAGCGACGAATCTGGAGAGAAAATTAAAACATAGCCCTCCATCAAACCCAGATCACTTTGTAGAGGTGATTTTTAGAGTTTGTTCAGAACTTCTTCTTACCGGGCCTGGGAGGAAGGTACCATTTTTGAACTGACGAAGGAAGTATGCAATGAAGAAACAGCCAAACATAAGGCACATAGACAGCAGGGCAGTGTTGGGGTATGCCCTTTCAACCTCCAGCTCTTTAAAGGTCACATTGCCATCTGGATGAAACTCCACGTGCTCCTTGATGACTGGATGGAAGGGGTTATCCAGTGTGTCATTAAGATGTTCGTAGTTCAGAATCAAAGGATGAGTTTTGAAGATCTGAACAAGAAAAGGGATTAGAAGTCAGTTAGAGTTGATGAAAAAGAAAAAGTTAGTGAGAAAGAGTGGAGGAATGAACTGTGGTGACCTTGATGAGCTTGGCAAAGGTCTCGTAGATGAAGATGAGTGAAATGAGGATTGAGAAGATTTCTTGGGTGAAGCGTGAAATGAATCGGACCAAGAAGCTGCCTTCCATGGCCACAACTACAACCACGATCACCACCAGCCACATACCCACCCAGATACGGCCCACAATGTATTCGATGCCTTGGGCTTTGCAGAACTAGTGCAGACAAAGAAAGGAAGACTTTAATGAGGACAGTAGCGCTTTGAAAACGTTTTCAGAAATCTTATCGTCTGACTGTTTATGCATACGGCAAAAAAAGCTTCTTCAAACAGGAGCAGGGGTCCAGAAAATCCAATGACAAGGACAGGCTGGGCAGCAATGATGCAGAAGATTATACCCTGAACGCTGGTCGAGATCATAAGCTCCGAGACTCCCATCATTTTGTCTGTTTTGTCCGCTAGAGTGGATTTAAAGAGACCAACAAAAGATTCAATCAGAGCCAGAGACAAATTTCAGCAAATACTATGGTCATCAAACACAGCATGAGATTTCTTTCCACTGTGGACTTTTTCTATTTACCTAGAAGCCCTCCGAAGGTGATGGCAGGTGACAGGGCAGCAAAGTAGATGAAAATGATGGCAGCAAGCACCTGAGGGTTCAGAGCGTCTATGTAGTCGCTGAGGTAGTGGCGGTAACGGCGCTTGATGTCTTTCACCATTCCACCAAAAGGATATCCTGTACGGGCCAGAGGGTCCTCCTTTGGCCCTTCAGGAGCCACATCTAAATGTAAACAAGAAGATATTCAGATGTTTACTTCATTTGGTCTGATTCTAAGTCCTCAACCATGGTCGACATTTTTCAGTTTGCTACTTTTTACCTCAAAATCCAATTTTGAAGCACTAAAGGTGACCTACAATGCTCCCTTTGTTCATTACATTTTTTGCACAAAATCATCATTAGATGGCAAGATCTCAGTGTGGTCAGTTCTGCCTATTCTTCAAAATTAGTTGAATTTTGACATCTGAATCGAAAAGGGTTAAAATGTTTATATTCTTGTTGCAGTTCTGGTCAAAGATGCTAACCTGCGGCTTCTCCAAACATAAGGCGGGTGTCAGTGGGACGGAGTCTTTCACGCAGCAACTTCTTCTGGAAGTCAACTATTGACTCCAACATTGCCTTGTCCTGAATCTCAGTGGGAGGGATCACGATGCTGCAGTCCATGAAGTCAGCAATCGCTGTGTTCAACTCTTTCTCGGTTTGGGCAAGGTGAACTTCCAGACTGAACACCTGTCAGACGGGAGGAACAGATCATTTTAATCTCAGTTTGTTTTGACAGTGAGAGTCTATGATTTTCACCGAAGTTTTTCTCCTACCCAGTCGGCCATCAGAGCACCCATGGCACGTCCAATTTGAGTGTAGTTCAGTTCACTGCTGGAAGGGCCAACCATCATGAAGACAAAACGAATGGGGACCGAAGACTCGAGGACAGACTCCATCACCACAGTGTCACTCAGCCTGACAAAAGCCACCACCGGTTTCTGCAGGAGGTCGAGTACACCTGCAAGGAAACCTCTTTAGTCAGATATGGACCAAAAACATACACAGCATACGGGGATAAAGCTGCATTTAAACAAACATACCTGTGAGGACAACTGAAGCCTCCATGTTGTCTGAGCTGTCTCTCTGCAAAATAAAGTAGATGAAGTATGTTAAAATATTCCATACAAAGATGGAGTAAAAGGTAAAATAATTACCTTCTTTACGACTGAGAATGTTTGCATTTGAATGTCTCCAGCCGGAGTGACCACAGGTCCCTCATTCTGACTGAAAGGACAAATAGAAACATGTTTAGAATGGCTTTGAGAGTTTATGCAACGGCAGGAAAAACAGAAACATTCATACCTGCGTCTCAGTAGGAGAGCTCTCAGCAGGGAGTCTCGATCACTGGGACGGATTTCGCTTTTGCTGACGAGCTCGTCCACTATTTTCTCAGCCACAGAGGCCAGGGTGCTGGCGTTCATGTCGAAGATGATGGCTCCTAAGAACCAAGGCTTGGGGTTACTACAGCTCCAAATAGTCCAACCAGACACAAGAAATGTGTCTGGTTGGATGCTATTTTCTAGCTCTGTCACAGCTCTGAAATCACCTGTGTTTATCGCTCTTCGAACTTGGAGCAAGCTCTTAAAGGTGAGGTAGGAGACATGAGATGGACCCCATTGTCTGGTGTTGGGGTCAAGGTTTTCCTCATAGCCCACCCATCGGCTCGTTTCCTGCCAGATGTTGCCCTGGAGCTCATTTAACTCCACATAGGCCTGTTGTAAGAAAACAGTATGTCAAGCACTTTCCAACATATTAGTGTTAAAGCAGTGAAGATCTCATTGCTGGTATCAGTCAGGAGCAGGATACAAAAAGTTTCAGCATTGATTATATGCCCTTAACCAATAAAGAAAAGTGTGGCACAAGAGTGATATTATAAAGATCTCCACAATTATTGAAAAGACATGATAGGAACTGGTCAAGGAGACTGGTAAGAGACCAACTGGAATAATGAAGTAGCAATGTCCAGTATTCTCCAAATGCCTTGGCTAATGAGAATACTAGAAAATCCAAATTTTGCTTAAATCTCATAAAACCTTGTTACCCTCTGATTAAACTAAACTTTCTCAAAGTGTTTGGCAAAATATATTGTTAAATTGGGTTAGACATACAAAAACGTAATCAAAATTGGGTACTTTAAGGGTATGCATATTTAATAAAAACTGTCATTGCTCCTTTAATATACTTTTTTCCATAAAGGTTTATTGAATATATGAAAAAAGCTTTTAAATCATTTACCATGTCTCATTTTTGACATCACAAAACCTGACTTTTAACTGAAGAAAGTGAACGTTGGAGAACCTCTTTATGCCATTTTTTTTACTCCAGAAGAGAACACTGACCTGAGCATCCCCCCTGGTGGTGGCATTGGTATTCACGTTCAGAAACGCTAAAAATAAAGAGGCACAAGAGTGGTTTAAATGGGGGGAAATTCAATAAAATTTGTTGAAAATGAAAGCTTACCATCTGAATCACTGGGAATAACAATGGCTTCAGGAGGAGGCTGAGTCTCTTCCTCTTTCTCCTCATCATTCCTTTCGACATCAAAGTTGTCGTTCAGGCCTTCTGAAGTTCTGATGGGTTCGGAAACAGGTACAGAAACATGAGCTACAACCCCCACTTTGCACTCAGATGTTGCAAAACAACTGAAACATGCTGCTGTTGTCATTTCACAAAGATGCAGTTCAGTCCTTCATGATTCAATTCAATTTCTAAACCTAAAATACACATTTTTAAAAAAAATTCCAGAATCGGTGCAATGCTTTTCATCACCACAAGATGGCAGCACAAAGAGACTTGTTTATCAGCTGCATTCTTATCTCTGATTGGCCCAGAAGACCATCTAAGTTCAAATGTCTGGGGATGTTTTCGAGCAGATCATAAAAAGCTTCTTACATTATGGAAACAGAAAGTTATTTATTTTTTGTTTACGTAGTGTTTATTAAAAAACAGCAGAAGATTGTTAAATTCCCCATTCCGTTTCATAAAATATATTTCAAAGTCCATAAATGAATAATTTCGAAGTCTAGTTAAGAATTACACGCATATATATTTCATGCTTTTATTATTGCATTTGTTTAGATTTTTTACTCAACAAAACAAATTCAAGCAAATTAATGGTTTAAAAAATGAATCAAAAGCTGCAGAAATGCATCATAAACTAAACACTCTTACAACCCAAAGGGCTTGAACTCAATTATTTAAAAACCGGGCCTTGGACTAGAATGATAATTCCTGCTATCTTATCAGGAACAGTGTGCAGAAGTTCACTGTTGGGGCGCAGTGCTGAAGAAAGAGGCCGAAAGAACAAGAACTCACAGTTTTACAGGAGAAGGGAAGGCTGGATCATTGTCTTCATATGACATGTCGCTGCCCTGGATAAGTTAGAAAATAATAACGTAAAAAATTCTGGATAACAACTTCAAGTGTTCATTGAATCAATGAAGATAAAAACAAACCTCCTCAAAAGTGAAATTGCTCTCCATGGATGTTGAATTGCCTCAGCTTTCAGCTACTTAATTCATTCCCTAAAGCAGAAAACAAATTAATTGACTCACAGAAGTTGTCTCTGGTTACTCAGAGTCAACAAATTCTCACTAAAGACCAGCTGTGTTAAACCTGCAAGTGATTTGATGAACTTATAACGGAAAGCACACATGATAACCCAACTTTACAGAGTTTTGCAATAATTATATCAAAAAAATAAAATTTTCTCTAACAATATTTGAGTGTCATTACCAATGGCACCAATTTTATTTAAAAACAAATTATCTGCCACCATGTTTTTCATTCAGAGTCTGTCTGTAAAGATGCCACACAGGTCAGATAATAAACTGGCCGTTGACAATTTGAAGTACGATATAGTTTAAATAGGAGACTACAGAGTCTTATCTTTGGGTTACGCCCTTCAACCAGGCTCTTATGTTCTCTTCAGTGGCAAGACAGTCAAAAAATTTACTTTTAGCTTCTGCAACTTCGCAGAAAATGTTACAATTAAACACAAAAACATGATATTTTTGTGTGTTTTTGGACAAACAGAAAAAGGACAGGTTTTGATTGGCAAAATTAAAAATTTCTGTCGCTCATGGAGATTTTGAACCTGCTAACATTAACAGAAAATGGCTGCATCACTTTTAAAATCCACACACAAATATGATTTTGCTTAAAAGTAATTTGATGTGTGCAACAATTTAAATTTATTTGCATATTTTAAACAGCAAATCTTAAGGCGTTCGTCCCATTTCAGAGTCGGTATTGAGGGCACTCTGTTGAAATTCTCGTTAAAAATAAAGCCAAGTAAACATTACTCATGACACGTTTATAGCCATTCGTTGAAGTTTGCAAAAGATAATTTAAACTCAGACTTCTTGGTTCTTGTCCCCATTCTACACCAAGACAGCCATCTTGTTTAAGATTTGCCTCCATCAGCAGTAATCCTATAATAAACCATGTCTAAACCCCTAGCCAGAGGAAGCCACACCCCTACCTGAGTGCAGGTAATCCCACCTGGTCTCCAGCACTGGAAACAGGATGATCAGCGCCCTGTCTGCCTCGACGAACCCGGAGACAAACTGACCTGGGACAGACGAAAAGACGAGTTCACTGAGGGGCCCGACGTGAGCGGGAACACCCACCTCAAAGTACGTCGGCGCTAAAGTGCAGGACCCCAAAACCCCTGCGTTCGCTCAGCAGAGGGTATGACACACAAACATCTCTATCTGCCCCGGACACCTTGAGACAGGGATATCCCAGCCCTAATTTGCCTGCACCGCCCTTTCAGCGAGGGCCGAATCTAAGGCCAGAGAGGCTCTGAACCTCATCGCGTCCCAGGGGTCGAGAAAGGGGCAAAGTGTGTTTAGGAGAACATCTCTTTACGTCATCTTGTTTACAAACTGGGGATTCCCTCATGATATCGATAAGAGATGGAAGGGGGTCGTTCCTGGTGATGTGATATGAAAACATTAATGTAAACCTAAATACATTACATTGCAACAGTCACTTGGTTCTTTCGGGTGCATGTGGGACAGGAGCAACAAGGCGAGGCCTCTTCTGCTGGCTGGAGGTGTAGCTGGTTGCTAGTGACACACACAGGCGCATGATGCCCCATGGACTGAAGAAAACAGAAATATTTTATTAATTATGCAAAGAATTATTCACAAAATCCTCATAAAGTATGAAAAACAGCTTAATTGATATATAAAAATTTAACTGCTGTGTTTTTTTTCCAGGAAAAAAATGATCCGTGTAGACAGAATGTGTCATGATTTATTTCATTTACATACATCGATGCTCACATTTCTTGTGGCTTCGGGAGAATATGCAGTACAAAAGATTCACGCACCTTTAATTTGTACAAATATCAGTGCATTTTATTTGGATTTTATGTGATAGGAATAAAGCACAGTTAAAAAGCGGAAGGAAAATAAGATATTAAAACATGTATATCAAACTCAAGGCCCGCCGTAGCTTTTCATGTAGATTCTAGGCTAAACACTTAGTGTGCTTAAATATCATGTTATCAATCAAATCAATGCAGTTTTTATCTGTTTACTGCCAAATTAAATCAATTAGTCCCTCCAGTTTCTTGAGAATTATTGTGGAAATTCACATGAGCTCTAATAAATATCGGGGAGTTAATTGAAGATTTTTCTCAAAAATTGTCAAAAACTAATCAGCTGCCTCAGCCTTACCCGATGTCAGATTGTAGTCCATGATCTATATAAAAAGTTGTATTTATTATCATAAATAAGAGCAAATATCACAAATTAGTACCACAAACATTTTGATTTTTATTGCAAAAAATCACAAAAAGTTGCAAAATCCTGGAGGGACTGAAAAGATGTTAAATAATATTTTTTTTAATTTTAAGAATTCATTGATATTTTAACATTTTGTGAACAAGTTTTATCAAAACATTCTGGGACAATCAGCCCTTTAAGAGCCTTCATGATCTTGATTTGGCCCAAAAGAAAAATGAGTTTGACACCGCTGATTTATGAAGCAGTTATTGGATTTCCCCTGGCAAACTTTCAGATTTTACTTTCTCTGCTCAAAGAATGTCGAGCTTCTCAAGTCTCCAGGAATTTTAATCTATGAACACCTCATTATCTGGAAATGAGTGCACTTCATTCAAGATTTCTGCACATAAATGGTGAAGGTTTGCTCATTTGTGGTAGGATGCCACTGTGTTTGGAGTCATTATGTTGACTTAACTTGCTAACTTTTTCCTAGGTTAGTCGCTACAGAGGAAGGAAGTTTTCCAGTAAATTGTCACCAATCAGGAATAATCACTTTGGGATTAAACAAAAAAAATTTATCTCCAGTAAAAAGTGATTATTGTTACTTATTTGTCGTGTAAAATTGCATACCTGTGAATTATCTCATTGTTTCAAGCTTTCAGTTGCAGAAGAAACAGAAACCTGTAAGGATAAACCAAGAAACTCAGGTAGCAAAACTCATTTTAATTGCTCTGCACCGAGTCAGCTGCTGAGTAACAAAACTTAACCGGCCACTCACTGTTACTGTTGTTTTATCAAGTAGAATAAAAGCAAACTTCCTCAACTTCTCTTATTAAACAATGTCTTTTCTTATGCTTGCTGTGTTTTTGCAGTTCGACAGCTACAATCACATTTGACATTAGCGTGCTTCGGCGGTCTGCCGTTTGAGAGCGTACCTCCTGAAGGTTTGGTCGTGAAGAACTCAGCTCTGTATTCCTGCATATCTGTTGAGCCAAAGCACTTAAAACACCAGTTGAAACGTCTCCGTTCCGCATTGGCTTTGATTTAAACAAGGAAAAGAAAAGAATCTGTGAAAAACACAAGTAGTTTCATAATTAGCACATGTTTGAACTCATTTTGCTCCAAAAACTGCAGCTGCATGGAGTCCAGAGGAGCTAATAAGGCGCTATCCCAGCATTACCTGACCAGGTCACAAGGGCTTCTCATGTCGTCAGGGTTGATTGGCTTTGTTTGGAAGAGTTCAGATTATGAGACTGTGGAGGAAAGTCCTTTTTTAAGAAATTTCAGTTGCAAACGCTTTGATTCGTGTCTTTGCGCACAGTAAATTCAAAGTTAATTGTGGTCCTAAAAATTTTTTTACTTGTATTTAAGATTTTGAAATGAGATTTCCTGCAATGTTCCATAAACAGTTTCTGCACAAGTACTTTATTTTCAACCAAGAAAATAATTTCACGCTTCCTGGCATGCATTTCTGTTCTATTTTGAGGTTTTATGATTTATTTATTTAACTGAATTAAGTTAAAATAGCAATTCCTTTTGCCTTGACATGTTTTCTTTTAGAATACCCACATTACAGAAGAACTATTATATGGGTCTTAATTTTAAATCAACTGAACAAAATGATTCTTGAAGCGCATCTAGGGTAAAATCTAATAAAGTCAACTAAGTTTAATAATGTTATCCATGCTGAGGAAACACAGTGGGGCCCAATTTTAGACTCTCTGTGGTAGAAGTGCGTTATCGCGTTTCGTAGAGCTATCTGTGGTGGCCATATGGCTTCACTATACAGCACAGACACTCCCAGTTTTCACACATCTTCATATTTAAAGTGGTTTCACTGCTGCACAGTTCTAAAGTAAATAAAATGAAATGCCAGTCATGTGGACAGAGTGTAATTTGACTTTTAAGTCTTTTTAAAAAGCTCAAAAATAAAGATGAGGATGACCCAACAGTTCAAATCCAAGAAGAGTTTTTGAACTTCACTTCATAAACTTTACGAATTTCCTGCAGTCGCATAATTTTGAATATGAATGAAATCTGGAGCTTAATAAAAATAAATCTTAGTAGAATATAAAGGTAGTTTTTTTAATGTGTCAAACTCGAGGCCTGTGGGCCAAATACGGCCCGCTGTAGCTTTTTATGTGGCCCTTTAGATTCTTGACTAAACACTAAGTGTGCTTAAATATTATGTTATCAGTCAAATCGATGCAGTTTTTATCTATTTACTGCCAAATTATATAAATCAGTCCCTCCAGTTTCTTGAGAATTATTAGGGAAATCCACATAAAATCAACAAATCCCTGCATTTTTTTGCACTAATAATTGAGGATTTATTGCAGATTTTTCCCAAACACTGTCAAAAACTTTCTTACTTGAACTAAACAGCTGCTTCAGCCTCAAATGATGTCAGATTATAGTCCAGGATCCATGCAAAAAGTGCAAATATTGCAAATATTTCCAAACTAATACCGCAAACACTTTTACTTTTATTGCAAAAAACCACAAAAAGTCACAAAATTCTGGAGGAACTAAAAAGATGTTCAATAACAATATTTGATTTTATGAATGTATTGATATTTTAAAAGTTTGTGAACAGGTTTTATCAAAACATTCTGCCACAACCAGCCCTTTAAGAGCCATCAGGATCTTGATTTGGCCCAAAATAAGAAGAGTTTGACACCACTGGTTTAAAACATTCGGTAAATTAATGGGGAAAGATGCAAATATGAGCTCTATCAGCTCCTCAACAAGCAGACTGGTGTGAGTTATCACTAAGAGCCAGAATCAAAGACCCACCTACAGCAAAAAGTCAACACAGCGAGGGCCGCCATTCATTCATTTTAATTCAGCTAAACTTTTATTACATCGATATTAAATTAAATCTTTTTTTTTACCTTGAAAATTAGAATTTATACATTTTCTAGTTTGTTTATTTATTTTAAAATTATGAGCATCAATACAAAACACTCCTGAAACAAAGTAAGTTTTAATTTCTTAGGAGTGCAAGCTAAAACTTAGTTTTATTTGTCAAATAGACAAAAATAAAGTGTTCATACTTATAATCTTTCAGCTGTATTATTATTATTGTTACTGTTTTTATTGTATTTTGTTTATTTTATTTTAATATTAATGTATTTTTTATTTGCAGCCAGGAAAGAGGGGGAAAAGCCAGATTTGCTGTTATTCCTGTAATAAATGTCTTGTTCTTGCTGGATAATTAAAAATAGAAATAAAATAATATAATTAAAAAAAACTGAAATGAAAAAACTTACGCATACGGTTTACCCAAGTTAGCTTTGCCTGATGTTATTTGATCATCAGAAACAACACTAACTTGAAAGAATGAATTTATTTTTATTTCCACGTGGAATCAGAGTAAAATGTGCATAATTTGAAGAAAATGTAACATCAACAATTTATCATTCAGTTTAACATTGTATGATCAACTGCAAGAAGCTTCAACTCTTTGACAAATTGACTTAATCTTCAGTAAACCTGATGTTTGGTAAAATCCCAAAGGTTTAACGCCCTTCAGTTAACAGGGTAGATGTAAATACTGCCATCTGCTGGCCATCTGTTTGATCTAGAAATATAAAAAATATAAATATAGAAGTGCATATTAATTTTATTTTCTTTATCTTTTCACCTTGTGTACATATTTTGTCTTGTTCAGTTATGCAAGAAAAAAAAATCACATAGGAATTAATTATTTTATTTAATTCCTAGTTAAATAAATAAATTTTTGGTTTTTCAATTTTGAAATTGATGGTTTTTATTTGCTTATTTAAAATATAAAAGTATATAATTAATCCCTTTATAATAATATAAAAGGCATATGGTCCTTTTATATTATAAAATATACAATATTTTATATTATAAAATATACAATATTTTATATTGTAAAATATACAATATTTTATATTGTAAAATATACAATATTTTATATTGTATAATATACAATATTTTATATTGTATAATATACAATATTTTATAAAATATACAATATTTTATAAAATATACAATATTTTATAAAATATACAATATTTTATAAAATATACAATATTTTATATTGTATACTTTATAAAATATACAATATTTTATATTGTATATTATATAAAATATACAATATTTTATATTGTATATTATAAAATATACAATATTTTATATTGTATATTATAAAATATACAATATTTTATATTGTATATTATAAAATATACAATATTTTATATTGTATATTATAAAATATACAATATTTTATATTGTATATTATAAAATATACAATATTTTATATTGTATATTATAAAATATACAATATTTTATATTGTATATTATAAAATATACAATATTTTATATTGTATATATTAAGCAAATATATGCATATATTTGCTTATATTTTAAATAAGCAAATAAAAACCATCAATTTCAAAATTGAAAAACCAAAAATGTATTTAATTAATTAGGAATTAAATGAAAATAATTTCTAATTGGACCTTCCAGTGTGACAGAATATGAAATCTGCCACATTAAAGCTCAGTTTATTGAAGTTTGAGGTTCTAAAGAGATTAAAAACATTCACTGTGTAAAAGTACAACACAACTTTGGCAAATTATAACCAACTGCTTAGCTTCTGTTCTTCCACCTGTGACTTCACGTGAAAAATTAAAAGCATTTAAATGATCTTGGCTTGACAGAGTAGAAAACTGAAGGGAAAATCAAGATTGATGCTTCAAATCGTTTCATTCATCAGCATTTTTCCTGTCCTTCCCATAAAATATAAATGTCTTCTATCCTCCACTTGTAACCAGAAGGAAGGCTGCAGTGACGCACTAACTCCTCTTTGATTTTGATATTATCAAGTTATGTTGCAAACACACAACATAACTTCTTTTACTAATGAAATAATCAAACTCTGCATGAGAAGATCAAAATATATATGCACACCTACATCTTGCTCTGGTTTCTTTTTGGAATGAACACATTTCAAGATGGCAGCATTGTAAATGTTTAACAGGTAAAACCACAAACAGATTCAATCATAACACGGAAGTTTGAATATGAAAGATTATCAGTAGCTGTCATCATAAAGTCTGTTGATGCAAAACAAAACCTGTTGCACAGGAACGGCCTGTTCTGCCAGAACATTGGTAGTCGAGGGATTAAAGGACCCAAAGGAGCGTCACGAGCATCTAACATGTCGAGGTGGGAATGCTAAGTGGTGTGGGTGTAGAGAAGAAGAGTTAACAACTACAGTATCTAACAAGGATTTACTTTTATTAAAATTCTGCAGTTTCAACATCAACTGAGAAATGTTATTACAGCAACAGATGATGGTTCTCAGATAAGTAGCTGAATATGTATCCAGTATGTAAGGGTTTAAATTATGTGTTTTAGAACAGATGAAAAATGAACTTGGTTCATGCTCACTTTAAAAGCTTAAAGCCACAGAACCACAATTTATGTCCAAAAGCGAAGACTAGCTCTGAGGAAACGACAAAAATAAAACTGCTCCACAGCTGTGCAAAGACATCAGTAGTTTCTCTTCCTATTAAATTGTTTCACCCCTCAAAATATTTTGTGTTTAATATAAATTCCAAGCTGCATGCGATAAAATAAAAAGTAAAATATTCAAACATTGGGGCATTTAAAATGCCAGCTATAGAGGCAGAAGTGCATCCGCTCCCTTAATCCTTAATCTGTGACAACTTCTCCTCGTCTTTGTTCCTATGAATGAAACTCCAGGAAGGCATTCGTCATACTATAACCTTCAGGATTTTAGGTTACAGCAATCATTAACAGCCTGAAGAATCTAACAGGAGAAGAGAGAGGAGCCAGCTGACACAGACTGCTTCATCCTGGATGGATGTAGCTGGGAGGGGAGGCGCCCTCCATCATGCTGCTGATGTTGCAGCAGATCAGAGGGAGAGCTACAAGATGACGCACGGAGGACGGCTTTTGGTGATCTTCTGAACAGGTTTCCCATCACAGGCAGCCTGGACTGCGTTGATGATCTACGGCAGGGGGTAAATAAATAAATAGCATAATCCAGGCTGCTCTGGATTCAGAGTAGACTGAACGTGTGCAGGATACTCACGTCATCCTCATATGGGAAGCCACCTGTCTCAAGCTTGGAAAAGATGAGCTGCCCGTTTATTACTATTTCGAAACTCCCTGTAATGTCATGAGAAAAAAATAAATAACGGAACTTTAAAGAGAAGTCTCGGCTAAAAAGGCGGCCGGAAATGTCAAGATAAATGCTTCAAATAGTTTCGTTCGTCAGCATGACTTTCTTTACCTGTCCTTCCCACAAAGCCAGACACAACCGCATCGGGAAACTCGCTCCGAGCGACACTGGCGAGGTCCCGATAGCGGGGTTCGTACCCTCATCCGCCGCTACACGGAACAAAGAAAACATGGAGATTTAACTAAAAACAAACAGAAGCGGAGCAGAAACTTGTAGCTGCAGAGTGGCGATGCTAACGGCTGGTAAACAACACCACAGCTCCGCATTAAATTAGGCTCAAACGAATAATGTAAGACACGAATGTTGAATAATAAAGTTGGAAATATGGGAAAGGGCACCAAAAATGAGAATTACCAGTATTCGACTTTAACTTCCACCCCCATTTTTCGACGTTTCTCAAGCTGTACGCGTCCGCTCCTCGGTACTATTAGCTTCTACACAGGGCGTTTGTATAACGTTGCTAGCGAGAGGGGCGGGGCTTATTTGCGTAATGGATTTACGTATGCGTGTCATACCCGGAAGAATCGTTTTACTTACGGAACTTTTTTTATTTATTTATTTATTTTTATTTACGGAACTATTTATTTATTTACTTATTTATTTACGTCAATGTCAGTTATTCATATTTCGACAAATCCTATACACGGTCTAAATAAAACGAGGATTTTAGTTGTTCTTCACGATGTTACTAAAAAGTTTTTTTTCTGAATAACTTGTGCTTTATCCTTTATGCAAAACTACTGTTAGGATAGTTAGAAAAAGTTGCACTGCCTTTTGAAAAAAGAAAAGATAACTTTTAATTTTGATATATATTATGATATGAAATTGCCAGTTTTTGTTTCTACTTTTAGGGTTTAAAATAATAATAATAATAATTTTTAAAAAAAACATGAAAGAATATAGTTTTCAACCTAAGAACAAGAAAGTAGATCTAAGAAAAATCATGCTGGCACTGAGTCAATCTGTTGTGGAAATTCATTGCAACAATTTCATGATAAAACTGAGTCACTGCTGAAGCACAGCTCTGTTTTTACATCTGTATTTATAAACATCAGTTTACTTCGCTGATCCACCTTTTGCCATAAAATCCTTGCAAATCCTTTGGGGATTCTATGTTTCTTTGAAATTCACACATTTGGAGATGGAAGGTTTTTGCCTAGTCCTCTTTACAAAATGACTCAAGCCTATCAGTTTCGATGATAAGCAGGTGTGAATATTGGTTTTCAAGTGATGCAACAGTTTCTAAAATGAATTAGGTCTTTTGATATCATGTGCTTGTCACATGATATTGATCAAAACCCTTCTGTTGGTGAATAGGGTCATTGTCCTTCTTTAAGGCAAACCTACAGCGTATAATATTATAATATATATGTATAGTGTATATGTTATATTATCTCAAGCTGTTAACTTATAGTGAAATCCAGCAGATCAAATTTAAAAAGTGACGAAAAAAGTTTTTCCTACTAAGTAATAGTACAGTACCTTGTTGTCTCTCACGTCACGTTAGTAATCATGCAACATTATATCTGTCAGGGCATCTGAAGCTTCCTGGTGTATTAGCAAATTTTAAAACCCAGTTTTACATGTTCCAAATCTCCATAAAGGTTGCGGAAAGGGACGATCCAGCCATGCAGATTTTATAAAAACACGCCTACAACGCCCCTTAGCGCCCCTAAAACTTTAGCACCCCTGAATAGGATTGCCACCCATCCCGTAAAATACGGGGTCGTCCCATATTTGGCCGTTAAATGTGCATCCCGTATTGAACCGATGCATAACTGTCCGATAGACACGCCTATAATAAACACATCAACACTAAGTTTAACAATAATGGCCAAAATAAAACACAGGCAATATTAAGGTCAGCTGCACTGTCGTGGCGGGAGCTGAAGGACCCCTGAACAATACGGACCGACACTGAACGTCACGGTTGCCTAGAGACGGAAAGTACGCAGCTGCGGTGAGCTGCTAGCAACCCGCGTCTTTTTAAATCTTCCTCTACCCGATTCCATGTCCTTAGAAAAAAAAAAAACGCTTTAAAAAGCTGAACAATTTTAGTGTACATCGATCGACAAAAACAATGTGTCCGTGACGGCGCAGTTTGCTGCTGTGTAATAGACAGAATGGATCAGGAGAGGAACCACGTCAGTTTGTACGGTAGGATAGCTCAACTGGTAAGATTTTTTATTACGCCAAAGCAGAAATCGAGGCCAGGTGGTTCACAGTCCTGTTGCTGAAGGCAAAGCTGTGTGGTCTCTATCTTTTGGCACCGTCTGTAGCTAAAGACCTTCTGGATTTGCATTAATCTATGGGCATAACTTTATTTTCATTTCCTGCTATGTACCTCTGAATACTTCCTGAAGGACCCAGTAATAAGAACACATAACTGTTGAAGATATTTATGATTGCAAGCAAGAAGGCAATTACTAAATGTTGGCTCCAACCTAGACCCCCACTCTGAAGCTTCTTGTGATTATTGTAAACCTGATCTATAATATGGAAATGTTGACTTTTACAATACGTCTCCAAAAGGAGAAAGGAGAGAGACTTTGGGAAAAATGGGACCGTTTCATAGCCTAAGGCATGTAACTTGTGATTCCACGACACTCTGATTGAAAGACAGAGTGGCGTCTTTTCCTCTTTTTTATTTTTTGTGTCTACATACAGTGAAATGTCTGTAAAATTACAATGGTCATCAGTGTGACCTGCCCTAGCCCTCATCTTTGTTTGTATTTGTATGCACAAAAATGATTACAAATAAAGAAAAAAATAATAAGTACATACATTTCTCTGCACACTGGCATCTTGTTCTAGTTTCAGTGGCTCTGTCTTTTGAAATGAACAGACTTGTTGAAAAGATTGTAAATATGTTACAGGTAAAATCACTAGCAGACTCCAACAGAACATTGAAAGGTGTGTCCAGCACGGGAGAATATATGCAAAACATAACCTGTTGCACAGGAACGGTTCAACCAGAACAATAGAAGTCGAGGGATTAAGACAGGAGCCACCCAAAGGAGTGGCTCGAGCAATAAACATGTCGAGGTGGCAATGCTAAAACAAACTGATGTGGGTGCAGACAAAACATTGCATTAAAGAAGAGATGAAAACAACTGTCTTTAACAAAGATTTGCTTTAATAAGAATCTGCAGTTTGTAGTGGAAAATGAGAAAAGAAATCCCATTAAAGTAACAATCACGGTTCTCAGGTACGTAGCTGAATATGTCTCCAGTATTTGTGGGTGTGAATAATAGATGTTTTGGAACAAATGAAAGGCAATTTAGCTTAAAGCTATTCCAGTCACAGAACCACAATTTATACTCAAAAGCAAAGACAAGCTCTGAGGAAATGACAAAATTAAAATTGCACAACAGAGTTGTGCAAAGACAGCAGTAGTTTCTCTTCCTATTTATTCATTTCACCCATCAAGATCTTTATAGCGTTCAATATAAATTCCAACCTGCATGCAAAAAAAGGAAACAAAGAGGGAAAAAGATTCTGACACCAAAGGCGTAGAAAAATGTCAGTTATCAAACCCAAAGGTAAAGAAGTGCTCTCCCTTAATCTCATCTGTGACAACTTCTCCTCGTCTCTGTTCCGATGAATGAAACTCCAGGAAGGCATTCGTCATACTATAACCTTCAGGATTTTAAGTTACAGCAATCATTAACAGCCTGAAGAATCTAAAAGGAGAAGAAAGAGGAGCCAGCTGACACAGCGTGTGGTCAGACTGCTTCATCCCTGGGCAGGGAGGCGCCCTCCATCATGCTGCAGCAGATCAGCGTCTTCTGGTGATCTTCTGCAAGGGTTTCCCATCATAGGCAACCTGAACTGCAGCCAAAATCTACAATAGGGGACAAAATAAATCAGTAGCACAAACCAAGCTGCTTTGGATTTCAGAGTAGATGAATGTGTGCAGGATACTCACGTCTTCGTCAAACGGGAAGCCACCTGTCTCAAGCTTGGAATAGACGAGCTGCTCGTTTATTTCAAATTCGAAGCTGCCTGTAATTTCACAAGAATAAGAGGAAGCTCTTTAAAGAACCTCGGATTGAAAAGGAGCAAAGAAACCACGAGATGAATGCTTCAAATAGTTCTGACTCGCCAGCACGACTAGTGATTTACCTCTCCTGCCCACAAAGCTCGTCACCTCCGCATCAGGAAACCTGCCCTGGATGATCCGGGCGATCGCCGCGTAGCGGGGTCTGTAACCTCATCCACCGCTGCAGGGAACCAACAAAACACCGATTTTAAGCTCAACGCAAACAGAAACTTGTAGCTTTGGACTAACAGTGCTCACGGCTGGTAAACGACACCACAAATTAGACCCAGAGCGACAACATAGGATGCAGATGGTATTTTAAAAAAGCAGAAAAAAGAGAGTTACCAGTATTCGACTTTAATTTTCACCCCCATTTCTTATGTTCCTCTCGCTGTGCGTCCTCCACGCAGCTCTGCCACCCTTTACCAGGCAGCGTTTGTGTAACGCAGAGTTAGAGAGAGGGAAGGACTTTCTGTTACGCAACAGAATGACGCATGCGTAAAACACACGGAAGAGTCGAACTGTTTAATTGTTTGAGTTAATGTCAGTTATTGACAATTATACTAATCTGAAACAAACAAAACAATGATTTAAAAAAAAAAATCATTTTTGATTACCTTTAAATATGTTTTAAAATAGAGTTTACATAAAACTTTGCGGAAAGAAAATAGTTTCTGAAAACAGGTTTTTAAAAATATTGCTGGTGCCAATAGTCTGTTTAGAAATTCAATACAATTATTTAACAAAAAAACTGAATCCCCCCTAAAACACATTTGTTTTATACTTGTATTTATAAACATTATAATTTGCTGAACTGTTATTAAGACCAAAGAACCATTTTATTACTTTACATTTTTGTGTTTTGATGTAAAGCACTTTGAACTACCTTGTTCCTTAAATGTGCTATACCAATAAACATGATTGATTGATTGATTGATTGATTGATGATTGATTGATTGATTGATTATGGCTCTGGAGCTTCAGATTGCAGACCTGTGTACTAAACCTTTACAACAATGTTGTGTAACAACCATTTCCGAGCGTATTAAATTTTATGGGACAAAACAAAATAAAGTAGTGTATGATGTCTGAAGTGGAAGAGATCAATACTTTGTAGATCAGCCTTTTATTATAATCCCTTTTTGCAAATCCTCTGGGGTTTCTGTGTTTCACACATTGGGATACGTAACGTTTTGCCCATTGCTTTTTGCAAAATGACTAAAGCTTATCAGTCTGGATGAAAAGCATGTGTGAACATTGATTTTCAAGACATGCAACAAATGGATTTGGTGTTTTCACTGCTAGTCCTTAGCTTATGATATTGATCTAAGCCTTCCTGTTGTTGGTTTGGCTGTGTGAATAGGGTCATTGTGCTTCTGCAATGCAAGCCTACTGTATGCAGCTTGTATTATATGAAGATGTTAACAATTTCAAAATGTGATGCAAAAAGTTTGTCCTGGTGTGTTGTGTTCACTCTCATGTTAAGTTAGTGAGTATTCTGCATTGTTTTGCATGGTGCAAATGGCTGCAGAGAGGGACAGTCCAGGCAAGGAAAAACATAAACAGGGTTTATCTGAGCAATAAATATAAACTGGTTTCCATGAAAGGGCCCATATCATCCCAGTTTCAGTCCTTCCTGCGGCACTGACACATTATCCAAGATGATACTGGAGCTTTGGCCTCCAGCGAAGCATTTATGAGAAGCTGTCAGTTACAAACTACACAATGAGGCAAACTGTTTTGGACTTCCTCATATCACATAACAGAAAAGGGATTTTGTTTTATTTATTTTTTACCTCAGAGTGTCCAAATTTCTAGTATTTCTAACTCGATTTGATACAATTGAGCCTCTCTCACTGTATTCGGTCCCTCTTTTTACAGCCTCTACAACCGTTTGTTAACAAGTCGTAACATTTTAAGATGCCTACGCCGGTTTTAAGGTTTTACCTGGGGCAACAATGGATACATGTTGCTGTGCAGACCTGCACAGCTGTGTGTGATTAACACGGCAGCAAAAAACAAAATATCTTTGCACTATGTCATGGAAAAAAACTATTTCCATGCACTGTTCAGGTAAAATGACTCAATCGGGTTTAATCATGAATTGTGCACAACTCAGAGAGCTCATAAGACAATCAATAATGCAGCAAGTCTGGATGCAAAGCTCTGCCAGGCGAAGACAACACAAGTTTTATGCAAGGATAAGGGATCCAAAGCATGCGAAACAGTCGTGGTTCCCATGCTGCTGTGGGAAACAACCTTGTACATGTAACCCAAATAGCTTTATCAGGTGGGACCATATAAGAAATAATATATAACAATACAACAATATAACCATGACAACAGCTTTTTCCCAAACAAGGTGAGTAATGCTGATGGATGCAGGTAATGTCAGCTAAATGAATACATGCCAACACGTCACGCTAAACTTAACAAGATTTAGGAACGTTGTTACATTCACTTGAGCAACTTTTTGAAAAAACAAAACAAAAACAACAAAAATGTGTTTTGTTCTGGGTTATTCCGGTTTAAACAGTTTTGTGCAGTTTTATTGTTGCATCACTGCCCCCTTCTGGTCAAGAGAGATATTGGTGTGCTAATTCACTAAACAAAATTATTTCTTTGAGTTAATATCTGACAAAATCATGTTTTCATCACTAGAATTAATTAATTAAACATAACACATTTTTATGTGTTAACTTTAAATGAAATATTAACACAATGTGAACAGTTTCACTGCTTTGAGTGTAAAAGTAGTTTTACTACACTGTACTTCTGAATTTTACTTTAGTAATATTTGAAACTACTGACACTTTTACTTGAGTAGATTAATTTTGCACATGAAGAAATGGACTCCAGAGATTTCTGCAACCTATGAGCTAATGCTCATAATATCTCAGCTTTTTTTTTTTTTTTTTTTTTTACATCTCATCGTTTTCTAAGTTAATAAAATTATTTTATTTTTTTCTACTGCTTTATTTTTTTGTCTTACAGCTGACGAAACAGTTGAAATTTTACAAACAATTTGTGCTTAAATCCAGTAGAATATAAAAGTATTTCCTTCAGCTCTATGACACAAACAAGAAGCTGAATTTTTTATTTTTTTTTTAGTAGAAACGATGTGGATGTTTAGACATGTGATGGTCAGTACTGCAGGTCACAAGGAGCCCTGCTGTCATGGAAATAATCCAAAGGCAATTTGATTGCAACAGTGAAGAACAAAGCATCAGAAATAAGAAAATAACAGTCATGTGTCTCACCGTGTGTCACTACTCCTCTTTGTTTAGTGTAGTAGTTTATTGCAAGTGCTAATATTTAATCAAAATATTGCATGCCATCTTCTCTCTTGATCTCGAAAGTTAGCACTGCATCTAGTAAGGAAATTATTTAATTTGAACTAATTGACTTTAATGAAAAACACATCAAATCCAGTTCCTTGTTTTGATGTGCAGTAGACTGACAGCCATGACATATTGTAGGACTGTATGGCTTTTTTGGAGTCTTTGAATATAGCTTTTCTTGACTGAGCTGTGATGTTAAAAGTGAAAATAACTCCACATGTCATATTAAATTTTCTCTGGTTTCTGGTAGAAAAATAAAAAATGTAGAAAAACTGCAGTTGATAATAATTACAAAGATATATCTTCCTTTATTAACACACTGGGTTAATAAAACCGAAAGCTTTAGTGTGATTTAATTCAGACTGGGATTAAATCAAGATTGCGTCTTGCTAAGTAAATATCTGGTTTCAACTGAACTCATCACAATCAGGTAATCCGGCCTGTTCTTGGCAACATTCACGCGCAGATAAATAAAGAACCAGATCTGTTCTTGTATCTTTATTTACTTGCTGGATTTGTCTTGTTTTTTTAATATTTATTTAAATATTTATTTAAATTTAAATATTTATTTAAATATCAAAAAAGGCACAGATTTGTACCAGACGAGTTATAGTTTCTAAAGCCTTCCCCTGCTGCTGGGATTTATTAAAGTGCACATCCTAAACAGAAACTATTAAAAGCAGATTGATAAAAACTGCAACTGAATTTTAACCAAAACGAAAGTTTGGTTTGTTAGAAGTTTGTACTCAAGTCTTCTGCTTGAGTACAAACTTCACTGATCGATCGATTCACTTTAACAGGAAAAATATCTTCTGATAAGTGAAAACATCTGCAAATATCAATAGTAAGAAGTTGCCGACTTAAAATACGCTTTTATATCTTGCTTAAAAGTTGCTTGTGAGTTAGTTTGTTCTTATTTCTACTGTACTAATATATTTGCACGAGAAACAAGACATAAAAGCAACAAAGAAGTCTTTTACTGCCCTGCAATATTTTAATCTCAATAAAAACACATTTCTCACTTCTGTGCCTCTTTAAGGTACGTGTTTCTCTTCAGTCTTGTCTGCCTACTGGGAGGTGCAGCTGATTACTCATTACAGATGACCTTCGGACTCATAAAAGCCACGAAAAACCCAACCTTTTGTTGTCACTCCTTCAGTAGCAGACTTTGACGAACCTGGAAATCCAAATGAAACATTAAAATGTGTGACTGTTTTTAAATTTAACAAGTCTGAGATGGCAAAAAGCAAGCTTTCAATATGTAAGTTTAATTATTTTCTATTTGTTGTCAGTTTTTTTGGGAGCTTTCTGACGGTTGATTTGGTTGTTTTGCTTTGCCAGGGGATTCCCTGGGAGCGTCACAGTTACAGATCGTCCTTCTTGGAGGAAGGAACTGTGGGAAGAACTTCCTGGGGAACCTGATTCTTGGGAAAGAGGAGTTTGTAACCAAGGAGAGGACTTCTTCTTCTCGGAGGCTGGGAGCGGTGTCCGGGCTCTGGCTCACGGTGGTGGACACTCCCGGCTGGTGGTGCGACTCCAGCGCTCAGGACACTTCCAACCTGGTGAAGAGGGAGATCATAACCAGTGTCTGCTTGTGCTCACCGGGCCCTCACGCGTTTCTGATCACAGTGAAGGCGAGCTCGGTCTTCTCAGAGAGGCGCCGCAGAGCCGTGGAGGAGCATGTGACCCTGCTGGGCGAAGGGGCGTGGGGTCACTGCATCGTCGTCTTCACCTTCGCTTACAGGTTCCAGCACACACACGCAGAAGAGTGCGTGGAAAGAGGCGGGGCGGCCCTGCGCTGGCTGGCCGAGAAGTGCGGTCAGAGGTGTCACAGCGTCGTCCTGAGTGACGGCGCTGATATAGCAGAGCTGCTGGTGAAGGTGCAGAAACTCTCTGCAGAAAATGGAGGCAGAGTGTTTGAGATGCAGGAAAAGGTTTTGCAGAAAACTGCGGAGGAGAAGAGAGGAGCAGCTGAGAGGGCTCAGCTGAGGTTTTACAGAATGAAACGACAACGATCTCTCCTGAGGGGTGAGTCCCAAAAAAATTAAAAAACGTTCAAATTCATGTCATGCAGCTCACTGTAAAACATTTGAGCTACATTTAGTTGTTTCTACCATCTTCTACTCTTTCAATTTATTTGACTCTTTGAGTCAAATAAATTTAGCGAGTTTTAGATTTTGTGAGTTTGTGAAAGATAAACTTACAGTTTTATTAGAGTTGAATAAACTGGAGTTTGTAGGTTAGCACTTTAGAAAAAAACTGAAAGAAAAATAAAAAGACAGGAGTGAGAACTATTTCCCAGAATGCTTAGCGGCATGGCAGTGCGTTACGTTGATCTGACTCTTGTGTTTTATTTATTTAAATGTTTTAGAGCTGAATTCTTTGTCATGTTTAATTAAATTTAATTATCAAATCAAAAATTTAAACAAGAATTACAATTATTCTGAAGTAATAATTTAAATGATTACATTTAATTTAATTTATTAAATAATACATTTATTTGATCAATTTGTTATATTAAGAATATTATATTAATATCAGATCATATATTGTATAATATTATATTAGAATATTAATTCAATTTAAATAAAACTTAAACTATTAAATAATAAATGTAATTTTAAAAAAATAATATTGTTTATTATTAAATAATGCATTTAATAATACATTTATTAGATTTAATACATTCATTTATTATTAAATGAATGTATCATAAATGTATTTAATAGATTAAATTGATATTACATTAATACTAATTGAGTATTATTACTCTATCAGTAGCAGAATGTTATTACCGTTATGAAATAACAGAGAAATCTGGCTCTTTAACTGGGTGAAGGCAGTTTTTTTTAATTGTATATTGTGAAATAATTATTTGGTTTAAATTGCAGAATTAAGTTAAAACTCACAATTCCAAATTAAATAACTAGAAAAACAATGTTTAGATGACTTTTCCCTTGTTGTTAGTTTAGTTTTAACTGTGTGAGTTGAAACTAAAACAGTTTTCTTGTCGACTTTATTTGCATTTTCAAGGCAGCAGGTGGACTTTAATTTTCAAGTTAAACCAGTTTGAAATGTTTTACAGTGTGCACGTGTATCTTTTCCTGCCTTATTTGTGACTAAATTTTGTTCTGTCATAGTTCACCCTGTGCAGCTCCAAAATAAACACAGCAGCATATTTTTATTTTCTGCTTTTCTGCTGGATATGAATCTCCTTCTTTTCTTTCTGCTGTGCATTCAGAGGTTTTGTCAGCTTATCTTCACTGCAGCAGCACATGAAACCCATTTAAAGACAGAAAACAAAACTTCCTAATGCAGCTTTTAGCCTCAAACCTGTGGGAAACAGAGAAATGTGGTTATTATGTAAATGTTTTATCTGAGAAATCTGGGAGTGCAGAAGAGGACATGTTGTAAATATGCTGAAAAAAAACCCACACCACAACTCGATTACTGCAAACCACAAGTTCTTCAGAAGAAGTTGATTCGTAGCCTGCAGCTTAAGACCCAAGATCAGAAAGTCGATGGGAGCCAAGATTGGTTACATTTGCCTGATAAATGGCTTTTAGAGACAAATCCATGAATGTTCTCTTATCTTTTTTTACATGACATTTATATTGTGAAGACTTTTAAAGTTTAACAGTGTTTATTCTGCACGCTTCATCGCTGTGCAATCTTAAAGAAAACACTCAGAGGAGAAGGACATGGTTGTCTTAATGTTACACTGTGACTGTGGGAAGTTTGAAGGTTTAGAGTTTATGTTTTAAAACTTAATGGACACAAAGCTACAGAACAGTGAACCACATCATCCAAGGAGTGGAAAAAATATTTATTAATTGAAGGATGTGAGTTTTTTCCCCAAGTAGTTTCATTCAGAAATGTGATTACTGCCCTAGTGGCTGTTGGTGGTAACGCAGCTTAGGCCAATTTTAATTACCAACAATTTATGGCTTTATCTGATGTTTACAACCTCAAGCTATCAATACATTTGAAATTATAAGTTTATGTAATTAAAAACACACTAAATACTCTAATGCTAAGTTTACACGATTGAAATTGTAGCATAAATGTCCTCAATTGAACATTGAACATTTGAACATTTGACTATTGTGTAGCTTTGCCGAGTATAACAGGTTTTGCTCTGACGCATTCAGCAAAATATTCAAAATATACCAAACTAAAACTACAGCCTAAGACTCAACACTGCAGTTTTTATGTATCAACTTCTATATTTTGATTTTTCAACATCCTAAATACATGTATCATTCAATTTGCATTTTGAATTTACTCAGGATACTCTATAATTACAAATGTAAGAATGCCATTTACTGTCAAGTTGCTTTGAAAAAAGCTAATATTTTAAAATGACTAACTATTCCTGTAACCCTGACTCAAAGCAAAGTTTTGTTTTTTGTACTTCCTTCTGGGTCTCAACTGCTTATTAAAACAGAGTGTTAAAAATAAAACACCCCACCAGCTTTTGGCAATAAGTTCATCTTTTTTGGTGTCTGAAAAACGAGCAGTTTCAAAATCCTCCCAATTGTTGAGTCACAATCCACAGACATTGCCCTGTTACCTAGCAACCCCAGCTGAGCTCCGCCCGTCACCTAGAAACCCAGCATGTTTGGTCAGCTGGTTCTACCGCTCTATGTGCCGCAATGGCTGCTGGAAAAGACAAGCATTTTGTTTACTTACAATCCAGAAACAACTTGTTGCATTCTTGTTGGTTGTGCAGAAGGCTCTACTTCTGCTTTTCAAAGATGTATAGTTTTTAATTGCACATCCGTTTGCTGTCATTTTCACATGCGAGTGTGAACTTTGAGTGGCCAGAAGCAGCTTATGTGGATTTAAAGTGACAGAGGCCCTAAAACATCGGAACATATCCCGACCTTTAAAGCAAAGAAGTCTAAAGTCATCCCTCTGCTCTCTTTGTCCTTGTAGAGAAGTCAAGGCCAGTCACCACCATCCGCCTGGTGCTGCTCGGAGCGAAGGGTTCAGGAAAGACTTCAGCTCTGAACACCATCCTGGGCAGAGGAAACAGCAGAAGACTCAGCAGAACTGCTCAGTGTTCGGTTGGAGACGCTGTGGTGTTTGGCAGACAGGTGACCGCCGTGGACACACCTGGGTGGTGGATGAACTACTTCTGCAACGAGACTCCCCTCTTCGACCGGAGGGAGATGGTGCTCAGCTTGTCTCTGTGTCCTCCGGGGCCTCACGTCTTCCTGCTGGTGATTCGAGTGGACCGAGCCTTCACCGAGACCTACAGGAGAGCGGTGCAAGAACACCTGGAGCTCGTCAGCGAGTGGACCTGGGCTCGCACCATCCTGCTGTTCACCTTCGGGGACTGGCTGGGCGACACCACCACCGAGATGTTCATCGAGAGCGAGGGGGAGCCTTTGCGGTGGCTCGTTGAGAAATGCTCCAACCGGTACCACGTTCTGAACAATAAAACCAAAGGAGATGGATTCCAAGTCAGAGAACTGATCGGGAAGATCGAGGAAGTGATGACGTGTGGCTGCGATGGAAGCTGGCATTACGAAATAGAGAGGAGAGAGTTGGAGGAAATGAAGAGATGGATGAAGGAAGAGAGCGAGAGAGCCACCGACCGGCTGAGGAGGAAGGAGAAACAAAGACTGGTGGCAAAGTTTGAGCTGGGTGAGTTACAGCAGAGAGGATGAAAATAAAAATAATTCTGACTTTTTTACTTTAAACTCAAAATTCTGACTTTAATTTCACAATTATGATTTTTTTCAGATTTCAGATTGTTTTGGACTGGAACAAACTTCCAGAAAACTGAAATACAGAGTACCTTTAAGACTCAAAGAGTTGCCGTTGGAAAAAAAAAACTTTAAAAAGTCAGAATTTTGAGATTAAAGTAAAAAATTTGAGATTTAAATCAAAATTCTGAGAAAAAGCCAAAATCTTGTTATTAAAGTTGGAATTCTGAAAAAAATGCAGAATTTTGAGATTATATCAGAAATTTGAGAAAAAAAAAGTCGAAATTCACAGAAAAGTCAGAATTTTAAGATTAAAATCAGAATTTTGATATCAAAGTCAGAATTCTGAGAAAAAAAGTCAGATTTTACATCTGGTATATATTTAGTGCCTTATTATTGAAATGTTTTGATTTAAAACTTTACATTGACAGAGAATCTTGCCCCTCTGCGAGAGCTGAGGATGATTCTTGTTGGTGGCAGGAAAGGAGGAAAGAGCTCATGTGGAAACACAATCCTCAACAGACACGACTTTCCCACAAACACCCAAACTGTCTCCTGCTGTGAAAACCAGTGCAGAATCGAAGGAAAGACAGTCTCTGTGCTGGACACTCCAGGATGTTTCCCCTTAACCTCAGAGGTCCTGCGGACTCCTTCGGCCGTCCTGTTGGTCGTCAACGTGAGCTCCGCGTTCACAGCTCTCCACCTGGAAGCCGTGGAGGAGCAGCTGGAGGCCGGGGGGAGCTGGATCTGGAGCAGAACCGTGGCGCTGTTCAGCCACGGCGACTGGCTGGGAGACACAAGTGTGGAGCAACGCATCGAGAGCGAAGGAGAGCCGCTGCGGAGGCTGGTGGAGCGCTGCGGGAACAGGTACCACGTCCTGGACAATAGGAACCAAGGAGACGCAGCGCAGGTCAGGGAGCTCGTCCAGCTGGTGGAGGAGATGCTGGCCACAGAGAGGCGGGTTTGTAAAGACGACCAGCTGTGGACACGGGTCAGTTCTGCAGAGGAACAGCAGAATAATGCAATGCTGCACAGGAGGAATCTCAGGAAACAAATGAGAAGAAGAAACCGACTGTCTCTGGACTGTGAGTAAAACTTTTAATTTTCTCCACACAGAAAAATATATTCAATTATCTGGGTTCATGTGGGCATGACTGTCTATAAAGATGCTTTAGATATCTTGTCTGAAATAGAGTCCTTATTTTTTAAAATAAGAAGTAATGAGATAAACATATATTTTAGCTATCAAAGATATGTGGTAAGTACAATCAACTGTGAGACGTGTAGAAAATAAAACTTTACTTAATCCGAACTGAATTGTGGAACAAATCATCCATTGAAGCTAAATAATTTTAGATAATTTAAACTTGATTTTTACAAACACAATCTCATTTGTGGGAATCTTAAAAAAAAGATTTTAATAGTAGAAAAATCTATTTCCAGATATTGTTGCTATTAGGGAAATGTAAGTCCTACTGATTTCAGGTTTTGAATGTTTTACCAAAAATACACAATTGGCATCTGAAGAATTTCTTTTTATAACACCTTGAGGAAATAAAATGAAACAATTCAGGTACAAATATGCAGAATATTGATGTAACAGGTTCAATAAGGACATTTTCAAGTAACCTGAAGAAAAACCACTATCGAATTAATCGATAAAGTTTTTGATAATTAAAATTAAAAAATAATTTATTGATCCAAAGGGAAATTAATTAAATGTTACTGTAATGTTTCTTGACACTTTGATCCATGCAGATGATTTACACACAAAGAAAACATGAAGTAAATTTAAACCAAATCAAGTTTAGAGTAACATGAAACAGATCCTGGTTCTGCTGCTTCTGTAAATGAGAGAAAAGCAGATTCATCTCTCATGGCAGAGCCCGAAATCACTTCATATGTTATGATTTTTATTTTCCAGCGGCTGAATCTGGATCTTCCTCGTCCCATCCAGAGGAGTTAACGCAGGTTGTGGCTTTACCGGCCAGAAGAGCGGGAAGGCAGCCTGGATTTGTGTTTTCAGAGCGCAGCAGCTTGGTGTTCCTGTCTGTGCTCAAGCGGAGCTGGTCAGCGATAGAGTTACCTCTCAGGTTCCCTTCTCCTCACAGCCTCATGCTCTCACCAAGGCAGCAAACGATGCTTCTGGTTTCATATGAGGGTCCACCCAGCTTTCCCTCAGAGGAAAACCTCGTTAGCGTCCATTCTCTCTGCCATCCGGCTCTGAGAGAGCGCGCACTCCGCAGGATGTGCGAGTCCGGCGGCCTGCAGGCTCTGATCGACCAGTGGGGCGACAGCAGCCTGGAGGAGCTGGAGTCCTTCATCGACTCGTACTTTGAGATGGTGTGGGAGCAAACCATGGGCTCGTTTCAGGCCTCTGAGTCCGAGCCTCCGGCCAGCGTGGAGGACGGTGCCGTCAGGGACGCTGGAGGAGAGGAGCTGCTGTTATCCATCGACAGGAAGCTGACGAGGCTGGAGCTGCTGGAGGAGATCCGCAGGGATCTGGCAGAAGTGAAGAGGAATCTGGAGGGAAACACATGAACTCAGAGACCAAAAATTAATCACAAACTTATAATCAACTCTATGGATAAATATTACATCCATATAAAAAAAGAGACCACTTGAAATGATCAATTTCTCTGATTTTACTCTTTATAGGTGTATGTTTTAGTAAAATGAACATTGTTATTTTATTCTATAAACTACTGACAAATTGTATATGAAATCCCAAAGACAAATTTTGTATTTATTAGCAGAAAATTAGAAATGGTCAAAATAATAAAAAAAAGATGCAGCACTTTAAAACCTCAAATTATGCAAAGAAAACAATTTCATATTCATTTAGAAACAACAATACTAAGGTTTTAACTCAGGAAGAGTTCAGAGATCAATATTTGGTGGAAAAACAAGGATTTTTTTCAGTCTTTCCACAGCTGAATATTTTAAAAAAGTGCGTTTTTTGTCCACAAGATGGCGCTATTACCCAGCGCAAAATCAGTGGTGGAGAAAGTATAAAACACTGTACTTCAGTAAAAGTACAAATAAACAACCACATTAACATTTTTACTTGAGCACCGGTACTTGCTTTTAAAAATATTCAAAGTATTGAAAATAAAAGTACTTGCTGACTGTATTTCTTAATGCAGTGGTGTAAAATACCAGTAAGTGTGCCTCTGTATGTATATATTCTCTAAGGCATCAATACAGTTGATCCCGCAAGATGGAGCAAAATATTAGATATCAGAGTTTACCCCAGTGTACTGTAAGCCTGGTGGGCCACCAGGCTTTATTTGTGCCCCCGCCAGGCTAAGCATTGCTGATTTATTTAAGTCTTTTTTAAAATGTTTGCATTTTTAGGGCTTTATAGTTGGTGTTCAGGTATTAATCTTCCAATCTTTCAATAACAAATAATCAAGACATTGGCACCAATAGCATCCCCAATATTCACCAAAAAGTTCATTTCTTTTTTTTAATTCATTTTATAAAGTGAAACTCTTAAATACATGGAGCACAAACATTGATTTATATCAGGTTTGATGATTGTGGCTCACAGCTGATGAAAACTCAAAACTCAGTTTCTTGGAAATTTGAATAATTTGAATAAAAATAATTACATGCATACAGAAAACTACAAATATAAATGGGTTGTTTGAAGCCAGTTTTGGCACTGTAATTCTGATAATAATGCACAATGCTCTTCATATTTTCTTTCTCTAGCAGCTTGTTGAGTATATGTGTCAAACACGAGGCTTGGGGTCCAAATCCGGCCCGCCGTTGCTTTTTTATGTGGCATAAATAAAACTTCATAATAGCAGTTGTGAGTGTAAACATCATTTTATTAATTAAATCAAAGTGGCTTTTATTTGTCAATACTTCTAGTTTTACTACAGTTGTGAAAATTGACACAAAATCAACAAATTGCGTAATTTTTAAATTTTTAAAAAAATGTTCCAAAAACATTGGTTCAAAGTTATGCCAACTCCAACCTGCAGGTGGCAGTATATTTTACTTCTTGATGTCAAGTTATAGCTCGATAATTCGCGAGTAATAAAAATTTTGCCAAATATTGCAAAATTTCCTGCAAATATTTTCAAATTAGCAATTTATTGCAAAGAAATTATAAAAAAAAAAAAAACAACCTCAAAATCCTGGAGGGGTTGATCAATGTGAAAATCTGTTAAGTACGATTTAATTTGAAGAAGAACTTCTAATCGTTTATCAGGTTAATTGATATATTCAAGAGCATTTGTGACGTTAATGTGACCCAAAACGAAAACGAGTTTGACGCTGCTGCAGCAGAGTCTGAAAAAGATCCAAGAGTCTGATGGTGGTTAAAAACAAGAAGACGTTTTGGACAGCTGTGTTTTTAAACTTGTGTGCCAGTTTAAAGTTTTTCTTCCTCTTATCGAATGCTTTCAAGTGTGTCACACACAGAAACACTCTCCAACTCCATCTATAAAAGGAGTCCAACAAAGGAAGCGGTCCATTACTCTCAAGGCCGCGTTGCCTTCAATACGCATTTAAGGCAGCACTAAGAGCCAGGGGACAGTTTTATTAGCCGATTTATTGTGTCTGATGTGCTTTTGTTTTTGTTTTTTTTTACTCCTTCACATTTAAAGCAGCTGAAATCAACAGTAAATAGTGTTATTTATCATTATCTTCATTAATATAATATTAGTAAAAGGCATCAAAACAACATTAAGGATGAGACACAGGAAGCAAACAAAGATGATGTTTTAGCGGAGACAAGATTTCTGTTGGTGATTGTGGTTGTGACTCATTCCTGTTCAGGCAGACAGAGGGATATGAATCTGCCAACAGAAAGAAATAAAAAAAAAAAGTTTTTGTGACTCTATACGCAACCTAAACGTTGTTGTGTGGATTCTGATTGTTGTAAGATCGTTTCTGGTCTTGGGAGACCAGAAATGTTTTGGAACATTTCAGTAGCTACAAAACTTTTGTCAACCTCCTGCAAATGTAGAGAGAAAAAGAAAAACAAAACAAAAAAACACATTTGTTTCCAATTGAGAAATTTACACTTGAATAAGTTTGTTCACCACAATCCTCCAACTACTTCCTGTCTTCTTCTTCATGTTTGCGCCACATCCAGTTGGTGATCATGTGATGGAAAAATAAGAGTGTTTCCATTGCAGTTTTGCAAAAATAAACAAACAACAACAACAAAAAAAAAACACCTCATGCTAGCGTCAAATCTTTTTAATCAGAAAAACGTGAATTTTTCAAAAATTGGCATTTCTGTTACGCAAATTTATTTTTGAAGTGTTAAATTGTGCAATTATACGGCCCATAGAAGCAGTTTAAAAAAACTAAACAAAACAAAACTATGACATCATAGTTCCACATCTCTCCTACTGTGCCTCACTGCCACCATTTTGTGTTTGTTGTATTGCTCTCTGGCAGTTTTACAGTGCCACCTACTGGCCTGGCATACCTACTACACCATTTTATGTGGCACTGCATTCTGTCTTGTGGATATTTTTCTCAAAAATACTCCATGATTGTTTTTGGTTGTACTGGGATTCAGAAAGAAAAACTGAAACCATGTTCAGAAACTGATGGGTTTTTTTGTGTCAGGATAAGTCCAGTGAGCAGATTTATTATTCCTGGCCAATGTTTTTGGTTAGGCATGTTGTTGATCTGATAATGTGACCAGTATTTCAGGTTAAAGAGATATGAATGATTGTAACTGTACCATGCCATCTACTCAAGCATGATATAAGATGGCATTTTAACCTCTGAAAATATGTCTGTAATCAAATAAACATAAAAATATATATATATATATTTTATTACGGCAACAGTTTTGTTTGTGTCACATAAAAACATCCAGAATGCTTTGACAAAAAAGAAACCTCAGAAACATTTAAATGATGTTGACATTTAAATAATCCACTAAAAACATAAACAAGTTGCTTGTCTGCATTCAAGCTTGGTATCTTTCTTCATCTTTTGTGTTTTTCTTTTGCATTATGCCTCTTTGGATCCTTCAGTTCTCTCTCCCTGCTCTCTTATCATCCATCTTCCTCTAATGTCAGCATGTCATTCCTCCACTCTCCCCTCCTTCTCTCCTCACCACTCCATTCTCTCTGCAGGGCTCCATCTCGCGGTCTCCTCAAATCAAATCGTGAGGTCTCAGCCCCGCCCGCTCGTTACACGACGGCTGTAAAAGACGGGGGAGGAGAGGGAGAAATGGATCTCCCCTCTCTGTGTTGCGCCGTTCAGGCCGTCCTGGAGACGAGTCTTAGCCCACATCCATCTCTATTAACAGGACAGCACACCGGCTTGCAAGCACCCACTTTCTGGCCTGTATCTGGTTTCACGGCCTTCTGTTTTTGCAGGTGGGAAAGAAAATCTAGGGAGAAAGACGTGTAGAGATAGAGGAAAAAGCAAAGGATAAAGGATTTAAATCTACTGAATAGAAATCCCAAGTTGGAATCTCCTGGATGATACCAGAGAAAACGTGTTGACCGTGCATCTTACCATACGCAGACCATAAAAACGCCCTCGGTTTTATGATAGCAAAAAGAAGAAAACATAAAATGTGTAACAAAGAAAAAAGACTTTGAAGTTCAGTCTCAGGAAATTATGTCATGGTTCCACAAAAAAAATTAAAATGTCTGTTTCTTTTTGCAGAAGCAGTCAAGAGTAAATTAAAACCTGATCTGGTCAGCCAATTCTTCTGGTTGTGTTTTTCTCTCAGTGATGTCAAACTCATTTTCATTTTGGCCCGTATCAAAAATCTGAATGTTCTTAAAGGGCCGGTTGTTCCAGAATGTATTGATAAAACCCACTAAACTGATGAAATATCAACGAATAGCTGTTTCTTAAAATTAAATAGTATTGAACATCTTTTCAGTCCATTAAGACTTTTTGGTGCTAATTTAGAGATTTGAAAAGAATTGTTATGATATTTGCACTAATGTATATGATGCTAAATGTGACTTTTTATGAATCGCTATATCAATCACAGACTATAACTTGACATCAAGTAAGGCTGACCAATGTTTTTGGACATTTTTAAGAAAAATGTGCTACAAAAATTATAAACAAATGTGGGAAACTGAAGCTTTTGTGTGAATTTTGCAGATTTGTGCAAAATTGGAGGGACTTATTGATGTAATATGGAGTCTGAACAGACACTTTCATTCCATTGGCTGAGAGGTTGCCAGGTGACGGTGGTTTTTTGATTCACAAGTGAGCAGAGACAAGTGGAGGTTTGATCCGAGCTGAGAAAAACAAAGATTTGAGAAAACAGAGTGAATATTTGAAAGAGCAGAAGTTTTGAGTATAAGCATTACAAGTTTTGTAAGTTTTGAGAAGACATGAAATCTTGCTTTCAAACTGCAAATGTCTGCTCTCGAATTATGATAGAAAAATTCCCCCCAAAATTCATGTAGGGGATTCTAAACGCTGCACTGAGATAGATTTTCACAAATCTAATCAGTAATAAATTTTCACCTCCTCTGAAAACAAAGTTTGACTCAGTTTGTGTGACATCGCAGCCAGAATCAATAAATTCTATGCTTGCAGAGCAAAAGAGCAAAAAGCTGCAGACAGACCTCCATGTCACAATTTTAGGGAGAAAAGATTGTTTAGTGAGTGAAAATCTGGTTAAGCTTCTGTTCTCAGAAGTATTACGTCCTCATCCCCTGATTCCCAAGAATTGGGAAATCCAGGAAATCAATGTAGGAACTCTTGGCTTCGTTGAGACGCCATTACGACACGACAGTTTGCCTGTGGGGATCATTTCAGTGAAACGGTTCAGGAGTGGCCTTGCTTCTGAGGGAGTGATGGAGGGGTGTAGGTCAAAAGTAAATGAGGTACATTTGGCTTTGCTACCAGCTGGCCCAGTCCAGAACAATCACACACACACACACACACCAAGCCTTCCATTTTCCATCCATGTCTGTCATTGTGCCTCATCAGGACATGATGGGGCAGGGTAAACCTCAAGGGCAAAGTTCAGGAAGCAATTAGGGGAAGTGACTACACACCAGTGGCTGAAATTCCAGCTCCATTCTGGAAATGAGTCAGTTTCTCAGAAGGTCTGCCTCGTTAAATCATTAAACTCACAACTGGAGGCCACTAAAGGGGAAAAGCAACACAGTTGTATGGTGGAAATTTAGATGGCATTTGTGTCCGAAGAGCAGCAGAGGAGCAGAGGAAGAGTCTCCTGTAGATCAACAGAGGCTTGCTGACCTCTGACCCTGAAGTCGATTTCACCTTCACACATTTAGGCAAAGCGCTGATGAAGCATTTTATCACTGCAGCCGTCCAGTAGAGCTTAAATAAGATTATTTTAAGTTGAATTTTCATTCATGCACAATTTGACATTTAGAAAATAAATTTGCTCAATGAAAACATGGCAATTTTGAAAAAAAAAAAGAAAAAAAAAGAAAGAATTTTTTGTGTATTTTGCAAAACTGCATCACGAGTCATGTGATCACCAACCAGATGTTACCACTGGCAGAAATGAGGAAGAAGATGACAGGAAGTGGCAGGAGGATGACACTACCGTGTTTTTTTTAAACAACTTATTAACTGATCAATCTTATTCATCTATAGTTTTAATTTGTGAAAAAAAAAAAATCCCCCTTTCGTAAGATATTAAAGTTTGTAATAGAAACCCAAGTAGTGTCTTCAAACCACTTTTTAAATCAGGATCTTTCTTCTACAGCATTAAGAAGTGGATGTTAAGTTTTAATTTATGTCCAGTCATACTTACTGGCAATTATTGCATTTTATGGTCACAAATATTATTAAAAAAAAAAAAAGTCACATTTTCATTTCCAGAAAATGTATCCTAATAACTTAAGATCATTTTAAATTTCAACAATAGTGTGAATTTAATTCAAACCTTTTGAAATAAATCTTTGTGATCCCATAAAATCTATCAAGTTTTTAGACACATAGATTAAACTTGAATGTTTAGGGGACATTAGCATATAAAATGCTTTATGATGAAACACATACAAAGCAAAAAAAATAGCTAAAAAACATCTCTGTTCATCCCAAGTTAGAACCTATTTGTATGCTAGAAAATACAAATAATTTGGTGAGACAGGAAGTTAGGAGCAACATGAGCAAACCTGGGCAGCACAACAGAATAAAAGCAGGAACAATGGAAACCAGGAAGCTTAAATAGTGAGGAGGAACGACGTTAAGACCAGGTGAGTGAAATCAGAGGAACGCTGAGCAGCTGAGGGAGAGCAGGAGGAAAATGACGAATTACGTCAAATCAGGAGAGGCAGTTAACATCGTTTGGTTTGGAAAACATTATAAATCCATTTCTTTATCACTTTTAAGAAGCAGAAACATTTAACAAGGGAAAGTTTGACCAAAACATTCAACAAGGAGGTGACAAAAAAAGCACAACACTTGAAGCGCTGCGGATCTCACTGGTTACAATTAAGGTAATTAAAAACAAAACTTTTATTCATGGGACAGTTCTGAGGCTAAACAGACCAAAAATAACTCAAAGATCAATCGTACTGAAAACCAATCTACTACCAAAAACCTGATCTGATTTGGAATATATTCATAAAAGTAACAAGTTTTATAAGAATGGAATGAAGGTTTTGGAACGGCCTATACAAAGTCTGGACTTGAGATACCATTTATTCTTGAAAACTCTCTAAACTACTCTCAAGTTGAGGGAGTTTCCTTTTTCTCACTGAGGTCCAGTTTGATCAGAGTAACTTTTTTCCATCAATGAACGGATTTGAAAGCTAAATTCGACGAGTCTTTGAGTTTCTATAACATTTGTTATTTTATAAAAAGCTGCTGGTTGAATTTTTGTGCAACAGCAGGAGTTGAACGAACACTCGGCCATGTGGAAATTATTTTATGAGCTCTACATGTCGTAGTGCGAGTGAAAACTTTGGGGTCCGTTTTCCAAGTGGTTGAGAGCTAATCCATTTCAACAACTGAACGCCATCAGACGGGTTATTTTGCACATGACAGGATCCATCAATAACGAGCGGCTTTGATACAGTCATTACCATCATGTGTGGATGACTGACTTTTATTGTCAGCAGCTATTTGACACTCCGACCAGAGGTACTTTTCCTGGCGAGGAAAATGAACGCCTGAGAGACCTGCATGAATGACAACAACATAAAGCGATGTAAAGAGGTTATTGAGGTGCATGCTGGGTAAAGACGCCTGCAAAATGGGATAATAGAGGGAAAGAAATAGCGAATAAAAACCAGGTGAACGCATACAGATTTCAAGTTTAGAGGCAAGAATTATGTTAAATTGATATATCCAGTCTATTACGCAGACTCCTGGGTAAACACACATTCTGGAAGACACACACACTAATGTTTATTTAGCGTCTGTGTTGAGGATTTCCAGGACATTGGAGGCCAAACATGTACCCCGGTTGGGTGAACATGACCGGTTATGGTCTTTAATCAGCGCCAGTGAGACAGAAAGCATGATGGGAAGGAAACACAAGATGACTACACAGCTAACAAACAGCACTTAAAGACGCCCACTCATCTCTATTACTGCTGCATGTTATTGCCTGTTGTAATACAATCAAATCAAGATGAGGAAATACCAAAACATGCACACAATTCTGCATGTTTGGAAAGCAATTAAGGCGTTTAGTATTCAGTATTATCTAATTTAAACTGAGCTATTTGTGGAAGTCCAGACCACAGGAAGATTATCCTCTGCAGATAAACGATGCCTGGGTGAAGGTGGAGGAAAAGGATCAATTTATGTTTGCTCACGATTCAATATCTGCCATCCAGCTAATATTATTGCTCCAGTTTCACGGCCTGGTTTGCTCTCAGTCAATACTGACACAAATCTTCCACGCTTCTTTGCTCCTAGAGCTTTTTCGTTTTTCATTTGCAAAGGTTTCCATGCATATTGAACTTTGGCAGATTGTGTCACAGCCACAAAGTTTATTGTATTTTATGACGATTTGAAGATGTGCGTCAACACAAAGGGCTGTGAGTGTTGAGAAATATTTTACATTTTAAAAAATCTGGAAAGTTTTCCACATCTTTTTAGGGGATCAAATCCAGTCAGATTGGATGGAAAGTGTAAATGTACGTCTTTGAACTTTGACTGAGCCATTCCAACACACGAATGGAATTAGATCAACTCCATTGTAATATTTTTCTGTTTATATGTCGATCCATCTTCTGTGTCCCTGCAGGATGATGCTGCCACCACCATGTGCCACTTCATGTTATAAAGTTTAAGCACCTTCTCCATATATTTGCAGCAGAAAGTTACTTTTACGACTTTCGTCCAACAATTTTCCACTCTTCCATAAATGGCAGCAGATGTTTAATATTTTTATAATTAAAAATATTGAAAGGAATATATCCTTTTTCTCTCACTTCACATGAATTCTTTTGTTAATTTCTTCGTTTTTCTTACATATCATGTACATGTCTGGCTCTTGCGATGATCATAGTAACAATTAGCAGTACGTAATGGCACCATAATAGATTAATCATCAAGAAAAGGCAGATTTACTGACTCAGAGCTGATCGTAATGTGCAGTTTCCAAACCACAGAATCACATCAGTCCTCTTTCACCAACGGGGAGAGAGAGCAGCTCGTCTTTTTAGATGGTTATTGTGGTTATCCGAAGTGTCGCTGTGAGATGGACGGAGCGAAGGAAGCGGATAAGCATCTCTTCTCCCATTAAAGCTGATAACCGAACGATCTTATCTTCACTCTGACGACGGGGACGCTTCAAACGCAGCTTTCTGCTTTTTATCATTTTCAAGAGAATGGTCAATAAAGTAACTCAATTCAACTAAACAAATGAGCTAGAGTGCAACTGAACACAAAATGCATTAAAAAACCAAACCATAGTAAAGATTAAATGAAGGATTTGTTGTCTCCCTGTCCTGTCTGCTGAGTTTGATTCAGTTTTTGGAACGGGGAATAAAACCATTCAGTGAAAAGAAAGAATCCATGTCAGTTCCTGCCAGTAAATAATAAATGACTTCCTGTTATTAAGCATTAGATCAAGAATGGCAAGGAGGATTCTTAACATTGTATCCAAAATCCATCTCCTCCTCAGGATGATTAAATTATGGATAAAGCTGGAAAAAAGCTTTGTTGTCATCACCGAGTTTCAATTGGATGAGACGGCGAGTTTCCACTAAACAAAAATAAAAACAGTCCTTATGAAAAGTATTCACCTCCTGGCACGATTTTACCCTTTTATTGCTTTTACAGATCAATTGTGAGCAATAAAATCTGATGTTTTGACAGAAAAAAACTTCAATGTTAAAGAGAAAACTAATGTCAATAAAATGTAAAAAATATGTAACATAAAATAAGTGATGGACGACGGATTTGCAGAAGCAATAGATGTTATTTTTATAAGCGCTGTATACAAGACTTTACTGAAAATACATAATATCTGACACACAACTAAACAACCCCTTAATGTCATCACATATTGGTTGTACCAATATTTAATGTCCAAGAGCGAATTATCTGTATTTTTATCTACGTAAAAAGGAATAACAGGAATTAGGGATTGCAGTGTTTCACAGATTGCTCATGGTGTTAAACGCTGAAAGCTACGTTAATATCAGGTTGGGATATTTGTGCAAAAACATGTTGTTTTCTGCATTTCTTTCATCGTCTTTAGCTCATCTTTCATAGCCGCCGTCGCTCTGGGGTCTGTCTGGAATCTGCTGCAAAGCTCTGTGAAGGTCTGGCTTCAACATGCGTCGCTTTTCATTTTCAATACAAGAGGGGGAAAAGAAAAAAAGTTCCTTACATTATAAATAAGAAGTGAACATCTGTGCTTCAGTGTATCTTCACCAGGGTGAAACATGATAACGGTTTAATGATGCAAAGAGCAAAACCGATCCAAACAGTCAATCACTTCTTCTTGGCGCTGGTTCACTTCCTGACTCTATGAGTAAGACAAACAGAGCACAGGTTAGCACCGCTTTGAAACATGGCTTGAGATCTGAGAAAATATGTAAGTATTCAAGCTGCGTGTGTATAAAACGCAGATGTTGCAGACAAGGAGAAGGTAAAGCCTTAAACACAGTATGACCCCAGTATTATGTTATCAGTCATTCCTTATCTTCCTGCTGCTGCGGTGACAGATTCAGTCACTGTGACGTTTTGGGGAACCTTAGGAGTGCCGAGAAAGAGCACCACATGTTTTTAGCAGACGTCCAGGCAAAGATTAGCACACCTGTGACTGGTTACACATCTAAAAACTGGAGTTATTGTTGCTATTCAGCACAGAGGATGGCATGTGTTCAACCTTCACAAATCATGTCCAGCATTCATGCTGAAACCTGCACAGTTTTATATAACTTTGGCGCTTTCCTCTGGCTTTCTCTAGCATTAAATGTGAAATAAATACTGTCTGGGTCCAGCATGATGCACTTAAATGTGACCTACTATGCATAGTCATTGCTTTTTTTTGTTCAAAATCATTATTAGATGACGAGATTTCAGCCGTTTTAAAGCATCTCGTCACTTTAAATCCACATAAGCTGTTTCTGGCCACGCCCCCAAACATAACATTTACACTCCTCGTGAAAATGGTTGCAAACAGATGCACAATTACACAACCATACCTCTTTGCAAAGCAGAAGTGGAGCCTCCTGCACAACCAACAAGAATGCAGCAAATTGTATGGGGAACCTTTCCTGCCATAATTCGAGAGCACATATTTTCAGTCTGAAAGAAGTACCACATGTCTTCTATCCTCAAAACGTTTTATACTTGAGTCTACTGAAAGCAGGACCTCGTGTTTTTTCTCAAAATGTGTAATGCTTGAACTCCAAACTTCTGCTCTCTTTCAAATGTTCACTGTGCTTTCTCAAACCGTTCCCCTCACACTCAAAACTTCTCTCTGCTCCGATCAAATCTCTGCTTACAAGCCTTTCTGCTCGTTTGTGAATCACTGTGTGGCTACAATCGATGGCAGCACCACAGGCACAGGAAACAAACGCACCCAGCATAAACCTGTCATTCTATTGGCTGAGAGGTTGCCAAGTGTGAGCAGAAATTGATTTGCAAGCGAGCAGAGAGGTTTGCAAGTGGAGATTAGATGCGAGCAGAGACAAGGATAGTTTGAGAAAGCCGAATATTTGAAAGAGAGCAGAAGTTTTAAGTTTCGAGAAGTAAGACATGAAATCCTGCTCGCAGACTGAAAATGTGTGCGCTCGATTTGAGGCTGGAAAAGTGACGGACTGGGCTTCACTGGGGTTGCTAGGCGACTGGCTCATTTGTGACGTTACATTCCAGGAGGTTTATGAAATGGCTCATCTTCCAGACACCAAAAAAAACATAAACTTTCTGTTAAAAACCAGCAGGGTGGATTTTCCTCAGTGGTCTTAGAAGCACAAAAGAATGTGAAAAATGTGAATTCTGAATAATAGATTCCTCAGGGGAGAAAACATATTTACCCCTTAAGAGCCATTTTGAAAGACCTTGCTTTAGTTTTTCTACCAAGGTGTCATAATATTTCCCTGCATTGCTGCCCTGTTTGTCTCCCAGGACGGCTAGCTTGACAAGTTTTGAACAAATGCTCGAGCTTAAGCTGAGAAAAAAGATTGCAACTAATTACATGAGCCATATGGTTTACCTCAGCATACATTAACTCACAGCTTCCTTCATTAAATGAATTACGATGATCTATACAGAGCATAAGGAGGCTTAATTCCCTCTTTTCTTTCATCCATGTGTTCCTTGGCTTGTGGCACAAACGGCTCCCTCAGGATCCATATTCATAAAGCCAGATCTTTCCATTTAAGTTGTTGGAAACTTTGTCCAAAATCGAGCACAGAGTCCAAAATCAAAGACTTTTCATCTTGCAGTTTTTCTCTTTGCTCACAGCTGTAAACCTCCAGCGCTCTTTCCAAGAATGCACAACAGTTTATAATAAATCTCACAAAGAGAAGACGTTTCAAAGCAACTATTAGGAATTAATATCAGCAAAGAGTGTATGAAAATGTTTTGTTTGCATTTATTTATATCTTCACACACATAATCGTCATTGTTTATGTTTACATCTTTGGCAAGAACTGATAAACACCAGATGAATTTGCATGATGTTTTTCTAACATTTCATATGAATAAACTTTAATAATGACCAACAGACATCCATAATCAAAAACACTGGAGTCTAAAACCAATATGCAAAAGTTGAAAGTACTATTAAAAATTATTTCAAAATATTTCCTTTTTACTTGTTCAGCAATAAATTATGCAATGTTATAATGAAACAAAGCAGAATTAACTCATTATTTTTAGATTGCAAAAAGAGTGGTGTTCAGTTTTTGGGTCAAATCTTGTCATAAAATTTTTTTTTTTTTTTTTTTTTTTTTACATATTTCCAGGAAACAAGAAAATAGAATTTTACTTGAAAACGTTCAATAAATGTTTGTGCCAGAATTCACAATGTTTTTTGAGGAATAAAGTTGAAGAAAGTTTGTTATCCTTGAAAACATCAAAACAAAAACATGGCTAATTAAAGAAAAACACCTTGTCTTGCACCAAAATAATGTTAAAAACTTTATTTCAGAAGGGATCTCATCATATTAAATGACAAAAAGCTGGAGTTTCATGAGCTCCATTAGCTGGATGATTACATTTCTGCAATCTTTAACTGCAGTTTTGGGCCCAAACAAAATTGTTCCAAAGACTATTCATAGTCCCTATGTCACATTTTTGGCACCCCTGATCTAAAATGTAAGGGTGACACATCTTCTGATTAAACTTTCTGACTTTATCAGTCAGATAAATCGCCCTCTGAAGTCGGATCTGAAGTCTTAGTTACAGCTGGACTCGTTGTGCAGGTGAAATCTCATCTTGGTACCTCGGTGAAGTTCACACATATCTTCCCCACCGTGTGCAGAAGGGCTCTGCGATCCCAGAGGGTGGATTTATACACCTGTTTTCGTGGAACATCTGGATCCCAGCATCGGTGCCGTGACCCAGTAACTTTGATAATATGGTGTGTCAAACTGATGATGGCAGTAAAATTTATGAAATGATTTAACTATGCCTCATTCTTTAATTTTAAAAAAATGCAATTATTACAGGAGTGTGAGACTTTTCATATAAACCAGGAAGACAAATTTCAAGTCTTCATCCTTCTGAAAAAATGTTTTTAAACACAAAAATTTAAAATTGTTTCATTGCAGCTCTTGTTCTTTTGACTAATTCTCTTCTGTCAACTTTCCCACTTTACTTTTGTTTTCTTTGCCTTGTTATTAACCTCTGTGCTGTTTTGGGGGTCCCGGCGTGTTGTTGCGTCTTGTTTTACTTCCCCTGCTTGTCTGCCTGTGTAATTGCCTTGATTGTTCCCACCTGTGTTCTGTCAGCCCCGTTGTGCTTCCCCGCCGTCTCTTCTCCTCGACGTGCGCTCCAACCCCGAAATCCCCGCTTGACGTGTTGTGGAGACCTGCAAACGGGCACGTTTGACATTAAGGGTTTTCTTTCATTTCAGCTGGGTTTCTCAGTTAATTAAAGTCTTTTATTCCTTTTTATTTCCGGGAACAAAAGACGTCTTGCAGCTGGGTCACCTCGGTAACCGTGGCTATTATTGTTAAAAATAATGAAAACTGAAATTGAGAAAACTGAAATAAAAACAGCAATTAATAGGAAAAAACTATAATTCACTGGAAATGCAGTGTGTACTTATAAAACTAAAACATGCTGAAATTCTAGATATAAAATAATTTGTTTTTATTCATGAACTGACGTCAGCTGTCGCCAGATTACGTTCCTCCAGTTTCCTCCTGGTGGAGCCTGAAAAATGGCGACGGAAAAGTTGGGAGAAAACATGAGAGTCAGTTTGTTGTTTAACAATAATTGAATCTATATTTGAAAATGATATCTTACTTTAAGTATTTACCCAATTGATGTGATCACAATACAATACTTTGACCTTTTTGAACTGCACACCTTAAAAAGTATGAAGAAACTAAAACTACTAATAAAAAAAAGAAACAATATTTAAATAACTAGCAAAAAACAGAAACTAAGTGAATGAGACAAACAACAAAACACAATAAGATAAAACCACACAATAACGAAAACCAACACTATTATTGTCGTAAAGTTTGAATTAAATGGACCCAATTGCAGCAGGCAGGCTTCGTAATGAGAAGATTTAATGACAAATCAAAACATTTACATTTACAAAAATGAGAACGCCCAGTGTAGCAGAAAATATCCAAAGAAAAATCCAACAAGAGACAAAGAGGAGATGACAGTGGCACCAGGGAGGAGTGAGGAGACGAACCAGCAAGTAGTGACTGACGATGAAGTGCTTAAATACTGTGAAGTCGACTGCTGGAACAATAGACCTGGGCTAATGAGCTAACTGACTGCAGGTGTGAAAGGAATAACTGGACTAAAGGAAACTAAGAAAACTATAACAACAGAAAATAACTACAACTGGAATCACGAGGGAAGAACAGAAGTGAAAAAGGCAGAACTAAAAAGAAAAAAATTTGGATTTTTTTCCCAATCTACTGATTTCAGAAGAAGACGTGGCTCTGGTTCTGCAGGAGGTTTCTCCCCGTTCCAAGACGTTTATTTTTCTCTCTCCTGAGAAATGAGGCACAGATTTAAAAACTCCAAGAAATACTAATTATTAAACCTGGATTTAAATTAATGTAAAACTATTACTTTGACTTTTGTCACAGTCAGCACCCAGAAAACATTCGGCGCCTGAGGTAACAGCAAGCTTATGAAGATGATGATGGGCATGAACAACAGAGGGTATGAAGTGTTTAATGCTGCCTGAAGCACTGCGCTGCACTTCACTGAGCATGGAAATAGTTTCATATCACGGGGCTGGAAGAAGCTAAAGAGAGAGAAAGCCGCTCCGCTTCCTCCGGCGAGCGCAGCTGGCCGATCTCGGCATGAAGCTGGTGTGAAGATCTGATTAAACGGTTTGGGAGGTACGAAAATGGCCAGACGCAGAGCGACACATCCAAAACCATAAAAGTGCCTGGGAAGAGGAGACGCGTTCACTGCCTATTGTCTGTCTCTATTCCTATTCGCTATGCTCTCTCAGAGCGACTCGCATTACAAGAAAACCCATAAAATACCTTCTGGCTTTGTGAATGTGAGGAATAATTTAAACAGTTTTGTTTATGATTTTAAAAAAGGACGGAACAGACGACGCGTCCTGAAGAAGCTTAGGTCAGTCAGGGTAATCTCTTCTGCCATCATAACAGCCAGAAACGTAAAAAAAAAAACAGAAAAAATGTTGTAAATCTCTTCAGTTCTGGAGATTACAGTGCAAAGAAGGAGCATCCTGAGCTGCTACACAGACTGCTACAGGAGATCCTTCCTACCGACAGCAATCAGCGTTAGATCATTTTCAATTTCCATTTGACACCAACACTTTTTTTTTTTTAAGCAAGAAATGTCACATAATTTCAATGGGAATTAGTCAAGAATCTGGCTAAATTTTGTCTAGGTACAATTGAAAATATCTTAGTAATTAAGACTAATTTAAAAGCAGTTTTGTAGCTAGATATAGAGGCTTGTTTTAAGTAAATAATTCCTTATTATTGATGAAAAAGTAGCAGATAAATTAACTTATAAAATGGAGAAATGTCTTGTTATAAGTTAATTTGTCTGCCAAAGGAAATGGAACTTTTCCATCAATATTAAGGAATTATTTATTTAAAACAAACTCCTATATCTTGCTAAAATGTTGCTTGTAAAATAGTTTTGTCTTATTTCAAGTTTGCGAAGATACTTGCACTAGAAACTAGACAAAAATACTTGGCAACATTTTGTGTTTTTGCAGCGCAGGCAACTGCAAAACCAGGTTTTTGGTTGATACTAAAATATAATAAAAATTTTTTTTTACAATTTAAAATGTTGCAAAACTTTTGTTCCTGCAAAATCCAACAAAAATATTAGTTGGAAGAACAAAATTATATAGCATATCCCTTCTCTCAAAATACAATTTACCACATTTTAAGCAACTAAGCGTCAATCGACCATCCAAAACACGTGTCAAACTCGAGGCCCGTGGGCCAAATCCGGCCCGCCATAACTTTTTATGTGACCCTCTAGGTTATAGACTAAACACTAAGTGAGCTTACATATTATATTACCTATCAAATCAATGCAGCTTTTATCCATTTACTGTCAAATTATATCAATCAGTTCCTCCAGTTTCTTGAGAGTTATTGTGGAAATTCACGTTTTGCTAATATGTCATTGGGAGTTTATTGCAGATTTTTCTCAAAAATTGTCAAAAGCTTTCTTACTTGTGCTAAACAGCTGCCTAACAATATTGCCTAACAAACAAATATCGCAAATGTTTCCAAACATTTGCGATATTTGGAAACAAATACTGCAAATTTGTTTGATTTTGTCATAAAAAAATCAAAAACTTTGATTTTTATTACAAAATAATCACAAAAAGTATCATGAAAACCTGGAGAGACTGAAAAGATGTTTAATAATATTTTTTAATTTTAAGAATTTATTGATATTTTAACAGTTTGTGATCGGGTTTTATCAACACATTCTGGCACAACCGGCCCTTTAAGAGCCTTCAGGATCTTGATTTGGCCCAAAACGAAAATGAGTTTGACACCCTTATCCAAACAAGATATATTATCTCTGTAATAATAAAGCACTATACTGAGCCAACCTACTTCATTAAACCTTGAGAAAACATTATATTATTTGATTAAAAGAAAAAAATGATCTACTCACTTCGGTTTCTTCAGAAAAATTGTTCCACAGATTTTCTGTGTGACAGAAATGAAAACATAAGAAACCTATAAAGGACACAAACACGTTTTCATGCTAACGTTGAAATGCAGCTGCTAAATGGATCCAGATAAGAGACTCTTCATGATGCAGCTCCAAAAGCAGATGAGTCATCAGAACCGTTGTGTAGCCATCACCTGAATATTAATTAGCATTTGGGATAATAATGATTAATTTAGCAGTTTGGACATGATCACTTCAGAGCGCTGTTTGTCACCCTGTTGCACACGTGCAGAGGGCTCGTTTCCGAACAGACAGGTTGAGTCCTGGGGGATTTCACAGAGAGAGTCGGTTCACTGTATTCACCATGAACCAGCACACCAAACACTTTCCATTCATGCTAAAACCAGACAAAAAAAAAAAAAACTCTTCAAGAGTAAGCAGGTGCACCGTTATATTTCAGGATTTAAAGAAAAAACCCGTCTGGTCCTGTTTTTGTCTTTACATGGCCGGACCCCCTGCTGTCACCATGTGGGGAAGCAACAGCAGCATGAAAACTGTCGGCTGTAAAACAGGTGACCCCTCTCAGCACACCTGGCAACCAGAAACCCACAGGAACAGGGCACAGGTTGTATTTACACAGGTGAAAACTTAGACATCTGAAACAAACAGCATCTCTTTCAACCAGATGTTTCATATCTTGTTTATGTTTTTGTGGCTGCATCAGCTGGTAATTTGGTATTTAACGGAGATTCAATAAATTGCTAAAATGAAGGTTCAGAAAAACCCTGTATAATCCACAGATTGCTCTGAGGCGTATCTAGATGTAAGATAAAACAGGAGCTGCAGAGATTAGTCTGAAGCTGCAGTGATAACGTCTTTAGCTAGTAATAAAATCTCACCTCCTGTCTTTTATCATCCTCAGCTGTACGATAGATAAACAACTAAATGATTATCTAAACACCTGGGATGCGAATGTTCAGAAACTGTTACAATATCAACAAATTTTTAAAGTTAAATAATATTTTTGAACATCTTTTCAGGATTTTGTGATACTTTTTGTTAATTTTTTTGCAATAAAAATCAAAGTGTTTGTGGTATTAAATTGGAAATATTTGCAACATTTGTGCTTATTTATGATGGTAAATGCATCTTTTTGAACAGATCATGGACTATAATCTGACATCAATTAAGGCTGAGGCAGCTGTTTAGTACAAGTAGGAAAGTTTTTGACAATTTTTGAGAAAAACTTGCCACAAAATTTTGTTTTAGCACAAAAAAGTGTTGATTTTGCGTGAATTTCCACAATAATTCTCAAGAAACTGGAGGGACTGATTGATATAATTTGACAGTAAACAGATAAAAACGGCATTGATTTAATTGACAACCTGATATTTAAGCACATTTAATGTTTAGTCTAGAATCTAGAGGGCCACATAAAAAGCTACGGTGGGCCAGATTTGGCCCACGGGCCTCGAGTTCTGGTTCTATAAACCCGATGGCTAAATGCGACAACTCAAGCTCATTATCTGACCAGAGTAGATGAAAAACATAATTTGTCCAGCTCTATTAATAACTGTGACAACCTTACTTTCTGACATTTCTCAAATCGCTAATTTTATGTCCCATCAAAACTTTATTTTAATGTAAAACATTTAAGTAAAACTTTGACCTGTCATATCTTAGCGATACAAATTCATCCAAATGATCTAAATCCACATTGTTTTCTGTCTAACAGGTCATATACTCTTTCTTCCTGATCAATTGTACTGCTGTAATATGATATGTGCAGACAAACCCACCTGGAGCTTCGTCAGCGCTCATCTGTTTATCCATATCACGACTTATTGACCTCATATTCTAAAGGCAGTTTTCTATATTTGGTTGTCTGTCGGATACATTTCCTTCCCATCTGACACACTAACGTTAACGTCAAGAGAAATGTTTATATTTTTGTGACATTACAAGAAAACCATATTGATAGAAATGCCTAAAAACATGATTCAAAACATGTTTTTTTTCCGATTTACTAAAAAATTCTGTTTGTGAGACGCCAAAACTCATAATTACATCTTTTGTTATATTTATTCACCTGCTGGGTTGATGGTCCATTCTGTGCTGGAATCCATAGAGTAAACATTTACCTGAGTTTGTCACGTTGCGGTTAACTGGTGTAATTTTAGATAATGCCACACGGTGTCACTGTTGGCTGTAATGTAAAACAAAAAAAAACAAAACCGAATAAAACAGTAAGGTGAATCTGGATCGCTTCCCACACAAAAATTAAGAGTGCAGTGGGCGAAAGCCGGACCGGAACAGAACTTCTGAAGGGCGTAATCTGTGCTCTCAACATTTATCTCCAGAAGTCTTTGAGTCATTTATACGAGCAAAACTAACAAAGGCTCTAACAGGTTATGTTACCTTAACGAGCTAAAAATAAATGAGTTTTTATCTGCAAAATGCCCAAAACCTGCTGCTGCTGGAGGCCCTTTAAATGCTAACGGATCTCTGCGCCAGTTGGACACGGAGCTATAGAAGTTCTTACCGCTCAACCAGAGGGAAGCGTCATTCATTGTTTCATTTACGAAGCTGAAGGCAGCAGCAGCAGCTCATATAGCTAACTCTGTCCTCTTCCTCTGCTTGGTCTTCTTCATCTTTGTCACCTCTTGGTTTTTCTACGTTCCCATCGATTTGGCTCAATTTGAAAAGCCTTAATGATCGCTCTTTTGGCTGTAACTGTAGCGCAATCGGACCATTAGAAGTCATTTACCCAGCATGCATTGTGAACAACATGGTTTGTGTGACAATATTTCATTTAAATAAAATAAAATATTTAAATAATAAACATTTATTGTTTATTATTCTAAAAATACCACATTTTTAAATATTTAAATATTTTTTATTGAAATATTGTCACACGAAAAACTGAACAGCCAGCATTCCTGTATTGTTTTTACATCTAAATAAATATCTCTCAAATAAAGTCTATTGTTACAACTAATCTTGGATCCTTTAAAGGAGCATGGAGGCAGAGGGAGAATCGATGAGTCGGTGCTTGAAGGCATTCAGGTCTACGGTGAAACCTAATCACCCTGTGGCAGCTGCACCGCGGAGCCTGCTCCCTCTGCTGATAATCTGCATGAAGACAGATGTCAACATCAGGAAGATCGTTTGTAAAGGAAATCAGGACGAGTCTGAAGCAGGTGGAAACGGTTTCCCTGGTGACACCAGCTGTTGAATGCTACGTCTTGGATCGATATCCATCAACATTGTGTTTTCTTGAATGGAAAAACTAATCAACAACTAACCTGATTGCACTTCCTGAATGTGTATCAGTGGTTTTAGAGTGCTTTTCCCCAAATTAGTATCATCTCGAAACAAAATAAACACATAAAAAGGATGAAGCAGCTGCTTTTAGAGTGAATTAAAGTTCAGCAAAACCTCAGAAGTTTCCACAGAGAGACATTTGACCAACATTGCAAAAGTACCAAGAGGAATTTCACAGTTTTACGCTTAAAACAAGTTACGTAATTGTGCACATTAACTCTGGAATCAGAGAACAAGATGTTCTGTCACTAAAACTTTGGCAATCATGACAAAAAGAGCTATTTCTGAGCTCTGGCTCGGCTGCGTGGTAGAAAACGGTTCTGCATGCTCCAGGAAGGAGAACGAAAACACAATCCTGGTATTTGCTCTATAAAAAAAAAGATATATAAATAATTCATAAGGTCGGGAACACCTGCACATGTTTCGTTGAGAAATCAGTTTGCATTGAGCCGCTTCTGCAGAAAGGTTTTGCGGCGATGTATGCGGCGCACTAAGTGGACAGGTGTTTCCAATTCTCCCTCCATTTACATCCAGAAACATTGAAAACATGATTTAGCATAATGAGGTCCAGCAGAGCAATGCCACAGTCTTCAGTGATCAAGAAGAAATGTCTTTTCTTTGCTGATTTTGTGTCAGTTGTTGTCCCTTTTGTGCTTCACTGAGATCATTTCATGTCTCGTTTTGAGCGAACTGTGTCTTTTTGTGGTCGTTTTGCATCTGCTGTTGGTTGTTTTCGAACTTAACTGTGGATTTCTTTCTCTTTGGGGTTAATTATGCTCAACTTTAATCATTTCTAGTCACATGTTGCCCATATTGATTCAGTTTTTGGGTCACTTTACATCACATTTGTTTTATCTTATGTCTTCATTTTTGCGTTTTCTTTACTTCCTTCCATTGCAGTTTCACTTTATTTCGTCATGTACTGTTTTAATATTTTGTGATCTTTTACACTTTTTATTGGAAATGTATGTGCCAGACCGGGTTAAAGTAGTGCAAAACTGTGAAGTGGAAGAAAAATGAAACTTAAAAATAAAAATCATATGTAAATGTATTCCTCCAGGGTTAACATTTCAGCACGACATCTCCAGCTTCACATATTGAAAGATTGACATTTTGGCTCAGGTTTTTATACAAAACAGCTAAAACTGGATGGGGCGAGCCTGTCAACATCAATTTTTAAGTCTCCACAGATATTCTCAATTTTGATTCAGGTCTTGGCCATTTTAACGCATGAACATACTTTGATCTGTTGTAGCTCTGGCTGTATGTTTGGGGTCATTGTCCAGACGCAACGGGAACCTTTAGCTCCGTCTCAAGTCTTATGCAGCCTGTAAGATGATTTCTTCCAGGTTTTAAACTGAATTTATCCATCCATCTTCCTCGCCCTTTTGATTCTGCCAACATCAATTTATGCGACATTAGCTTTCTGCCACACGTAGCGTTTTGTACTTAGGTTAAAAAAAAAACACCTATTTTTGTCAAATCTGAGCCGCATGTTTTCTTTGCTGTACACTTAACCACTTTTGATGTCTTTTGCTCAGGATTGCTGGGTTTCAGGTGACGTAGTACCAACGGCAATGCAGACGGGGAGTCAGGAAGTAAATCGTTTACTTCTGTTGATCCGGAAGCAAAATGAATAAAGTCTGTGTCGTGTACAGTTGCTCCGACTGCTCTAATAGAGAGAAAGATAAACGGTATTCTGTGAAGGTATTTGGACACAAGGGGGTTAATTTAGAAAACGGAGAAAAGAGGCTCCAACAATCTGCATCTAAAAGCAGGAGGTTTCTCCCACTTTCTAACAGTCGCATCGTTTAAATTATATTGTCAGATATTTTATTGGACAGTTACTTAGAAAGACAATCGTTCATATGTAAGGTAAGATATTATTTTTATGTCATAGTTTGGTCAAACCGTGTTCTAAAGGGGTTTCTGTAGATCACTGCGAATGTTTGACCTACATTGCAGAATGACTCAACAGTGACTCACTGCTCACCTGGACAGAAACACATCGGCAGCCATTTCATGCATCTTTTGACCCAAAATGTTTGACCCAAGCTGAAACTAAATGACTGTATTCTCCAGGTTATTGAGAACTTTCTTCTGGTTTGTCCTATAATATGACCAACCCTCCCTCTCAACGGCAGTTTTTTTTTTACAGAGACAAAACGGATCGGTCATGAGCTTTGGGTCATGACCGAAAGAACGAGGTCTCGGATACAGGCGGGCGAAATGGGTTTTCTCCGTAGGGTGGCTGGGCTCTCCCTTAGAGATAGGGTGAGAAGCTCGGTCATCCGGGAGGGACTCAGAGTAGAGCCGCTGCTCCTCCACATCGAGAGGAGCCAGTTGAGGTGGCTCGGGCATCTGGTCAGGATGCCTCCTGGACGCCTCCCTGGTGAGGTGTTTCGGGCACGTCCCACCGGGAGGAGGCCCCGGGGAAGACCCAGGACACGCTGGAGGGACTACGTCTCTCGGCTGGCCTGGGAACGCCTTGGGATTCCCCTGGAGGAGCTGGAAGAAGTGGCCGGGGAGAGGGAGGTCTGGGCCTCCCTTCTTAAGCTGCTACCCCCGCGACCCGACCCCGGATAAGCAGAAGAAGATGGATGGATGGATGGATGAAAACGGATCATATCCTAAATATATGTGTATTTTTCAGTTGCCTCGTCTGCACCGGCCCATTTGGGGCAGTAGCGGACTCACTGTGATCCATTTTGCTCTGTTTTGAACCAGAGAAATCCACTTCCTGACCCCCAGCTGAATTTCGCGCGTCATCTGGGTCTGAAACCCAGAAATAGCTTTCTTCTTCCCACTCTTCCAAATAAACCAGATTTGTGGTTCATTCCCGGTAAGTCTTTTCCTCTGCCTGATTCGTGGCTCTGTGGGTCGCTTCCCCGGGTTTTTAATAATGGATTGAACAGAACGCTGTGAGTTATTCAAAACTTGAGGTGTTGTTTCATAGCGTAAATCTTCCTTTAACTTCTCCTGGTGTTTTTAAGATGCTCTTTGTTCACAAAACGTACTGATATAAAATTTTACTAATTACATTACTTCTGAAGACAAGTGGGCATGCTTTTATTTGGGAATACAAATGCATGCCACACTTTTCAGATTTTTATTTGTATTCTCTCACTTCACAGTTTTGCCCTACTGTGTTAGTCTGTCAACTGGAAATAAATATAAATAAAAAACAAAGTCTGGGCTTTCTCTCTCTCTCTCTCTGTGTTTTTAACTGAGGGAGCCCTGGCTCCTTGACCTTTGACCTCCTAGATCCTCTCACTAATCTGTGTGAAATTATTCCAAACAAGACGAGATCTTCACCTTTAACATGATCCACTGATGCAATATAAAGATCGTCCATAACATTAGCAAATAAAACGGGATTAACTTCGATTTAAATCATATTCCGGTCGGTGTGATCGGAGCCAGTTACTGCTGCTGTTGCAATAGGGCCGAGCTAATGTGGGGGGATCAGGTTCTGCTGCAGAACCATCAGGAGGAGTGATAAACCGGAGGCTGGACGTGACTCTCTCCTCTCCTCTCCTCCTCCGCAGTGCACTTGCAGCCGAGCAGCTCTCCGGACAGGACCGTCTCCTCCTCCTTTATGTCACTTGCGCGCTGGCCAGAGGAACAGCGGCGCTGCTGGAAGGAAGGCTGCGGAGACTCTTCCACGGTGCGGAGCTTCACCCGGGTGGACGCGTGACGGCGCGGACTCTTAATCCCGCCGAATCCCAATCCGACCACAACCCGTGCCTCTGGAATTAAGATGAGCGCTTCTGCCGCACGGCTCTCCTCCACATAGCGCCGCATTTCCCTGCTCCAGATCCGTTTCATGTGACTCCTGCGTACGAAGAAGGATGACTGCGACCTTACCGCTGGTGATTCTGTGCGCCTTGGTGAGTCGTCGCTTCCCCTGACTTCTGCAGGACTTGGTTATTTAGAAATGCGTGTTATTTTTACGCGTTTCCCGTAAAATACACGCAGCTGTAATGCGTCAATAAACTTATTACTGAAGTTTTGCGTAAAAGTTTCCCTGCTCGGGTGTTCATTGAGGGCAAATCCTGCAGGTGTCTCATGCAGATGTTCTGCACCAAGGTAATTTCACATTACAGCCTTTCTGCTGCGTTTGTTTTATCCTGGGCAGGAGATGCAAACTGTGCTGCTGGGATTCCCAGAGAACTGGAAATTCTTTGGAGCCACTGTAGATTTTGATTTCAAATCTGTATTTTTTGAAGTAAAATAGATTCACTCAGCAAGAGCAGGGGACGTTTTTCAAGTTTTCTGCATAGAAAGGTAACGATGAAGCATACAGGGGGCTCTCTGCTGTTCACAGCAGCTGGTCTAATTGGGCTGCAAGGCTCAGTCATCATGCAAACAGCCCTGCATGTGAGGGGACACTCTGTTATGACAGCTGGTGCAAGAGAGTGGCAGCAGTCCCTGCACTTTGGTAGAATTAAATTTAGAAATAAACTCACAAATTGGCCGTGAAATTGACGAGAGGACAAACGAAGCAGATCACAGCTGTGCTGCTTCATGGCTTAATGGTGGCTCCAATTTTTATTTACCCAACTTGACCTAAATGTGTTTCGGCTGAGTGAAAAATCCAGGACTAAGCTTTTTTTTCTGTGTGTGTGTGTGTGTGTGGTCAGGTGGAATGCATGTTCGGCGTTTACAGTAAAAACCGAGACTCGTGCAGAAGTGTTGACGATGAGGAGGAGAAGAAGAGCAGGGAAAACGGGAGAGCAGGAATGAGAGGCAGGAGGGGAGATGCTGGCTGCTTGGTACATCTGTTTCTGAATGAAAGCAGAGAGAGGAGGGGAGCGACCAATGAGAGACAGGGAAAAAAAAAGATGTCTCAGCATATGTGAATTAGCTGGAAATGAGGTTTTACTTACTGCATAATAAAAGCCACAGGACATGAAAGTGATACAGGATAATCAGATTTATTTTTCTTCTAAAGAAACTGGTTACAAATTCTTGTCATTTAACTTCAGTTCTTGTGCCAGTGAGTTAAACTGTAAATATGTCAGAAGGGAAAATGAGAAACAAGAGCCGACCAGGAGGAATAAGTCATATTAGACCAGATCAGTGAGCCTGCAACCGTTTTAAATTAAACGGTGTATTAGAGCAGTTACCTGTCAGAATAAATATGCATGTTTATTTAGGCCTGTCACCGTAAAAGACAAATTGTTCCAGAAGTTATTGTTGTTTTGAGACCATTTCTAAGTAATGTAATGGCAAAATAATAATGCAAGAGCAAATAAAACTAAAATCAGTCAACTTTAAATTCTAATAAACATTTAACACTGTAACTGGGTGACATTTTAAATATCCAAAATAAATAAACAGAACAAGTGAAATGAATTTTGAAGTCTTTGCACCAAATTGCAGTTTTTAGTTGAAAGAGAGAACAGAAGAGACAAATCATGCCAACGGGAATGACTGAGTTTGCTTTAATATATCATGCGATTAATTAATTTATTGATTATTGTGGCAGGTCTGTGTATATTTATCTCAAGTGCTTGAGTTACATTTATGGAGAAAGACTTGAGTTTAATATGTTTGTGTCAGGAAACATTGGAGAGGGACAGAGAAGGAGCGCAGGCTTTTAATGAACACTGCCCAGAAATACTGAAGCTGATGTGTTTGCGTTAATCACAAGCAGAGAGAGGCTGCGTCTCGCTCTCACCTTTGGACGTTAAATAAGACCGGCATCTGGGTAATGTTGTGCATACATGACTTTATGGCTCCTGCCCGGCCTGAATGCGTTTCAGGTTCATTATTAGAGCTGATGTGCCTTTAGGGGAGCGATTAAGCCAGGCTACATGGCAGGTTAGTGCAAAGTCTTTCCAATGCAGGCAGGCGCAATGATTTATGGTGAACCTTTATAAAACAGGTTATCCACCTGGCAGTAATCTATTCCGTCACTTTGCCTATTTGGTGTGATACGTCTGTCTCTATTCTGCCAGGCGACATTAGCGCTGGCGTCCAAGACGGAGCGGGCGCTGAACGTCGAGTGTGACTCTGGCCAGTTCACCACCAGCGGGGAATGCTGCATGGAGTGTCCACCTGGAGAGGGCGTGGTGAAGGAATGTGGCGCCGCTCAGACTGTCTGCGCTCAGTGTTTAGACAGTGAGTAATGATTTCTCATGGTTTGCACCTCTTTTGTACATGCATGTGCATCGAACTCATCAGGCTCTGTACAAGTGACTATCATTTTCAAGCATGTCAGCAATAAACATTCTCATTGGCAAGTCCTGACAGATTGATTTGTAAATGCTGGATCATCACGAGCTACTGCTTTTGTGCCAATGGGGAATCGATAATGAGGGAAATCACCTCCGGGTCCTGAACAGGGATGGTGGATTGAGACAAATCCAGCCTTCATTCTTATTGTCAAGATGATATCAGGGTTAAAAAAACAAAAAACAAATGTAACTGTATGGGGGGATTTTTCTGCCGTAATTCAAGGGCTCACATTTTCAGTTTGAAAGCAGGATTTCATGTTTTTCTTCTCAAAACTTGTAATGCTCCAAATTTTTGCTCTTTCAAATATTCACTCTGCTTTCTCAAACCGTTCTCCTCAAGCTCAAAACGCGTCTCCGCTCAGATAAAATCTACGCTTGTCTCTGCTCGCTTGCGAATCGTTTTCTGCTTGCTTGGAACAAAAATGCACCGTTGCCTGGCAACCTCTCAGCCAATAGAATCGTTTGTTTCCTTCTAGTGGTTGTCCCTGCATGGCCACTATCGGCTGTAACAAAAAAGTACCAGTTGCCACACCGGCACACCTGCTAGAAGGAAAGAAACGCACCCAGTGCAACACTTGAATTCTATTGGCTGAGAGGTTGCCAGGCGACGGTACTTTTCTGTTCCAAGTGAGCAGAAAATGTTTCACAAGCAAGCAGAGAGGTTTGCAAATGGAGATTTGATCCGAGTGGAGAAAAGTTTTGAGTGCGAGGAGAACAGTTAGAGAAAGCAGAGTGAATTATTTTTGAAAGAGAGCAGAAGTTTTGAGTACAAGCATCACAAGTTTTGAGAAAAAACACAAAGTCCTGCTTACACACTGAAAATGAAAGCACAAGAAGTCAAAGTTTTGAGAACAAAAGACATAAAATCCTGCTTTCAGACTGAAAATGTGTTGCTCTCGAATTATGGCAGAAATAATTCCCCATATAGCTTCAACAAAAACACTTGCAGAAGTGCCAATGCATGTCAATGCTGTCCAGGACTTCCTCTTGTTGCAATTAGTAATCTAGAAATGGATTATTTTACCAATTCTTTGCAAAAAGCTCAGGTTTTTTCAGATTGGAGAGTACGAGTAATCTTCGGTTCTTAAGTCTTCCCACAAATTTTCAAATTGGAATTTGATTATTTTAACTTGAATATGCAATTCCACTGTCCAGGACAGATTTCTCCTAAACCTCAAGGCTCTGCAGATAATCCAGATAAAGGGAGGAGGTTTAAATACCTGTATCATGAAAAAGGAAGTCTTCAAAGTTTAACAGTCTTTTGAGGAATACATGAGCAAAGTTTGTGTGAAGAAATATCCGTGTTGGTGATGTTCAGAGTCATTCCATCTTTCCCAACATACTTGGAAAACTTTTATGTCCACCCTTGAATTCAAATTTATCTTTAATTAAACATAGGCTAAAGTGGTAATGCAGACTGTCCAACAAACAGGAAATGAACAACAAATGGCACAAATGTAAACTAAGAAAATTACCAATAAAAACCCCGAGTACTTCTGCAGCAGTTGATTGGTTCTGATCGATGACTGGTAGATCAAATACTGTAATATACAGTTTTTCTCCTTTTCTTTAAATGCATCATAACTAACAACATTTTTATGAGTCTATAAATTAATCAGCTTACAATATGTTTGGCACTGAAAATAATTTAGCAGAAACCTGATACATTTTTGCAGAAAAAGGAATATTCTTTCTATCCCTCTTGTAACTCACTAATTGAATAATCACTTATTTTATGCTTTATATTTGATGTTTTTAATGTCAGATTGAAACAACATTCATCTTAGATTTTCAGACTATAATCTCATGTCTTTAGTAAGTGTTGCAAACCTTCATCCTGCAAACTAGAGCCCCTGTGCAGAATAAAAGAGTTAAATAATATTTTTTGAAAATCGAGTCCAAATTTTTGTCAAAGCCAAAGTAAATTCCTGCAGCCCAATTTTTCAATTTGGATATAAGGTAAGACTTCTGTGTTTTCTTAAGATAAAATGCCTGTATTGTTTTAAGTGGCTCCAAATGTCCCTACAGCTTCGACTTAAGCTGCAAACCATTAGCACTTACTCTTTGGTCCAAAGCCGGAAAAACATTCAGCTTCAAACAGGAGAAAAAAAGCTGCAAATAAATGTTTTCCTCTGCATTCAGGAGTCTCTGTGTTGCATCCTAGCAGCTACTTTTACCCTTTGTGATGTTTGTGTTTAATTTTCTAAGCATGCGTTAAAGTTTAGGTCGTTGATTTCAGGCATTTATGTATAAATAAACAGTTTCACATCCTCTGTGTAACAAAACAAGTTTTTAGGATCCAACACAGACTCAGAAATGTCAGCACTGTTTAATTATGAGTCAAGCATTTCTTTCTTCCCTTTAAAAAGTTATTTTTCTCTAAATAAGCCTCTATTTTATACTTTTTTTTTCTCATTTCCTACACTTGCAGCAAAAGGTTCAGGGAGAGTTATTTTTCTTTTCTTTGTCAGCATCTAAAGTGTGACAGTACCACAGGGTAAAAGCTAAAAAGGACACAAATGCTGTGAGCCAATTTCTCACAAAACAACCCCATCAAAGTCAGAGTAAGAAAAGGTGCAGGCATGAAAGGTGCGAGAAACGCTTCGAATTAAAGCTCTATTCTAATGCGTTTGCATCAAAAATGTTACAAATTTCTCAAAAAGTGAACAAAATAACCGATCGACATCATCAGATAATGCACGCAAAAATAATTTTTGATTAACATCTTTGCTCAGATGTTGGTAGAAGTTTATTTTATTGTCGCATAATGATTGCAAACACTCGTTTTTCCTACACTGTCTGCCCTGGATTTAAACGTTTCGCACCAAATCCCACAAAGCGTTGTCACGTCTCCTTTCTCTTTTTGCTTTACTCCCCCTCCCCTCCGTGCAGTAACTATGAGTCATCCTCTGTATTAGCGGATAAGATGGTATTAGAAAAGCCAGGTACCAAAGGGCACGATCTGCTCATTTATCATGCATACTGTTACATCAGTCTATCTTCACCCATTTGATCCAGTTAATTAGACAATACTGAAAAGCCTATTGTGCCTCCGATTGTGAACAATTAGTCGGCTCCACTGTGGAGGAATGGTAGTCACAGCTGATAAACAATCAACAATTAAGCCAGAATACCCGAGAGGTTGCACCCAATTTCCGGTGCGAGTGTTTTTAAAAAAAAATTGTTTCAGTTAAAGCAGATATAATCTCAGTGTGTGTGCGTGGGGCTTACAGGAGCACACACAATAAATAATACAGCTGAGCTGGGTTTATATTGAGGTTAAAAGCTGGCCTACTATTAAAAACATACATCATAAATACATTTTCTGAAGTGGTGAGGTGAATAATTAATGAGTAAAATTTGACAAATCCATTTCCTGCTTCATGGTATTGAAGCATATCTGTATTTACCATGAGACCCCTTTATTGTCCCACTTCCTGTTGGTTAGACCCCTCCCCACCCTACTGTCGTCTTCCTGGCCCGGGATGTGCATCAGTAGTCCTGAAATATTTATTAGCGTCCTCCACTTCTCTCTGTGGTCGAGGGAAACAGGACGAGCCAACCTGCCTCACTTAGTGAAGCATTCAGAGAGGTTTGAAGTGAAAACGGGCTGAATGACTGGGAAAAAAGCATGACGAGACGGTGAATCTCCGGGGATTTCAGGAGGAAGGAAAGTGGAATCACAGGCATGTCTGGTTGAGGTCTGGAGCCGAGCATCAGGAACCGCTCCCAACTCTGGATGGAGATGAATGAAGTGAGGATAAGCCGAGATTTTACTTCAAAGCAGAGAGAAAACTATTAAAACGGGATGCAAAATTCAATCAATTCAAAATACTTTCAAATAAAAGAAAAATAGTTAAGCGTAGTATAAGCCTGGCGGGCCACCAGGCTTTGCTTGTGCCTCCACCAGGCAAAGCATTGCTTATTTATTGAAGTCTTTTTAAAATGTTTACATTTTTAAGACTTTATTGTTGGTGTTCAGGCATTACTCTTCAATAATACATAGTTATCAAGTGATGTTTTCAAATTTCCTGTCAAATTTTAAAAAATGTTGAGGGCCCCAACCACCAGGCTTAGCAAGTTTTCTGGGGGGAAACCTTGGGTAAGAGAAGGTAATTTTATTTATGTGAATTAAAAAGAAGTACAAACATTCTGGTCCATTCATGCTTTAATACAACATGGAGAATCATATTTCCAATTGACTTTAGCAGAGTTTTCGCACCATTTGTTACAGTTTCAGCTCCACTAAGTCAAACGAACCAAACTGTTTGAGAAACCTGTTCCCCTCCTCGCCTGTGGGGGCGCTGCATCAAGAACTACTGACAGAAAAGACACAAAAACATCAAAAAAAAAAAACACAAACACAACTTCCTTCTTCGTAAACAAAAATGGAGTGGCGTAGGATTTATTTTTTTGTCCTTGTCAAAAGAATACAAGCTATTTCTTTCACTACCATTTGGTTGTATTTACCCAGAATGCCCTGCGCTATAGTCCACTTCCTCCTGTTTAGGTCCACTTGGCATTCATATGCATTTGAACAGTACCAGAGTTCACTTCTGCCAAACTGAAACCTGGATTTTTAGGGGGACCAGAGTTTGTTTTTTGGTCCAGACCTTCTCAAATACGCCAAACTTTCTACAAAAACAAACTAAAGTTCAATCAAAAGTTTGAATTTAGTCTAAGAAAGATCCCCAAACATAAATCTGTAAGCCAAACCTTTACTTCTACATCTTACGATTTGTTCTCCACTTGAAGTAATGATACTGTTTAGATTCTTATTTAACCACAAATGTTTTCTATCCCACACCAACCTTCTATCTTTCCTTTTTCTTAAATTTGGGAACATTGAAAAACACCTGTTTCAAATTTGGAGAAGGTCAACCAATGAAGTGGGATGTTGATTAAACACAGTAAAGTTTAAAACAACAACAAAAAAAAAAAAACAATTCAACTGTCAAACATCTGTGCAAATGTTGATAATTTATCCTCTCCGAGCAAAAGGTTGCCAGTTTATGTGGGACATTTCCAGCGTCACTAAAAGCTTCCAGTCAAAAGAGCTGAGAGTGAAGATGGGTGAGCAGTTTCAAGGACATCCACCGCTACATTATTAATGACACTAATGGGACCAAAAAAAAAACACTAGGGGGGCTGAAGTGGCACAGTCAAAGTGCAACAAGCCCCCCACTCACATCTCGCTGTCCCATCAGCCAACCTGGTGGCTAAATATGAAAACTCTAAATCCTCGTTTCATCGCTCAGTTGGGGACAATTAGAAAGAATCTCATATTTTATTAAAGAAGGCTCTCCCTGTCTTTAACTTTCTTCTTTTAGCTCTGGATAAAAGTGCTGACGCATAAATTGGGTCCGCACACCTCCCCTGTGGCTGCATATGGTCACGTTTATAAATGTTTACACGCAGACACTGTGGAGAGAGGGCCCATGCATACGAGCTAAAACGAGCGAGGAAGCAGCCTGCATGCTGCGGGATAATTGATATGAATGAGGAAAGGAGCTTTACTGGTTCAGCTTGACTGCAAAGGAAACAAAAGCTTTCAAACGCAACTAATTCAAATAATCGTTTACCTTGGAGTTCTGTAGTTTATCTGGAACTCGGTCACTGTCGCTAACAGGAGCGAGAGGAAACGCCAGATACAAAAAACTTTGTCATTTTATTGGATAGCTTTTAAAGATATTACTACTGTCAGCCCTTGACGTAAACGTGGATTTATTTATAAGTAAGTACGATTAGGAAGATATCTAATATTGCATTATGGAGAAGGCATGTGTCTAATCGGACATTTGTTCAAATATTATTCATTCTGAATTGCTTTAACTGTGTTTCTGAGTGTGTTTTAAGGAGCATGAATGTTTTGAGTTGCGGCCAGTTTCAGCAGATAACCGCTCGGCAACAAGCTCCTGTGCCCTTGACACAAAGATTGTGTGAAACCGTATAACTTGTTTTGTTTTGTCGTACACGGACACGTGTTCCAGACGACACGCTGTGTGAAGTCCTGAATCGGCTGCGTGGCCTATTTGCATTTCTTAGAGCTGAAAGTAGGAAACGCCTCAGCGGGGATTCGGCGGGATGTTTTCAGAGATTGTAACTGAAACATGTCTCTGTCCGTTCTCCTCGCGAGTAAAAAGAATCCAACCCTCTTGTCCTTCCTGTGTCTGTATCTGATGTTCTGGGTGTTTAAACCTGACAAACGGCTGGTAACCATGGAGACAGCGCCGCACCGTCATGTAGCCTAGCATGTATGGAAAAAAAAAACTGGCCAGCATCTGGTCTTCTGTACGTTTTTAATGCCGCTCCTGTTTAAGGGGAGATGCTGTTTATGGCATAGTGATATTAATCATGTGACGTGAATTCAGGCAAAGTCGGTAATTTGATCAACAGATACGGGTCGGTTTCTAAGTTAGCTGTTTCCATTTTAAAAAAAAAACAAAAAAACGGCCATGCATGAGCCCCAGTAAGGCGCGTTACGTTAACAGACAAATTAGCTCGACTCAAACAAGTGGAAGTCATGAAAAAACTGGCAAAAACAACTTTAGAAAACAGTTTCAGCTGCTCTGTCCCTCACTTCTGACCTCCATCATGGCGCCTCGAATGATTTAGTGCCGTAGCTGCAAAGGGTTAATATTTGACGGTACGTCGGGAGCAGCACTCTCTGGAGTCTCCAGTTAATCTATTTTACTTGACCCTTCCTCCTGCAGCCGTCAGCACTTTGATTACTAAATTATGTTTTTTAGATTAGGTTTGGACTTTGAGCTCCGGACCACCCTCGGAGACCGTTTCCGATTATGTCGCCGTCAAGCTGCCTGAGATTCATTCGAGCAGATCTGCTGGTTGCTTGCACGTCGTCTCCTCTCCTCCGTACCTGCCTCCCTATCGTTTACCCCCATCTGCTCCTCTCCGTCTGCGTGTATAATGTGACAGGGCTCGGCTGTACCGCTGTTTACAAGGTGTTTAAACTTCAGCCGCTGCCAACGTTGACTTGCCAGGGAGGTTCAGGAGGAAAAAGAGGAGTGCTGGGACATTGCTGCAGGGGTTTTCACACTGACAATACGGCGTTGCTCAACACGACAAACCCTTAAGCAGTTCTCATGAAAAAAAAAAAAAAAACAGGAAAGCAGCACGCTCTTTAACATATGGAGAGGCAGATAAGAGTTGTGCAAACGTCTCACACGTAAATGCACGTGGTTTCATTTGCGGTTCAGCAAATCTTGATGATTTATGTCATTGCAACCCAAACAATACGATTCCAACCAGAGTAAACGCAGCAGAGCCCTTGTTTTGCAACTTTGGAAATCAAACCCTGGTGTTAATTAAGTGGTTTAAGAAGCAGCTTTTACATTCATTCCTGTTTCATGGTGTCATGCTGTGAAACTTTCATGAAGTACGGATCGTCTCAGGGATCAAAGTGTTCTCCTTTCTGAACCGCAGCTTTCACAAGGTGACCGCTCTCGTGTTTGGCATCTCACAGAAAAGCAAAGCGCAAAGTGAAGCTGCTCGTGTAATGGATCCGAGCTGCAGGTTTTTCTTTTTTTTTTTTTAATCTCCCTCCCATCAGCCTCTCTGCTCGCCTCGCGTCTTTTTCAACCACTAAGCCATGCTCGTATGGCACATAAACACTTTCTCTCTCTCACTGTATGCATAATTCAGCAGGCATCCAATTATATCTGAAAATAATTCTATATGAACATGTAACATTAATAGAAACGCAGCGCCCTGAGGAACTCTTCAGCGTCGGATCAAGCTAACTTGAGGTCACCACTTCCTCAGTGATGAACTCTCCTAAATCCTCCTGTTGCCAAATGTTCCTGGAGAGCAAATCTGAAGTGTGTGAAGTAATTGAAAAGCAGCAGGCAATTAGTCGCAACAGCTCTTACCCCCGTTTTATTCAGCGCGCCTCTTCACATCTCAGCTGCTTTCTGGAGTCGTTATTGCTCAGAGTCCGTCCGAAAATCGATGGGAGGTGAAGACGTTGCGGACACATTGTCAACTTTTTATTTTAGTTATAAACGTTGCCAAGGAGGCAGCATGGTGGCGCAGCGTTGGAAACTGAAGTGACAACATGCAGCGCTACTTTACATGCCATTTGCTCGCAGAAAAACTTGAGTGGCTGTAAATAATGGAGACTTCTCGGCCGATTTCCGCTACACAACGAAGTTATATAAATCACAAAACAGTCAGAAGCAACTTTTTCATTACAATCCTGTAGTTGAGATGTAAATAAAATGTTTTTAGTCTCTCATCAGACTACTCATTATCTGGAAACTTAACCAGGAGTAGAAATATATTTGTTTTTACGTTTGTTTGGATCCCCATTAGCCGTTGCCATGACAATGGCTACACTTCCTGGCATCCACATCATAAAAAACCCCAATTATAATTAAAACAGCTACTTAGTATAACAGTAATAACATAGCATATTGATTCATAAATGTAACATTTAATAAAAAGTATACAATTATAATTCGTATTATGGCAAATTTAATCTTATGTAGCATCTCCAACACTTTGCATTGTTATTGTGGAGGACAGAAACAGAACTGCCTAAACCTAAACCTTTGCGTGTTCTTCTTGTTTAAGCCAAAGCAACACAGGAAGTTTTACAGGAAGTTAGAAAAGTTGCATGCAAGCTTATAAACGATGAAACGACAAACGTTAATCTCTCATTTTGTTGAGCAGTTTTCAAAACTGGAATTGTTGATGATAATTAATTTGAATTATTCTTTCACAATTTGTGCTTTTAAAAACAACTTTTTAGTGCAAATTACTTCTGCTGCATTACATTTTCCTTGCCACAGACTCAGCTGCATTCCCATCGCCTCATTTCTAATTTCAGAATTCAATAAAACATTTCTTTACTGCGGTATATTTGGTTAGTTTTCACTGAAATATTCCTTGTAGTCCATTTTACGGTAACTCAGGATCAGAACTGATCAAACAGGGTTATAAGGCAGCTTCCAGGCATGTTGCAGCACTTCCTAAGCAGTTATGATTGTTATGTTTTCAAGCTTTACCAGTCATTCAAGTGAGCAGTTCAGGATCTCTGACTCATATGATTCTTTTGAGCCAGATCTGATCCAGATCTCAGGAATAGTAAAAATGAGTAAGAGTTACGGCAAGAGGGCGTGACTTTCTTTAAAATTGACCAATGTTTAATTGTAGGTTAAGTCTGAGTATTTGCACAGACTGGATTTTACTTGTTGTGTTTGACTGAGGCTGAGGATCAGCGCAGCACAAATACATGCAGATCGATATCATAATTAGGAACCCGAGGCTTTTGACTCGCTGGCCGACAAGAGCACCTTTCTTGTCCTGCAGCACAAATCACTGAGAGCCCTGTGGATCAATGTGTCCTTCCTGCTAATGAATGTGCAGTTAACATGATTAATGCCATTGGATTCACTGTTTATATGTTTTATCTTCTCATATTCCATCGGCTCTTCTGACTTTTCCTCCGACTCACTTGTCTGGTTTCGTCCTCTGACCTGCAGGTGAGACCTACTCGGAGAACTACAGCCACACGGAGAAGTGCAAGCCGTGCACTCAGTGCACCGGCCTGATGCGGATGGAGACTCCCTGCACCGACTCCAACGACGCCAAATGCGTCTGCAGGTACAACTTCTACTTCAACGTCGTCTCTGGACGATGTGAGCCGTGCACTGTGTGCATGCTGGGACAGGGCGTTTACTCGCACTGCGACGCTTACCACGATACCATATGCGAGGAGTGTGTGGACGAGACGTATTCGGACCGGGAGAGCCACCTGGAGCCCTGTTTACCCTGCACCATCTGCGAGGAAGACATCGAGACTCAGCTGTTTGAGTGCACGCCCATCAGTGACTCCGTCTGCCACAGTAAGCCTGCTGCTTGAATTTCTGACTCCAAGCTACTCTCACACCAATATTGACAAATCCTTCATGCATGTGTGACATGCAGTTGCATCAGTTTTTGAGTTAGTTTGCTTTAGAAGTGACTTAATGCTGCATTTTTGAGGGCAGAAAGATGTTATGGCTGTTCAAAAGGCTGGCCTAGCTTTTGAATTAGTCATAATCGGTAGCTGTTTTTCTACTACAAATATGTGCAAAACTTTGTCGATATTCCACTAGTGTTGAAAAAACACAATTTCATATTCGAGACGCGACAAGTCAGTAAAAAATGCGCCACTCTGTCATCTTCCAATGACTTCCTGTTGTCTTCTTCGTCTTTTCCGGCAGTAGTAATGTCCAGTTGTTCATCCTGACTTGTGTGATGCAAAAAAATGTTTCCATTACCGTTTTGCGAAATACACAAATTTTGATACAGCCAAAACAAACCAAACACCTCCTCAAAAAATGTTTGTGTTTCCTTTAGCAATTTTATTTTCATAATCCCTATTTGTGCAATTTTAAGACCAATCTGCTGCCTGGAACGACGGGAATAAAAGGATAATATTTGTGTCAGAATCAGCATTTTGAAGTGACTTTTTGACCTGGACTCAGTTTATGGTTTTTCCCATCAGCTTCCAGATGCTGCTGAGTGGTTTTGACTCTCGCTGAAAATGAATCGAGGTCTGCGAATGCATCCGATTCGGTCTAAAAGACAAGATAAAATCCCACAGCCCACAACACAGACAGAACAGTTTTATTCTAACTGTTAAACATTATTTGGTTTGTACAAGGCCTGACCAGAGTTGGCGGCTAGTCTTTAACCCAAACACACGAGACGTTTCCAGCCCACAAAGGGCCGTAAGTTATTTCAGATCGGCACTGGATGCCTCATATAATTCTCAATCACACTTGAACAAAACCAGCAGGGGCGACCTGCACATGCGTCTGCGTGAACACGCGTGGTGAAAGGTCGGGCTTGGTCAGCTGGAAGTTGAAAGTTTTAGCATTAAAAGGTCAAAGACTGCAGCAGTGTCAACAGAGAGACGATCAATAACCCGTATGCCCACAAAAAAACAGTGCAAAGCTTTTTGTCCAGCAGTAAAGGTGGCTTGAAAACCCAGGAAGCTGTAAATTCACGTGGGTCAGGCGAGGTGAGTAACTGGCCTCAGCGTTGCTTTGGGTGGCAGCGCTGACTTCTTGGGAAAGAAAACTGTAAAACAATAACTCCCTCTTGATGAAAGTTTCATAGATTGTACGCTTCATATCAGCTCTGAGAAGGTTAGAAAGATAGAAAATCTTTTAACGCTTCAAAGGGCCAAACTGCAAAAACACAAAATGTCACCAAGCAGTTTTCATAAATGGTTTAAATTCCCCCGTTAATGGACTGTAATGACAATGAATGCGTAGAAACGGAGGGTTGAATGATAGGATCTGGACGTGTTGATGTTGTGGAGGAAGAGCAAATAAATTCTCGTCCATCCAGTCTGCACCAATATTTATCTTTATGCAAACTCCATTTCCCTCTCCGCTGCATTTTATGTTGCATGCCACCGGTTTCCATAATACAGCCAAACGCCGGCTTGCAATATATCAGTGTGCATTAGCTACAATGAAGCCTTTTGGTGCCCATTTGTCGCCCACCCAGGATGCTCAACTTTGACCCGCCTGATGGCACGATAGCCGCCATAGTGGTAGATGCTAGAGATGGCATCATAAGTGACCTTTTGAAAGGAAAGTCCTGTTAAACAGCGAGTCCGTTCCTATGGGGATAATGGCTGCAGACACACATGCTGTGATGGTGTTACCAACCTTCACGGTGGTCCTTGATTAAGATTTTTTTCCTGCAGCAAACATAAAAATAAGCTGCCCATCTGTGACTCACTTCCTGTTTCACTGAAACGCACGAGAAGTACTTTTAATTTAAAGTCTTGAACTTCGCACACGCTGTAGTGAAGATGCGAAACTCTGCTTCATATCCAGCTGTCAGCAAGTGTCAGTTACACAAGGCAGCGACAGAGATGGAGAAAGAGAACGGGCTGAAAACAGACGGAGAGCTGCAGCATGTGCTGTGCTGGTGTTCTACGGTGAAAGGGGTCGATATGAGTCCTGGGATTTCTTCTGCTCGCGCTCAGGTTTCGCTGAGTGACCTCTGAGAGCGCACACACACACACACACACACGACTTTAGGACACACACACACGCGCTCTCTTGTACAAGATTTAGACTCTTTATGAGCGTTTGGAATCAATAAAGCTGGTAGAGATATGGACTTAGAATTTTATCGCGATATTTTGCGGCGCTATTGTGATAACAATAAAGGTTATGATTAAAAAACGATTTATTACTTAATTTTTAGGTGATAAATAGTTTTGCAGGATAGTGACTGCATGGCATGGCGTTTAACAAACACAAATCTTAACTGAAATAAGCTTCTTCAGGACAAAAAACTTGATTTATATCACTAAGCAGCACACCGTAACTGCATTTAATCAGATTTTTTAATTTCCTTCGTGGAATTAAAAGTGGAGAAACTACAAAAATAACATTTCTAATCAAACTGTTTTGTTTTCACTGCAAAAACACAAAATATTTCCCAGTATTTTTGTCTCGTTTCTTGTGGAAATATTTTTATTTTGCCTAATTTTAAGTTTACTAACTTAAAAGTAACTTTTCAGCAAGATACAGGAGCTTGATTTAAGTAAATAATTCCTCATTGAGTTATTTTGTTTGTATTTCCCTTTAATTTATGTGAAGCACTTTGAATTGCCTTGTTGCTGAAAATGTGATATATAAATAAAATATGAACTTTACCTTAAGATTGTAAAATTTGTAAACTTACAGCATGGGAAAAATGTGTTGCTATAAGTGAAAAAATTCAGCCAATGGATCTAGTAATTTTTTAATCAATATTAACTTAAAATGATTTCCTATATCTTGCTGAAAAGTTAGTTTTGTCTTATGTCAAGTGTACTAAGATATTTGCTTATAATTGCTAATAATTGAAAAACGATACAAAGAACGCGCACGCTCTTCTCTTCCTCCTGCCAAGTGTAATTCCACTGTTGCGTTGTTCATTAAACTCCGGGTGTTGCACACATGTGAAACGTTTTTTTTATCTGCAAACCGACATTCGCCTCGCGCCGTTCAGCCGAACATCTCGGTGCAGTTCAGTTTGGAAAGTTTCAGCATGTGCTGGAGTGTTTGTCCTGAGCAGAAGGGGAGATTGAGAACACAGATAACGCCAGACTTCTCTCTTTATTAGAGAGTCCATCACCTCCCGTCTCTTCCCACAGTGGCCCTCGAGTGGACAGGCGAGTGGAGAGATGGAAGCTGTCCAGTGTGCATTCAGTGTCTTCGCCGCTGCAGTATAATTACTCCTTCTAATCAGAGCACTTTACAGCAGCTTCTCTGTTCATCTGCACCCCCTCCCCACTCTCTTCTAACACTCTGCCTCTCTGTCTGCCCTCCCCTCCACTCTTTCTATTAACGCTCCCAAACAGAAGACAGAGCGCTCACTTGAATAATTTGTAGCATGAGTGTATATGTGTGTGTGTGATGCATGCACGCCAGGCAGTTGTGATAGAGGCTCAGCTGAGACAGAAGGAGAGTGTTTGGCGGCTGATAAAGAGGTCTTTGTACGTTTTGCAGAGCCTGATAGTTGCTCATCTCCACCCTGAACTGGCAGAAGCCGAGACATCAACCTCTGCAAAAGACCCTGGGGTTAAATTCACCATAAAGACCTCAGTGGCTCGTAAAAATTAAATCATTTTCCTCCTCGCTCTTGTGTCCACACCCCAGTAATAAACACATCCCCGACGCAGCTCCACTCTCATAAAAATCCTGGGCTAGTTTTATTCTGTTTCATGAGCGTTTCAAACCCGCCGGAGCCAAACTGGGATTGTTAAAGGTTCAGATGCCCCCCTGCGCTCCGGTCTCCGGCCAGCTGAGGTTGAGTCTGCAGAGCGGAGAAATATAAAAATAAGAAAGCAGCTATGAAGATGCAGCACCGTGCTCTCGCTCCTTCAATCTTATGTGACACATGCAGTGAGAAAATCAGTGGTTTTGGTCAAAATGATGCAATTAATAACGAGTCCTGAGGTCCAGTAAACTCAACAGGTTTCGATACTTCAATTTTTGGGTTAAAGCTAAAGTATGTAACTTTTTACATAAATTATTTTTATTATGATGATGATGTTGTGACAATACGACAGATAAACAGTGAAAAAAATAATCTGCCTTCCCCCAGTGCTTCCAGTAATAACTGCAGAAATACCCTAGCAAGTCAGAAACAACCAGGTACAGCCAGGAGGAGGGACATAGTGCTGTCAATCACCCTTGTGCTCACCTGCTCACACCTGCTTTTTGCTAAGCATTTGTGACACAACACAGACTGCCGCAAATGCTAATCCCAGTTAGCATCGCCATGAATGATGGCAGATAAATAGTTTTCCTTTAACAATAATTAGTTTCTCCTAACATATTTAGCAACACGTTCACAATAGTGATTGACAGCGCTAAGACACTCCCCCTGGCTCTGATTGGTTGTTTTTGACTGGGATTGTTGCATTTTAGCAGAACGCAAAGGTAGGATCTGGAGGAGCTTGATTTATTTTCACACATTATTTCATTCCATACTGTCACAATATGATGAGAGATTTAATAAATATGGAAAGTATATATATATATATATATATATATATATATATATATATATATATATATATATATATTTATTTACGTCTTGCATTCTGCAGCTAATAAACCATTTAATTTTTTCAACACGTTGTTTTAAAGTCGACATAAACGTTGTGGGTTCGAGGTTTTCCTGTTTTATTGCTAATCTGTACAGATTAAATTTAATGGTAGCATGTCTGGGAAGCCTTGGGCCAACAAACTGATCATTAATAATTTAGTTCAGACATAATTTAAAAACTATTCCACATACCTCCTCCCAAAACAAACCACCAATATGACAGAGCAGCAGATTAAGATCAGCTTTGTTCATCACTAGCTAGCATGCTACGCTAATTTAGCCTGTGAACTTTTCTTTGGAAATATTTAAGACAGTAAAATTAAACGCTGCTAGGCAGAGTGATAAATAGATAAGTAGGATAAAACATAAGTATGAGCATCAAATATTTTACACAGAATATCTGTGGAAGGGATTCTCGTCGAGACGAGAGCTTCTCTCGCAAACTCTACATAAAGTTATTCTATCCGCACACCTTCACTTCTTTCTTTTCACACCATCCATTCACAATTTATTCTATTTGCAAGCTCATGTTGCATTGCTAATAGCATTACCCAGCGCGGCATTAGCTGGATGATGTATGGCAGAGCTGAGGAAACCTGACTACATCCGAGGAAAGGTCAAGAAATGCATGTAATACAGACGCCCATGTTTCGACTTCTCTAAGCAATCCCTCCTTTCAGACGGATTCAAATCAATACTGTTGCTGTAAATAGCTCCCTGCATTCTGCATGTTTCTAAGTACGGCATGCACATGTGCTGACTTTCTGCCTTCTGAGAGATGTTTTCCACGGTGCAGGAAACCAAACAGGTGCAGGTCGTCCCATCACCGCTGCACTGACAGACTTCTCAATATGCACACTTAATTACAAACAGAAACTTTACGTCTACGTAAGCTGCCCATTAGGATCCCATTGGACTGTTTAATGCAGAACCGTTTGTAAATTATGCAGCGAATCAATGTGGAGGAGCTTTACAGTCCGTCATGTCAGTAAAAACAGAGAATAAGTGCAGCCAGTATCTGTAATAGTCCACTAATAATCTAATGCGCCACGTCGGTCTTCAAAGTAATCAATAATATAACCTTAATGATCTTTAAGTGGATTTTTTTCATGAGATGGTCCACTAAGTCAATATACAAAGATGATGGGACTTTAATTTCTGCTGCTGTTACCTCACCCTACTAGTGGATGAATATGTAAAATATTTGGTTGATTCCTATTTATTTTGGGGAAAAACTGTTCATTCAGGGGGAAAAAACAGGATATTGTTTCTCAAAATGCATTTCTGTTCAATTATTCAGTGAGAGATTTCAGTTGTTACCAGTGAGTAAGAGTGGAAACGCATCTAAAAACAAATAAACCCAAACTACCTAAGCATTGATTATTAGCAATTACCTAAATCATGCTAAAATAAACTGATGTGGATCAACTATTGATCCGTACTGTTATAACAATGAATATGTTCCACCTTTAAAATCAAACAAGCTCTAATTTAACTCTAATTAGGACTTGCCACACATTTTAAAATGAAGAAAAGTGGATATAAGCAGCTAACTGATAACTATACAACTAATAAAACTATATAATTTGCTGCTTTTCTCGTATTCCATATCAAGTAGGAACAATTACATTTGGTAGCACTGAATTTAGAAAGATTTAAATCAAGGAAAACATTTTTCTAATTCTATCCAAATATGTTTATTTGAACTGTGCAGTCGTGTTAAATCAAACAAATAATTCTCATTAAAATGTCTAAATTCAATTTTCTCCTCTGATCTTGCATGAATAATGGAAAAATTTCACAAGAGTATCAAAAATGGATTTATTGATTCATGGTGTAAATTTGTTATAAGCAAAGTATCATCAGCATAAAGTTGCTACAAATCATTTTGCTCAAGTAAATTCCAATTTTGGAAAAATTAGGGCATTATTTTTTTTCTTAAATTCTGTCCTTTTTGTTCATTAATGCATTCTTACTTTACATTTTTCAAATGTTTTCTACATTTTTAAGCGAGGATTAAAATTTACCGTTAATCTTTCAGAAACAGCTTTAGACAATTCAAAAGCTCTCAGTCAAACAACCTGTGAAGGACAGAGTTTCTCCGCTACAGAGGACGTTACTGCCTCACCTTCTGGTAGTTGGAGCTCACAGGTCATAGGTCATATTGTCAGGAGGCTGTAGTCTTACATGCTTCATAGCTTCACCAACACTGTGCTGATCACTGAGGAACAATTACAAGCCACAGTCTGAAATATCAATAAAATTAAAAGTTGTCCCCAGAACTCATCAGATAAGGAGAAAGTCAAACTGGAGAAATGTGATCCTTACAGCTAATCCTCTGGAGAACACTGTGCTTATTTGGATAAGCTTTCCTGTGATTTCTACGAGCTATTTCTGCACAGGAAAATAAACATTCGCACGACAAGATGTTCCAGATTTTATTTAATATGGTGGTGATTAAAAACAAGAACACACACTGCACCGATAAACCTCAGGCTTCATGAAGCTGGAAATGAATTATAACTATAACATCAAAATTATATTAAAGCTGCAGTATGTAACTTTTACGTGTTTTTGTGCTGAAAAAACCACCAATCAGAGGCAAGGGGAGGGACTTAGCGCTGCCAATTACTGTTGTGTACTTCCTGCTAAATGTTTTAATGGTGGAGAAACAACTTGCAGTTACAGGAAAACTGTTTATCCACCATCATTGGTGGCAATACTCACTAGCCTTAGCTAGTTTGTGGGTGAGCATGAGAGTGATTGACAGCGCTAAGACCCTCCTCCTGGCTCTGATTGGTTGTTTCTCAATAGAATAGGATATACTTTATTAAGTGGAAAAGAGGTCTAGGGAAATTGCTTGTTCATTGACAAGCTACTCCATCAAAAATGATCAGTTTCTCTGATTTTACTTTTTATAGGTATTTGTTTGAGTAAAACGAACATTGCTCTTTTCTTCTACGAACTACTGAAAACATGTTTCTGAAATTCCAGGCAAAAATGTATTTATTTGTATTTAGCATTAATCTCATTTTCAGAAAATGAGAAATGGTTGAAATAACAAAAAGATTCAGAGCTTTCAGTTCTCAAATAATGCAAAGAAAACAAGTTAATATTCGTTTAGAAACCACAAAACTAATGTTTTAACTCAATATTTGGTGGAAAAAACAGGAGGTTTTCAATGGGCTCCAGATCTGAATATATGGTGTATTTCTGCAGTTAGTACTGGAAGCACTGGGAGAAGGCATAACGATAACTTTAATAAATATGTAAAACCACTTTCTATAAAAGTTAAACACTGCAGCTTTAATGACATTATTGGATGATATAAACCGGTGATTAAAAGTTGATAGTAGAGACTTTTAATTGTTCTAATAAAGCTCAACAAAGCCAGAGCGGTCGCGGGCCGAGTCCCCCGGTCTTCAGCAGCCTTGAACGCAGCCCTGGGGGTCGCCACAGGGTTAATCCCGTGAGGGGCCCGAACAAAGCTAATGAGGAGCAGCCCGAGGTTCTGCTGGGAGTGCAAGGCTCCGATCCGAACCAGGCTCCACATTCTCCTTCCCCTACTGTCGGCTGAGCTCAAAGACGTTTTGGTGTTTCTCTCAGTCTGTTTCTCTATTCCCCGAGGGGAGAGATAATCAGGTGAACCTTTGGACCGTCTCACAGGATCAGCACGTTGTTTCAGGAAAAGGTAAGCACTATGACATTAAACTGATCGGGACTAACGTCGGCTGGTGTGGGCGGCTTGCAACACGAAGATGGGAAATCACAGAGTCATTAAAGAGGAAACAGGACAATCTATGAAGCTTGACGTCTCTGCAGGCTTTGCCATGACAGAAACCAGATCCCTTCTGTAGCAGCGATCTGCCAATATCTCTGGCCTTAGCAGAAAGATGACCTCCACATACAGTTTTCCAAGGATCCACGTGGCTTGAAGGCCACGCAATGCGCAGACGTCTCACAGATCAGCATGCGATGAGAAGAAACCCGATGTGCACGGCCCGGCCAGGTCTGGTCTGGGCCGGTGGATGTCATAAATTTGCCACCCCCTCCTTCCTGTCGGTGGTGAGAAACATTCCTTCTTCCTGCTCACAGCAACTTCTCCAGATCCCATCTGTCTATCAGAAGCAGCTGCTGCATCAGACATCTGGCTGCTCACTAATCACCAGCAAGTCTACAAGCTCTGTGTCATCAAAACAAGATTTCTATCTCTTACAAACTGCTGAATAAAAATGAATATTTTATTCTGGAGGTTCGCCTGCTCTTGTCCACATCCACGAGAAACATCCAATGAACATTTAACTTGTACAAAAATATGTTTTCTACATATTTCTTAAAACTGACACCATGTTGTGGCAGCATGTTATGAGACAGATAATCTGTTGCTGTTTGAAGGTCTTATCGCTGTCAATCATCCTTGTGTACGTGACAGTTCAATGTACTAACTTACAGTTATCTGACGTCATCGTTTGCTATTATAACTAGCCTTAGCATTTGTGGCAGGCAGCGCATACACAGGTTTGATTGACTTTGCTGAAATCCGCCCTCTGGCTCTGATTGGTTGTTTCTAGTTAACGCTGCGAGAAGGCAGAGGAGCTTTTTTAAAGCGTTTTGGGTTTTCCAGTATGGGGAACACAATGTAGATATTTTATAATAACTGTATGTGTCATGTACATTCATTGGTATTTAGATTAAAATAAGAAGAGTCTTACAATAAATCAGTTTTAAATCAAAAGATTAAGCCTTTAATTAAAGTTGGTTTGTTTAGTCGACGGGAAAATCCTCCATTAAGGAATAATTGTTTTAACTAAATCAATGGAATCACAATTATTGGTGTTTTCGCTGTTTGTGTCAAACAAACAGCAGTTAGTCATCTAAAAGAGTCGGACCATTTACTTTTTGGTTTGGTGAATTATTTCTACTTGGCCATATGTTTCTGCTGAAAGACTGTTTTTAAAAAATATTCCAGTACTTCAACTGGTTTGTAGAACTTTTCACCTTAACGAGATTCCCAAGGCCTTGAAATTAACCCTTTCTCCTCTGTTTTCCTCCATGCAGACCCAAACATGCCTACAGACTTTCCCATCACAAACAGCGAAGCATCGAATTTTCCCGATTACCCCGACCCGGACGGCTCCATCAGCCCGTTCCCGAGCGGAGAGACGACCACGTCCAGCGGCGGCGCTCCTCACTTTCTCGGCCGGGGCTTCAACGAAAACCTCATCCCGATTTACTGCTCTATCCTGGCTGCTGGGGTGGTCGGCCTGGTGGCATACTTCGTGTTTAAGAGGTCAGTCAAAAGTTTTTCTGAATGAAAAGCCAATTTGGATTTGGTACTCCAGGTGCTAAGCCGTTCAGTGATTTATAAACTAACAGCAGTATTTTAAAGTCTGTTCTCTGAGCTAGCAAATTATTATGCAAAGTGGATTTAAGTGTCATAAAGATAAATTTCTGTGTTGTGCTATTAAATTTATGGATGGTATTGTGTGTCAGGGCTCATTGAATCACTATAATTAATTTCAGAGAGCTGGTTGATTAGTTTGTCTGGTGAGCTCAGTTAAAGAAAATCTACTTAAGAAGGATGTTCCACATTATTAAGCAGGCCACAGGTTTCAAGCAGTACGGGGAACATCATCAGATAATTTAGTGCCGTATGACGAGGTATGAAAACATTAGATATTTAATGAAAATTGAGGCGTAATCATCGTACTGCCAAGAGATTTGTGGCTGTTTCAGAACAAAGATGGGTGAAGGTTTCTGTTAGACAAATTCATCGGATTAAGACAGCAGCTGTTACAAAGCAGCAAACAGTTATTTGAAGCTGCTGGTGCCTCCAGAACCTCAAGGTGGATCATCAGTCCTCTAATCCTGGAAATGTTCTTCAGGTGATAGAAGGCTGACTTTGTAACTGTGTTTATGTGGCTCTGAAGGTTCAGGTCAGAGTTCATTGCTACTCCCAGGTTTTGGGCCTCATCGCTGGTGTTTAGCTGTAGTAATTGTACCTTTGCGTTGATTCCAGATCATTCCTCTTTAGGTCCAAAGAGGGAAAAAACAAAACATTTACGCTGAAAATGAAGAAATATTCAGTCCAGCTCAGGCTGGAGTGAATTTGATCAATTTCTTTAAATGAGCCATGATTATGTTTTCCAAAACTTTATGCATTTCAGTGATCACAGATTGCTGAGGACATGAGGCTGCAGCTCCAATCTATCCTACTGACAGACACAAATTCAGCCGGACACACATTTGAAGCAAGTAAACAAGCTGATTAGATGCATTGATTGTCTCAAACATGTCAACCAAGGGAAATTTGAGTGCCACACACATCTGCTCCACATTTACTCTTCGTCATGCACAAACAAGTGAAAAAAGGCTGTGAGTTTGACAACAAACTAACATTTGTAAAAAGTGCTAACTGCTCTGTTTCATTTAAAACGTGCTGAATTTTTAAATCGTTAATTTGTGAGTTATCTCACGCAACTTCGGCGAACCGGTTACATTTATTAACACATTATATGATTGTACATTTAGTTAAACTTAGATACAAATGTAAAGATTGCTGTCAGTTGAGATGGTTGATGAATTATTGCAGCTTTTACAGGAACTTTCCACTGAATATTAGGCAGATTAAAAAAAATCACATCAGAGAGCATTGAATGCATCCCAAATGAGCCTAAGAGTGATGTCTGAGTCAATCTTCTAAAACTATTACCTCAGTGACAAATATACAAGCAAAACTGCCTTGTGTGCAGCAGCATAAGCAGTGGAAAATGTGTTTATTTGATTGTGAAGTTGGTGCAATCAAATGGAGATGTTGCTCCTTGAAAACGTGTTTGTGTTTGAGGAAATTCGGCTCTGTGTTGTTATATCCAATTATTTCCTGGCAAACAAATGATGGCTGTCATTTGTTTGAATACTGATTTTTGGAAAAAACTTTCCTGCTGTGTTTTTAATCTCTTAATTAAAAGGAAATGCAGAATTATGCCTTAATAGCTGTGATATTGTATGAGCATGCAAAGGAGTAGTACAACACTGCAAAAACACAAAATCCTATCAGCTAATTTTGGTCTAAATTCTAATGCAATTATCTTAGTAGACTTGAAGTAACTTTTCAGCAAGATATAAAGGCTTATTTTAATAAAATAATTCCTTAATATTGATGAAATTCTACTTGTTTTATTGGCAGATAAATTTACTTGCATTAATGGAAAATGTCTTGTTACAAGTGAAATAATCTGCCAATGAAAGTAATACTTTTTCATCAATATTAAGGAATTGTTTACCTAAAACAAGCCTCTATATCAGACGTGTCGAACTCATTTTCAGTTCGGGCCACATCAAAAGTCTGAATGTTCTTAAAGGGCCGGTTGTGCCAAAATATATTGAGAAAACCCATTAAACTGTTGAAATATCAATAAATAGCTGGTCCTCCAGGATTTTGTGATTGTTTTAGTGGTTTTTTGCAATCAAGATTGCACATTTTGTGGCCATTTTAAACAATTGTATGGCATTTGCGCGAATGTATGTTGTCAAATGTGACTTGCCGTTATATAGACTATAATTTCCCATCAAGTAAGGCTGAGGCAGCAGTTACTTAAAATCAATATCTTTTAACAATTTTGAGAACATTTGCCAGTAAAATAAGAAAAAAAAATAGATTTGTTGATTTTGTGTGAATTTTGCAGATTTGTGAAAAACTGGAGGGATTTATTGATGTAATTTGGAGTTTAGAGGGCCACATAAAAAGCTGTGGCGGGCCAGCTGTGGCCCCCGGACCTTGAGTTTGACACATGTGCTCTATATCTTGCTAAAAAGCTTCCTGTAAGTTAGTTTTGTCTTATTTCAAGTGTACTAGGATATTTGTACCAGAAACTAGACCAAAACTACTTGGTAAGATTTAGTTTTTGCAGTGTAGATTGCAACATTGAAGTTTGCAATCTGCCAATAGATGCCACGATACTGGAGGTACAACTACTTTAAAATCATGCAAATTGCTCAGTTAACCAAAAATATAGCTAGAATCAAGGCTGGTAAAAAAAAAAAAAAGCAGAAAACAAGCATCAATGCAAATTAAAAAGACCTCAACCAAATTTCATCAAGAACTAAGTATGGTTTTGTGTTTTACTCATTCACAGGTGGAATAGCTGCAAGCAAAACAAGCAGCCAGCTAATAACCGAGCGGCTACGAACAACCAGATGGTAACACCGGAGGGAGAGAAGCTGCACAGCGACAGCGGCATCTCGGTCGACACTCAGAGTCTGCAGGAGCAGCAGCAGCACCCACAGGCTGAAGCCCAGCCTCAGCCGTCACGCTCACACACACAGGAGCAAATAGGTAAGCTTTCAGGTTTGCTCCAAAACACTGCCATTAAGGTGAAAGCATTTTCAGAAACTTAGATGAAAGCCAAATAATACCATCCAGAAAATGTGCTTTTTTATGCTTTGTGTGTGCTATTATTAAGGTTGGTAAAGATACAGCCGTGATACAGCATGCTGAAGGTTTTATGGCTATATTACATAGAAATAATGATCTGGAGGTTCCACTTCACTTTGTTATATCTGACATTTCATCACAGAACCACAGGATCACTACAGTACAGAAACAAACAAAAAAAACTGACTTTAATCTTCTGAGATCAAAAGTCAAAATTCTGAGATTAAGGCCAATATTTCAAGTTTATGTCAGAATTTGAAAAAAAAACAAAAAAAACATTTCTCATATTAAAAATCATAATTCTGAGATTAAAGACAAAATCTCAGAATCTGAGATCAAAAGTTGGAATTCTGAGATTAAAAAACCCAGAATTGCGAGATTAAGGCCAAATTTTTTTTAGTTTATTCTCAGCATTCAGAGAAAAAAAAGTCATAATTCTCAGACTTACAGTCGAAATTCTGAGGATAAAAATTGAATTCTGAAAATAAATCTCAGATTAAAGTCAAAATTGTTGACTTTGATCTTTTGAGAAAAAAGTCAGGATTCTGAGAATAAAGCATAAATTTTGAGTTTAATGTCAAAATTACAGAAAAACCCCCAGTATAATTCTCTCATTCAAAGTCAAAATTGTGAGGATAAATTCCGATTCTGAGATTAAAGTCAAAATTCTGACTTTGATTTTCCGAGATCAAGAGTCAGAATTCTGAGAAAAACGGTCATAATACTCAGATTAAAGTGAGAATTCTGAGAATAAAGCCTGAATTCTGAGATTAAACTCAAAATTGTGACTTTAATCCCAGAATGATTTTATGTGGGTCAATCCGATGAAGGAGCTGAATTTACACCTGATTTAGCTGTTTGGTGATTCTGCATAAAAACATCTGGAAACTTGAGCGTCTGAGGTTCAGTGAAATAAGGGCAAAGGATGTAGAAAAGGGTTTGACACGCTTCTGAAAGCCTTTCAGTTTGGATCTGTACATGTCAGAGATAATGCGTCTGATCTATATCTGTCTTCTCTGGTTTATATTTTCCTCCTGGGACGTTAGGAAGTATTTTAAGGTCTGATTCGCCATCAAGCCAGACAAAATCGAAAAAGGTTTTTGTAAGATGAACTCAGTAAATGAACTCTGGCATGGAACCAACATTATGCACTTTGCTGATCTATTATAAAGCAATTTACGATGCACTCAATTTGCTTCTATTGGTGGAGTGCATTAAGAGGGATAAACACAGATGAAGTTTACAGTACGGTAGTTTGTTAGCCTTCTCTCATTTGTGCATCACAGAGCTGAACACATGCATGTGAAAGCTCCTTCACTGATCAGTAGCTATGTGCAAACCACACCCTGGTGCTGTTTTGTGCAAAATAAATGCAGCACTGCACAATTTCCTGGCGTCTCATTAGGGTTGCTTTGCTCCTGTAAGATTCACTCCAGTGTCTTGAGTTAATACTTTGAAGATCGGGAGTTGATTGAGCTCGTGTTTTATCGTAATTCGGTTCTGAATCCACATGCTGTGTTTAGTTTTACTTTCACTTATTTGTGGGGCTTTTTAGAGTGTTACTCAGAAGATGCACCATATGTGGTTGCTCAGGTTTAAACGATGTGTTTTTGTTAAATTGTAATTACTTTGGTCACTGATCTTTTTATTTTTCTGGTCTTCATTTTTATTTTTTTCATCAATTACGTTGCCTCACATTAAAGCAGATCCTGGAAACAGAAATAAACTGCCTTCCTTTAGATTTAAAAACAAACATGTACTTTTAAAACTGTCTTTTGAGTCATGGCCACAAAATCAAATAAATGCTAGGATACATGGATGATACATTTACTTCTGCAATGACGCACAAACAGTGAAGCCCGTCACGCTTTGTGGTTGTGAACAGAAGTTTTCTTGACTAAAAAAGGCCTTTAAAATAGTAATTTTTCTAGTGGTGAGTTTTATTGGGAACAATAAAGAACATTCTGAGTTTTTGGATTTAAATGAAGCAAAAACCCAAGAGGACACATGACAGCTGGGACAGAAGGCTGCACAGACTGGCCAGGAGGCGACACTTTTGCTTTTCTATTTTATTTTTGAAAATTCTAAGTTATGGTAGCATTGTGTTTTTATTATTTCAAAGCTATGTGAGTATTTGAAGTATCATTACATCCACTACATATATAGTTAAAGTTAGAGACGACAGAATATGTTGTTGTGAAGAGATGATATCTAGAGTTCAAGTGCCAGACCTCACATGTCCCTGCAGGTAAATTCTTACTACCAAAAATAAATAAAACACTGATTATATGAACAAAAGTGAGGCAATGAATGTCTTCCTAATATAAAGTATTCTGCTGATATCCAGAGGTGGACACAATACTTGGTACCCCTCTGTTAGTGAAAGAAAAACCCACAATGGTCACATAAATAACTTGTTTCATGCGTTTATTTATTGTTTTTATAATTCTGTTCAAGCATGTTTGAAAAGCAAAGTCTGATTTTCATTTGTTCGTTTTCATAAAATGTGTATTTATCATTATCGTTGTCAGATTCAAGGTATTTCTGTGACCATTGTGGGTTTTTCTTCCATTAGCAGTTTTGTCCATGTGGGTATAAGAGTGTGATGCCGGTCAGAAGTGGAGAAAACTAATCAAAATGTTAGTTTTTCTAATTAGTTTCCCTCATTAAAGTGTTTTGTTTTAGGTTCTTCAGGAAACCACACTGAGAAATTGAAATGTTTTTAGTTTTTTTGTAATTGCTATAAGAGCCATTTATCAAGATTCTTAAACAGAATAAATCTTTACTGAGTTTTTTCTTCTAAAAACCTCCTTCCTTTCTTCCAGTCAGGAAGAACAAAACAAAACAATAAATGGCTTTACATTGGCGAATCAGCTTGGCGCTGGTTCACTGACTCAGTGTCTGACTGGTTAACCCTTCCCCTCGTTAACTTGTTGGCTCATTAGCAGGTGTTACGAGATGGGATCCAGGCCCAGTCTCTTTGGGTTTCCAAGTCGGATGTAGCATCAGTGTTTAACAGGTGCTAATTGGCATTTAGCACCACTTGTCTGTGTGAAAGCGGTTTTTAAAAAAAAAGGTCACATAAAAAAGGCTGTGGATTCCTCCCCAACCAACAGAATTCGCACTATAAATCCATTATAATCACAGAGGGTTTCCTGTTCTGGAAAAAAAAAACATCTTTTGCTGGTGGGTAAAAGAAACGGGAGCAGTTTCATTTATCATACGTCAAGTAAGCTTTTATGAAAGGAAGGAGAGCGGCGAGGAAAATGCCCCTCAATGTGACTGACAACTTTCAGAAAGGGGTATTCCCTGCATGAGTCACTGGTGAAGGGTGAGAGATGCTTCACGAAGGGAGCTTGGCCTCATTTCTGTCAGCTCATCAAAGAACCGTCTATCTCTGCAGCCCCTCACCCCCTTTACATTCTCGCCCCTCTCAATCATGCATATAGATGGAGTTTAAAATTTAAACAAGAGCCTCAGCCTTGCTCTAGCGCCCTGCTGAGCTTCTCTGTCCGATACATGACCCCCGGAAAAACTGAACAAAAATACTCAACAAGATCACTGCAAAACAGAACATTTTACCAAGTATTTTTAGTCTGGCGTCTGTTGTCAATTTCTCAGTACACTTAAAATAAGGAACTCATTTGCAAGAAATGGAGGCTTATTTTAAGTAAATAACTCCTTAATATTGGAGTGGCAGTTTCACTGGCAGAAAAATTAACTCATGACATGGGAAAAATGTCGTCATAAGTGAAAAATAGTACTTTTTCATCAAAATTAAGAAATTATTAACTTAAAACAAGCTCTTATATCTTGCTGTTAGTTTTGTCTTATTAAGTGTAGTGAGATATTTGGATTAGAAACTAGACTAAATGTACTTGTTAAGATTTTGTGTTTTTGCAGCAATAGAGCGACGATTATGCTGCGTTCACACCAAATGGTGCATCGAAGGCGCGGCGCACTTTTGTGTATATAGCCATGTGCTATTTGAAGCGTTTTGAGCATTGGACGCACGTCCACTGTGTCCGATGCTGGAGTTGGAAAATCTGCGGCGCGTCAACCAATCAGAGGCACTCGGCTGTGTGTAGTTGGTGTCCTGATGCGAGTTAGCAGGTCGTCACACTGGGCTCGCAGCTGATAGCGACCATCGTCAGTGCCCAGCTAGCTTGTGAAACTCCCAACACTTCTGAATTATCTGGTAAATTCAAACGACGCGTATTTCAGTAGATAAAATCTGGACACTCAATATTTCATCTACCATTGTTCAAAGTAACCGGAAGAGGAAATAAAGGCAAAACCTTCAACGTGCGTTGTGCCCTCATCTGCCGTCACCGTTGTTTGTTCAAAAGAAACTGAACACAAAATGTTCAGTAAAGCCTCCGTTATGATTGGAGGAGATTTCACTGCATAATATTTTGGAGCCACTTTCTCAGTTTTATCCGCCATTGTACAAAAAGACAGGCAACGGAAAACAACGGCTCAGTCCAAGACACATCTACAGCGATTCTGACGCGCCACAGACTTTCAATGTAAACCTGCCGCGCGAAAAGCGTTCAGTGTAAATGCAGCTTAAGTGTTAAATTTCTTAAAATTGAACTTCTTTCAGACTTTAATATAAGCAAATACAAATCGACTTTTTCTAGGATCAAGGAAAATTTGTCGAAGGTAAAATGAAAGCTGTGGAAATTGTGTTCAGATAATTTTACATAGAAGAACATTTATCTCAAGTTTACACGCACGGTTGAGTCTCAGAATCCGATCTGCAAGCGGGAGCTCTATCACATGTACGTAACTTTATACATTTCAAAGTTGCTGTGCAATAAAGTGTTCTCACTGCAAGATTAGTAATGCAGTTTCAGGAATACACAAGGCGTGACTCATGACTGGAGAAACAAGGATCTCTGTTATCAAACTGAGCTTGTAGCATCAGACTAAAGACAAATGCATGGATGAGTTTCTCTAGATGTTGCTGGAACATTTGTCCTTTATGTCCTGGAAACGTCCCGGTGATAGAAGACCAACTTTGTAATTGCCTTTATGTGTCTTCAGAGACACTGAGTTCATCACTACACCCAGACTGTAAAAACATACCATTAAAAACTTAAAATATCTACATTCAGTTGAATAGATATTGTACACTTTTCCTCTTAAAACACATTTTATCATTTAGGCTTGTTAATTTTCCCTTTGGGAATGTAGAGTTGCTATAATCAGACACGACAAAACATAACTCATTGTATTTAAAGTATTTTTAAAATATGGGAACTTTTGGTTGCTCTCCTGGGAATAAATATTTCCCTCTACTCAGAACAAGTCAGAATGAGTCAGAATGAGTCTTCAGCTGATTCTGATGGATCGTGAGGTTTTATTCATCATTCCTCCAGAGACTCTTCCCAGAAAACCTTTAAGGTGTAAGGTTTCTTGATCTGGTAGATCAAGGGCAGCATCATCTGATTTATTATTTACAAAACTCGTTTTTTTTTTGTTTTTTTTTTCCAGCTGTGACGTTGAGATAATAGTTTAATGTGGAAAAAAATTGGCGGAAAAAGAAGAGTCAATAGCAGAAAATATGAGAAAATATTTATGTATTTATACAGCAATGCAACAAGATGCACTTTCATTTAATGTTATTGCTAAATTAATAAAAGCATGTCTAATACACGTAAAAGTAAAGATGTACAAAAGGAGGTAAAACAATGGATTAACTGGTTAAACTTCAAATAAATGTCTACAACTGATTTGAGATTTTAAAATATATATATTTGAAGCCAAATATAGGCCAAATTCTGGAAGTTAAAAAAATATTGAGGTGCTATTTTAAATAAGAAAGGTCAAGATTGTAATTTTACATATTAGAAAATTGAAAAACCCATGTGAGAATTTTTTTTTTTTTCAGATTTGACTAAATTTCACTTCATTTTCATTCTATTTTTATTTCACTCAATCAATAATAAGTTTTATAGCTCATTTAACAACTAAAAGGAATCATCAATAAAAAAAGAGCGTAAAGAAATATAAACTGCATCCTACTATTTAAATAGAGAAAAAAAAACTTTTAAAATCAGAATACCATCACAGATGTATTTCAAAAAGCAAGAACATTTTCAAATTACTTTTACAAATAGATCCGGATTGTTTTATCTCACTGGCAAAATGTTTCCATAACCTGACATCTTTAATTGAAATGTTCCCTCATCGCTGTTCTGACTAAAACTTCTGAATTTTTAAGGCTTTCTCTTTTTACAAAAATTTTACATGTTTATAAATTTATTTATAAATAGTTGGAAAATCATTTATGTAATACATGTAATATAATGTTAACATTATTACATAAATTCTATAATTTATATAAAATCACAAAAAAATTTCAGGAATTTTGTAAAAAAAAAAAAAAAGAAAAAAAAAGTAAAATTAATTGTATGAAATGTACATTTTTGTAAAATAATTTTTAAAATAAATTTAACAAAATTCATGCACATTTCGTAAGGCTTTAATCTAATTTTGTATGCATTTATTTTTACAAAAAATAACTATAAATTAATTGATAAAGTATAAAAATAATCTATGAATTAAAGTTATTGAAAACTTTACGTCTGAGTAGATATCATCTGCTCTGATGACGGTTCCTGTTTAAACAGGCAGTAATAAAGTTCTGGACTTTGGCCACAACTGATCCGAAGGGCTGCAGATGCAGACAGGAAGCTGGAATGTCTCGTTTATTAATCTCAGTGCAGGCATCAATCTTGATGAAATTTAAAGTTTTCTCTTGGAAGGTTTTCGACGAAACGTTAAAGGTAAAATTGGTTGCGTTGCTCTTCCCTGCCACAAAGATGCACTGATGAAGAAAAGACCCGGTGCACTTCGGGGTCCGCTCAGAATCGCCTCTGCATTCCTGAGGCGTTTCCCTGGCTCCCCTCAATATACGACAGGTTAAGAGGTTTGTGGGAAACTGGAGCGTTTGTTTCCCATCCGCATCTAGCTAATGGCTTCAGCTTAAGTGGTTCGGATGGATCCATAACACCACAGGGCCCCCTTCAGGGAAGAGTTTGTTTAGAGGAGGCAGCCTTTTGGGATTAAACCGCGATGGCACAAGTGAAGTTTCTCTTTCGTGACGTATTTCTCATTATCTCTTGTCTGCAGTGGTGAGGGTAGATGGAAGCCCCCAGCGCGACTCGCCTCCACCCGAAGTCTAAGGAAGAGGAGGAGGAAACGAATTGGAAGGGGGTGCCACGCAGAGAATGTAAAAACAAGACACTGATTCACAATTCAAGTGGCCACAGAAACACGTACAGAAACCCTCCAATGCGCTTGGGGCAGCCGACGGAGACTCCTCGCCCCGCATGTGGAGTCAAACTGTCATATAGCGTGCCTGGACACTGAATCTATGGCAATATCAAACAAGAACAAGTATAACGACATGCAACATAGTTTTTAGGAGCTGCCAGATTAACCTGTAGTTCCCTTTTAACGTCTCAGTTTTTAATTCCATGTTTATGCTTTTTTTTATTGTTTTTTTTTCTTTATTTCTTTGGAGGGCATTTTTTCTCCTCCTTTCTTTCTCTGTTGGCATCAGAGATACAAAAACAGCAGGGGTGCCATGAGCAAATCCCAGCTTTTTCTGGAATTTCTTCCTTCCCTTTCACTTAACGACCAATGTTAACGTCATTGTTTGAGAACGGCCACAAGGATTCATCCAAGTGACTCGTGTTTTGATGAGACTGCTCAGTAATTAACTCTTGTTTTTGAATAATTAGACAGCTCTTCCTGTGTGTAACAAGACATAAACTCCCTCTCTAGCAGTGCCTCCAGGGATTGTATTTTAGCAGCTTCGTGTTCATGATGTTTGCCTCATGTTTGTGTTTGTGCGGTTGTTTCATTCCGAGGCTTTAGTTACACGTCCGAATCAGCGGGCTGCCTTCGCTGGATGTGCAACGTGAGAGGAACATCTCTGGACTCAGCGCCGCTGCTGACTCACCGAGATGAGTCATCTGAAGGGAAACGGGAGGGGGAGGGAATCCATTTACAGAGCCAAAAAACAAACAAGCAAACAAAAAAGAATCACGACTGCTAATTAAACTACTTAAATGAGTTTGGGACTGGAAAGAAAAAAAAAAATCTAATCTGCAGGAGGAATCCCATCCACAATCATTCGTCGGTGAAATTGGGACAGCCCTCAGAGGAAGCCGGTACTTCCACCTCCACAAGCTCACTCCTACCGTAAAACACACAGCCTTACTTACACACAGCTTACCTGGGAGGCGGGTAGTAATTACCTCAGGGTTTTAGCTTCATTTACCCTCTGCTTGCAACACAATTTCTGCTGAAGCCTCAATGTGACATCATATTTTCATTTTCCAAGGCAGGACCGCCCGACATTTACTGCATTTCCCAACTGAAATCAAGCACTTAAGCACAGGCTTACATCTCAGACCTGGTGGTATCTTTTTTTATGGAATGCCCCTTTAATGTGCCCCCTTCCTGCTGCTTGAAGGATTGTAGAAGTGAGCTTAAATACCATGTAAAGGACACATACTGTAGCCGAGCTTGACTGCATTCATTGCTTACAGTGGCACTTAGATACTCAGGATTTAACTTGTTGTAGTATGACTGAGATTAAATGAGTATTTAGACAATTTAAAACGATGCAGAAATAAATACTTTGATTTGGTTGTTTACATCCTGTTGATGCAGTGCAAATTGTTGCACCAGATTCTTGCCAGTTCAACTAGTACCAGTAGTTTAACATAATGTGTTATATGAGCAGTTCGTTAATGGGAGACGGGTTATTGTTTACAAAGGGTGGAAGCTAATGCTGCGTTCACGACAAACGCGTTTTGAGCGTCAGCCATGTCTGGTTTACATTCAAAGCCTATGTGGACGCCCATTGAGAGCGCCGAGCTGCGCGGTTTAAAGCGCTTTGACCGTTTGAGGGGCGTCCAACACAATGCTGGTGTTGGAAAATCTGAACTTTCGCTGCCCAACGTGGAGCGTCAACCAATCAGAGACTTGGCTGTGTGACATAATGGCCTTTAGTTGGTGTCCTGCCAGGAGATCCAGGCACTGATGCGGGTCGTCAAACTACCATTGTCAGCGCCCAGCTGGCCTGTGAAACTCACAAAACTCTCAACTCCTCTAAATTATCTGGTAAATTCAAACACGCGGACACATTTTGTTGATTTCCATAAATAAAACCTAGACGGTGTTTCATCTGCCGTTGTTCAAAGTAACCAAGAGAGGCAGAGAAATTCAAGAAGCTCCAACACACGTCATATTTTGCCGTCACCGTTTTTGGTTCAATAGGAACAAAATGTTTATCATCTGACACTCCATTATGACTGCAGAAGCTTTCGCTACATAATAGTTTGGCATCACTCCCTCAATTTCATCAATTTCACAAACAGACGGAAAACAACGGCTCGTTCCAACTCTGGTCCAGCACGATTTTAGACTTTGAATGTATCCAGACGTGGCTGACGCTCAGATAGCTCTTGGCGTGAACGCTGCATAAGGGCCAGAAGCGCATGAGCGTTCAACGACGAGCTAAAGTCACAGCGCCATCTAGTGGCCTGGCATGACAACTACAGCTGACTCAAAGTGAGTTAGCATTACATTTCCCCAATCAACATCCGAAAAAAGCGGCAGTTTCCATGCAGCTGTCTTCTGTAAACTTATTGACCATTTACAATAAAATCTTGGTGGTTCACAATCAAACAGCCATTATTCTAACGGACTGCAAAACAGAAAGTGGCAATTAAGCTAAATCAAAAGAACAAGCTGATGAAAAAGTAGAGCAAGAAATGTAGTTTTAAAGAAGAAAGCTAATTTATTTACCATTTTGGGAATTGATTCACTCCAACTAACCTTTTGCGTAAATTACCACAAAGGTTATTCCTGGTTTCCTGAACATACTTCCCCTCTTCACAATGACAAACTGTCCGTCTAATCTTCGTCAAAGTTTTGTGAAAACTACTTGCCCCTTCAAGAGTTTGATTTCATTCCCAACCCTGTAGACCAAAGTAATCCTTCAAATAAAATCCGCCAGACAATAGAAACAAAAAGGTCTTTTCTCTTTTTGACAATCTGGAACACTTAATCTGGAATTACATAAGTGTGAGAAAAGTAATAACTGAAGACATCTATGAAAGCATGAAAGCATTTTCACTGACGTTTGAGCGCGTAAAGCTCACAAAAATATAGCATTGCCATGCCTAAACCCTGTAGCTTTAATGCATATTGATTTAACAAAGAGACAAAAATAGTAAAAAATCACTCTACTGACATTATTCCCAATTTTTCTTTTTTAAAAACGAAAAAAGTCTAGCTTGCTGAGTTGTACAAGTTACAGTAATGTCTACTTTGTTTACTGTGTTGGTGAGGAGAGCAGGTTTCAGCTAACCTATATGTAACAAAAGAATGTGTGCCTGTATGTAGACGTGGTATTTTTAGGTAAGAAAATATGTTTTATAGCATTAGAATATAAGTTGTAGAGACATGAATGAATAGTCTGATCAGATGATAGTTGTTGGATTGGCACAGATTTGTCTAGAAATAACCAGAATGCAAATGTTAGAAAAAAAATAATAAATCTGTGTGAAACTCTTTGACTTACAACACATTTTGCTTAGAGGGTCACTTTCCAACAATATCCAAGAAGATATTAGTTTTGTCATTTTATTCCAGAGAAAACCTTTAAGGAAACGAAAGATGTTTTTTTAGCTTGTTAGCGGAGCTTTTAGAGTTTAGTGATAGATAGGAAATGCCTCGCCGAGGGAAGAAAACGGTGAAAATGACTCATTACGTCCTGTGCAGCTCTGCATGGATCAATCACACGGCCACAAACACCCCAAGACAATTAAACTTTCTGGTCGCCTCACCTTTGATTCATGAATCAGTGCAGTGTAATAAATGAAAGCAAACAAAAGTCTGCTGTAGTTTGCAGCTCTGCAGCAGAAGTTGGTGTGAACACGTGACCACACACACACAGGAGTGTATGATTCACTCCTCTATTGAGAGCCGGAGTGATTCATCCTGATCCTGCGTGAGGGACCGGCATTAAAGCAGACTTCTCCACACTTCGTATGAGTGACCAGAAAGTTGATTTAAAGGGGGGAAAAAAACCACATTTTCTTCATCTCTATCCCCCCGCTGAGGTTCCATCAGCCCTCCAGCAGTGCACTCATCCTGCCTAAAGCTGACGTATTCCCCTTTCTCCAACAGATTGAGACGCTTTGTGAGAATGTACAGCCTGGGTAGAAACAGAAAAATATGCAAGACATGTTCAAAGGAATAGTTTTCATGAGGGATGCACAATATTATCAGCATGGTATCGGCCGATATTAGCTGCAAAATTTTAGATTGGACTTTTATTTTTTTTTATTTGTATAGCACATTTCAGCAGCAAGGCATTTCAAAGTGCTTTACATCATAACAAACATAAAAACACAAAGTCATGTAACATAGAATAAACAATCAAAACATTAATTTAGACGGCCGTCAAATTTATAACTTATCCATTTATCTAAATGTTTTGCTTTGTGCGGATCCTGATCTTTGACATACTTCCAGTCGTTTGATTTTATACTGTCTATTGGCTAATTTTTACTTATCAACAAAGAATTTCCTATCAATGTGAGGATTCTCCCTCACTATCCTCACTAAAAGAGGGGCTCTAGAAACACCTCTCTTGTAGAATTTAGTTGAAACAAATGAGCCTCTAACCCTCTGAGACTTTAGTCAAGTCCCAAAGGGTTGATAAATAAAAGGTGTTGTTTTTATATGATAAACCAGTGACAATGAAGCCTGCAGCACAGCGAGGTGTGTCAAATTTGCACTGTTTGAGTGTTGTCATTGTCTAACGGAGAGCAAATGAATACATTTCACAGGAAACATCCTGCAAGTTTAAAGTGTTACATTATTTTCAGCCTCCTTTTTAGCATTTGAATTTGGTAGCAGGCTAAGTTGATGAAGATAGTGCAGAATTTTAATACTGCACAGTAGAGAAAGCCATATAGTTTTGGTAAGTAGGTAGAGGGGGAAAAAATATTGGTATTGGTATCTGTAATTGGCCAAATGAGTTTTAGCATATTGAGCAAAAATCCAATATTGTGCATCCCTAGTATTCATGTTTGCCCCATTTCTGTAGGTCTGATTTGTTTTTCTCCTTTCATTTCCAGTTTATTAAGAGTCTCACCATCTTCAAATGAGCATTTTTTTTCAAAGTGAGCACTTATTAGATATAATATGATTGCACTCAAAGAGTGTACCACAGTTCAAGTGCCTGTGTACAGTGTCTAAGGTTTTTTGAGTTTAATTGTTACTTTAACTATGTTTTTATTTTGCATCTTTTTTTTTTCCCCATTTGTGTTTTTTATGTGCTTTCTTTTATATATTTTAGAACTAATGAAGGATTTTCATGAAGTCACAAACATGGAGCCTTGGAGACTCACGAAAACTGTAAAAACTTGGCAACATTATGGAGACTTACATTACAAACAGGTTGCCAATTAACACATACTGTATGTTAATATGATGTATTAGGGTCATGTAGCATTTTGAAAGCTTAAAACATGTTACCAGGTACTTTCACAAGGCTGTTTGTCAACAGAAATGAGCGCTACTGTACAGATTTAATGCATGTACAGTAGTTTTATCAAGTACCTCCATTATAGAGGCATCAAGATATGTAATCTGCAGCATAGTGATGTCTGTGGGGAGGCTCACTGTGAATCTCTGAGATTTTATTACTTGATACAAACACATCAGGACTTAGTCCCCCCACCCCAAAAAGCTGAATGTCCTATGTAGTTACCTACTAATGTAAAATGCATTGTGTAAATGTGAATTTCTTAGAGTTGATACGAGATAGAAAAACATGCTTTAAAATGGAAAAAAAAAAAAATAGAAATGTGTGCAGCGGTAATAAAACCACAATAAAAAGATTAAATTGCACCATTTGACTCGTTTGTGTTTGTTGTTAGCGTGATATTGTTTATGTCCAAATGCATAAATAGATCTGAGGTGACAGGTTTGTGACAGGTTGTTTCCTCCAAGTACTGCGATTTCCTCCTACGGTACAAAATATATATATATATTTAGGATAACTGGTTAATGTAGGTAAGATTTACCTGTTTGTCTCTGTAGTTGTGGTTCCATTGACATTTCAAAAATGAATTTGCTTAATATAAACATGCCAATTTTAGAAAAAAATTAAAAAGTTGATAATGTTTTTGGTGCTAGTGTGAGCTATTTAGTTTATTTTGCAAAATTGCAATGGAATAACTTTTTGTTCGTCGCACGAGTCACATGATCAACAAGCGGATGTTGCCACTGGTGTAAACCATGAAGAAGAAGACGACAGGAAGTAGTCGGAGCACAAAACTATCCCTGCACCTGAACCGCAGGAGAATAATCACATCTGTAACGCGGACCATGAGCGTGTAACACAAAAGTAATACAAACCTAAACCACACAAATACAAGACATACTCAGGTAATGCACAAATTACAAATTATACTAAATATTAAAGACATAAAAGCAAAGCCAGGGGAAGGGGAGGATGGAGATTCCCAGGTTCAGGTGGTGTATCTGAGTCGTCCAGAGGAGGAGAAGGTGAAGCAACAGTGTTTACTTTATTTCTAGTCATTTGGCAAATGTTTTGCCTAGATTTAACCGTTTAACCCGCAGTTTTAGTGCAACTCTCAGGAAGAGTGCCGCAGATGTCACGGTCGGCCAACCGGGTGACCCGTCAGCTCTTCAGTTCTCGAAACCACCAAATAAGCTCATAAACCGGCGAACAGCCAAAACCGCATATAAGGTAAAAAGGTCAGGCTCTTAGAACTACAGGAGGTTTCAAACTCCGCTCATTCATTTCAGAAAAAGCGCCAAGCCGCCAAATAAACAAAAGTAAACTGACCAATAACATTTAGGCTTTGGCGTGCCCATCCCCACAGATGTGCGCTACATACAAGATGTTTGGACACAAAAGATATTATTAATCCATAATTTTAAAACAGGGCTGGATAATAAAAAAATCCCAAATTTGCTATTTTTTAACTTAAAGGAAAATCTCAAGTACAGCTGTAGGCGCTCCTGCCCCGACTAATATCTGCTTCTGCTTCCACAGCATATATGAAATAAAGTATTGGTAAGTTATACCTAGTTTTATCCAACTGGGTAACTAATCTTCTGCAAGCCTTATCACCACTCTAAAAATAGAAATCTGTCTGTTTGACTCACTGGAAGATTCCCAGCTGTTCCTGCTCATCAACTACTGCACATCATTGAACAGTGAGACACAATATTTGCAGATGGAAAATATTTCATACAGTTGCCAAACCTCCAAGGAGACAATGTCCCAGCACATTCACTCCAAGGTCAGACGGAGGAACGCTCAGAGAAACTGCAACCTAAAAATAAACACAATGGTTTCCATGAGAAAAGAATGGAAGTATGAAGAAGAGTTGTTAAAATGCAGCTACGTCCCCGAGACGGATGGAATAAAGTGGATAAATGTGCATACTCGGTGTTTTACCAAAAGTAGTACTCAGTGTTTGCTGAAGTAAACATGGATGCTAACCATTTTGAAGTTGTTGTCCAATCGGAGCCAGGACATTAACAACTTTATCCTCGTTATCATCCGCCATCGTTGTTGGGGTTTTTTTTCCTGCTTGCAGGATGCAGATAAGTGACATTTTTTGAGCATCAATGACGTTAGATTCAGGACACATTTGAAAACGTCAGATACGTATCGGATATCCAAGCGGCCTGGGTCGCATTCGAAAAACCCAGAAACCCAACCTGTTGCTCAGAATGTCATAAAAAGATCAGATGCAGACACAAAAATCTGAATTGGGTCACTTTGGGTTGCAGTGTGAACACAGCCTAATACAGCAAAAATATTAGGCTGTATTATTGGAGGTGTTATGATTTGTTGAAGGTTGTCTATGACATGCATCTATTGTTGGTGTTCTTTTAAAAAAGATTTTGCAGTGCGCTCAAATGACAATGACCTGAAAACATTTTTTATTTGTATTTTGTGTGACTTTATTACACTGGATGTTAGGAAATCATGCAATGCTTCAGTAAACATTTGTCTAATTTGTCTTCTGACAGTACTGTCAAACTCCCAGTAAAACTGCTTTATTCATATTTGTATGCTTTTGTTTGGAAGTAAAGTTAGTCTGGAAGTGTGACTAAAATGTACCTCACATTTTAAATTATGGACAAAAATACCCCAGATACATTTCTGCGTCCAGCTATCCCCCAATACCGGTCGCTGCAGACTTAAGAAGCAAAGCCTGCGACGAGGTTTTCTACCTTCCTTCACATTTGCCTGCCCCAAAGTGCGAAGAGAGAATTTATCTTTGTTGGCTGTTCATGGTTTCTCTCCCTGCAATCTGCTAGTAGCAGCACTGATTCAGCTCATTACTCCTGTCTCTCTGGATTTGATGCAGAGCTGTGCAGGGCTGACACCGAGTGAAGCATTACGGCCTTCAAGGAGGGCGCGCTTTTTAGAAATTTTGTCCAAAATTTGCTTGTGCTGCAGATCTTCCTCAAGTCTCAAGATGGTGAAAACTTGCAGAAATACATAAATATACATTCAGACACAGCAGATATTTTTTCAGGCATGACTGACTGGAAACCTAATCATCTAAAAAGTGCAACATTATATATCTCCAGTGGTTTTCTTTAATATTAACTGTTAAGGGTGTTGGACTTTTTGCCACTTGGCTTCGCAAACAATTTGTAAAAACATTTAGCCAAAAACCATTCTGGTTTACTAACTCTTTACAGGCTACTTTTACAAATTATTATCGTTCAACACATGCTAAAAACCAAACCTCTATTTATTCTAAATGAATTCAGGATAAATGCCATTCTGGATCGTTTTTTGCAATTAAAAACGATTAAAAATGATAACCACAAGTTATCATTTTGTGGTGATAACTTGGCGATATTTCTAAGAACTTTTTATGATATTTGAGGTAATGTATGATGTTAAACTTGCCTTTTAATTAATCACCGTATCGATCACGCACTATATATGAAGAAAAGCTGAGGCAGCAGTCACTTAAACCCAGTGTCTGTGAGAAAAATTCGCAGTAAAAATCAGAAACAAAATGTGGGAATCTGTAGATTTTGTGTGAATCTTGTAGGAACTTTGCAGATTTGTTGAAAAACTGGAGCGAGTCTTGTGGGCTCATCTAAATTTCCTAATTTTTTATATCTGTTATAAGCTTTTATATGAATCTACTCATCTATTCATTCACCCATGGTTAAATTGTTTACTCACACTAATTTTTTTAACGTTTTCCCTTTCTTCTATTAAGTGCTTGTGGTACCCAGTTGCTCATAGCGCACTGTTCAGGAATCTGAAAAACCACCACTGCTACCATCTTCTGTTGGAGTTAAAGCCAGTTAACACCAGTTAACACTGGTTGTTTGATCAGACAGACTCAGCTCAGCTTTAAAACCAGTTCCATGTGGGTTTCGGATCCAGTTTGCCATCACTAATTTGGAAGTTTCTTTGTTTTGTTTTTTCTGTAGTGATCTGAGAAACGTTACCAAAACCACAACCAGTTTTGTGCTTCCTGTAAAACACAAGACCTCTGGCACTCTGGCTAGATTTAATTTCACACCTGACTGCTTCATGAAAGTATTTTTTACTTGGGTAATTTTTTCTATTTTCTGTGGAATCATTTCCATCCATCCATCCGTAGCCACTTCATGGTTTTCATGGCCATGTGGGCAGGTGCTCATCTGCAGCAGTCCGTCTGCATGAAGGGATAACTGCACATGCAAAACCTAAAGATCATCTAAGGATCATTAATAGGTAAAGTAGTCCAACATGCATGTTGTTGGAAAGTGGAAAGAAGAAAAAGTACCCAAAGAAAGGCGATGCATGAAAAACGGAAAGGGAGGACAAGCTGGAAAAAATCTCAAACCACTTTTGCTGGCAAATCTTTATCTTCTGCTTTCAGCACTTCTGTTCAGATCACAGTAAAACTTTAAACAGAAAAGTAAAATGAGCCTAAATATAAATCTTTATAGTGCTTTAAATTAAGTGAATAATTATTAAAGCATTTCCAGGAGGCAACAATGTGTGAAGAAACCAGGGATTATGAGCCTGGCGGGCCACCAGGTTTCATTTGTGCCACCGCCAGGCTTAGCATTGCTTGTTTATTTAAGCCTTTTAAAATGTTTGCATTTTTTAAGACCTTATAGTCGGTATTAGTTTTCCAATCTTTCAATAGCACGTAATTATCAAGTGATGTTTTCAAATTTCCTGTCAACTTTTAAAAATTTTAACTCAAAACGGCGACGAGTTGCTGGATGAATCCCAACCAAGTTTTCTGAGGGAAACAATGGAAACAACTGGCAACTTCATATTTGTTGTCTAACTGATGTAGTTAAATATTTTATTAGCTGGTATTTTTCAACATTTTTGAGCTATATTTAACAACTTTATTGTTGACAAACACAACCAGTTTCTATAATTAGAAACTGATAACTGGATCGTTGAAAACCACCTAAAAGCTTAACCAATCCCGTCTGTGGAATCTGTCAAAAGTCTCAGAAATTGAATTTGGACGTAAGAGGTTCGCACAAAAACATCCAAAATGCTTCGCTGGAGAAAGAAAAAGCGTCAAGCAAATAAAAATAAAACTCAGAAACCAGAAAGTATGAAGTGATGGAGCCGCTGCCAAACCGCAGTTAAAAGCAGAACCATATGTGACTCTCTAAAGGCAAAGACTGTGGTTCTCTACAATTTTATCACCACTTAAACTTCTTGGGGTCCAGGAGGCTCCCTGTCTGTGTCCGATTTATCTTCATCGATAACTGCTTCACAGGCACTAATTGGCATGATGTAAGGAAAGATCGAGAACAGTGCAGATGCACTTGTGGCGGTCTTGCATCAGTTTATGGGAAAATGCAGCACATTTTTTGGTGCTGAATAGTTTTTACCCCCCTCTGATTAATTTACATATGAGGTCCTGAATGCAACCAACAGACCAGGACTTACAGACAAAGTAGGATTTTAATTTGATCAGATGGAAGAAGGGGAAAAAAATCAAAACTCTTTTTTCTGTCACAGTGAATCAAGATTTTGTCGTAGCAGATGAAAGCCATGAAAGGATGAAAGGAAACAGGCAACAATCTGAAACCTGTTTTGTGCACAGCAGATATATTTAATACAGAATAAAGGTTTCCAAAAATACTCACAGCCAGCTTTGCTTGCAGAGAATTTCACGTCCTGTTTGTTTTACTAGATGTTTATCAGAGATCTAAAACAATTACTACTCATTGAAACACATGGATCACAAACAGGAAGTCGTTTTGAACTTTATCCAGCAGGGCCATCAGGCTTCATCAGCACATTCTGCACAAAGCTTTGTTCAAATGGAACATATCTAATCAGCTGAAGGTGTTCCTGAAGTAAAAGTTCATCTGCAAACAGAGCAATATATTTATCAGATTTAGATAAAGCTGAGAATGTCGTCATAATGGGCAGGGATTGCATTGCTTTGGTGTGGAGTGCTTGATACAACATCCTCAAACTACTTTTCTTGCGTGATAATGACTAATAATTACTGGAGACCATTGGTCACATAATTGCACAATTTCATTTATTGAAAATAAATTAGCTTAATGTAAACACGGCAATTAAAAAAAAAACTAATTTTTCTATAAGGATGAGGTGGTTTTTCATTGTTTTAAAACTGGTTTATTTCACAAAACTGTAATGGAAACACTTTTTTGCATCGCACAAGTCAGATGATCAACAACCGGATGTTGGCACTGGCGCAAACCACGAAGAAGACGATGACAGGAAGCAGATCGAGGCTCATCCAGCGGAATGTTTTCTAACCACACACGTGATTTTAATTACGTTTCTTATTTAATGGAAACACCGCAGCTGCGACATTGTGTTTTGGAATATTGACAAAATTTTGCGAACATTTGTAATGGAAACTCAGCTACTCAGAAAATGGAAATTAGTGTGTCTTTTTTGTTTTACTTTCTATTTTAAGTCCTGAAACGATTTGGAATGGAAACAAAGCTCATGACAGATGTTGCACGATGTGCCTCTGATCTAAATTTAAAATGCAACCAAAATGAACTTGAAATCAACTTTTTAAAGAGGATTATTTATTTGATAAATGCCACTTTGAAAACATTCAGAGTGACTTGTTGCATGAGAATGTTGTGAGAAAAAACAAAAACTTCAATACTGGTTAAACATTAAAGCATATGTGCACAAAATGTTTTGGACAGCAACCTCAGTTGGGCAATCTTCATCTGTAAGCAATGTGGGCTGACATTGGATGTTTGGATGTTTTTAGGGAGGATAAAGGCAACGTGTGAGCATGTTTAACCAGGCTTTCTGTGTAGGAACCGCTCATGTTTGTGTGGAAATACCTGACAGATAAACATACAAGACGTCAGGGTAAATATACAGCATGCAACCCAAACAGCTGCCGTCAAAACAAGAAAAGGAGCCGTTTCTGCAGATATCTGTCCGATCTCATCAGCGTTCTCCCTCGAGTTGCTGCAGGACGAGGAATCTACGTGTGAGAGCTGGCAGCAGGCCACGAATACCAGCTCTGCACCGTGTTTGGGGCACATGAGGAAACCATTCAGCACAGCAGCAGTTAACACATAAGCACATAAAACCGTCCAGCCAGGCCTATTCTACTCGAATGCATTAATAAGAGGGGGATTTATGAATAAAGACAGCAGAATTAATGAAGAGCACTAGTCAAACCGACAGAGCTGGAGATAGAAAATGATAAGAAATTGACATATGAAAGAAAGAAACCAGCTGCGGAGCCTCGTTCTCCAACACCTCATTCTGGCAGACAAGTAGAGTGAGACACCCTCCAGCAAAGCCTTATCAGTCAGACTTATTGTAATTTATTGTTCTGCACTTGTTGCTGTGGGACTTTTAATGCATTTCATCTGGAGGAAGAAAAAAAAAAAAAAGAGTAGGAATTATAGAGAAACGCTTTGTTGTCTTTGCCTAGAAATCTGACTCTCAGAGCAGCAATACATTTACCTTCTTTATGTTCTGTAGAAGCCCATAAATCAAATAATCATTTAGGCAGAATGTCGGCCTGTTATCTTATAATAGAAAAGATAAGCAATCTTGTTTTTCACAATTAACTACAAGAGGATCAATAAGTTTTAGACCTTTAAAAGGATCCAGGATTAGTTGCAACAATAGATTTTACTTGTTTTAGATGTAAAAAACAACTTTTTAAAAACAAATTTTTTTCAACGCTACAATTAAGTTGGTAGAAGTAAAAGTGAAACCAGCTTCATGCTGCAGGCAGCTTCGGTTTTATGTCTATTACAATGAGAAAGGATATTTTGTTTAAGTGTAAAAAAATCGGAAATTGGGTCATTTCTGTGATACACACAGAAATAAATTAATCAGAGAAGAAACGCCTTTGGTGGCACACGAAAAGTAAATAATTCACCAAGAAAGGCTGCTCTCAAAAACGTTATTACAAGCTTGTGAAGAGAAACAATGTGCTGACACTTCAAAGCATACTTTGTGATTATCATTTCTTAGAAGACATTAAATAATTAAAACCGGAGAAAACAGCTTGTTAAGTCGTCACATATTTCATGTGACATATAGAAATATAACACTGAAATATTTACCCTCCCCTGCTGCCTGCTGCTTGGAATTTGTTATGACATTGACAGGAAAATGAATTTATCTCCCGAAGTGGATAAAACGTTTTATGAGCTGCAAAGTGCAAAATACAAACTCAATCTTTAAAAGTATTCACTTTTTTCAGTGTGCACCATTGCAACAACACATTCCAGTTTATTTTACTGGGATGCTATGCAATGGAATAGACCATAATTGTGAAATGGAGTGACTGTGATGGACAGTTTTCAAATTATTTTAACGAAAATCTTTTTTAAAAATGTGGCATGTCTTTGTATTTAGTGTAAAAATATGTTTGAAAAATATTCGTGCCATCTCTGCACATCAAGTTGACATTTTTACATGTTCTTCTTTCTTCTCTGTGTTGCATTACATAAAATCCCAGTCGAATAATATTCGCCTAGTGGATGTAATAGACATTATATTGACGCTTTGCTGCTACGTCACTTAATCATTCGAGGAGCCGTGAGGGACGGGAGTATTGAACTGAAATTGTTTTCCAAAGTTGCCAGTTTATTCGTGGTTTCTACTTGTTTGAGTCGAGCTAATCTGTCTGTGAACGTAACACACCTGGTTGTTACGTTGGCGACAGCTAGCTTAGAAACCGACCCGAACCTCCTCCCTCCTGACGTGTTGATCAAATTATCGACTTTGCCTGAATTCACACCAAATGATTTGTGTCACTATGCCATAAACAGTTTCCTTTGACACCGGAGCGGCATTAAACTGAACACGAGATGCTAACCAGTATGTTCCGAACATGCTAGGCTACATGACGGTGCGGCACTGTCTCCATGGTTACCAACGGTTAAGCACGTACCTTTTCCATATCGCGACGTTTGATCTTTCTAATCACATATAACGTTGATCTTCTTACCTTGTAAAAAGCGTTTGTTGCAAATCCACGGTTACACCGAGGGCTGCGAGTCATTATGATTGATGGCTGCGATCCATCGCCGCTGTATCTTTGCATTTTAAAAGTTATACAACAAAATGACAAGTTTGGTTTTCATCCTGTGACCGTTTTTAGAGTGAAATCAACTGAATTTAGGCCATATTAGGTTACAGAAATCTGTTTTTAGTCTAGTTTTAAAGCAGCGCATTGGTTGTCAAGGCTGTTAGAATCTAAATCCTCAATTAAGTAAAATTATTTAATATATATTTTTTTACATTACTATGATTTTTCATTATGTTTAATGTTGAAACGAATCTATTTGACTTTTCCTAATCACTGCCTTAACAACATTTCTTGTATGTAATTAGACCCTCCAATCTAACCCTTTGGCAAACCTTTCTTTTGACGTTTTTGACGTCATTTACCAATAAATCAGCAGGACAAAGAGCTCTTACATCACTCACATTAATCTGCTGGCCATAAATTAGTGCTGATCTTTCTACTACATTGACATCAGTCCTTGCTTTCTATCCTTCTCTTAACAAAACAGACTAACGCTTAGGGATGATTACTTTGAGATCAGTGAACAATCAGGCTTTGCTCATTAGCCTGCAAATCCCCGCATTTAATGGACCGTTGGTCTCTGCAATAATACTGAGAGCAGTTGTGTTTTCTGTCCTTGCAAAGAGGATGCTGCAGCTACAGTGGCCACATGGTTTCAGCTCTATGCCCCATGAATACTGAATATCCAGGGGATGCATGGAAAGAATTGATGTGGAACAGAAGAGTTTCCAATTAGTAAAAGAAACCGAGACAAGATGATAATAAAGAGGACGAGTGAGTGTTTTTTGAGCTGTAATGGGTAGACAAAGCCAACAAGTAGCTTCTTCCTTTTTGCCATAGAGTATTCTCGGTGGGCTGCAACATCTGGACAGTTTGCATGCATGTGTGTGTGTGTGTGTGACATGGAGAAGAGAGGTTGATGTGCCTCCAAACACACCTTAGAACTGCAAAGACTCCTAGAAATCAGCTTTGAGATAAAGCTACACTGCAAAAGCGCAAAATATATCTTAGCAAACTTGAAATAAGCCAAAACTAATTTACAAGTAACATTTTATCAAGATATAGAGGCTTGTTTTAAGTAAATAATTCCTTAATATTGATGAAAAGTTCTTGTACCATTGGCAGATCTTTTAACTTAAAACAAGACATCTTTAACATCGTATAACTTAATTTGTCTGCCACTTTCTCATCAAATATTAAACCTTTAGACCTAAGTTTCAAATCTCCACCTGAATATTTTTGCTTATTTTAGTTGTACGCAGGTCTTTAAATGTCCTGAGAGTAAATATATTTTGCCCATTTCTCTGAAACAACTGGAACTTTCAACATCAAGCAAGTTATTTTTGCAATTTACTGTCTATTTAAAGACAGATTAATTTCGCTCCCTGCTATGGCGGGAGTGAAATTAATCTATATCCTGCTGAAAAGTTACTACTTTTAAGTTAGTTTTTCTTTTATTTCAAGTGTACTAATATAAACAGACCAAAATTACTTGGTAAGAATTTGCGTTTTTGCAGTGCACAACACTCAAAATACCAAACCGTATTTTCAAAATAATTTAAAAAGAGGTAAAAGGCCTAATCAAATCATGTATTGAATTCTCTATCCTTTTGTTATTGTCCTGGTTACATCTAACCTTCTTTTGACCTTCTTGTTTGAAGAAATTACAGAGAAAATGAAGCATCTTAGATCAAGTAAGCTTTGTTCTGTCTCTCAACCTTTGCACTTCTATCTACTCTAGATCCTTATTTAATCTCTCTTCGATCCTCTCCGTCTTTCTCATATATTTAGCTCTTCTCCTCTTCCCAACCCTCAATCGGCTATAATTATATACCTTGGCGAAGTAAATATTTCAGTGAAAAGGCTTTAGCATGTCGCTGTGACAAAAATACCACATCTCAGCTCGTGCTGGAAGCTCCGTCATTAAACTTTGAACGGTTGACTTTCTCAGAAAATGAACCCTGTTGACTTGCGCCACTGTGAAGCTGACATTTAAGGCAAAGACTCAAAAGCAATTGAACGGATCATCCTGACATTTGTCACGGCATAATTTATCGTCCAGTTTGAACCTTGGAGCTTTCCCTCTGCTTTCATGTTTTCTTTGTGCATTCTTAATGTAACGTACTTTGGCTACATTTACACCTAAAATACTTTTATTTTATTCTGTTGGGATTACTGATAAGCCGACACTCGCAAGTGAGAAGGACAGTACTCACTTATGTTAGCTTTGGAGAAGCTAGAGACTAGCATTAGGTTACCATTGGATTGCCTATTCCCTCTGCTGTCCATTAGCATAGTTACACTAGCATTAACCTTGGATAGGCTAACAGTTAGCATGCCTGGACTGGTTATCCATTGCATTGCCTTTAGCACATATAAGCTAGCTATATCTTTGGATAGATTAACAAATAGTGGTCACTCATTGAACTGCATGTTCCCTCTGCTGTCCATGCTAATGTTAGCTTGAGCTTTGGATGGGCTAACAGCTAGCAAGCTTGTGCAGGTCACCTTCTTGTTTCTCTAAGGAAAACTTTATCAACAAAAATGGTCTGTAAGCGACATACATTAGATGCATTTATATATTTTCCTCTGGCAGAGTTAACAGTAATCCACTGTGAAATCAAACATAAACATACTTCATATACACAGCATTGTATGTGAAACTGAAGTTGTTTTTTCACTGCAGTATTAAAGTTGGCGATGTCACATTACCTTTCACTACTTTGAGCATTTTTAATTCGCTTTATACTTTTGAGTCGTTATCAGATTTCTGAACACACCAATATGGATCTTTACTGAACTTTCATTGTGAAGCTTTATATGTTATCAAAACGGGTTCTGGTAAAAACGACTATCAACGCCCCTGGAGAGGAAATTACTTGGCAAATGAGGTAAAGTTTGATTGATATTTTTACTGGGAAAAGTTAATAGATTGCGTGGAAAAGATCCTCCGTATTTCTTGTTAGTTTGAAGCCGGACGCAGCTGGAGATTTTGTTGCTGAAAGGCTCAATTTTGTTATCTGGCTAAATGACAATGTTTAAGTTACAGTTCCTATAATATTTAGCAAACACTACAGATTTATGCTCGTTACGGTGACAAACAAAACGCTTGTTCCTCCTAAATTCCCAATGTGATGGCTGTGATGAACTACTTCTTCTAAAGCGTGAACTTGTACATCGTTGTAGTAAGTATGTAGAGCAGTATTACCAACTGAAATACTGCTGATGGAGTCATTTATAGAGGACCTGCTACTTAGAGCAGCAAAAAAAGGTCTGAGTACTTACAGTTAATCGATCTAAAAGTGTGGTCAGGTCATAAATGAACATTAAAAACCTGTCCCTGCATGAAGGAAAATAAAAAAAATGCCACACATGCATTTTAACTGACCATTTAGAGAACATCTAATAGATCTGACACATCTAATGGACAATTACCTCTACTGTATAAAACCACAGACCAACCACAGCGGCTTTTATTGTTCTGAAAAGTCATTGGCAATGCCGGATTTCACAACTCACTTGGCTTGTGCATGCATTGTAAATAAAAAAGCTTTATTTTCCCACTAAAATATTTGTCTGACCAAGCTCTCTTTGCTGACTTTTTAATGAGAAATAAAGTGGTGATTAAACATCAGGATCCGTAATAACAGAGAGACGAGAGAGAAAAATGTTTCACCACTTCATGGAAATGTTTTTCTTGAGAGGAAAGTCTCACACCCTTGCGTCTTATGCAGAAACAAGACGTTACACTCAGTGGACACCCACATACTGTAAGATCATGAACCCTGGAGCACCGGCGCAAAGGTGCAGTCATCAATCAGAACCGTGCAGTCGTGAGGAAGAGGGAGTGTTGGGAGGCAGTGGGACTCTACAACCTTCCCTGAAACCTCGCAGGATATCTTCCTCGACCGACAGTATTTATAGCCTGCTACTTCTCCAAAAGTCATAAGTGTCTTTGTCTGCTCACCACATGCTGCTCTGCACAGACCTGGAGAGATCAGGTAACAGTAAGCGCTGCTTTGTGACAGATAATGAATGTTTCAAGGTACGGTGTAAAGAGGATAATACGGATTGTGGGTGCAGAAGTCTGAAAACTTGACACACATTGTGTCATGTTAACTCCCAGATGAGGTCATCAATCAGTGCAACAGAGCAAGGCGGCCTGACAGCTGCTAATTCAGAGGGAGGAATGAAGGGATAGGTTAACAAAGAATAAGACTTGGTTGCGAGTCTAACTGAGCAGAAAGCGGAAGATTATTCTGTCTTTTCTCGTATTCTCTTTTTCCGGCTTTGTGCGTCTCATTTTCTGCTCCTCGCCTCCTACCTCTCTCAGCCTTTTCCTTTTCAGGCCTTATCAACACATCTGTCTGGGGAAGTTAGTGTTCCCATTCATTTTTTACACCATGTTTTCCCAAAGAGTCACTAGATCCCCAAAGAGCCCCGCTGGCTCGGTGGTTCTCCTCAGGCTTCCCTGAGAAAAATCTGTGTAACTAAAACCCCCGGACAAACCACAGCCACATATTAACCTGCAGAGACTCTCTGGACGGAGCCGGTCAGACAAAAACCTGCGTTGTTACCGTCTGACAGCTAATGAGACGAGGACACGGTGCGGTGGGTTTCACTGGCGCATAGCTTCACATGAACAGGTTGATCTATAAATAAAATCAACGAGCATATGTTCGAGTCACACTGCCCTGTTAAAGTTTGTCACTTTGTGGGCTCTCTTAAACATAAACTATCTGTAACAGATGGAAAGTTAATACAGGAAATCTGCTCAGGAAACTGCACTGCTGAAGGTTTTTGTATTTTGCCATGCGGACATGTCCAGATGTCTGGAGAGTCTGAGATATCAATGGATTTGTTGCTCATACCAACAGTTTTCTGCAAATAGCAATAACAAAAAAAAAAACTACTAGAGCCAATGTCCTTTATTGACGATCACTGTCAGATAAACTGTGTCTTGCATCACTTCCTTTAAGGAACATGCTGGTGTTGTTTTTGAAGAGGATTTAATACAAAAAAGTCTGAACCTGAAAGAGACACAACACAGAAAAATACTAAACAAAACATACTGTGGTCGATACATACTTTGAAAAGATACGATGGTTTGTGTGGTTCATTTAAACTTGGATTTGCCCGTAATAAAGTTAGACAAGTTTGGACATGTTGCTGGCCAAGATAAATGTAGATTTCAATAGAATGAATAGACAATAAAATAAAATATTTGATTTTCTTTTAATAAAAACAATTCCTGCTGGCGCAGGCTCGGAGCCCCAAAAATACAACCAAACTTAACACAGGAGAGTTTGAAAGGCAAACCTCAAACCCAAGTAATCACATCTAAATAAAGCTGCAACTCTTCCAGATTCGATTTGATTCCGATTATTAGGGTCATAATTCAATTAACCAATGTTTCAATTCATTCAAACACTCTTGAGATTCTGTTTAAATTATGTGACTGATGAGAGGAAAGACATAGTAAACAAATAACTGCAACTTAAACGTATTTAAAAATTCAGCATTTTGAATTGATTCCGGATTTCTAGGACTAGAAAACGTGTTTTTTTTCTGCACGACTTGGGAAAGTTCGTAGATGCACGTGTAAAAGCTCTCGCGTTGGCCCACGTGAATCCATTCACCTTTTTGATTGAAGCGCTGCTGCAAAAACTGGATCAAGTTCTCATTTCTTCTCCCTTTTCTCTCGGACTTCGCAGCTTTTCCTTGTCTTGTCGGTGGCAGAAAAGCAAAACTGTTCTGCTGACCGGATGCCGACAGTTAGCATAGAAAAACACCTTCAGTTTATTTTATAACAACCATTAAATTATATTGTTAAGCTGTGCAAAGAGAGTGCCATTAGACTGGTCTTATTGCAGTAAAAGCTGTGATGCATGTGACCAAACAGCAGCTTGTTAGCTTTATGATTGGTGGTATGGGCAACAATCTAAAATGCTAAATCGTATAACGCAGGCTTCACAAACCACAGACATTTACTGCAAACAATGTCATGGAGGTTAGGTTGCAGAAACTCTTGAGTGGGGTCATCCAAACCCAGAATATGAAACTCCCTACAGAAAAGGCCACAGCCAAGATTAATACCTCAGCTCCAGTTGTTGTGAAGCAACAGCAAAAACAGTGAAACAACGGCAACAATCATTCTGTGACCTTATCAGTGTCTCGCATTAATTTGGGGGAAGGTTGGACCCATTTTTCTTTTACAGTGTTTGTAAAGGCCATTAAGGTTTGTGGGTGTTTGTTTATGCATCCTGAAAGTGACTTTTATTAAAACATTGACAACATTAGAAGCATTTCTTTTTTGTCAGCCACCCTTTTGTTAATTTGATGCTGTGTATGAGATTATTTTCGAAGTTTCTGACCCAATTTTAATGACTAGCTTGATTCAAACACTGCAAGATCCACTAGAAATACATCCTCAACATCTAAAATGCTGAATGCAAAATGTTATTTCAGCCTTTTTTAACCTTTATTTTACCAAGCAATATTTATGCATCTCACTCTGACCTGTAGTCTGCAATCTAAGTCATGATTTTGCAGAACTTTGCACTGTTACAAGCATAAAACAAACGTTTTTTTTCCTTTATCTGAAGGATTATTAAAGATGTGACAACAAGGTACGACAGGCACTGATGTCGTCGGAGCAACAACCCAAACAATGAGCAAAGGAAATCAGAAGTAAGACCGACGAGTCACAGGTGACGTAATTAGCAAATTAGGTCCAGGTGTGAGAGAAAAGCAGAAGTTAAACTGATTGAAACTGAAGCCAAGAGCCACAACAGAGAAACCAAAGACGAGACATAAACAGAAGATGACATGAGGAACTAATAAATGAACACACATCTCACACACACACCACATCCACACGACACATTTCAGATTAAGACATTTCAGTTAAAGACAAGGACAATCGTAAAGTCATGTGCTTTTAATAGATGAGATGAAAGACCACAGAACGGGTAGATTAGACCAAAAGATTAAGATAACCCAGAGTTTATGATTGTTGTTTACTTTTATCTTAGCAAAGATGCCAGACATTGTTGAGAAGTTTTAAAGTTGTGCAAGAGAAAATGTTTGAATAATGCAAATCTAAACAAGAAAACTGATTCAAAGACTAAGCATGGGATTATTTTTGAAGGTCCTCAACCGTAGTGGCTAACTTTTGAGTGGTCTGTAACTGTAGTAAGTATTTTACCAGCAGGTAAAAAGCCGTGCACTCCATTCTGCAGAGCATTTAGAGGTAATTTATATTCAGAGCAAACTTCAATAACATTATGTGCTAAGAGCACCATAATGCCTCACTAATGTACAACATCCCTGTAACATTAACATGTCACTGTCTGGCTTTAAATACGCCCGTGTGGAGACGGGTGGCTTAATGCACTAAAGAGTTGCGCTGCCCAGTGAGAGCGGCAAGTCCGGGTTTTACAACGCTCCTCGACATTAAAAATGATGTGACTCATTTAGGAGCACGTCCGCTGAAAGACGAGTTAATGCATCAGGCGGATCAAAAACAAAAGACCTGAGCTCCGGCCTGTGCCTCCGTCCAAAAGTTGACGTGTTCGTTATAAAGATCTCTCTCAGACGCGTTTGCTTCTTTGGATAGTCCACCGTCTCTGTGGGCATAAATGCAAATAGTGCATTAATGAGTTTGGATGAAAGCACAAAGCTCTATTTCTATGGGTAATGAGCCCGTTGATAGCGAAGATAAGAGTGTTACTTAAGCAAACTGCACTCTGTGCCTGGCGTCGCTCAGATGTTTGTATTAGTGCCGGGCTATAGTTAGCACTGAAAAGGTCGCAGAGGATTTGGTGTAATAAGTGTCATAAATTTTAACCGTCTAAAGTCCGACCACATGTGCAAACCAATAAAGTACGAGCTTCCCGACGTCTTTTTTTAATAACCGCCAACCTCAGCCGACCAGCATGTGTGGAACATATTTGGAAAACTCAGCGGTCTTCACCGGTTTTCTTTCTTCTGCGGGAAAAAAGTTGGATACGAGCAAAAAAATGTAAAGGTTAACATTAAAAAGAGAGATCTTCTGTCTTATCGTTTTAAATTTAAGGTTGTAGGAGAAACTATTGATTTGTTTGTTTGTCTTTCAGTAATCATTACAACATCTTCAGATCAGATGTGAGAAAATATTTCATTCAACAGAAAGAAAATAATAATAATAATAATAATCCAAATTTGGTGATTAATTACACTGATAATCTTGTTAAGCATACTTTATCCTTCCACTCAACTTTCCAGTAGATATCATTGGATAAAACTTGGATTATTTCTCTAATTTTCCATAATATTGGAGGCCATAACTTGGCTTTTTTTTTCTTTTCTTTGTTATATTCCAATTTTATGATTAACTGTACACTATAAATTATAATGAAAGTAAAGAGAGATAAATGATGAAAATGTGTCACTTTGCGTGTGATGACTATTCTGTGTATAAGGTCCCATTTTATACTGAATTACTGAAATAGAAGGTCAATTTTCAGATTATATTTTAATTTATTTAGAGGTTTCTGTCCTCTAAATACATTAAAATATTATTAATTTTTTAATTTATTAAAAAATTTATTTTAAAAATGTAATAAATTTTTATTAAATTGTTAATTGACACATTTCAGACAATTAAGTAAGTTAAATGTTTTTCTGTGAAATGTGTTTGGATTAGGACATTTCACCTTTTATGTATAACGCTTTCAACATTGTCTTATAATCAAATATTTCTCTAAAATATCTAATTCTACATGTTTTTTTTTTCTATTTCAACACCATTAATTATTTTGTTTTGCAATAATCTGATGGTAATTCATTGCTAAAACATTTATTGCTAAAAAGTTACTTTTGTAAGTTAGTTTTGTCTTATTTCAAGTCTGCTGAGATATTTTCATTATAAACTTTACAAACATTCTTGGTAAGATTTTGTGTTTTTGCAGTGCTGTAATGTTTGGATGTGAAATATCCATGAATGTGGCTGCAGAACAGGTTTTCACTTACAAAACAAAAAGTAGAGTGTTTGTCATTAGTATTTAGTTTATTGTTGCATTAAATAAAAGTGGGGGGGAAAAAACTCTTTTGTTCAAAGGTAGAATGGTCTAAACCTGCCTGGATGCAATTTCCAAGATAAATAGTTTCCATTTAACAGAAAAGGCAATCTCGTTGAAAACATTCACTGGATTAGATTAGCTTTGGGTCACTCAACGCTTTTCCTAACCACAGTCCTTTCAACTGGTTTGGAGGTGGATTCCTGTTTTCACAGCATGTCAGAAAACACCCAAAATCTCACAAAGAACTTCGAAAACAAGAATTTACTAGGAAAGACGAAGAAGAAAACATGGCCACCAGTTGTTGAGGGAATGTACAGATGTTTTGTTTTTCAATAAAAACTTTAACTTTCCCTCCACTACCTCTTGTTTTTCATGTTTCTGAATATTTACTCTTTGCTTAATCTTGAAAGAAAGAGAGAAATGTTCTTTTTGGTGCAGCAGAGTCATCTCACATTAGCACAACATGCCACCCAGCGACGAAAGGTCACACTCCTGTGAAACTTTACATGACACGTCTCGCCTGTGTTTAGATAGTTGGAGCAACAGTGGATGTCTGGATGGACTGACATGAGAAGAAAACCTCACAGCAGGTGTTTCAGCTCTGCTGGGGAAGACAGAAACTAAACCGAGTTAAGAGCTAACCGCAGACGCCGAGTTACACCACAACTTCTCTCTCCCAAGCAGATTCTGAGATCTTCCAGGCCTCGCTTTTAATATTGTTATTTCTAGAAAAATGTATTCAATTCCCTTAAACCTCTACCACTATGATGTTAAGTGACAAACCAACACAAAGCAGGGCATATCGAAAGAAAGGAATGTGGAGGGACAGTGGAGACAGAAAAGACAACAAAAAAAAAGTTTTTCTTTTTCTTCGCAAAACAGCTCAAGCCTCGCCTCTAAATAAATTAAAATATAATCTGAAAATTGACCTTCTTTTTCAGTAATTCAGTTTCGGTCCTGAATTTTTCTGCCATAATTCGAGAGCTCACATTTTCAGTTTGAAAGCAGAATTTCAAGTCTTTTGAATATCTCAGCAGACTTGAAATAAGACAAAACTAACTTACAAAAGTAACTTTTTAGCAATAAATGTTTTAGCAATGAATTACCATCAGATTATTGCAAAACAAAATAATTAATGGTGTTGAAATAGAAAAAAAAAACATGTAGAATTAGATATTTTAGAGAAATATTTGATTATAGACAATGTTGAAAGCGTTATACATAAAAGGTGAAATGTCCTAATCCAAACACATTTCACAGAAAAACATTTAACTTGCTTAATTGTCTGAAATGTGTCAATTAACAATTTAATAAAAATGTATTACATTTTTAAAATAAATGTATTAAAAATTTATTTCATAATTAAAAAATTAATAATATTTTAATTTAGTTAGAGGACAGAAACCTCTAAATAAATTAAAATATAATCTGAAAATTGAACTATGACGTTCACGCTGAAGAGAAGATGGAAGTTCTTCCAGTAAAAGTAAAAAACCTAGACAGGACAAGGTACTAATGGACTCAGCAACAGAATTAGCAACGGACTCAGCAACGGACTCAACAACAGACTCAGCAACAGACTCAGCAACGGATTCAGCAACAGACTCAACAACAGACTCAGCAACAGACTCAGCAACGGATTCAGCAACAGACTCAACAACAGACTCAGCAACAGACTCAGCAACGGATTCAGCAACAGACTCAGCAACAGAATTAGCAACGGACTCAGCAACAGAATTAGCAACGGACTCAGCAACGGACTCAGCAACAAACTCAGCAACGGACTCAGCAACAGACTCAGCAACGGATTCAGCAACAGACTCAGCAACAGAATTAGCAACGGACTCAGCAACAGACTCAGCAACGGACTCAGCAACAGACTCAGCAACGGACTCAGCAATGGACTCAGCAACAGACTCAGCAACGGATTCAGCAACAGACTCAGCAACAGACTCAGCAACGGATTCAGCAACGGATTCAGCAACAGACTCAACAACAGGCTCAGCAACAGACTCAACAACAGACTAAGCAACGGACTCAGCAACGGACTCAGCAACGGACTCAGCAACACGGTTTCTCTGGGTTGCGATCAAGATGTCTCATCAATGTCAGCAGCATTTTTTCGCAGCCTCCGTTGTTCGTTCCTGTTGCCGACTAATTCCAAGTCTCCATTAGATGACAGGATCGCGCCTCAGACTTCTTTTCTAAATAAAAGTCTTTTGGTTTTTTTAAAGATAAAAGAACAAGCATACAAGAGAAAACGGCTCGTTTTGTCTTCAGGGTTACATTTCCATTAATCAAATTTATTTTTACAGTTTCAGTTTGAGCAACTGCATGGCCAATGGAAAGGCAGCTACTCGGTTGCACGGCTTGCTTGAAAGGCGGCAAAGAGGCTGGAGGTCATTTTCTCACTGCGGACGAGCTCTCAGCCCTTTCTGAGGGGGGAAACGCGCCGGCGTGGAATGGAAAGCTTTTTAAAAGCCTGTGAATAAAAGCTTTGACATCCCCTCTGCCCCGTATCCCAACAGCCGTCCCCATCTTCTGTTTCCTGCAGCCACCATCGCCCCACCGTTTCCATCAGGGCATGTTGAGACGCAGCGAACACAATTAGGCCTGGTGTAATGAAATCACACGGCTCTGGTTAATGGAGATGCTGGTGAACAGGGTCACTGATTGTGTTTGTTAGTGTGCGTGCAGCTGGATGAACCCGCCGCCTCGTCTTCCCCAATAAAACACAGATGACAGATTAAACTCGGATCCCCATGTTGTGTGTACATCCTCATAAAAAACCTCCTTGCTCTGTCCAACTCATTTCAAGTCAAGAATGCTCTTAAAGGGCCGGTTGTGCCAGAATGTATTAATAAAACCGGTTGACAAACTGTTAAAATTTCAACAAATTCTTAAAATTAAATAACCGTATTTAACCTCCAGGATTTTATGACACATTTTGTGATTTTTTGCAATAAAAATCCAAGTGTTTGTAGTTCTAATTTGGAAATATTTGCGATATTTGCACTTATTTATGATAGTAAATGTGACTTTTCATTATTTATGGACTGTAACCTGACATCACTTAAGGCTGAGGCAGCTGTTTAGTACAAGCAAGAAAGTTTTTGATATTTTTTGAAAATAATCTGCAATAAACTCCCAGTTAGGTATCAGCACAAAAATGTTTTGCGTGAATTTCCATGATAATTCTCAAGAAACTGGAGGGACTGACTGATTTAATTTGGCAGTAAACAGCTAAAAACTGCATTGATTTGACTGATAAATTGATATTTAAACACACTTAGTGTTTATTCTAGAATCTAGAGGGCCACATAAAAAGCTGCAGCGGGCCGGATGTGGCCCACGGGCCTTGAGTTTGACACACGTGGAATATTTGCAGGGAGATATTATGTTAGATTTTAATGTTTCCTTGACTGAGCTAATAAAATAATTCATGCATTTCGTCTAGCAGAAAGAAAAGAAAAATAAAGTCATAACAGCTTTTACAGGCTGCCAGGAAATTACTTTGAATATAGGATTTAGCTTATTGCTCTTATCGCACTTTATGCCCCATTTTCTTGCGGTTCTTTAATAACAATAATAATAATAAATGTAGTTTAAAGCATAAAACATCAGGAGCAGCTAACGTAGAAACATTTAAATGAGCCTAACACCCCATTACACTCAGCCTGACCTTATCCAGCAACATTACTTTCTAAAATCAAGCAGATTAAAGACTCATTGACATTTAATTCCTGGATCACAGCTTCAGAAACCGGTGACCCACGGTCACAGAAGTCAAGCCCACAGAGAGTGAAGGACGCCCTGTGCGGAGACTTAAACCTCCACCTCGGGACGTTCAGGTGGCGCTTGAACACGATCCTCAGCTGTAAATCAGGAGGATAATGTGAAAGGGTCACCTGAGCAGAGGAGGAGGTGCAACCCTGGATTATCAGAGCTAATGAGGTGGAAATGTAGCGCAGCACCTGTGGGTGGCGGTTCTGATGCTGACGCAATGCTTCCTTTATCACTGAAAACAAAGAGTTGTTTTATACCCAGAGTTATCTAAAAAAAAAACAATTCATCACATGATGTATAAAGAGACAGCAAATCTTCTACAAACATTGTTTCTGTTTATCTTGTAGACTAATACTGTTGTTAACCAGTGCATTTTTTAAAATTTTATTTTATGAGATTTTGTGTGACTAACTTTAACTTCAAACAGTTAAAGGCGTGCATCACAGCTGTTGGTTGGAAAATGGACGTGTAAATGATTCCCAGATGGCACAAAACGTAAAGAGGGAGGATAATGTGGCATATGGAAAAGGTAAGATGACTTTCCAAAAAAAAAAAAAAAACAAAACAAAAGAAAGGTATTATTCAGTTTAAGAAAGAAAGACAGAGAAAAAATAAATGAAAGGAAGAAAGAATGGAAGTTGAAAGAGAAGTTAAATATTCAAGTCATTGCTGATTTCTCACGCTTCTTTAAAAGCTTAAAATATTACGCCGTATAATTTTTTGCTGACATTAAAAGGCTTATATTAAAAGACTTTTTCACTTCTCGTTGTGCTCTTTTAGTACTTCCTGTGTAAATCTGACAATGATGTAAATTTCTTTACATCCTTGAAACAGGTTTAAGGAAAACAGTTTGTTTTCAGTTCCTCCTGCTCAGCAGCAGCAGCAGCAGCAGCAGCATCATTCGTTTGTCCGTTGCCTCTCTGGGGTATTAATCAGTCGGCTCAACTCCCAACACGGATTCACAGGATTTACAATCAAAACTTCCCCACTAACATTGTGCATTTTAAAGATTAAATTACCGCTTTGATCTCTGAGAGCTAATTTAGCTCGGCCCTCGCAGGCCGGTCATGCATTTATGTACATACGCAGACAGATGCATGAAAAGGAAAATGTTTGTTTTAAAATGCACAATCAGGTATGAAGCTCTTGCATCTTTCTAAAAGATTGTCCTGTTTTTAGAACAGATTTTACTGCATGCACGTACCTAAATGCTTCTGCAGGAACGCTCTCCTTCCAGTGGAAGTTGGCCAGTTCTGTAGCTGCATTTAAATCTCATTTGCTCCTGTGAATGTGAATCCATTCCCAGCAGAAACAACAGACGCTGTTTAAGGCTTAAACAATAACCCAAAACAAAGAGACTCATTTGACTTTTTGTACATTTGGATGCGATCCACTCAAGCACACTCACAGAAACCACAAAATGTATTCGCTAATGCCATGTCACCCAGCTTCACTGAAACTCATCTGTAGTCCATTAGCCGGCCTGTTTGGGACGAGTGCTTGAGTTTCATTGGAAAGCTTTTCTGATTGCTGCAAACTGGCTGTTTCCCCTTCCGAATTAAACAAACATCTCAATGGAGACACTGGCCGCACATCCGCCATGCAAATAAAACAGATAAATAAGATCAGAAACAAATCAGGGTTGCATTAAATCTGTCCTGAAGAGACTCTCCGTTCTGCAGGAATCCATAAAGTATAACAGAGGAACGAGAGATAAGTGGGGAAAAAGGAGAGATGGACGGAGAGGTAACGTAAGAAGAAGGACCACAGGAAATCTGAAGAGATGAAGAGCAGTTTAAGATGATGACACATGGAGGATGCTGCTTTCTCAATGTCTGGATTAATTATGGGGTGTATGAAACACCATCCAGTTTAACTAATGGGGAGAGAATTTATGGTAACACTTAAGGAAGGAGATCAATAGGAGCCGAGCTTCCAGCAGGGAGGAAGAGGAGGAGCTGACGGTACCAGCAGAGTCAATATCGGGCTAACAGGATCAGTTCCCGTTCAGGCAGGAGGAAGAAAACTATCAGGTCAACGCCGTTAACCTGTTACCTTGTTAGGAGCCTTTCAGTCCCTGCACGTAAAGTCTAGTGGCTTCCCATTTTAGAGCACTTTTCAAAATTAACTTTTTAAACAAATGTTTTGTACAAAGCCCCTTAAAGGATCTGGGGGGAAAAAATATTTTTGCGTTCCCTCGCAATAAGTTAGCAAATAAACCATAGTTTATTTTGTACACAGTCAGGAATGTCAATTTAAAATCGCAAATATATACACATTTAAAGAGCCTGAATGAAAACATGTTAACTCTTTAATAATGAAAATGTAATGAAAATCGATTTCCCCAGAAAACTTGCTAAGCCAGTCATCCAAAAATGCTTAAAGTTGACAGGAAATTTTAAAATATCACTTGATAGTTATGCTTTACTGGATGACTGGAAGATTAATACCTAAACACCAACTATGAAGTTTTTAAAAAGGCAGTTAAATATATATACATATATAATGCTAAGCCTGGCGGGAGCCCAAGTAAAGCCTGGTGGCCCGCCAGGCTTATAATACACTGTTTTGTAATACACTGCATGTTTATGTCTGTGACCTGAGTGAAGTTGCCCCCCTGCCTCCTTCATTTGAAAGATATTAAGAAATGTTTCCAGAGGTCATGAAAGGTCAACCAGTCTGATTTGAAGAAGGTTGGGCGGCCAACTTTACTCAGGTCTGCTTTTTTAATCTTATGGGTTTTTTTTCTTTCACCAGTCTGGTTTTTGTGCTAAACTGGTACCTGTGCTGCTCAGCACCAATTACTGCTGTGTCCAAACTGCAAAAACTCAGTATTTTTCTAAGTATTTTCAGTCAAGTTTCTAGTTTAAATGTCTCTTGAAATAAGACAAAACTAACTTACAAGTGACTTTTCAGCAAGATAAAGAAGCTTATTGTAAGTCAGCAATTACTTAGCATTGATTAAAAAAACAAATACTAGTTCCACTGGGAGATTATTTCACTTATAACCTGGGAAAGTGAAATAATCTGCCAGTGGAACTGGTACGTTTAAAACTGTGCAAAAAAAAAGCAGAAAGCAGAGTTTGCATATAAAAGCAACAGAGAATGAAAATATTTTCTGCTATAATGTTTTCTTTACAATTTACTACAAAATAGACAAAATGGCTGTTGCTACACAAGCAAATTTACATATAACCACACACTGAAATAATTTATTCAACAGTACCAAAAAAAAGACAAATATTTAAATAAAATAATGCTGAAGCCTATTTGGTAAAAACAGCCTTTGGCTCAAGAGTTTGAGCTTATAAAATCTCACAATGTAGATCAGGTAAAGTGTTACCAAATGTTGAATATCAACCCCTGCTGCATGAATAATACAAAATGCATGTGGAAATTAATTTTATATCAGAAGCTTCTATACTCTCCTTAGAAATATCTCAGGATTGTGCCACTTTATGAGAGCCGCAGATATTTTCAGACACCCAGCACAGAGCAGAGACAAAGTTACAGCCAGACTGTTTGGCCTTTTAAATGCTAAGTTTATGTAATTGGCTTATAAAAGTAGCAGAGTGCAGCCAGTGGTTACAACGCCGCTAAACCCCGGTTGAGGGCAGAATCTGCTTCATATCAGATTCATACATCTATAGCCCCACGCAGGAGGGCTTCCTCACTAAATCATGTTTTCCCATGAAACCCAGAAGTATATAAAGCACTCTGGTTGCTAGTATTTCAGATTTGGAGCCATGAATCCAAATAAAAGTACAGGATGGAGCTCAAAAATAGCTTGAGGAATTCTTTTGATGTTTTTTTTAAAAAATACAAACGATTGGATTCATGTAAGAAAGTTATATGAACCTTGTTGTTATGCTCTCAAAACAACTAATATTGATCTTTTTCTTTTTTATTCCCCCTCCCCCATTTCAGAGAAATGAGCAAAAACATCCTGACATTGTAGCTGATATCTGTATCAAACACATTTTTCTCACAAAGGGAGTTTTTGTCCAAAATAAGCTGGGCGTTTTTTTTCCCTTCACTCTCCAAAGAGATGAAGTCATGACTTTACACCATTTTGCCAAGGATTTAGTGTGGGAAAATGAGAGTTAATGTTAGTATCAAAATACTGAAGTGATAAGGAGGAAGGCAGAAATCTACTCAAATTATTTTTAAAAGAAGCATTTCCAACAGAAACAAAAGATTTGATAATACCTGTGGGGGGAAATTCAGCAGTTGTCTCAAAATTTAATTCAGTCTCTGAATTGTGCACTTAACAATTCACACCACATGATTTATATCATTATGTCATAAACAGCATCTCGCCTTAAAACCGGGGCTGCCTTAAAAACGTACAGAAGACGAGATGCTAGCCAGTTTTTTCCATACATGCTAGGCTACATGACGGCCTTGTCTCCATGGTTACCAACAGTTAGACTTCTCCGTAATGCGATATATGATATCTTTCTAATCACACTTGCCGTATTTTCCGGACTATAAGTCGCAGTTTTTTTCATAGTTTGGCCGGGAGTGCGACTTAAACTCCGGAGCGACTTATGTGTGAAATTATTAACACATTATTATATCATATCACATGTTATTTTCACACTAAACCGCCAGAGGGCGCTGTAGGCTTGTGTTTATAATGTGTGTGGTAGAAGCTACCTCCGGAGTTAGCTGAGATGCTTACAACCAAAGATGAAGATTTGGAGCGACACGGATGGTTTGGTAAACTTGTTAGCATGTTATTTATGCTATAGTTATCTGAATAACTCTTAATATGTTATGCTAACATACCAGGCACGTTCTCAGTTCGTTGTTTGTCATGTAGCGTTAGCATACCGTACAATTATTCAGCCTGTTGTTGCCTCTATTGTATTTTTATTGCCTTTCAGGATGGCATGTCTGTTCCTGGTGTTGCATTTTATCAAATAAATTTCCCCACAAAATGCGACTTATAGTCCGGAAAATACGGTAATTCTAAATATGAATGTTAGTCTTATTAGCTTGTAAGAAGTGTTATTTGCTAATCCACGTTTACACCAAATGCTGCCAGTCATTATGATTAACAGCTGCTCCGCATCTTTCCTCGTTAAATGTTATAAAATAAAATGACAAGTTTGATTTCTGTCCTTGTCCTTTTGTGCAGCAATCTTTGGCCCTTTTTCAAAGTGAAATCAACTAAATAAAAGCGATATTAGGTAGCAGATGTGTGGAGAGCGTGACGTCATGGGAAAAATGTGATTAAATGTTGGAGGTTGATAATCTCGGTTTCATGGCTCCACATTGCATTCATTAAAAGCAAAACCCAGCAGAATGTTAAAGAAGAATATTATTGTTGAGTATTTGATTTCCAGGGTTTCAATTAAACGTTGCTCCTTGGTGGACACTTGAAAAGAGCCCAGGAATTTACCAACTGTCTCATTATGTTGTGATTTAGCCTTTTTAATATAACTCGTTTTACTAGGTTCCGTTTTTAAAGGACTGGTTTTGTCCTTAAAGTGGGCTTGTTTATGAGGTAGTTTGATGATGTGCTTGATGATTTCCATGCGTAGATATGGTTTAGTCAAAAAAAAGTTGTGTTTAATAGGGAAGCAGAGACATAAAAACAAGCGAGGGGCTACCTGTCTGTCCCCCTGCAGTCTGCCATGTGTTTGGGGACCTGCTGTCATGTATGATGAAGTGTGCTAAACTCTAAAGATATGAGAGGGTGATGACAGCGTTTACCTCCAAATCTGCTGTCCACTTCTCTGTTGCTGTGGTTGAAAAAAACGAAAGAATCAGATCGAACTCTTAACCTTGCACCGGAGCATGAAGACAGACACTTGGGAAAGAGGAGACCAGTAAGGGGAGAGAAGTACTGGCATGTGGGAGTGGAAACAGAAGTAGAAATCTGGATGAACATCAAGATTATAATCTCTTTTCTTACCTATAGTGCATTTTTATTGGTGACCCAAGTATTCAACTCTTGTACTTGAGTAAAAGTATAGATACTCGGTTAAAAGGTTTACTCCAAGTGGAAGTTAATTTTGAAAATACTCAAGTATTCAAAAGTACAAAATTGCATTTTCTAAGAGTGCATTAGAAAATAGTTTTATTTTCTGAGTGTTTGTAACTTGCAGGAACCTAAAACCGCTCTGCTACAAAAAGTTAGCATTGATTATCAATCAAATCAATGCAGTTTTTATCTATTTACTGGTAAATATATAAATCAGTTTCTTGAGAATTATCGTGGAAATTCAGGCAAAATCAACACTTTTTTCAACATAATTGAAAATTTATTTCAGATTTTTCTTTAAAATTGAATAAAACACTTTCTTACTTATACTAACCAGCTTCCTCAGACTTAATTGATTCCAGATTATAGCCCATGATCTATACATCCAGTAATAAAAGAAAATGCATTTACGATAATAAATTTGATTTTTATTACAAAAGAATCACAAAAAGAATCATGAAATCCTGGAGGGATTGAAAAGATGTTCAATAATATTTAAGTTTAAGAATTAATTGATATTTTAACAGTTTCTGAACAGGTTTTATCAATACATTCTGGAACAGCTGGCCCTTTAAGAGCCTTCGTGATCTTGATTTGGCCCAAAACGAAAATGAGTTTGAGAACCTTGACCGACACCACCTGTGAAAACTTCAGCATAAAAATGCAAAGTTTTGTCTGAATGAAAACCAGAGTTCAGCTTGTGAATGAGCAGCGACCGTGATTGGTTCTCCTTCTAGCTTGTGGTCAATTGCATTTCGGTCCCGGCAAAATCCAAAAGTAACAAACAACAAGCTTTCTACAACTGTCATGGAGTGAAAGTCACAAAATACTGAAAGAATATACTTAAATAAATATCCCCTGTTATTGTCCATCGTCTAATAAATCCCTGAACTCTTCCACGCTGTACCCAACTGCCTGCTTTATTTGAAAATGCGACCCTAATATTACAAGCATTTGAGTCGGGCAGGGGCCACTCTGGAAATGCCATTACGAGGTGTCAGTGAGCCGAGCCAGCCTATGTGGTTCTGGTGGTTTAGAGCCCGTTCTAATGACCAGAGTGGCCCGAGTCTGCTCCGTAATGAAGCAGGAGCTACTTAATCCCCTGCATTACTCTATAAGGTAACTTTCATCCCAAGCGGAGGTGGGACAAACGTTCAACAAATCTTTATAAAGACCTACAATTTGACTACCCACCGCGACCGGAGGTGGCAGCTGCCTGATGTGAAAACATTCAGCTGGGCTTGTAAGGTCAAACTGCTTTTGCTTCCAATACACAAAAAACACTAAATATATTATTTTGGGAAGGTTGCAATTAAAACCGAGAGACCACCAGAGTGGCTGAAGCTAAAACTCACAGCTGCAGCGCAGTGGAGAGTAACTCGGTTCTAGCAACAATAAATAAACGAGTGAGCTAAATTGTAATGGGAATCTGAGGGGGAGATGGATGTTTACACTCTTACAAACTTACTAAGAACAATAGCAGCAAGAACAATTTAGTCCCGTTTGTTTACTCTCAGGTAGGTCTCTGTTTTCTAATCCCACTCCACACAATCCTTTTTAAGTGTAAGCTGAAGTAAAGGTAATTGATGCAGCACTTACTGCTGAAAAGGACCAAAAAAAATAGGAAAGTTGCAGTTAGAAATGTCTCAAGGAGACATAACACAATTTAGAAAACAAGAAGGTGTGTAAAACTTAAGTATGATGCTGCATTCACACCAAACACGATTTGGTTAGACGGTAAGGTTTTCACCTGAGTCCAATTTGATGACCTGCTAACTCGCAGCCAACTGCAGGCCGCTGCGTCACACAGCCGAGTCTCTCTGGTTGGTTGATGCTCTGCGTACGGCGGCTGAAGCTCAGATGCTCCAACTCCGGCATTAGACGCGTCTGACGTGCGTCAAACGCGCTGGACACGCAAAACGCACGCCGATGCTCAAACTGAACGCAGCAGAAAAGTTTGTGCTTGACAAAAACATGGAAATATCAACAAACACAAGAATATTTTTGATTTATTTGGTGTTACGTTGCACATAAAAATCCACTAATACTGATCAGTGAATCACTTATTATAATGCAATGTACTCTGTAGCATTCTGACTTGCTCTTTTTCCTTTTTTAAATTCCCTTTTCTATCGTCTGTCTCTTAATTAACCTTCTTGTTTTCTGTTCACACTGGACCAGAACCGCACCGTGGTAATAAACATTCAGGGCGAACATGCACACCCTCCACAGTGAGCTCACGGTGAGTTTATGACGGTTTGTTAGTGGTGAAACCAGATTCTTAGGAAAGCGTGAACGAACCTTGCAGCAGCAATGGTAACCAACCCACGACCTTTGCCCCCCAGCACATGTTGAGTTTAAAAAAGCTCTGCATGTTATGACAACAGATCACAAAAATACTTCTCTCCTTGGCCAATTTAATGAGCTTTTCTGCATAAGGTCCTCCTCCTCTTCGCGTCCCAAAGGAAGGAGCAGCAGTACAACGCATGTTATATACAATGAGTCACATGGAGCAGAAAACAATGAAGAAGAAAATATGGAAAAAATCAGTGGCTCCCTTCATGAAGCCTCATTCCGCTTGGATTTTCTGCATCCTCCTTAGATTGCTTTGTTATGATTATTCAGATAGCTTGTTGACATAGCAGCCTCACTTATTATCACTCAGATGGTTTGTTGACATAGGAAGCTCAGAGCCTGCGGCGGCCCTGAGATTAGTCGCTAAAGCAAGCGGCCATCAGTTTGAGTTGGAGTACTTTCTCACTCAGTGCAGCTGGCTGCTGTTTTGGCCTCTTAAACAATGGTTACGCCTCGCACCTTGGCGCACACCTGCATATTTTGGCAATCAGAAATATAAAGGAGGAGTAGCGATAATATGAAATAAAAGATTTTTTAAAAATGCATTTACAGGAGCACCCACACCTCCAAATTGTGCACATAGTTGCTGGAAAATCAAAGTAAGCTTTAATCATCACACCAACACACATCAATACGCGAGACAGAAAACTTAAACTTTAACCTTCACATCAGCTCTGACTTATGACTATAAAACAAAGATTATTTGTTGATATTAATGGTAATTCATTACAAATATACAAAAGAGGATTAGGATCACAGAAAAGACAAAATAAAGACTTTTTTCCTCAGATTTTGGACAAGTTTTCCAAACGGTTTGGATCGTTTGACACAGTGCAGTGTGAAATTCAAAAATACTTTATTGATCCCAAAGTGAAATCAAGTCACTAAAGAAAACCACGCCAGCTGAAAATGTAACTAATGTTGCAGTTTTTGGTCCCCAGTCGAACCGAGACGAAGACAGTGATGTCAATCTGGCTACGCCGAAAGAATAAAAGGCTGCGCTCACACTGCAGCCCAAAGTGGCCCAATTAAGATTTTTTGTCAAATCAGATTTTTTTGCCGTCTTCATTTACACGTCCAAATATATGCAACTTGTATGCATTCTCCACTGTGAACTGCAAATGACCTGAAAGTGCCCCACATGCCCAGGTCACATAGAGAGCAGAATCAGAGGTTTGCCAACCCCAATAGAAAAGTAAAGCTCAGTGTTTGCAGAAGTAAACATGTATGCTAACGGCAGAGAATATCTTAGGATGTTGTCCGATCGCAGCCAACACAGTAGCAACTTAATCCTCGCTATCATCTGTTGTTTTTCTTCCCGCTTGCGTGTATCAGGACACGGAACAGCGACATTTGTCGAGCATCAGTGACGTTCAGGTCGGATGACGTCAGGTCACATTTGAATCGGATAACCAAGTGGCCTGGAAAGAATCCTTCCTGTGTTGCTCAGACTGTTATGAAAAGATCAGATACAGGTAGCATTATGTCAAAATATCGGAATTGGGTCACTTCAGGCTGCAGTGTGAACGCGGCCTTAAAGTCAGCAGGATTTCTTCTTCAGTTCCATCTAAACCACTCTGTGTATTTCTGTCTGCAGTTAAGTGGCGCATAAACAACTTTAATATACAAAACTGAGTTTTGTATATTAAAAATCACGTTTAACTGAGATTGGCAGGTTAAATGTCACATTTCACTGAAATTTGTAGGTTAAATATTACATTTAACTGAGATTTGTGGGTTAAATGTGACATTTAACTGAGATTTGTAGGTTAAATATCACATTTCACTGAGATTTGTAGGTTAAATGTCACATTTCACTGAGATTTGTAGGTTAAATGTCACATTTAACTGAGATTTGTAGGTTAAATGTCACATTTCACTGAGATTTGTAGGTTAAATGTGACATTTAACTGAGATTTGTAGGTTAAATATCACATTTCACTGAGATTTGTAGGTTAAATGTGACATTTAACTGGGATTTGTAGGTTAAATGTCACATTTAAATGAGTTTTGTGGGTTAAATGTGACATTTAACTGAGATTTGTAGGTTAAATATTACATTTCACTGAGATTTGTAGGTTGAATGTCACATTTCACTGAGATTTGTAGGTTAAATGTCACATTTAACTGAGATTTGTAGGTTAAATATTACATTTCACTGAGATTTTTAGGTTAAATGTGACATTTAACAGATTTGTAGGTTAAATATAAAAAATGTTTTATTTGCATTGTTATGGCGCTTGACTTAATGTAGTTTTTGATTGTTGATACTATGTTGCATGACTTTTGTTTGTGTTTATTATGAACTTTGAAATGCCTTGCTGCTGAAATGTGCTATACGAATAAAATGTGATTGATTGATTGATTGATTTCACAAAGCTAAACCAAAAACAACCATCTTTAAAATAATTCGATGCTTGTCTTGGTTTGTGTTTTATGAGCTTTTGACAGTAGACCGAGGGTTTCAATTACAGGGCGAACTCTTCTTTCCATTTCACAGTACAGCAACACTGGTGCATTTAAAAGTCAGGCTAATGAGCGTTCTCATTTTGAACTTTGATAGCAGAACAGAGGACAGTAAAGCAGACATAAAAATCCCGTCTAATGTCCTACTGATGCATGTCGCCACTGAAGATCCTCTGGGAGCCGTTGCAATTAAAATTTGTTGTTTCCTACCTTGATGTGGGGAGGATGAAGGAGAACCTTTGCCGACTTTCATTTTGTCTGAACTGCTTTCTTAACTAATCACTGTTTTCCTATGATGGTAACTCTATCTACTGCCAGATACCTCAGACATGGCTGCTACCTTTTACCTTTGGGGCCCCATCAGGAAAGAAGAAATCCAAAACTATTAATATGTTTACTTAAACCCAAAAGTGCTGATTGATACTTTGATTGATTGAGTCAAAGGCCAATTAGAAGAATCAAGAGATCAGCCATATCTAAACAATCTAAACAATCCATTACTGAGGTTTTCCTTCCCTGCAAGTACGAGTATTTTTCACATTTGTACTCCATATCCGATTGGTCAAAAATCTACCGCTGGCCCAAAGGCAACCCTTAATTTGACCTGAAGTGACCTTTCTAATGGGCAAGGGCGCTGAAGTACGGACACGGACCAATGGTTCTTCATTATGGCAGAGAAAATAATCAGGAAATAAGTGATGATTCAGGGAGTTGATGCTTCCCATATGTCAGCTTGTTTTCAGTCATGGAGAGGTACATGAAATAGATTTTAAAATAAACATGTTGGCTATTAGTAAACAGTAGAAAACAAAGGGAATATATTCTGCTTGATGCGATTTCTAACCCTCAAAGGAATCCAAGATTAGTTGAACATGTTGTAATTTTCCTCTTAACTAAAAAAATTGCTATTTGTGATTTGCCAAAACTCATAATCACTTAAAAAAAACGTTATATTTTTGGTACTGGAACCTACAGAGTAAACACAGGAACTTTACCCGAGCAGTTGTTTATCATATTGCGTTTGACGGGTGTAATTTTAGATAATGCCGTCACTGCTGGCTGTAATAAAAAAAAAACAGTAAGGTGAATCTGGATCGCTTCCCAAACGAAAAAACAGAAGAGGCAGTGAGAGAAAGCCGGAGCCGAACACGTCTGAAGGACACGTTCAACATTTCTCTCCAGAAGACTTTTAGTCATTTATAGGAGCAAAACTGACAACGGTGCCAACAGGCGACGTTAACTTAACAAGCTAAAAATAAATGCCATGCCGCCCGTTTTTATCCACAAGGCGCTTAAACCCCACTGCCACATTAGCATCTTTTAAATGCTGATGGAGCTCTGAGGCAGTAATACCGGAGTCCCTACTGCCGCCTTGGACGTATACCGGACCAAACACAGATCTATTGAAGGTCTTACTGGATCACACAGTCCGACCAGAGGTACGTGTCATTCATTGTTTCATTTACGAAGCTTTACAAAACACCAACTCCTACGGCCAACTCTTCCTCCGTTTGGTCCCCCTCATTTTCACCGCCTCTTGTGATTTCTCCATTCCCATCGATTTCAACGCTCCGGTTAAATTTTAAAAGGCTTAATAATGTTACTCATCTCTGTTTTGGATGGAGGAGCCAGGCGGTCGGACCATTATATGTCATTTACCCGGAATTCATTGCACAGTGAACAATGTGGTGACACTACTTTATTAAAATGTATAAAAACTAAACAGTATGATTAATGTATTGTTTTTTCATCTAAAATAAATATTTCTCAAATAAAGTCAATTGTTACAACTAATCATGGGAAAGGTGAGAGACTTGACACTCGTCCTGCAAACTTTTAGCCACAAATGTATGAAAATCGCCTCGTCACAGTCAAGTGTTAGACACAACGATCCTGTCAAACACACACAAGAGCAGCAGTCTGAGTGATGACAGCAACAGATATTATCAGAGCAGGGATGGAGCATTACCATTGGCCTCCACTGGTTTCCTCCAAAGCCTCCCATGTCAAAATAAACATGTTTTTATCGCATCAATCCCCAACCAGTGAGCTGGTACCAAGAAAGTCCCTTTTAATAAAGGGCTACTTAGATGGCAGAAATGAACTGACATAAACAATTCATAACAAGCACTTCAGTGCTGACAAAAGGACTTAGTGGAAATGGAGTAAATTAAGTTTAACAGGGAATATTGCACCATGGCTTCATCACCGAACTGTTTGTTCATGGAAAATCCCTCCTCACTGTCAGAAACCTCACCAGCTTTCTGCCTAAGTGAGGAGCATCACATTTAATTATATATGACATGGCGCTAAACACGTGTAGCAGACGGAAGAGGAACCGTTGTAGAGCTCACTGCACTACAAAAACACAAAATCTTACCAAGTACTTTTAGTCTAGTTTCTTGTCCAAATATCTCAAACATTTCAAATAAGACAAACTAATTTAGAAGGATTTATTAGGAAGGAATATAGGCTTATTTTAAGTAAATCATTTCTTAATATTGATGAAAAAGTACTAAAAGTTTACTTATAACATGGGAAAAAATATCTTGGCGTGAAACTCGTTTTTATTTTTGGACCACAGTAAGATCACGAATGCTCTTAAAGGGCCGGTTGTGCTGAAATGCCTCAATAAACCTTGTAGATAAATTGTTAGAACCGTCTCTGCATTGATAGGTTCTTCTTAAAATTAAATTACATTTAACAGTTTTCACATCGATCTGTCCTTCCAGGTTTTCTTTTTTAAAATGTTTTGCAATAAATTGCTAATTTAAAAATATTTGCAAGAAATTTTGCAATATTTGCACTTATGTATGATGGTAAATGTGACTTTTCATTAGTCGCAAATAATCGATCACAGACTAAAACTTGACAAGAAGTAAGGCAGAGGCAGAAAGGTAGAAGTAAAATATACTGCCACCTGCAGGTAGGAGTTGGCATCACCTCAAACCAATGTTTTTTCTGGAAATTTTTCAATAAACTCACAATTATGCATTAGCAGAAAAAATGTTGCAATTTGATTTTGGGTGAATTTCCACAATGGTAGTAAAACTGGAAGAATTGAGGGATGTAATTTGGTGGTAAACATAAAAAAAAAACACTTTGATTGGATTAATAAAACAATACTTAAGCACACAACTGTTTGTTTATGGTTTTATTTATGTTTAAACCTGGAGTCTTGAGGGCCACATTAAAAGATACGATGGGCCAGATTTGGCCCACAGGCCTCGTGTTTGACACATGCATTATAAGTGAAGTAATCTGCCAATGGAACTAGAACGTTTTCATCAATATTAAGGAAATATTTACTAAAAACAAGCTCCTACATCTTTCTCAAAAGTTACTTGTAAGTTTTGTCTTATTTCAAGTGTACTAAGACATTTGCACAAGAAACTAGACTAAAAATATTTGGTAAGATTTGATGTTTTTGCAGTGCTTTCTACTTGTGCACCAGTGGATGAAAGGTACATCAGTCAATAGCGCTGCATTCATTAACAGTTAGGTTTAACTGAAATAAACGTTTCTGCTGCCTTGTTTATTGAACTCGAAACCTGAATCCAAGGTTACACCAAGATTTGTAACCTGTCGCTTAACATGTGGCTCCAGATCACCGAGGGCTGGGAGAGGAATGTGTGAATTACTGTTAGGACTGAATACAATCAGCTCTGTTTGCTTTTCATTAGAGCGCAGAAATTCATGGTCATCCTTGCTTTGATGTCGTCAAAGCTTTTTTTTGGAGAGATTAGACGGAGGATAGGCTTAGAGAGACTGAAAATGATTTGTGTCCTTATACATTTCTTCTGTTCTTGGTTTCTTTTAACACAAAGTTTCGATTAACCGCAGCAGCAACTTAAACATGTCGTCACCAGCGACGTTTCCATGACGATTGTGCGCAAAACTCTGACGATACTCTGCAAAAAAAAATAATAATAATAATTTTGCAACTTAAATCACATGTGAATAATAACATTATTGAACATTTTTTCAGTCCCTCCAGGATTTCGTGACTTTTTGTGATTTTTTGCAATAAAAATAAAAGTTTTTGTGGTACTAATTTGGAAATATTTGTGCTTATTTAAGACAGTAAATGTGATTTTTTTTTTTGTATAGATCATGGACTATAATTGGACATCAATTAAGGCTGAAGCAGTCGTTTGGTACAAGTGAGAATGTTTTTGACAATTTTTCAATATGATTTTGCATAAATTTCCACAATAATTCTCAAGAAACTGGAGGGACTGATTGAAATAATTTGACAGATAAAAACTGCACTGCTTTTATTGATAACATAATATTTAAGCACACTTAGCGTTTAGTCTAGAATCCAGAATACAGACATTCATAGAGTCTCTGCAAATATTAGTAAATATGTTTCATCCTCGGGACTTTTTGGTGCAGGTTTGATTTGATGGCTCAATCTCAGAGTTCAAAAAAGCTGCAAATGTTCCCGCCAACTTGGAGTTTAATGACAGAGATGGGAGAAGCCCACCGGGTCGGCATCCAGAACCCCCACATGCAGCTCTCTGTGACAGAAAAACTGCTTTTGGAGACTTTCGAGGACGTCTTAATTTCAGGGCGTTCAGGATCCTGCAGCCTGGTGACATCTGTGAGAGTAAACCTTCAATAAGGCACTTGAGCTAGCTTCTACTTGGATGTCTTCAGTTAAGCATCGTGTCAACACACTTTAACGTGTTGGTGTTGTTAGCTGAAGGTTGTTTATGTCAGCCTCGCTGTGGGTATCCCGCAGAAAATCACGTGTGTTTATCAAATTCCCACAAAGATTTCACTGACTAAGTAAAATCTCTAATCACACACATATGCAGAGTATGCCTTTCTATCGTCACAGGGACTTTGCATCAACTTCCATTCATTTCTAAAGCATAACCCAAAAACAGCTCATCATCTTATGATGAGTATTTGTTGGAAAAATGGCCCTTGCAATGTATTAAATACAAGGTCACACACAAACACACAGGATGTAAACACACAAAGAAACATAAGCCACAGAACTGTTCTTTATTAGCGCTCTGTTTGCTGCTTTTGCGTCACCGTTTGAGAATGTAAATTAAAAAAAGATCAAAACAAAAACCGGCCTGGGAGAGTTCAATCAATGGCAATAAATGTTGACAAAACCCTTTCGCATCTCAACTCCGTCAGGAAAAGAAAAAGTAGGAAAACGTGATTGTGACAAAGAAAAATATTCTCTTGTAAGTCTGAGCCAACTTTAGTTCAACACCTTCTGCTCTCAATATTCATAAACATCATCGGGGATTTCTTTGTTTCAATAGGAAGCGGACAGAAGTACATGTGGAGTACCCCAAGGTTCAATCCTAGGACTCCTCTTATTCAGTATCTACATGCTCCCACTGGCGCAGGTTACAACAGGAAATAAGATCAGCTGCTATCACTATGCGGATGATTGTACATTACAACGTCACCAGGTGACTCTGAACCCGTCCAGGTGCTGAACAGATAAATGTCTGGATGTGCCGAAACTTTCTCCAGAAACAGAAACAAAACTGAAGTTATTGTCTTTGGACCTAAAGAATAACGATCTAAACCAGCGGTGTCAAACTCATTTTCATTTTGGGCCAAATCAAGATCCTGAATGCTCTTAAAGGGCCAGTTGTGCCAGAATGTATCGATAAAACTTGATCTCAAATTGTTAATATATCAATTAATTCTTAAAATTAAATATTATTACTGAACATCTTGTTAGTTCCTCCAGGATTTTGTGATATTTTCTGTGATTTTTTTGCCATAAAAATCAAAGTGTTTGTGGTTCTAATTTGGAAATATTTGCACTTATCTGTGACGGTTAACGCGACTTTTTGTATAGATCATGGACTGTAATCCAACATCAATTAAGGCTGAGGCAGCTGTTTAGAACAAGTAAGAAAGTCTTGGCCAATTTTTGAGAAAAATCTGCAATAAACTCCAAATTATGTATCAGCGCAAAAAAGTTGTTGATTTTGTGTGAATTTCCACATTAATCCTCAAGAAACTGGAGGGAATGACTGATTTAACAGATAAAAACTGCATTGATTTGATTGATAACATAATATTTGATCACATTTGGAATCTAGAGGGCCACATAAAAAGCTACGGTGGGCCAGATTTGGCCCACAGACCTTCTGTTTGACACATGTGCTCTAATATGTTAGAACAATTGGAGAACTTCAAGTTAAAGCAACTTGTTCCGACATTCAGTCCCACATTTTATGTTTTTCTCTGACAATAAAACAGTTGCTTCCTTCTCTACTGCATCAGCTGCACCAGCATCCTGTGTTGTGTTGCAGCTAAAGTAAAACCAAAACATGTTTACTGCACATATGCAACACTTAGACATGAAAGCTGTCCGATCTCAACCAGCTGTAAACGCAATCAGCGCTGAAAAGCCTCCACTTCCTCAGCCATGCCTTTCAAATCCACACCTTCACAGCTGCAGCCAGTAAAGAAACCTTTAAAGTCAGGTTTTTGTTTTCTGCCGCTGCACACCAGAACACAGATGAGGATTACAACACGTCAAATCTAACCTTTATTGCTGCACAATCAAGTTCGGATAACACAATTCGGAGAGGCAGGTTGAAGACTTGTTTGTTCTCTGTGGTTCAGTTGCAGCTTGCAGTAAAAACCTCATTTAAGTATGTTTTTTTTTTTTTTAGTCTCTGTTCATGCAGAAACTGTGAACTGGAAGTTCAACCTGAACTTTTAACACAGCAGTGCATCATAAAACCAAGTGGGCGCAACACAGTTAAAGCAGTTTGGTATTGTATTTCATGTCGGGGTCTCTCCCCGATGATAAACAGTTTAATGCATTCTCTGGTCAATGAGGCGCAGCCAACACATTTGGTTGTAAATTGTTGTTTATTTTACGTTTACATACTTTGTCGACGCACATTTTATTTTCCTGCTACAATTAACCACAAATGCATGAAGTTTCGACAAGCGGCTCCAAAATCAGTGTTGTTTTTATTAATGTTTTGTACATTGTACATTGATGATGAACTGGTAATTAAAAAAAAAATAGATAATGTTTCTTGTAGGATTCTAACTGTCCTTAATTCTGGGTGTTACTTTTCAACATTATGTTTAATCATGTCTGGTGTTAATTTGACAACAAAAAAAAAATGCGTGCCAGTCTTTTAACACCAGCAAAGTGTTAACACTTAATTTTTCACGTTGTTCACAAACGCTGTTTTAACACCAACACACTTTGTTGGTGCAAATTTAACGCTGCCGTTTTTCCTGTGTATTTACAAAAAAATGCATTTATGTCAAAAAAAAAAAAAAAAAAGAGTTGGAAGAAGACAACCTAATTTACTCCCACTCCCTACTCCCATGTGCAAACTGTGTTGTAATTTGAGATTTAGCTGCTAGTGTTGTGTACACGTGTTTTTCATTCTGTTTTTTACTCCATATCCACTGCATATCTGCTGTTTTACCATCCAGACAGAAGCTCTCAGAGGGGCAGAGGAAGAGAAGAAGACATTAATCTTATCCACAAATGGAGATGTTATAACAAAGAGAGCACCACACTCACCCCAGGGATTTTAGGCATTTGGATAAAGAGAAGTAGATCTCTCTCTCTCCTCACACACTCGACACACACTCTGCATCCATTCAGCTTTCTTTTCTCTTCTGTGTGAGTTCATCATTCAGCTGCAGCTTTTGGATGCCTCCACTGAAACTCGCTGCTTTTACAACATAATTGGATGTTTCTACATATGAGGCAAATTGAGATTGATTTGGAAACGGGTCGATATCAGTAAGTGACCGGCCGTGCTGTGTTGCACGAAGCGCCCGCAGCCTCGATGCGTGTCCCGCTCTCATTTTGAACCACAACATCTTAACCCACTCCCGGGCGTCTGCACGGGCTTATTAGTGGATGATGGGGGAGAACGGAGGTGGAGGAGCAGCAGCCATTACAGGAACCACCTGCTTTCTACCCGTCGCATTACTCAGCCTCTCAGCCATCATACACACTCTATACCAACCTCAATACCATCCGCTTAAAAGCCCCTCTCACTCGCTACAACAGAAATCCAACTTTATGAGATTAAAGAGAGCGAGGTGCAGAGGAGAAGAGGAGGAGCGTGGTGTCCTGGGGAAATGCACCACCGCAATCTGAGTCCTTCTCTTTTTTTTTTAAAGGCCTCTGATAGGCAGCCGTTTCATCTTCAGTACGGTGGCAAGAAACCGGGGAACACAGAGAGGGGATTCACCAGCTGTAAATAAGAGCTTTATGGGAGATGTGTGATGTCCGACCGCGATTTTATGCAAATGGAAACACCCGAGGGCTTTGGTGCTTTCAAAGGAATGTGTGTGACGAGTGGATTAGCACACAAAAAACAATTCCTGCATTAATACCGACGATGTTTTGAACTTGTTGTGAAAGTGAGGAGTCTAAATTCAAAACGTTCACCATGTTTAGTATGTTTCTCAGTTTCCACTGAAATACTGCTATTTGTTTCTGGCCACATCATGAAGCCAAATCCACATTTATCTTGAATTTGTCCAACTTTATCTGCAGGGATCAACTGACCCATATACGCTGTCATATTGCTATAAAGTAATGTTTATTCGCCGCAGTAGGATTTTTCTGTCTCATTTCAGTTTCACGCTTTAAATCCTCCTCAAATACAACACTGACCTGTTCTTTGGAGGAAGTAATGCAAGACATTTGGTGGAAGAGGACATTTACTTTCAGGATTCCTGCACTGGAAACCTTTAATGACAAAAAACGACTTAAGCGACACAGAGAAAGCACTGCGATTCTGGAACAAAGAGTTTCCTCTTCCTCATCTGACATCCAGTGTGTTTAGTACTATTTTTCAAAGAAATTGAATCCTTTTGTATTACTGCATTATTCATATCTGACATAAACCGAGGGAAATTGGCTATGACGGTTCGATCAAAAACAACAGAAGCAAACACATGAATGCAACACCATGTGTCTGGTACGCAATTTAGAAAAACAAAACCTCTAGAGTCAGGTGAAGATTAAATAAACATTATTCTGTCACCGCTCAAAAGACGGAAACAAATCACATTTTTATCCTTCAGATCTCATGACATGGAAACACACGGCTGGTTTATTGAAATAATAGACGTCAAACATAAGAACACTGCAGAAATACCAAGTATTTTTGGTCTAGTATCTTGAAACAAGACAAAACTAACTTAAAAGTAACTTCTCAATAGTCTCTTAATATTGGTTTTAAAAATTACCGGTAGATTATTTTGCAAATAACAGGAGGAAGATGTCTTGTAATAATAACAATCTGCAAGTGGAACTAGTGCTTTTTAATCAATATTAAGGTTTATGGAATCAACCATTTTGGATTCGGTCAAAAAACAACCCAGATGCAAAACTTTAAACAAAAAAAAAGAAGTTATTTTTTTTTCAATATTGGCTTTTTTTTCATGAAGCAAATTTATTTTTGAATTGTCACATTGTGTGATTAAAGCTCTGGGAGAAATTAAAAGACCACATAAAATGATGAGTTTCTCTAATTTTACTTTTAGTCGGTTTATGTTTGAGTAAAATGAACATTGTTTTTTTTATTCTGTGAACTACTGAGAACGTCTGAAATTCCAGGCAAGAATCTAGTATTTATTTGCAGAAAATGAGAAAAAGACGCAGCACTTTCAGACCTCAAATAATGCAAAGAAAACAAGTTCATGTTGATTTAGAAACAACAAAACAAATGTTTGTTTTTTTTCCATATACGTGTATATTATATGGAAGTGCAGTAATTGTTAGTTTTAGATAAACATTCTGCTTAGAAATAAAAAATATATATATTTTTCTCTCTTTTTGCCTCTTTACCCACATTTAAATCCATAATTATTTTAAATAAATTGCATTTCCACTGCTACCAGAATATCATCGGTGATTTTATCGTGGTGTTTTACTCGTCTCCTTTTGCCTCTGACTGCAGACGTCGTGCTGAGGAGATGAGGGTCAACAATAGCATGAGAGTCCAGAGATAAAGCCGCCTTATTTTTACATCTAGCAGTGCCGGCTGTGATGGACAGTGCCAAGGTGCAGGAAAGTGCCAGTGCCACGCTGTGATGAATGGGTCCTGCGGTGCGTCGTGACTCACTCTGCCTCGGGCGGGCACTGTGCCCACCCCCACTTCCTCATTCTCGGATGGTTCTGTGCCTTCGCTCCTGCAGCAGATGAGTCACAGGGGCTGATACAGTATGAGATGGAAACGAGGAGCAAGACGGGGGAATTAATAAAATAAAAGAACAAGGAGCTCGCCATTAGCTCTCCTCTCCAGACCTGAGCCCCCGCGACACACACTGCTGGCACACTTAATTTAATTTAAGGTTTTTAATCTAAGAAAAGGGAGCTACGCTGTTCAAGCCAAGGCTTGGGGCTTTCTGGGGATTTCACATTGATAGAAGAACTTTCTGCAGGTGTCAGCCATGATGGCTTCAATTTATAGGGTGGTGAGCACAAGTTTGACTTTTATGCAAGAAAATTAGCTAAAACTGCAAGTAATGTGACTGGAAGATGGAGCAGCTGACACCTGACAGCCACTCAAACACACCACCGATTCCTAAATTACTATTAATCTGTTGCCCTCTTGCCTTACATACATCAAAAAGAGGTTGCGGTTTATTTAATGACCCCCAAGGCTTTGTTTTGTCTGACATTCCTGAGCCCGTGTTGCATTGTGGGTAGAGGAATTTCTCATTTGTCCGGCGTTGACTGAGTGGCGGTGTTGTCCTCTCAGTGACACCCCGAGGATCCGCTGGGAGGAGCCGGACGGCTCATCTGATACTAATAATATCCAGCCGATATTTATCAGTGACAGCCGCGGGTGATTACGTTTACATCAAGCAATCACCAGAACCAGAATCTGGAAATGTATATATTTAGAAATACTGCGACTCAAAGAAGTGGAGCTACAAACAGTGTAATTAAAACCATTTTTAAACCATTATTTACTCATCAATGGAGATAAACGGTCAAAGTAGGCAGCGGTACAGAACCAGATTTCTGCTGGGTTTCCCCCAGAAAACTTGCTAAGCCTGGTGGTTTGGGCGCTCAAGCTCAGCATCCAGCGGCACGCTGCGTTTTTGAGTTAAAAAATGTAAAAAATTTACAGGAAATTTGAAAATATTACTTGTTAGTTATGTGCTATTGGAAGATAGGAAGATGAATATCTGAGTACTATAAAGTCTTAAAAAATGAAACCATTTTTTAAAAACTTAAATAAATAAGCAATGCTAAGCCTGGTGGCCCGCCAGGCTTATAATACACCTTGTATCTGCATACAATGAATAAAAAAAAACACATTTGTGTTAAATCAGACTTAGCTTTTCTTGTTTTGGTTTATTTAGAATTACCAAAATTATTTAAATCCCAGAAAACTGAGCAATACAATATTTTTTTTTGTAACTTTTCTCAAATTTAGTCATTATCAGGAATAACTATCTTTTAAAATGAATGACTTGGGTTAATATGATACTGACCAAATATATGTAAACAACTGAATTAGAAATTATTTGGGTCCTTTTAACTGACCTAAAACAGGAAATATTTGGTCTAATTTAATGTTCGACAGTGAGAGAAAGAAAACCTGGTGTCTTTTTGTTCAGTTTATGTAAATATGTCCACATAAGAATTCAGATTTTTTAAATTTGTGGTCTTTGTGTATGTGCATGTCCATCTCATATAATCACGCTAGTTGAGAAGAAATGAAATAGTTTTCATTCTTAATGAAGAAGGTGATAGAAAAAGATCAGCGACCGTTTAAACTTGGAAGAAGCAATCAGGCGCTATAGAGCAAAGCGATAGCACTTGCTAATTAGACCTGCAGAAATGGTGCTTCTCGGATCTGGGTCTAAAAAAACAGATGGGCAAGTGCTCGAGACTTGGCACGGACTTCGGGGTTATCAACGGAAATTCAAGTTTCTGTCACAGCTGAGACTCTAAAGGACGATGTGTAATTACAGCTTCTGTGGACGGCATCCAAAGGAATTAAATCCTGCGTGCTCATTGGCACAAACTGAACAGTTTATGAATTATTCAATAAAATCAGCCGAGGGACACAAGGAACACAAAAGATTGTGACGACATTCTTTGTTTGGGTTGGACAATTTATGAGTTTTTATTAAAAATCTGCTCAGCTGAATGCAACGCCTGGTAAAAACTGAAATAGCATCAGCGATTACGCAACAAAAGACTGAATTATATGACTGTAATAGTTACAGTCCTGCTAGTTTTCAAAGAAGTCCTTGAACTTCCGTATTTGACCTTCACTTGCCTGATTTTTTCAGCATGAAGAGAAGAAAACAATAATCAGAAACAACCAGACAGAAACTGATGATGGTTGTGCTTCTGCAGATAAACGGTAAATAATTTAAATTCAAATGTGTGTAATGCACGGTAAAAAACACAAATCTGATTTCTTGTGCAAACATCTTGGTGCGGTTGAGACCGATGAAATAGTGCTACACTGTAAAACATTTGAGCTGCATTTAATTGTTTCTATCTTCTACTCTTTAAGCCGAATAAATTTAGTGAGTTTTAGATTTTATGAGTTTGTGAAAGATAAGTTATGTTGGCTTTTTACTCATTTTGTCAGACCTCCAAAGGTTTTTAGGTTAGCACTTAAAAAAGACAGGAGTGGGAACTATTTCCCAGAATGCTTAGCGGCAGGGAAGTGCGTTACATTGATCTGACTCTTGTTCTATTAAGGCAAACGTTTATTTTTATGTCATGTTTACACTAAATGATTCTGAGCTTAATTCATTGTGATGTTTAATAAAATTCATCAGGCCAGAAATTTTGTTCATGCAATTTAAATTATTCAGAAGTAAAATAAGTTGATAAAAGATTAGAGACGTGTGATCTTTAGCTAGTTTTTTCTTGCACACTATGAACTAATTATTTGGTTTAAATTGCAGCATTAAGTTAAAATAAAGATTAGACAACTTGTCTTTTGTTATTAAATCAACTTTGTGAACTTTAATTCCTGAGTTAAAACCAAAACAATTTTCTTGTTGGCTTTAACTGCATTTTTAAGGCAGCAGGTGGACTTTGATTTTCAAGTTAAAGCATCTCAGAGGTTTTACAGTGTGGTTCCACTGGCAGATTATTTCACTTATAATGTGGGGGAAAATGGTTTTAGTGAAATAATCTGCTAGCGGAATGAATCCGTTTCATCATATTCAAGATTTATTTACAGAAAAAAGCTCATACTTCTTGCTGAATTGTTACTTTTAATTTTGTTTTGTCTTATTCTGAATGTACTGAGATGTTTGCACTTTGTACGGTTCCTGTTTTTAGCAGCGTGAACAGTATTATATAAAATCCACGAGTGCTATTTAGTCATTCATCAAGTCACACAGCAAGTGGAGCCTTGTAATAGCCTTCTTTTAGTATTAATCAAGTCCTAACTTTTTCTTTAAATAAAATGTTCGTTTTAATAATCCAGTAGATTTATCAGCCTCCAGTTCTCTCACTTCCAGCCCATAAGTCATTTTGTCACCAACAGAGCAGCAGAATGTCTCAGTGAAGCCGACAGCCAGGCATGGGTAACGTCACGAACAAAAAAACATAAAAAAAATATCCAGACATGTCTCAGTAACTCTGCAGTAATGAACAATCCATTAGCACGGGTCGGCTCATTAGAGGAGAGCTGACTGTCACGGACCTGAGCTTTCATCTGGCTGTTTGTTTGGAGGAAAGGGTGTTGCTGCAACGTGTGTGTGTGTGTGTGTGTGTGCTCAACTGGTGGACTGAATTACTCCATGACCAATAAGGAGAATGACAAAGTCTCACTGAGAGTGTGTGTTTATTTTCCAGACTGTTTGATCCATCACATTTAACCGAAACCTGTACACCACGCACCCTTCACCCACCATCAAGAGAAAAAAATAAACCTTGAGAAATGTGAAAATCTTTCCACTTCCTCCCAGGGCCTTCACATTAGCCAGTGACCCGTGTCGAAGCGAACCGGTTCCAATTCGGACTCCTTCCTCCCCTCACAGCGGCGGCCGATCCACATGCTCTAAATCACCGGGCCTGGTCTCGACAGCGTGCGATGGTGCTGAAAACATCTTTCCCAGCTTGACATTTTGACGGATCGGCCAAAGAATAAAACGCAAAACAATACGAGCTTGGATAAAATGGTGGCAAGAGAAAAATGCAGATTTTTTTTTTTTTTTTAAAACAACGATTACTGTCAAATAGTCGTGTTATAAATTAGTATTTTCCTTCGTAGACAATTAAAATCTACAATGGAGCGCTAGGGCCATGCTAAGAAAAACACAATTAAACTACAAGAATAAAGTCATAATATTTTTAAAATAAAGTGATATTATATTGAGAATAAAGACATAAAAGTTTGCGAATAAGGTCAGAATATTTTGAGAATAATAATAATATAACTTTATTCTCATATTTTGTGATTTTATTCCCATAATCATAAAACTAATTTAAGATGCAAACTTCTAATGATTATTTAACTAAAGGGTGAAATAGTATTTTCCCAATCACATTGTGCCATTTTATATTTTTCCAGGTTTTGCCTCATGTTATGAAAATGCTGTTTATGTCAAAAACAACTTTAAATAAATTTGACTTTGCATTTTAGACTTGAATTTGACTCCTTGAAATTGGTCTCTGTCACTTTAAGAAGCTCCTACTCTTTTCCGACAGTCTCCCTTCGACATATCATCAAAAGCGACGCTTCTCCATGCCGTCCATTGAGATTTCAATTGATATTTCACAACACCTCAAATGTTACACAATACTTTCGCCACATTCTAGTATGATGAAACATAAAAACAGAAGAAATCTGACAAATACGGTTTAATGGCACCTTATAAAGTAACATGGAAAAGCCTGAATACAGCACTTAAAATCATCCCTTAACACAGCAGCTGATTCCAAGTGCTTACAATAATCAGAAAAACGGTGGTAAACCAGTGAAGAGGTTAGTCACACGAGGAAGCAATTGACTGTTTAGTCATTTTCCATAAATATCGTCTCAACTTTCAGTGATGAAATTAGAGGAAAATCAGCTCATATTAGAGCTTCAATCTGCATTTTAGTTTCGATAATAAGCAGTAAATCCTTTTGCCTGTGCAGCAGTGCAACTGATACCTTTCTTCTTACATTTGTACAGGATATGCTGTGAAAATAAGAACATGGTGTTTGCATTTACAAACATTCCTGAAGAAATAAATGGCCGTCGTTGAAGCCGATGGAGAACTGAAGCGCTCCGTTTCTTTAGGGATCAGTTCTTTCCCTCCGAGCCCAAAACCAACCATGAAACACATGGAAGCCATAAAAACTGTAGTCAGAAATCTGGGTAAGGCTGCACAGAAACTTTGGACAGAAGGGGGGGGAAAAAAAAAGATCACATGGAAACTAGAGGATGTCAAACTGAAGGTCTGGGGTCCAAATATGGCCCACTGTAGCTTTTTATGTGGCCCTCTAGTCTCCAGTTTACATCAGTTAGTCCCTCCAGTTTTCCGATAAATCTGCAAAACTCACAAAATCTACAGATTCCACATTTTTTGACCAGCGTGAAAAGATGTTCAATATTATTTAATTTTAAGAAACGCTTACTGAATGCTGAAATAAACAGCTATTTATTGATATTTTAACAGTTTAGTGGGTTTCATCGATACACTCTGGCACAACCGGCCCTTTAAGAACATTCGGATTTTTGACACCCTGAGTGATGCATAACTTAGCAGGACTGTCTATATATTAAGACAATCCTCCGTAGGTTGCTACAATCGATAGCAGACACACAGGCACACCCAGTAGAAGGAAACAAACGCACCCAGTATAACACTTTCATTCTATTGGCTGAGAGGTTGCCAGGCAACAGACCTTTTCTGTTCCAAGCACGAGCAGAAAATGATGGTTTGTTAGCAGAGATTTGATCCAAGTTTTGAGCGCGAAAAGGAAGGTTTGAGAAAACAAAGTGAGTATTTGGAAGAGAGCAGAAGTTTTGAGTTCAAGCATTACACGTTTTGAGAAGAAAGAGATATTTTCATGCACCACAATTTGTAAGTTAATAGTATATTTTTTATGTTTGTTCTAGATTAGCAAAGTATAAAGCTAAATGTTGGTTCTCCATGTTTGATTCTTGTTCTGGGTTGCCAAGTACTCCATAATCTATAAACCAACAGGACTTCCTCCAGGTCTTGGTCCGACATGAGGCCCGTCTTTACCCTGACGTATTCCCCCGTCTCCCATGGGAAATAAAATTATGGAATCTGCGTGAAAGCATATGGTCCAGCAGGTCAAACAATAACATCAAACCTTTTATTACAGAGGCGAGTAGAAAACCTTCAAGACGGGCTATGTCTTTAAGAGATGAATCTATTCATTTTTCCAATGTAACCCAAGATGTATTTGGGGTTTTGCGAGGAGAAAATGCAACCCATAAAAAAAAAAAAAGAAAAAGAAAAGCCTCCCATGTACTTTCCCTTTCGCTCCTTACCAGTGGTAGAACATATAAATACAAAAGGCTTTCATGGCACCATGTGGCAAACAGTTCAACCAAACTGTTTGCAGAGTCTAATTACACCAGAGTAGTTTATCTTACCCTGCCTAAACAGATCTTGCTTTTGTCAAGGAAAAAAAACTTGATACTGATACTGGAAAAAAAGAAAAGGTTTTTTACCACCCATCTGACAAGACAGAGAAATCCATCAAAATCCGCCGCCCACACTAATCCATGGCAATGCCCTTGGCTTTTCAGCAATCACGTTCATATGTGGGGGAGCAAAAGGTGTGGATGTGAGCGAAGCCGCGGAGCTTTATCCGTGACGGATGTAAAACTACTGCAGAGGGGAGCTAACCAGAGCGAGCTGACAGCTGGTAGTTAACACGTCCTCGTCTCCCAGGAACTAATCTCAGATCGAATGCAGCAGAGGTGAATGGATGGTGTCGCCATGATAAGTCACTGTGTTACAGAGAGAAGAAAGAGACTTTGAGACCAGAGGGGTTCTCACTGTTTGCATTAAAATAAGTATCAGTTTCATGATTACAAGCTCAGGTTACGTGTTTATGAAATTAACTATTTTTATCAGGTGTTTAAATTTTGAAAATGCTGTAGGATAGCGGTGTGAAACAAATTTTCGTTTTGGGCCAAATCAAAATCATGAATGCTATTAAAGGGCTGGTTATTGCAGAATGTATTGATAAAACCTGTTCACAATCTGCTAAAATATCAATAAATAATACTATTGAACATCTTTTAGTCCCTCCAGGATTTCGTGATTCTTTTTGCAATAAAAATCAAAGTTTTTACGGTGCTAATTTGGAAATATTTGCGATATTTGTGCTTACTTATGTCGGCAAATGTGACTTTATATGCAGATCATGGACCATAACCTGATATCAATTAAGGCTGAGGCAGCTGTTTAGTACAAGGAAGAAAGTTTTGACAATTTCTGAGAAAAATCTGCAATAAACTCCCAATTATGTGCAGAGATTTGTTGATTTTTTAAAAGTTGGATCAGTGCATTATATAAAAATGTAGCATGAAGGGCAGAGCTTGCTACATAAGATCAGAGGTTCAGTGCTCAGACGGCTGACATTTAAAAAAAAGATAAATTTGTGGGTTTGCTTGATATATACAGAAGTACTTACCTCTTGTACTTTTTCAAAATTTTGTCAGGCCACAACCACAAACATTTTATGATTGACAATCTCAATGAAGTTTTTAATTGTAAAAGGGATCAAAGATAAAGCATAGCGTTGAAAGATTTTAACAAATAAAAAAAGTGGCAAACATTGGCATTCAGCTCTCACAGTAAGTAGAAACGCATAATGTATTTCTGCAAGTCTAATGGAGTGTGTCTATTCTAGATTGCATATATAAAGACTTAACTTTTGTCTATTATTTGTAAAATAGCTTAAACTCAGTGATTGGAAGAAAAGCATTTATGAACACTGCAAAAACACAAAAAGTTAAGCTTTTTTGCCTAGTTTCTAGTGACAGTACACTTAAAATAAGGCAAAACTAACTTAAAAGTTACTTTTCTGCAGCTATAGGAGCTTGTTTCAAAAAATTATTCCTTAATATTGATAAGAAATGCCAGTTCTATTAGCAGATTATTTCACTTATAACAAGATACTTTTCAAAGTGAAACAATCTGCCAACGGAACTCGAACTGGGTTGCTAGGTAACGGGCTGGGCAGAGCTTGGCTGGGGTTGCTAGGCAACAGCGCCAGTGGAACTAGTACTTCTTTTTCAATCAACATTCAGGAATTATTGACTTAAAACAAGCTCCCACTTCTTGTTTAAAAACTACCGTATTTTCCGGACTATGAGTCGCACCAGCCATAAAATGCATAATAAAGCAGAAAAATACATATATAAGTCGCACCGGAGTATAAGTCGCATTTTGGGGGAAAATTTATTTGATCAAATCCAACACCAAGCACAGACATGTCATCTTGAAAGGCAATAAAAATAGAATAGAGGCAACAATAGGCTGAATAATTGTACGGTATGCTAACGCTACATGACACATGAACAACGAACTGGGAACGTGGCTGGTATGTTGACATATTAAGAGTTATTCAGATAACTATAGCATAAATAACATGCTAACAAGTTTACCAAACCATCCGTGTCGCTCCAAATCACTAAATCTTCATGTTCGGTGTAGCTTGTAAACAACTCGGCTAACTCCGGAGGTAGCTTCTACCACACACATTATCAACACAGGCCTAGAGCGCCCTCTGGCGGTTTGGTGTGAAAATAGCATGTGATATGATACAATAATGTGTTAATAATTTCACACATAAGTCGCTCCGTAGTACAAGTCGCACCCCCGGCCAAAGTATTTAAAAAATTGCGACTTATAGTCCGGAAAATACGGTAATTGCAAGTTTGTTTTGTCTTATTTCGAGGGCGCCAAGATATTTTCAATAGAGACTAAATCAAAATACTTGGTAAAATTTTGTATTTTGCAGTGAACAGCATTTCTGCATTGAATCCGTAACTCAGAATGAGTAGGCAGACATGATTATATTTTGATGTAAGTCATCCCATTGCAGCTCAAACTGCAGTCTTTGTGTAAAATCTCTGCACATTTTGTTCTGCTCCTCTCTGTCAGGCCAGCCTGGTATTAAAGATGAAAAGTTGTTGCAAGCTCTATCTCTTGCCCAGCCACTGCTTGGCTGCTATTACAGGAGTAGATCTCAATCGATGGCAGCACCCTGGATTAAATTACAAATTGAGTTTAGCAGGGCTGCTTTCCCCTCCTCTATTCCTGCAGTGTCCCCATACAAGGCTCCACTGCAGTGCCCTCTTCCTGGATAAGTTAATAAGGCAAACCCATAGTAGACGCAGCTGACACACCAGTCATTTGGTGTGTCAGTGTGTGTGTGGCGGAGCGATTTGGACTGGGATTGCTCCGCCACACCCAATCAGTCTTAAAGTGGGAAGAGGTCATCCCCAGAGCAGCCCCACCTCTGCAGCCTTTGGCCTCCAACACCAATCGATCCAGCCATTATTCTGATAATAATTGGATTAGATTTTTTTTTTTAGAGTGCATGGGTCCCTCTAGATGCATGAAAAATGTTCATGCATCTAGACAAATGCATGAACATTTTTCATGCATCTAGACATGAGCATTGATTGACCATGAGCATTGATTTTCCATTATTGGATCTAGTCCTTTGCACCTTTGGTCAAAAGCATCGACTCTCCCCAAAACAAAACATCCAGTTATTATAAGAAATAATGATTAGAAACCTTGAGGAGAGTCAAACAAAGCTGGAGCTTAATAAGACCTGCAGCTTTATCTGGTATATGGTTTATTTATTCCTGATTATCCAGCAATTTCTTGATTAACGCTTCCATGCAAATGCCTACGTATGACGGTATATTAGGTTTATTGTCATTACTAAAAAAAGGAGTAAAGTTTAGATAAACAAACTCAGAAATTCTAAGATAAAGCTCAGAAATATTCAACTTTTCAAACTCATAAATTTCTGAGATTTTCTAGAAAACTTCTGACAATCTGAGAATTTTTGATTTTTTTCTTGCATATTTTTGACTTTTCAAACTCAGAAATTTCTGAGTTTTTTTCCAGAAAATTTTGGAGATTACTGTCAGAAATGTTTTCTCTCAGTTTTCTCAGAAATGTACTATTCCTTTGTTTTACTCTATCTATAATTTCCCTAATATGTTGCCGTCCCAAAGAGTTAGTTGTAGATTTAGGCCTTGTATGTACATAACCGGATCTTTATAGAAACAAATATCTTCGCCACATCATTTGAAAAAATAGTATCGTACACATAGGTTTCGAAAATAGTATTCATCCACACAAATCTGCTGATTTACACACTGAGAGTTGTTTTAAATATGCCGAACCTATAGGGGGCAGTGTAGGACAAAGCTAAAACCTATGTTAGCCAATCATAATCCCTCAAAACAACAACAACTTCCTGTTAGGAGTTAATATGGAGCCAGAAGGTTCATTTGTGTGGATGGACAAAGAGGTTGAACTACATTTAAATCCCGTGTTAGAATATAAAATTAATGAAACACAAGATGTTGTAAAATGGAAATAGAGCTAAGCAAGTATGTGGATGTTGAACAACATTGTGCCTCTGTGATCATTAATAATCTTTTTTTTGTGGCGTTGTGAATAAAAATCTATTCAGTTTCCTAGATATCAGGCTACGTGTGAATCAGGCCTTAATTAAACTGGGGTTTGTGTGCAATAACAGATTTCACCATGTGATTGCAGATTTCCCTAATTTGAGACATAAAGATTAAAGTGAATTGCACCATGCTGTTGGAAGGTTTAAGTGTTAAATTAAATTGCATTTAAATCTTGTTATAAACAAACATTTATTAAAAACTGAGATCAAGTGGATGGTAATGAATTTGGCAGAAAGGAATGTCTTTCAAGGTTATGTCTGGATGAGGTTCGGGTTGCTTACCGGAGGCGACATACGGTTGGTAGTCTCCACCACAGGACTCTAATGAGGGAGATGTAGTTAGGGTAATTACACCAAGGCTTCCCAACCATCAGAGTTAAAGGTATAGCGAGAATGAGCACTGATAGGAGTAGAGGTCAGGCAGGAGATGGTGATGTTTATCAAAAAAGTGTGAGAAAAGTTTGTCGAAGCAGCCAATTTAGCAAACATTTCCCCACAGCGTCTAAACCACAGCCTGCTCACAGGTTGCACTGGTTAACCTCTTCTCCCAGCGCCCACGCTGCCTCCAGACGGGCCGGGAACAGGGCAGGGTCCGCTCTCCCCAAACTTCCCGGGGGCCGAAACCGCATCAGCCCACCGCGGAGAAGATGTGAGCATCGCCAAACACAGAGTGATGAAAGGAGGTTCTCAGAAAATGAGAAACACAACTAAAAAACTGCAGCGAAATGTTCCAGTTCCTCAACAAGTAATATCAAAACAGAGGGAACAGACGCTAGCATTAGCCTAGCACTTTAGCAAATTGACGCATGTGTTGAGTTGGATATATTTCTAACTGTTTTGTAAAAAATTCTGGAACAAATTAAAGGAACATCATATAGATCACATGAAACCAGTTAAATGTAGTTTGTTATTCTGAGATTTAAGGCTCATATATGGTAATAATTTGAATTATATTTTAAAATAGGACCAGAATAATATCTGGTGTATTCTCAGACATCAAAACATCCTTAAAAAAATAATTTATTTTGATCGTTTTGATGTAAGTTTATAAATCTTTCCGTATTTTAGCCAATTAAAAACAGAAAACGTCTCAAACATTTACACTAAAGTTTGTTTTGCTTTATTCAATATGTATATTTGCTCAGTTATATCAAGAAAATGTTTCCTGACCAGCGAGAGCAACAGGATGAAAACTCCTATTGCCTCTTAATGTTGGATTTAAGCAAAAGATCCATTATTAACAGGTTAGTATTAGATTTTTCAACAATTTAAAAATTAAACCTGTTAATCAGGGTTCAGTTCAATTCAACTAGTTGTTACTCACTTTAAAAACAAAAACTAAATTAATAAAATAAGTGCTACTTAGTGTAGCATATTAACAAAATTGCCAAGAAATCTAATTTCTGAAGGTTTAGAGGTCTAAGTCTGGATAGCAGATTTAGTGAAATTCTCAATTTAGTGGATTTATTCTAGAAGCAACATTTCTACAGACACAATGCTTTAACTAAAACAAACCCCAAGATCTCTAAAAATGTCAAAATGTAAAATATTTCTGCCGGATAAACATAATTACAGCTTCTGTTAGTCTAACAGTAGCTTACAATTAGCATTAATCTGCAAACGGCAATGAGCCATTTTGTGCACTTCCTAACCCAAAGTACAATATTTCAAAAGATCTTCCACAACTTTCAGTTCGCATGATCTCAGCCTGTTAGTAACGGTGACTGTGCAGAATAGTTGAGGTTTGGGTGGGACGTGAGTGAACTGAGGGGGAGGAAGGAAGACGAGACGATCCGTCGGCAGCGGGAGGAGAGCCGCCAGCCACAACCGTCTGCGTCGTCGGAGAACATAAAGACGAGTCAAAGGTCAAACGTGAACACATTATGAGAGCGACCTTTAAATCTCCAAAATCAATAAGCCACTCCACTATCACATACAGCCATGTTTGTCTTAGAAGCTCACCATGGCGACCAATAACACTTTTATTTTTATAATTGCGTGGGAAAACTCACAGAAAGTTTGCGGACGGCAGACAGCAGGCAAATTGAGGCGTAGTTAAAGTAATCATCATCAGAGGTGTTTGTTTTATCAAACTGTGTTTTTATGTGGCCAGGTGAAACGGATATATTGGTCACTACCTGCACAGAGAAAGAAAACTCAGAAAGTTCTCCTGTTTATGATCATCCTACTTTCCTCCTTTGTCAGAACAGCGTTGATAATATAACACCTCATGCATGAGCTGGTTTATAAGGAGACATGATGGCAGGGATGAGTCAGAAAGAGACGCAGAAAGAGCTTCCTTAGTTTTTTTAATACTAATTGTTGTGAAGCACATATACATTAAAGTATATAATCATTTATGAACAATTAAAGGTATGAGAAAAAGCAATTTCCCCCCTTATGTTTCAGCTGAAAGGTACAAGGAGATTTTGCAGAAAGAAGGCTGAATGCAATCAGTGTTAGACGTTGCAGCGCAGCAGGAAACCCGTCCAGAACCAGCTTCGGATCACAGATTGAAGGCTCTTTAAGACGGCGGTGCACCATGACCCTGAAAATCGACGTGCGGGCCATTGTTCTGCTTCAGATTACCGCGGCTGTCAGGCCGGCTCGCGCGCCTCGCATCATAGGTGTGATTACACCTGGGGTTGCAAAACACAAAATCATTCTAATATGCCGCCATCGGTCACGCTTTCGCCATGGCAACGCCGTGGCTCAAATACACAAAACGCGCTTCACACACAGGCAGGCTTCAGCACCAGCTGGATGGTGGAAAGAGATAAAAACGTGCAGAAGTTTACAGCAGGATAAACAATAAAACAAGCAATAGAAAACCTAAAGCAGTGGTGGCAAACTCTTTTATTGTGGGCCAAACCAAAATCCTGAAGGCTCTTAAAGGGCCGGTTGTGTCTGAATGTATTAATAAAACCTGTTCACAAACTGTTAAAATATCAATACATTCTTAAAATTAATTATTATTGAACATCTTTTCAGTCCCTCTAGGATTTTGTGATACTTGCAATGAAAATATTTTTTTGTTTTACTAATTACTGTCACTTTTTTATGACAGTAAGTGAGACTTTTTGCTACTCGCTGCACAGGAAGTTTTCAACAATATTTGGGAAAAATCTGCAATAAACTCTCTGTTGTGTATGACTACAAAAACCTGCAGGGATTTGTTGATTTTTGTAAATTTCCACAATAATTGGAGGGACTGATTGGTATAATTTGGCAGTAAACAGATAAAAGCTGCATTGATTTGATTGATAACATGATATTTAAGCACAGTTGGTGTTTAGTCTAGAACCATATAAAACGCTACGGCGGGCTGTGGAAATAAGTCGCATTTACTGTCATAAATAAGCTTAAATATTTCAAAATTATTATTTTTATTGCAGAAATCACATAAAGTATCATGAAATGCTGCAGGGACTGAAAAGATGTTAAATAAAATTATTTAATTTTAAGAATTAATTGATGTTTTAACTGTTTATGAACAGGTTTTATCATTACATTCTGGCCCTTTAAGAGCCTTAAGGATCTTGATTTGGCCCAAAATGAAAATGCGTTTCACACAGCTGAACTTAGAAACATTTAAAAAGTTTTATTCAGAGTGTAAACAGTTTCGCCTTTAAAATGCCAACACTTTATGCTTGAACGCTTATTTATGGAATAAACAATGGATAATCTATCCTATAAAACAGAAATGCATTGCTGTTTGTCATGAAGTAGACCTGAACCATCGCAGTCGGCCATTTTAGCAGATTTAAAGCCTGATCAGGCAAACAGTCATCAGTCTCTCACATTGACGCCTTCATGGTACTAATTGGGCCAGGATGCTGTAATAAACTCACTGTCACACACTGAGAAACGCTCCAACAACCACACAACCTAAACACAAACGTTCCTCCTTGATCCCCTAAGTATGGCTTTTTAATGAGATGGACACACATAGTAGCAATTATATCGCTTCTCGCAGTCTGCTGTGGCTACGATGTAGCTCACCGCCATCAGCCTGTGAATGTGCAAGTGGAAAGACTGAAAGCGCCGTGCAACTACAGAATATTCAGCTTTTATATCTCTGCAAAATTACAGTTGATCAAATAGTAAAATGACTGGAGGAGAACTGAAAACTACTGAGCTTTTGTTTATTTTTTGCAGAGTTTTGTCACACTTGGATGTTTCAGATCATACAATATGTTTGAATTATAGACAAATAGATGTTAGCAAACACAAAAAGCTGTTTACAAAATACGTGATATAAAAGAATCATAAAATCAGCTCAGCTTGCACACTGCAACACAATGCTACCAAGTATTTTTTCCAGTTTAAATATATTAGTGTACTTGTGATGAGGTAAAAATAAACTTTCAACAAGATAAAGGAGCTTGTTTTTAGTAAATAATTCCTTATTGTTGGTTAAATAGTTCTAGTTCCACTGGTGAGAAACATTTCTGCTTTCATAAACCTACAGCATGTGTCAAACTCGAGGCCCGAGGGCCAAATCCGAGCCGCCATAAAGTTTGAAGTGGCCCAGAAAGACATGTAAACACAGCCTTAAAAATAACTCTTGTATCATTAAATAATATTTTATCAAAGCAGTTTTTGAACGGAAGAGGATTAGGACCACGAAAATGTCTTTTTTGTTTTTGTCTGAATTTACTAGAATTTTTATGGCTCTAATTTTCTACGATCAAAAGTCAAAATTCTGAGGAGAAATTTCAGAATTTTGGGGGGGAAAAAAGTTTTAATTCTGAGAGAAAACGTCAAAATTTTTACCTTTTCTTAGAATTTAAATTTTTGACCACAGGAGATAAAAGTTATTTTTTTTCCAGTGGCAGTAATCTGAAATGATGTTCAGTTCTATTTACCTATAAGAAGTATTCAAGGCAGGAATTTACTAAAATTTTAGAGGTTTGTTTCTGGGTTTTATCAATACATTTGACCACAACTGGCTCCAAAGCGAGTTGACGAATCTTCCAGGAAGTAATAAAAGAACCATAAATAACTGAATCGCTGCAAGTTTCACTTGCTTCAGTTGAAGTCAGTAATTATGGTGCAACAATACGTAAAACATTTTGCTTCCGGATGAGAAAAACGTTTCGGAAAGTTTCCACATGGTTACAGCTGTGGTGAAAAACTGCCAGTCAAACATGGTGGTGGTGGTATGATTGCTTGGGTCTCTTTTAGTGCTTCAATAGTTCAGCAATAAACAAAACCAAAAAGGTCAACAATCAGTTTGTGAAGTTAAACCTCTCTTGGGTTTTGCAATGATTTGATTCCCTTTCAGGTTAAAAGTCTAAAAACAAGATTAAATGGATGGTTTGAAGGGGCCTATTCAAAGTCTGAGCTTCATGCTGCTTTGGCATGACCGTAGTCAGACCATTTCTGCTCTTTAACCTTCAGATGTGGCCGAATCAAAACTATTCTGCAAAGAAACGAAATTCCTGCACAAGCTCGTTGCCAGGTGTCATAAACGCAATAACTGGTGCCAGTTGTTGCTGCCAAGGGTGGCACAACCAGTTATTATGTTTAGGGGGTAATTACATTTTCATGTAGTGCCAGGTTGGTTTGGATAGCTTTTTCCCCTTATTAAAGAAAACATTTATTTACTTATGGGTTTTTTGTTCACCAATGAATTTAGTTTTATGATCCGACACATTAAAATGTGACCAAAAAGAAAAGAAAAGCAGGTATTTTCTATCCTACGGCAGGACAGAGCTACAGGTTTTACAAAACATGTTAATTAAATCTTTTGTATAAAATCCTTCTTGGATAATGAGATTTTAGGGCCTCTTGTCATTTTAAATCGAAATAAGCTGCTGCTGGAATCGACTCCCCACCTCCCAGGTTTACACTCGCACGTAAAAATGGCTGCAAACAGATGCGCAATTATACAACCACACTTCTTTGAAAAGCAAAAGTGGAACCTCCTGCACAACCAACAAGAATTCAGCAAGCGGTCTCTAAATGGTAAGTCAGCAACAAAACACTTGTCTTTTCCAGAAGCCATTGTAACAGCACCTGAGTGAAATTACTCCCACTTTCTTCAAATCTAACGAAATTTGATGTTTGTGCAGAAAACTTTTTTGTTTGTGCTGCTGTCGTTTTAAAGATGCTAAGAAATGTTTCCAGAAGTCATAAAAGGCCAACTAATGCTAGATGCCGGCATGCAGCCGAGTGAACACAGGTAGCTAGCGCCACTGTCCTGTCTGTACCAACCTGTTCCCAACAGCAAACCCAAGGCCTGTGGGCTCAATCCGGCCCGCTACAGCTTTTTATGTGGCCCTCTAGATTCTAAATGTGCTTAAATATCATGTTGCCAATCAAATCAATACAGTTTTTATCTGTTTACTGCCAAATTATATCAGTCAGTCCATCCAGTTTCTTGAGAATTATTGTGGAAATTCACAAAATCAATAAATCCCTGCACTTTTTTACACCAATACATAACTGGGAGTTTAATGCAGATTTTTCCCAAAAATTGTCAAAAAGTTTCTTACTTGTACTAAACAGCTGCCTCAGCCTTAAATGATGTCAGATTATAATCCATAATCTATATAAAAAGTTGCATTTACCGTCATAAATTAGTGCATATTGATTTTTATTACAAAATAATCACAAAATGTATCATAAAATCCTGGAGGGACTGAAAAGATGTTCAGTAAGATTTAATTTTAAGAATTAATTGATACTTTAAGAGTTTGTGATCAGATTTTATCAATACATTCTGGCACAACCGGCCCTTTAAGAGCAATCAGGATCTTGATTTGGCCCAAAACGAAAATGAGTTTAACACCGCTGACGTCCAGGTTCCACAGGTTTACTGTAATCCAGATTAATCTCATTACCGCAGGTGAACAAGAGTGCACCACCTCAGTGCAGAGCGGACTGCATTGCTCCAGTCCAGATTGAAGTTTTGTTTCTGTCCTGAACCACAGTGATTTAAAACTTGGTCGTAACCTCTAGAAGCAGTGAAAGGCAGTTGTTTATGATGCAGTCAAATTGGCTGAGGAATCAAACACACATGTTCTGATTGGATGGCAGACTGTTGCATTGACCAGTAAAGAGCAATACCTGTGGGCACTGATTGGTCCATAACGCTAAAAACGAGTCATCCTTTGAAAATTGAGCACAATAAGGTTTTTCCGACGGGTTTCTGACTTCGTGGCGACATTTCTGGACATTTTACATGGTTTTAAACCTGAAAATTGTCAACACATCTTGTGAGTTTTGGTTATTTCATAAACTGGATTTTGTGTTTTGCTGTCAGAGCGTAATTCCTGTTATACTTCTGGATTTGTGATTGTCATTCAGTGATTTGTTGTCTGCCTTGTCACAGCTGTGCCTCATTTACCAACGACCACGACTGCCCTGCGTCTGCGTTTCTCCCCTCAAAGTCAGAAAACCTGCTTTTCTCTGTGTCTCCGTCACGTCTTTATTGGCTCTTGGTCACTGCGGTTGTGAGTAGTTTCAGTTAATTCCTGCACTTTGCTTTTTTGATGACTTCTGTGCATGTTCTGAGCCCTTTGCTTTAACTGTGCGGCAGACAGGATTTGTCTCAGTTTAAAGAGAAAACTGGATCTGTGATGAAAGAAGCTGCTCAGATTTCTGTCAGCTTGAAACAACTCCTAACTCAAACGCTGAATAACGATCGATGTAACTTATGTTTAGAATCATCCAAATGTTGAGTTGAATGGTTTATTTGCAAGATTTTATTGCCTAACAATTTGTGATCAGATTTTATCAATACCTTTTGGCACAACCGGCCCTTTAGGAGTATCCATGATCTTGATTTGGCCCAAAAAGAAACTGAGTTGGTCCAAAGTAATAAGTACTCCACAGTTTCTAAAAGTAATGAACTGAGCAGACAGACGGGGGAAAGAAATGACATCAGGAAGAAAAAGGCTCAAAGGCGTCTGAAGGTCACAGATAAGCAACACGGCTCATTCGTTTCTTTCTCACCTACATTTGTCAAGAACGTCAAACCCCCAAAACAATTTCCTCACAAGCCCACAATTAAAATAAATCAAATTTGCTTATGCATTATGCAGCAAAGCACTCACTTGATTAGTATTACACTTCAGTAAAACCAGCTCGCTCTGCATAAAAACAGCCTCCTCTGCATAATTAACGAGCCACTTGCCTCCAAGTACCAATTACGGGGGGCACAATGGCCGAGTCCAAGCGAACGCTGCAGCCATCTGGCCCAGAACTCGGCTGCAGAACCAGAGGAAAGAGGTGAATGGACCCAGACCAGCTGAGGCTTTGTCAACACGGAGAGAAATAAATTTATTGGTGGACAAATCAAGTAAAAAGCTTTAAGATAATTGATGCATGTAGTGCAGAAATATGAGATTGTGTTGTTGCATCAAAAAAATCAAAGTTGTCTTTGTTCTGAAGATTCATAAATTTCCCACAGATGTAATTTGCAGGAAGTAACAATTGCTCATAACTACACACACCCCGATGAAGAGGTTTGCACAAAAAAACAAAAGAAATGAAAGATTTAATGTTCCGCTGAGGCGAACGAAAGAAAGAATGCAAGACAATGGAGAAATAAAAACACATGTGTTGGGATAGATCAGTGGCGGTAGGAATGTGTTGGACAGTAAATCACTCCTTACATTATGAGGGGAAAGTGAAAGCAGAAGGGGAACGGAGGAGAGGCGACGCAGGTGGGCGGAGCCCTGAGCAAATCAAGGCCGTTATTTCCTGTGACAAACGTACGGCTTGCTCTGCGAGGAACACAAACGGTTTGGTTAAATCTGCAGAAACGAGACGAGATGATCAGAACGTTCTTGATCCTCTTTGTCTGGACGTCCATAAAAGAACAAAGCTGCTCCAATCAATAAAAAGAAAATGCCAGGAAATTAAAAGTCGTTAAATATGTTATTGTGTAAAAAAAAAAAAAAAAAAAAAAAATCAACCCAAACACAACATTCCTGATCAGAACTTGGTGTTGCGTAAAAACGGCTCTTTAAAATGCCTTGTAAAATCTTTGAGCTGTTACAGGTTTGTAATGTTGACGGCATCATTTAAAAAAAATGATCAGATTTTTCTACATTTTGTTTGGTTAGTTTATTGTTTTCTTTGGTGAAATCTAATTGATGGGTTTTTCATATTACGCTGATGTAACGTTTTCGAGTGAAGGACTTGTGGTTCAGTTCTTGTTAGCTACAAAGCTAATTGTTAGCTGCAGGAGCTGAGAGGTTTAAATACCTATTAGTGCGGTGGTTCTCAAAGTGTGGGGCGCGCCCCCTGTGGGGGGCACCGTGCCGTTGCAGGGGGGGCAGCGTTTCACTGTAAAGATGGTTTGTAGCTTGAAGTGTGAAATAAACTTCAGTGCAGTTTAAAAACAAAATATGTGTTTAGGTTGAACGATGTGTGTCTAGTTGATTTTCTTTTCTTTTTTGGGGGGATTTTATTGTAATCCACAGGAGGGCCCAGAAGAAAATCTTCTGTATTAGTGGATTTGATCGTTTTTCTGCCAGATTATAAAAAGTTTTGCAGCATTTTCTGATTCTTCCAAAAATGAAAATAACACAAATTTGTGACCTATTCATATAATTACAATACAGTAAACACTCGTTTCTGGGGGCTTGCAACCTTAAAAACTGTGATAAAGTGTGTTTGTATTCAGGTCCTTACAGGAAGTTTTGAATTTCTAAACTCTGTTAATAGATTCTTGTTGTCTACAGATCCCTCTGCACTGAACTCAACTGAAAACCTCCTGTTGTTATATTGATTTCTGAACTGTTCCTGAGTTAAAACATTAGTTTTGTTGTTTATAAATCAATATGAACTTGTTTTCTTGCGTCTTTTTCTCATTTTCTGCAAATAAATACAAAATTTTCACTTGTAATTTCAGAGACATGTTGTCAGCAGTTCATAGAACAAAAAAAATGCTCATTTTACTCCAACATATACCTGCAAGCAGTAAAATCAGAGAAGCTGATCTCTTTTTTCAGAGCTGCATAATTTAATCATAGACTCTTGTTCTGGTTAGAGAGCATTTTCTTTTTCCCGCAGGGGAAGAACAGACGGAAAAATGTTTTTTGTTCAGATAAGAAAGCAGAATGTTTTGGCCTCGATGTGAAATGACAAAAAACTACAAACACAGCTGGACACCGCAGGTCCACTGGAAAACACGGCGGTGGCAGCATCATGTAAATTAAACTGCAGACTACATTTTATTTTTTTGTAAAAATAAAATAAAGACAGACAGAAACCTGTGTGTTGTTTAATGTACCAAAAGGGGTTTAAATATTTTTTTATGTCTGTTGAGCTCAGGTCATTTTCCACAAACATAAGAGACGGATCTTTCTCTCTCTTTGCGTCTCGTTTCCTTTCTTCTTTCTTTCTGTGTTGCGTTAAGGTCAAGACAATAACAGAAGCCTGTAACTGAACCCGGCTGCTTTCAGATAAACAAAGACGTTTGAAATGAAAATCATCTAATGTCCTTTCCTGACTCGTCTTTTTTTAAATCATCTGCAATCTAACGCAGACAGAAAATCTTTCACACGTGGCTGAGAAAAACTGAGCCAGTTTTTCACAGAGCTCATGTGAGCTCTCTGTGTTTTAGTTTGTGTGTGTGTGTGTTTCCTAGAGAGACGGAGCGGGCCATTAGGCACGCCGATGCACATCTTAAACCTATCGTTTCTGTCTGATCATCGCTCACTCTGCTGCAGAAACTTGTGAGGTTTTAAAAACAGATTAATAAAAATAATTTTGTCCTGCTGCTGACGGGAGCCTGGAAGGCATTACGGCCCTCAGATGAGCTCCAGCAGCAGGATTAGCAGCATTACGCAGACAAATTACAGCCTCCGTACTTTCACAAACCTAAGAAACTCGGTTCCTGACTTCAGTAAACAAATCTCGGTGCCGAGGCCACCCTCAGCTCGGAGACTTTGTGTCAAGGCTGCACAAACCCGTTTAAATGAAGGAAAAACAAACAGCCGAGATTATAAATCAGGATGTGAAAATAAACAATCGATGGTAGCCATGTAACCGGGAGTTTCTGGCTCTTATTTGCTTGAGTAAAATCTAAAAAAACTCTAAATTAGGGGTGAAAAAGCTATTTTCGTTTTGGGCCAAATCCAGATCCTGAACGCTCTTAAAGGGCCGGTTGTGCCAGAATGTGTTGATAAAACCTGTTCACAAACTGTTAAAATATCAATAAATTCTCAAAATTAAATTATTGAACATCCAAGATTTCGTGATACTTTTTGCAGTAAAAGTGTTTGTGGTTCTAATTTGGAAATATTTGCGGTTATTTATGATGGTAAATGTAGCTTTCTATTACTTATGGACTATAATCTGACATCAATTAAGGTTGAAGCAGTTGTTTAGTACAAGTAAAAAGTTTCTGACAATTTTTGAAAAAAATCTTCAATAAACTCCCAGTTATATATTCAGATTTTATGTGAATTTCCACAATAATTCTCAAGAAACTGGAGGGACTGACTGATATAATTTGGCAGAAAACAGATAAAAACCACATTGATTTGATTGATAACATAATATTTAAGCACATTTTGTGTTCAGTCGAGAATCTAGAGGGCCACATAAAAAGCTACGGCGGGCCGGATTTGGCCCACGGGCCTCGACTTTGACACATGTGCTCTAAGACATTACAGATGTGACAGAGACTAATTGTAAGCTCCAGGCCGTTCTCCTTTACATCTGAAATAAGGAATCTAAATAAAGCAGCGAGAGCTTGTGTTACTTCAAATCTCTACCAACATGGCCGCCGCTGCTGCCGCTGCCGCCGCTGCAGATCAGTGGCGCCGGAGGAGCAGGAGGTTTCCTTCAGAAAGGTTTCTGTGTTTCTGTGGATCGCAGCCTCTGCACCTCTGGCCGATCCATCACAGCTGCCTGAGCCGAGCAAAGACCCCGACCACAATAACAACTGATAAGGCAAATGCTGGCCATGATGAATCACCGTGAAGGAAAAGCTGGACAAAGGTTTACACACAAAACATCAACAAGTATCTTATCCTGGTTTCCAGTGCAAATAGCTTAGTACACAAAATTACTTAAAAGTAACTTTTCAAGATATACAGGTTTGTTTTAAAGTGAATAATTCATTAATATTGATGAAACAGTTCTAGTTTTACAGGTAGATTATTTCACTCCTAACAAGATTTTGTTCCCATGTTATAAGTTAATTTATTTGCCAATAGAACTAGTACTTTTTAATCAAAATTAACTAATTATTTACTACAAACAAGCTACTTTGAAGTCAGTTTTGTCCTATTTCAAGTGTGCTAAAACATTTGCACTATAAACTAGACTAAAATTACTTTGTGTTTTTGAGTGTGGCAGATTATTTCACAAAGTACAAGACATTTTTCTGCCAATGGAACTCGAGCCGGGTTGCTAGGTAACCGGCTGGGCTCCCCTGGGGTTGCTAGGTGACGGCGCCAGTGGAACTAGTACTTTTTAAAATCAATATTAAGGAATTGTTGACTTAAAACAACCTCCTACATGTTGCAGAAAAATTCCTTCTAAGTTGCTTTTGCCTTTTTTCAAGCGTACCAAGATATTTGCACTAGAAACTCGACCAAAAATACTAAGATTTTGTGTTTTTGCAGTGTAAGCAAAACTTCGCTGCTCAGATTGTTTCTGTCAAACCAAAATGTCTCATTGCTTTAACTCATTTCTCTAAGAGAGAAAGTAAAAATTACTGATTGATTTATTGGCTGTCAGTAAAATAGCTGCTACAATCAGTAATGTGAGAAACATCTCGTGTTTTACTGACATGAGTTAGCACATCATTTAATTAATTTTTATTTTTTTTAATTGATCAAACTAAAGTTTTTTTTCAGGGTTTCCTTCCAAGTCACATGCACTCAAAAAACAAGTTAACTGAGAATCTTTATCCACAGTTTGACATGAAATTGACAGTGAAGATTTTTATTATTTTTTTTTAACTGATTGCTTTAATTTCAGATAATTATTTCCCAAATATGTTACTTAATCTTTATAGAGTAAATTTAATCTGCTGTTTTTTAACTTTGTTTTGACTGCACTTAAACAAGCATTTTTTCAAACATATCATCTCCAATGCATTTAAAATTTGAAAAAAAAACATCTTTTACAAATTAATTTTAGATCAATGCAAACAAATATTATTCTAATGAATTATAAAGGCTTAAAATTGCAAGGCCTACAAATTATAGTTGGTCTACATTCTAATACTAACTTAAAAGTAGCTTGGTAAAAAGTTACTATGAAGTCAGTTTTGCCTTATTTGCACTAGAAACTCAACCAAAATTACTTGCAATGTGACAAATTATTTCCCTTATTACAAGACATTTTCCCCATAAGAGAAATAATCTTTTGTAATATTAAGGAATTGTTGAGTTAAAACGTATTTTTGTTTAATATGGCATTTTTCTATTTGGTAATAGAAAAATTGTGAGTCATAAATTGTGTTTAATCAATTATATTAAAGATTATATCATACTTTTTATTTAACACAATCAGGTGTATAAGTTTTGAGGTTTGTTCCCATCTCTGCTTTAGAATATCATGTAAAACAATGTAAATTTGCTCTGAGAAGATTAAAAGTTGCGACAGAAACTGGCAAACTGTGGCCCATGTGACACAAATCCTGCCAAAGCGAGAGCGTTTTGTTGATAAGGCCGTCCTGCAGCAACAAGCCGCCCCCGTATCCCGAAAGCAATCAGAGACTCCAGACTCTTCATGCTCTTTGAACACACTGCAGTTGATTTTTTTTTTTGCTACGAGTCTTAATCAATCATCCTTGTGAGTCACAATCACGTCATAAGGACCTAATGAGCTTCAGCGTGACAAAGTGCCTTGATAACAACTTCAGCTGCAATTACACAGCGACTCACGTTCAACGTTTTCATTTGTCGCCACATAAGGATGATTTAGTGAGAAATGCTGCAGTGTAAATGCATTAAAGCGTCTTATTCCCCATGGAGAGAACTGATTTTCCACTATCAGAGGTGCTAGCAATCAAAAGACACATCGATATCATTGGAATGGCACCATGATGTTATTAAAAAGTGAGGCATTTCATAACCTGTCATGCTGCACCGCAGGTACTCCAGCTGTAATCTAGTACTGGACACCTTCACCAGTGCATCTCTGCAGGATGTGGCATCATGCTTTGCTTTTCTCATCCCTGATTTGTAGTCAGAGGTTAGATACAGTTTCCCTGTGAAAATCCTGTGAATGGGGCAAATCATAAACACCTCATAATGTTGGGGGGGGATACTCCTACACTTGGCTGCATTGATTCTGTGTCCTCTGCAGCAGCGTGAGGACTGGATTAATGGTGTTTAGACTTTAAAATAGCGGCCAGAAACACACATCATTTGCATTCTGGGGGAAGACCATGGTTGGATATGACCAGGCTGAAAATAGCACTGAATTAGCTTTGCGTTTTATTTTGTTTTGATTTTTAACATCCTTGTTGCAGTACAATAATAAAAAAGTGTCTATTTTAAACCACTTTTGCCTTTTTGGTAAAAACTTCCTCAACTCTAATAGAATATTATTAAAATTTATTTAAGTCACTGGGAGATAAAACATGCTAGTGCTACCTCACATGCTGCCAACAGCATTTAAGCTAACATTTAGATTGTAGTTAATTTTAGCCTGCATGTGGAGAAGCAACATTCAGCTTCCATCTTGCTGAGCGGTTGCGGCGCTCTGCAGTCATTCATCCAACGGCCCGCCATGTCTGAGTTAAAAAATGTTTGAAGTTGACAAGAAATTTGACGTGATTATCAAGTGTTAATCATTTAACATGATTATCAGGTGATAATCATGTTAAATGATTAACACTTGATAATCATTTAACATGATTAAATGATTATCATGTTAAATGATAACATGATAACATAATTATGTTATCATGATTATATTGAAATATGTTAAATATTTCAATAATTTCAATATTATTGAAATATTGGAAGATTAATATCTGAACACTAACTATAAAGTCTTAAAACATGCAAACATAAAAAAAAAAAAAGTAAATAAGCAAGCAATGCTAAGCCTGGCGGGGGGGCAAGTAAAGCCTGGTGGCCCACCAGGCTTAAAATACACTTGGGGAAACTCTGTCTATGCACCACAAATCTGGAAGAAGCTTGTAGAAAATTGTAAAACACAGAGTTACTTTAAAAATCTCGACTAAAATCTCACCTGTTTAGAGTTGCTTTTATGAATGACTCAACATTTAGATGTGTTACTACGGCAACTGACAAAATGTAATGCTTTAATTGTTGCCCGTTTGTTCTATGACTTTGTAATTTTGTCTTTTTATGATGTAGAGCACTTTGAAATGGGCTGAAAAATGCTTTAAAAATAAACTTGATTGATTGATATATAATATTGTTTGAGTAAATCAGTAATACTCAACATGCTACTGGTATTTAAGCTAGTACTAACAATCTAGCTAATTTTAACTTATTCACTGATGTTTCAGATAAAAAAATACTTTATTGGTCCAAAAGGGAAATTAAATTGTGCATTCTGAGTAATAGTCAACATGCCAGTAATGGCGCGTAAGCTAGCTAACATTTACATTTTAGCTAATTTGAGATTATGCAACATTGCTTGCAGAAGGAAAAAGTTATTACTGGAGTTGATCATTCGAGAACCACAACACAAAGCTTTATCCAAGACATCGGATTAAATTATTGGATTAAACAAAAACAGGAGCATCTGAACTAAAACCAAACATGTTATTTAATTTTACATTTTATTTGAGTCTGGAGGAAAACAGGAGAAATGTTATCTCCATTCTGCTAGCGCAGAAAGCTACCTCGAAATTTTGGAGCACTTTATTCTAAAACTGAAACTTAGAAAATGTAATATTCTAATTTCATTTAGCTATAAACAATAATCATCAAAACAAGAAATGAAAGCTGAAAATATATAGTTTTACTTTCATGTTTGCATTTTAGTGACAGCAATAAGTTAACTGTAACAAGCAAGCGATATTACAGCGTTTACTCAATCTATGCTTCGTTTTTAAAGGTAAACTGGGAGCTAAAGTCACTCATCCCACCACTGGTCGGCTGCCAGTAGTATGTTGGGTCCAGATGGAGGACGTGTCCTTTCCGCCTCCTAACAGGACTCACTCACAGCATGCAAGGACACAATTTAAAGTTATGACCTTTGAAAAACTTTAAAAACTCTTTTCCTGTTATGCTGCTTGTCCTGCAGAACAAATGGGCTCCATCGCTTCTCCATAATGCACAACTGTAAGTCCAGAAAACTCGGTTCGGACACGACGATGCTTCTCTGGTTCATGCCAAACACTTTGTAGCATCAGTTCAAATGAATATTTAATGATCTCCACTGGGAATCACGGAGGCTGCAGCAGCGATAATGAGAGAGAAAAATAAACAAAACTATGTGCAGCAGTAAAGCAGTAAGTGAGTTTGAACTTTTACTGCCGATAAGTTTAAAGTTAAACAGGCTGAAGCAAATCAGACTGAGCAAAATAAACGATGTGATAATTGGCAGGAAGAAATACTTTTAGAGCAACAGATATTACATTTGTAATTCACAACCACACAGAAAACCATTAATACACACAGCAGGCCGTATTAAAATCCAAACAATGCTCAAGAAGTGCCATAAAACACACTGGCAACATTGTTCGGGTAGCAACATTTAAATTATTGAACATGAAAGGATTTTCTCAGAAAGCACCAAATAACTTCTAGAAAGTAAGCTATAAATTTAAATAAAAAAATTAAAAAATAGGCTGTATTTCCAGAACAAACTTTCACTTTTAATTTTTTTTACTTTGACCCGTTTCTGAACCTGCGTCTTTCCTCCCATGTAGCCCAGCTCACCCCCGGGTAAATCTCTAAACAAATGGATATTTCCCTTTCCTCTGTGATATGCAGTCGCTCCAGAGGAGATGAACTGTGGGACACAGTAGTTGTGCAGCCGGCTCAGAGCTGTTTAACTCCGTGACCTTTCTAATATGACCCCAGAGGGCACAGCAACACTCTGCTGGACTTCAGAAAGGCTCAGCACCAACGTTTACCTTCGTAGAAACCACTGAAAGTTTGACAACCTGGATGATCTTTATTTCCAGAAAAAAAACAAATTGTCTTTTTGAATGTTTTCACAACTTAAAGGAATGAGATGGGAGGGGGTTGGCATTGATAATCACAACAACACGTCTAAAACTCTCACCATCAATCAATCAATCAAATGTTATTTGTATAGCACATTTCAGCAGCAAGGCATTTCGAACTGCTTTACATAATAAACACAAAGTCATGCTTCGCTAGAAGAGTAAACGTTTTTTAAATCTGCAAACACATTAGTAGCTGTCAATACGAACCATGAAATCTAACCAACCAATAAAGTATCATAAAGATAATAAAGATGGACAATAAGCATTTTGGTCAGTGCTAACTTAATTATGCACAAGTGGTCAGGAGACGCCACCAGTTGCAGTTTTTACATGAGTAACTCACATGTGAACAGCTGGAGGTGTTTCTGTAAATGCTCTTATTTTTTATTGCACTTATATATAGGAATACATTTCCTGACTGTCCCCAAGCATTTTATGTTAAAAAAATAAAAATAAAGCTAAGTGAGAACAGACCCATGGAGAAGTGATTTCCCCACTTCTTTCTACTGCTGTCCTATTTAAGCTGTTTATAATTCTCCGTCTTCAGGCTGTAAATTATTATTTTAAACTTTAAATTCTGAAGTTATGTAATTTGGTTTTTTAAGCGGCTCTTCTAAACTCTTAAAAATGCAATTATTTAAACTAATTGATAATCTCTTCTCAAGATGTTATTTTTTTGCACCATACAACAAAAAAAAAAACAACAACAACACAGGAGTCATTGAGGGTTTTTTTCAGGCATTTGCAGTTTTGAAGCCAAACTGTTGGATGTCGAAAGCACATTTTCTAATTCCCATGATCTTTGTGTTTTTTTTAAATAACCGTGTTTTGCAAACACTGTGAAAATGAATGCCTTTGAGTTTGTGTGTTGTTGTGATAGTAAGGATTTACACTTCATCGCTCAGCCCAAAAACTGTTTCAGCTCATTCTCAGCTGGAATTATAGGCCCATTACTGCTGGCAACAGAAAGGAGCCGTTTTCATGGGAAATGGAAACCCAACAGTGGCATGAATTAAAAAAAAAACGTTTTATTTTCTAGACTATTTAAAATTAAATGGAAGGAAATAAAAAACTCCAAAACGAAAGTCATTATTAGCTCCATCAGTCAACACTTTTCTGCCCTGGTGTCGTTTTTGCTCGTATTAACAGTTTTCTCTGTTTTCTATGCATCAGTCGCTAAATGTTTAGCCGTGTCTTTTTTTCTGGACAAAACCATTGCTGAAACTTTTACTTTGTAAACTAATTTAGTTTTTCTTTCTCAGAGAAAAAAAAACCCTCTGGCATTAAGCTGATGCTTTTAGCTTTCTCCGTCTCTTTCATGCGTCAAACTCGAGGCCCGTGGGCCAAATCGGGCCGCCGTAGCTTTTTATGTGGCCCTCAAGATTCCACATGTCCTCAAATATCATGTTTTCAATCAAATCAGTGCTGTTTTTATCCGTTTACTGCCAAATTATTTCAACCAGTTACTCCAGTTTCTTGAGAATTATCAAGAAACACAAAATTTGTGTGGAAATTCACACAAAATCAACACTTTTTTGTACTAATGCATATTTAGTACAAATTATGAACTAATTGAAGTCAAATTATTGTCCATAGTCTATGCCAAAAAAATAAATCACATTTACTGTCATAAATAAGTGCAAATATTTCCAAATTAGTACCACAAACACTTTGATTTTCATAACAAAACGTATTACGAAATCCTGGAGGGAAAGAAGAAAAGATGTTCAATAATAATCAGTTTCAGGAATTCACTGATATTTTAACAGTTTGTGATCAGGTTTAATCAATACTTTCTGGTACAGCCGGCCCTTTAAGAGCCTCCATGATCTTGATTTGGCCCAAAATGAAAATGAGTTTGATGTCGAAAGTCAGAGATGAATTTGAAGTTTTTCATTTCAAATAATAAAAACTCATTATTTGTTGTTGGGTCTTTTTTTTTGAGTAAAGAACTGCTGCTGTTTATTTTTTTTTTATCAACTTTTATCAATAAGTGCTGAATTTGATGTTCTGTGTTTGACCGCCCAACTGAATGTGAATCGTTTGTAGAATAACTCGGATCGATTCGAATCCAACTGGCAGCAAACTGAATTTTAACTTTTTCACCTTTAAATCTATAAAATTAAAGCTCTGCATTTGTTTTCCACAAGGAAAGTAAAAGTTTTGTGTAAATCTTGGCATCAATGTGAGTAAAGTTCCAGTTTGCGATCTTTCATGTGTCTTTTCATTTTTAAAAGGATAAACCTGCGCACGCACACACACACACACACTCGTACAACAATATCTCTTCTTCTGCAGCCTCTTCAGTGGTCCGCCTTCCTTTAAAAGCTTTTTTAATTACGGCAGCCATTAAAGCAACGCTGGCTCTTAGAGTATCTACCACTGCCCCTATGAGCCAGCCACATGCTGGCTTACATGCATTTATGCAACCGCAGGCGCACATGCATGTAGAGTACACACAAATACAATCACATGAGATAGCATTCGGTCCTAAATGCCCCAACCAGACAACCAAACTGGCTCCAGTGGCATTAAGTCTTTTTAATCGCGTTTTCCAAAGTCTGGTGTCATTTAGGTGGAGGAGCTGCAAGAACAGAGCCGGGAAGAGAGGAGAGAGGATGAAGGAGAGCAGAAGACGGAGGGAGATAAAGGGCAGCGACGAGCAAAGCAATAAAACACTGTTTCCATGCAGGCCGAGGTGTGTGTCTGCTGCTAGATTGTTCTCATCAAAACCCGGAGAAGTGAGGCTAAATATAGAGAAGCTAACCGTCAGGATGGATGCCTCCGTCAGGAAAAACTGATAAGTACGCTTTAAAGTGTTGATTCGCTGTCATAAAAACAGTCGCAAGGAAATCAGGAGCGAGTCTGACCGCATAAAAGCCACGCTGTTAAAGCAAAATGGATTCAGCAGAGGTGGGATCCAGTCACAAGTCAAACCCAAAGTCATTCACTTTTAACTGAGTCTTAAATGTCCAATTTGAACAAATATGTAAATTAATCAGATAAATTATATTTGTGGGAGATAACTTGGCTTAAAAAGTGTTATTTTCCAACAAAATAACCTGTAGGTAAAACTACAGCAGAGTATTAGGGCGAGTGCTGTAAGGTGGAGTAAATTTCTGACATCAATTTCAGAAATGTTCCAGGAAAAAACTTTAAAATTTAAAGTATGAAAAGTTATAAATTGGCGAGATTAATCTCAGAATTTTTCTTGAAATAAACGCTGAAATTTCTTTGCTTCAAAAGTCAAACATTTGCGTCTCGAGTCATAAATGGTACAAAAAAAAAATAAAAAATTCACATTTTGTATGTTTTTGTACTTCCATTTGGTTTCAACTGCTTCTAAAATCAGCTGACATGCTAAAAAAAAAACACAATCGGTTTTTGGGAATAAAATGTTTGTTGTATGGCTGGAAAATGACCAAGAAACTCCAGAATGTAAAGTCACAAATCAAGCTTAGGCCGTTACCTAGCAACCTCAGGAAAGCCCTGTCGTAACCTAGCAACCCAAATTGAGCCCCACCACATTTTGGATGAGCTGTACAATGGCTGCTGGAGAAGTCAAGTGTTTTTTGTTGACATACAATCCAAAAATCACTTCCTGCATTCCTGTTGGTTGTGCAGGAGGCTCCACTTCTGCTTTTCAAAGATGTACGCCTGTATAACTGCACATCTGTTTGCAGCCATTTTCACGTGTGAGTTTAAATATCGAGTTCCCTCCGAATCACAGCCAGCAGCTTATTTGGATTTAAAGTGAAGCGGCTCTTTCTGAAAGGAGAACTGACCCAAAATCTAATTAGAATGATTTTAGTGCAAAAAATGCAATGAACATGTTTTAACCCACAGACCGAACCCTGACCTGTTCCAGGAAGCATAACAGGTCACCGTTAAAGTCAAAGTCAAGTCTAAATTCTGTGACCTCAGTCTGACTTTCGTTCACACCTCTGGTGTTTACACATGTAGAGGTTTAAACGCCCCCGGCATGAACGCGTCATGCAGGTATGGGATGCCAACGCCGTCTGGCCTACATGAGACCCTAATCTAATTGTCACTGTTCAGAAAGACGTGTTTGACCCCTGGGTTTCTGGGGTCACGCTGGCTTCCTGTTTGGGCCAGTGGGGGACTCCATCGGGGGTCTGACATGCTGCTAAAGCCGCTCTCGGGTTACGCTGCCCTGGCCTGGGAGCCGCGGCGCTTTTCAAACACGTCCATATGTGATGAGGAGCGGCCGGGTGGGGCTCTGCGGAGCCGCAAACCCTCCCCACTTCAAAGAGTCCCTGTCAGCCTCATCCCTGGGGGGGTCCTGCTGCTCGCAGCCCCCGGCGCTGCCACCAGCGGGTCGGCATCACGGCGGTTTGTGACGCAGGCCCGCCTGAAAGGCCTTGAAGTCTGACACCTCCCCAGCAGACCGCGCTGATGGCCTTTCCTGTGCGTCTCTGACCCTCAGAGCATCCCAGCTGATGCCAGTCCCACTTTGAAGTGCAACCCGAGAAAACCACATCAGAACCACGGCGCTTCCTTCAGCCCGGCCGTATAAACCATATGGAGCAACCTGCTGTGGGCCCGGCCTTCAAAACGCATATGGACACGTTGTCTGTTATCAGCTCAGAGGACCAGAAATGGAGGCAACAACAAAGCTGGTCTTGTTCTCTGGGTCAGGTTCTGCAGTTGAAAGCATTTGGCGAATGATCCTTTAAAAAGCAAAATGAATGACTTCCATTATGTGATGCCGTCCAGTGATGACCTATGGATTATTTCTGTTTTTTATTGATTTTCTGGTTGGCTAAAGTGGAGGTACTTTCCTAAATCAGAAGGAAAAAAACGCACTTCCTCACCTCCATTATGCATGAAAATGTGATTTTTCTTCCAGTTGTGTTGGCTGGATAAAGACCAGAGCAGCAGGTTAATTACCCAAAGCCCTAAATACCAATAACCTTCCCTGTTAAACTCTCACTTTCCAGGAGACGGATTCGAAAAACAACCCAAGCCACCAGAAAACACCATCATTAGTAAACGGTGGAGCGTGACCTTTTGACACCACTTCGATTTCTGATGCTCATCGCTCATGCTGATTGGATGACCTGCAGTCGTGACAGATTTCAGCCAGAAGGACCTTTGACAAACGTACAAATGCATTCAGGCCTCCGGGAAATGTTTGAGAGCGGACCAACCAGCCCGCCTGAGGTCAAAGGTTACACAAAAAGTCACTCTAGTTTAAGCTACGTCCTTCGACAGAGACGAAAGGGTGAATGTCACGGCTCTCAGAGGGAAACCCTGAGATGTTTATTATTGGTATTGGAGGGAAAATGCAGAGGTGTTAAAATCAACCGGATCTCCCACCGATCAACCCAAATAAACAGGAATGCAACAACTGGGTGCCTAACGCCTTTGGACGCAAGCAAAAGGTTGAGCAGAGGTCAGCTGGCACGACTCGACTGATCAGAAGCAGAAAAAAATAACAGAGCGCGATCAGATGTCATCTCAATTCACTGCCTCTGTCACAAACACGAACGGTTCTCAACAACATCAAAAGATGTGCAAATAATCAGAGTTGAATACATTTTGGGAATTTTTAATGGTTAGAAGAGGATCATAGGGACACTCAAATTTTTTTTTTTTAAATAAATCTCAAAATTACGATTTCTGATCTCAGAAAATTAATGTTTTTAAATTGAGAATTTTGAGGTAAAAGTGAGAAAAATGTGAGAATTCTCAGATTAAAGTCAGAATTATGAGATTAAAATCAAAATTGAGAAAAGTAAAAATCCTCAGATTAAAGTTGTAGTTGTGAGATTAGAGTCAGAAATGTGAGATTACGTTCAGAAACCTGAGAAAAACATGAGAATTTTCAGATTAAAGTCAGAATTATGAGATGAAAATCAAAGTTGTGTGATCAAAGTCAGAAATCTGAGAAAAACACGAGAATTCTCAGATCGAATTTATAATTCTGAGACAAAAGTCATAAGAGAAAAGTAAAAATTCCCAGATTAATGTCAGATTTCTCATAATCCTTCTCCATAAATTCCTTTAATATTAAAAAAAAAATGTAATTATTGCCAGATGCTAACAGAAAGTTAGCATCATAATAAACATGACATAATTTAGACGTGTTGTTTTATCTAAATCTCATAGTTTAGATAAAATTATCTGAACTACGGTAGTTTAGACAGTGAAGCAGCGACAGGAAACCTGTCCTGGCTAAAATGGTTTGGGTGGAGCAGACCTCCATCCACACGGGTCTCTGGTGGGGATCCACTTTTCTTTAATGAGGCAGCAAGAAAAAAGGAAGAGCAAAATTATAAAATGTGTTGCACTTCCTTTATGAAACCCAATTAACCCGTAAAGATGGAGGAACAACCTTTATCTTGGGGAATCGGAAACATACGGAAGCTTTGAAATGCAAAAAACTTTAAAAACAAGACTGTTTTTGTAAAAAAAAAAAAAAAAAAAGGAAATGAAATGGAAAGAAAACAGGGATCTGAGTCCTGAAATATGCTAAATTTTAAACCTCTCTTTATCTACATGTAGGATATTTTCATTTGTTTAAGTTTACTGGTTTCTGTTTTCAGGCGGCTCCAGAAAGTCGTGGATTAGCAGAGGGACGCGGCGACGGCCTGGCCTGTCACCGAGCCGCTCGTGGGGATCAATCAGTCTATTGTTAGCTTCAAGTGCCTCATATATTTATATCTCTGCAGCTTCAAGTTCACAGCCGGGCAGGAAAATGGTGCGGACAGAACTGAGCAAGAAGAGGCAAAAACAGGAAATAATTCTGGATTTTCACATTATGTTCCTCCTAAAAGCTCCTCACACAGCCACGTTGGACTGAAACAAATATTTGCTGATTTTAAGGAAAATTAAATCAATAGAGCAACAGCAGCTTAACGGTTGTGAGGTGTTAAGTTTGGTTACAGCGCCTCCCAGTGGCTGACGGTGCTGCTCGCCTCTAAATCTCACCAAGATATTAATATTTTTACATTATAAACATCTTAAATTAGACAAATTGTGTTTCTTCGTTTAGGCAAAGTTCTGTAAATGTAAAAATGAATCATAACACAAAACATTACATTTACTCCACTGTTTACTAATCTGATCGTTTGAGTTATTGTGCAGAAATCTGGAGAATTAATTACAAAAACAAGACAAGACTACAAAAAAAGAGCAATAAAAATAATCCGTAAGGCTGGATAATTAAAACAAAAACACACTATTTGTATAAACTAAATTATTAAAGTTTGTAATTCTTTATAAAGCCAAAAATAAACTATTACTGGAAGACATTCAACTAAGAACATTTACAAATTAACAGGGGAGTTAAATTAAAAATATGCAAATTGAATAGAAAACTGGAGAAAACAGAATATTGAACTTAAACAAGCATAAAACTGTTCAAATTACCACATAAACATATGAATATTGATGGATATAATTTACTAATACTATTAGTAAATTATTCTTATTGAAGTTAGTTTTGTTTTTTGGTGAAATATGGTTAAAAAAATCAAATATCCACTAAATGTCTAAGATGCTTTACAAGCTTGAAATGGACTGAAAACTTTTCTTACATCAAAGTTTTGTCATTTTGCCTGAATATCTGTTCAGTTTCAAATTCTGAATAAAAGCAATATTTTTACAAGATATTCTCAGTCAAGGCATTTTCTGCTTAATCAATATAAAATGTTAAAACATCTGAAATGGAAGCTGCGTGAACAGTAAACTAATTAGATCAAACATCATTTAAATACAAAAATCAAGCACAAATAGACAATTTGTTTTTAGAAAAAAAAACAGGTGCCACTCGAGCATCGTGAATGTTATACTACCATCTAGTGGTGTAGTGTCAGATTGCAACCCATCATTTTTTTAAATCTTCATTCTCCTGAAATGTATCCTCTTTATTTTCTTATTCTTGTATGCTAAGTTTGGTAATATGAACAATTATTCAACATTTTAGATTTTTTTTAATTAAATTTCATCTTTATTTTAGCATTTATGGCTGGAGCCCAAACTGTAAGCCTGGAGGCCAAATATAAAATAATAACCAAAACATCAGAGTGGCAACAACTGGAATGAAAGAATGAGAAAACAAAAACAAGCAAAAGATAAAGAGCTAAAAACAGCAGTGACACTAACAGTGAATGAGGAAGTGAGATGCACAAATCAGAATCAGGTGACTGATCGTTTAATGACCGCAGCTGTGGGAGAGCTGGACTTAATTGAAGAAATTTCTGAATGCAACAAATGGAGGACAAAAATCCAAAGAATATCTCAAAATATCAAACCAAACAGTGGCACATCCAGCGGTCAAAAATAACCTTCAAAAATAAAAATAAAAATACAGCAGTCAATAGTAAATCAAATGGCAGAAATACTAAGAAAACAAATGTGTAATAGCATTTTGTACAATTATAAACTGATCCGGTTTTTCACAGTTTTACAGTTTTCAAGGAATGTTTCGACTTTTTCTATCTCATGAGAAAAAACACATAAATGACAGACAGTTCAAAGTAAAAGTTTTACTTTTCCATAAAATTCATCCAAATTTTATGGAATTTGGATGAATATACAATCAACCATTACAGATAAATGTACAGCCACTGTTAATGACAGGACATTTGAATGTAGACAAAAATAAAACCGCAACACTTTAGGGAAATTATGAGGACTAAACCTTTCACACAGAAGTAAAATAAATGTGAAAAAGCCCCTAAAACTAAAACGACTTGTATTTAATGGATGTAATTGTTAGTGGAACAGCATCTGGGGTTACAATTAATTTAATTTAGGTTATTTTGAACGCAGGTTTGCGTTTCCAACAGGCCTTATCCGGGCTTTTTCTGTAAAAAGATACAATTATTAACTTTTAAGTATTTATGTTAATGTTTTTTATTTTAACTATAGTCACATAAAATTAAAACAAATTAAGCAATATGACAGTTCAGGTCGTTGTTGTGAACACTCACCTCTCCCAGCAGGTGTGCGCAGGCAAAATCCTTCCCCCAGAGTCCTGGGAACCTTTTATTAGTTCTTGGACTAGATTTTTGTATTTCATATTTTTGTCCAGTTTCTCGTGCAAATATCCCAGAACGCTTGAAACAAGACATTACTAATGCACAAGCAACTTTTCAGCAAGACATAAGAGCTTGTTTTAAATCAATAATTTCTTCATTTTGACTTTAAAAAGGTATTTATTCCACTGGCAGATTATTTCACTTCTAACAAAACATTTTCCATGTTATAAAATGTTCTTAAAGGGCCAGTTGCGTCAGAATGCATTGATAAAACTCACTAAACTGTTAAAATATCAATGAGTTGCCGTTTGTTTCAGTATTCAGTAAGCATTTCTTAAAATTAAAATGTAATAATATAAACATTTTTCACCAGCCCATCTCAGACTTTGCAGTCATAATTAGAGATTTTGTGTTGCTAATTTAGAAATATGGAATTTTTATCACATTTTGCAAATGTATGATGTTAGACGTGACTTTTTATTACTCGCTGTATTGATCACATGGCTTCACATCAGGTGAAGCTGAGGCAGAAGTCACTAAAAACCAAATGTTTTTGGCCAATTTTAAGAAAAAAATTGCAGTAAGAAACGTGGAGATCTGCTGGTTTTGTGTGAATTTTGCAGATTCGTGGAAAACTGGAATGACTAATTGATGTAATTTGGAGTCTAAAGGGCCACATAAAAAGCTACAGCGGGCCGTATTTGGCCCCTGTGCCTCCAGTTTGACACATTATCAGTGAAATAACCTGCCAGTAGAATTAGTACTTTCACATGAATACTAAGGAATTATGTCTTGCTAAAAAGCTACTTCTCGGTTAGTTTAGTCTTATTTCAAATGTACTAAGATTAAGATAGAAACTGAACAAATATATTTGATAAGTTTTTGTGTTTTTGCAGTGATCAGTGATGCTGCGGGCCTGTTTGAGTGGCTGGACTTATTAAATCTGAGGGAAAATGTGACATTTTAAATAGAAATCTCACCTTTTTGTCAAATTGAGTTCTTATTATAGAAATTGTTTTAGCCGATTAACAAACGTACCCAAATTGAAGGCTGATTTTTCTAAAACTGTGCCAAAATTTTTGGGCTGCGGCAACATAAAAATGCGAGTATTTTTCCATATTTAGAGGCGTTTTATCTCAGCTTGCATGATTTTCTCCCATGCAGAGTTGAGTGGACACTAGAGGGCAGCCACCTCTCGTCTATTAACCTCAGCCTGTCGTTTCACCAAGCTGTCTGTTGCCTGCAGCCCTTCATTCAAACAGAACCACACTGTGAAATAGGATTACGTGTCAAGCAATGCAATGATTGAGCACAATTGTTGTGCTTTGGCAGCATCAAGGAATAAAAAGGAAATACACAAACATGGGTTTCCTGTTTGTCACGCTGATGTGAGTCGTCTGTGAAACCACATTAAGATAAGTCGATCCTTGGTGTCAAATGATGGGCATCTTACCATCCACTCTTCTTCCTGCTTTTATAAACATTTCTTTTTTTAACCAAAGTAAAAAAAAAAAAGAACTAGCAGTTCCTTGTCTGGTTGATCCCCAGAGAGCATCCAGACTGAGTTATTGCCCTATAATTATGTGCAGGAGTGAAAGTGTGTGTGTATAAATGAACGTGATCTGTTTTAAAAGGAGTTTTACTAGGGTTGCTGTTTCCTCAGATTGTGGATTTGGGACTGGATCTCCCTTTATGGGTTACCGTTTCCTCCACACCCGAGCTGGCTGAAGAGGCTGGTTCGAATTATACAAAGACACGTTTAGCAAAAGAAAAATAATCGAATCAGAAACAAAACGAGGGGTGGAGATTAAGAAAGCTTCTGAGCCTCATATTTCATCTACATCCCCTGCATGCCGATGAGCTGCGCGTTGATGCGTCTGCATGCAGGCGGGATCGAAAAAGACGAGTCTCTGAAAGCTTCCTGTTTCAAAACCTTTGATGTCTTGGTCAGTCTGGATTGGCAGGGCGGCCGCCTGCAACCTCAGAGGTCAGGTCCCCTGGTATGACCCCAGAGGAACCAATTAACCCCTGATCTGAGATCAATTAACCCCTGATCTGAGATCAATTAACCCCTGATCTGAGATCAATTAACCCAGGCTCTGCACCTCAACAGGATGGCATCAATAAAGAGCACAAACAAGTTGAAACATGCAGCTCTTCCTGAAAACAAAGTGTAAAAACAGAAATTCAACTGTTGAGCGATAACCAACCAAGAAAGAAAACTGATTTGGACAAAAATGTTTACAAAAATTACACAGTTAAAAGCAAAAATCCCTCTCAATCTTTCTGTTATGTGGACAGTTTTATCCAGACTGTCACCTTTGAACCGATATCTCACATCTCAGTTCATTAAATATCCTTAATGAACTCAGTTACAGAAGAAAGTCTTTATTAATCACACCTGGCTGAGGTGGCGGACAGCAGCTCATCCGAGTCGATATCCTCTTCAGCAGAGCTCTGGATCAATGGCTGCCCTGAAACGACGACAGACAGGCTGATTATTATACGCACGTTGTGACAATGTGTGGAAATCACAGCCTGGAGGTTGATGAGGAAGAAAATACTCAAGACGTCGTGATTTCTATGGATTTTATTTTGCAACTGCAAGTTTTATTGGGATCTTGTGGACCAACTCAACACAAAGGAAAATGCTATTCAATTTTATGCTAATAAAAATCTGAAAAGTAAATATAATCTAATGCAAGCGACAACCACCTTTCAACCCAGCTGTTCTGTCGAATCTTCAGAGGTTTGTAGAGAACAAAATGGATCATTTGAAACAAGAAGGTTAATGAGAGGTTTGGCTCAAAGTTTGTTTACAAAATCACACCCTGAGCTTTTAACAACTTTTAACACAAATCTGTGAGGCAAAACCTACCAAAACATTGGCGTGCACCTAAACTGATGTCAGGATGAACAGGAAGACTTTTCATTTTATTTTTTATTTCGTTCACACAGTACTACATTTGGAATAATTCATGTACCAACTAAAACTTATTGACCTTTTGCATTTAATCGTCCGATGCGCCGTGACGGATGTCAGAGCAAACAACTGACATTGAACAGAGCAACTGAAATTGTTTTCCAAAGTTGTTTTTGCCAGTTTATTCATATCTTCTATTTGTTCAGTCGAGATAAATCGTCCTTTAAAGCAACAGACCTGTTTGGGGCTCACAGTCGGTGGTTTTTGCAACAGTTTGAAACGGCGAGCTTAGAAACCGACCAGAACCTGGTACCGAACCTCCTGACGTGGTGACCAAACCACCGACTTTACGCCACACGATTTATATTAAAAACATATAGAAGACCAGATGCGAACCAGTTTTTCCCATACATGCTAGGCTACATGACGGCGCGGCATTGTTTCCATGGTTACCAACGGTCAGACGCCTACCTTCTCCATAACGCCATATTTTAGATCTTTTCCAATTATGAACTATATGAACATTAATCTTCTTACCTTGTAAAAGTGTTTGCTGCCAATCCGCCATGACGCCGACGGCTGACGTCCATCTTTCCTTGTTATAAGTTACGCAATAAAATAACAGGTTTGGTTTCCATCCTTGTCTTTCTCAGCAGCCGAGAAACGGTCACTGGTTTTTAATGTGAAATCAACCTAATAAAAGTGATTTTATGCCACCAGGTGTGCGGTTTTTTTTTGACGGCGCATCGGTCGTTTTGGCGTCCGTGGGCGGAGTTTCGAAGAGTGACGTCATGTGCAAAGGGTCAATAATTTCTGCTCCCTATTCACACAAAAAGAAAAATCATCAGACTATTGCCAGTCGCTTCATTGTAATGATTTTTGTTAGATTGTTCCGTTTCACCTTTAAAGAGGCAACATGTGGAAGAAGCAAATGATTAACACTTCCACGTCACGCAGAAACACGCTCCTCGACATGGTGGTGATGGAGTCATGCTGTGGGAATTTAGCAGAGACAGGAAAGTTGATGAAAGGAGCTAAATGCAATAAAATATGCCTGCAAAAGACTCCAGAGAGAAAAGCAGTCTCACCTTTCACCCCACAGAGCTGAAATGAAATTGTTTACTTCAATGTTTATTCATGTGCTGAACGCTACTTATACTTTTGCGAAGCGTAATGTATTCACTGAAGGAAATGTATGCAGGGAACTACAGAAGAGGGCATCTTTGGGTTAAAAAAATGCTGGAATAGAGAAGCAGTTCGGAAAGAAGAGCAAATTCTTTCACTATTGACTGGAATAAGTAAGAGATGGAAAAAAGTACCTGGAAAAGGTGAAGACTGAGATGGGAGGAGAGTAATTGAGGCATGGGAGGAAGGGAGGGAGAAAAGGCATCTGATGAAGAGGGGGATATGCACACACACACACACACACACACACAGGGAGAGAGGGAGAAAAGAAACTGTTAAAGCGTCTGTTCGCTGTTGCCAGTCTCAGCATCGCTCAGTTTGTGCAGGAGGCTGCAGCTCCTTCCCTCCAGGATCTCTACCAGCATCACTGAGCAGATCTGAAGTCTCCTCTCGCTGGGATCACTTCATGATTTCCTTTTTCCTTTCTTTCCTTTTCTTTCTTTCTTTTCTTTTTTGTTTTTTTTTTCTGGTAAATGGATGACAACAGCCAGCCGTACATAAATGGATTTCTCGCAGCTGAACTAATTTGAGTTCAAACGCGGGATCTGGAGAGATCAGACAGAACAGGGCGCTCCGAGCCAGCCTCTTGTGTTGTTTGTTTGCGGGAGCAGCACTTCATTGTGCCTTGGATATGGGACCGTGCGTCAGCCCAGCGGGATCCGGATCCGGTGCCGTGGGAAGAGCGTCCTCCTGAAGCAGGAAAAAGACCCTCTCCTGGGTTTTCTTCTTCTTTGATTCTAATTATTCTCTCGAGGGAGGGGCGGCTCTGAGGTTTACGCGCCGGAATGATGCGTCCCAACCGCGGCTTCATCCTGCTCCTCCTCAACGGAACCGCTTGCTTGGTAAGAAAAGAGTGGGAGTGGGCAGAAAGTCACTTTGCTTTTCCACGCACCGTTCAGTCGGTGCGTGGCGCACACACCGATTCGATTTGAATCCACGAAAACTTCATAACTTATTCGAATGTGACGGATTTGCGTGAAAATGCGCAGTTGTTTCTTTGCGCCAAAATGCGAGCGGAGTCATGGTTTGTTTTGTTGGATGCTGAAAATGCTTATTTTCATGATCTTTTTCTAATTAGGCAGAAAGCAGGTTGAGTTCGGGTCCGGACGGGCAGCTGGCTGACATTGTTCCCGGGTGGATTATGGTCCGTCACTCATTCTGATGTTTGCGCTCTTTAACAGGGACGCGACACATTATAATATAGTCAAATAAAGTGCAAAACGAAGGTGAAAATGAAAAACTTTATTTGAAAAACACAGATTATAAGGACGCACGTTTTATTTACCAAAGTGTTGCCAAGATGATCAACTTAACAAAAGAAGAAAAAAAAAATACACATTTTAATTCAAACTAATTGCAGCATCATAATCAGTGTGACTGTTGAACAAAGACCCAAACTACAGCTGACCTCAGAACAAATGCTGCCATCCTTACATAACCTGCAATCAGATTTAAATCGCCCACTCCTCTTTCATGCAGAGGGGTTCAAACGCAGCTTTCTAATGAGAAGACGGTTCTGGATCCACTGGAGGAAACTTGAAAAACATGCTTGTGTTGGGAAACCCCTGGGCTGCATCCTGGAGGAGCTGATGAAGGATCTGCTCCCTTTGCTCATCATGACCTTGTGATTCAGATTCTTCTGACTTGCAGCAGTAAGAAACTTTTTCCCCCGCTCCCTGAAAATCTGGGGAGTATTTCCCTTTTCCTGCTGCCTCTCTCCCAGTAAAGTGACGATCTTTGTGCGCTTGTCGTCTTTAATTCCTGGGCTTTTTTCCTCTCCTCCCGGGCAGACCGAGCATCCGACTGAAAACATGACATCTCTCAGCAGGAGATCTGCACTAATTCATTAGCTGTGACATTGATAAATTAGGAAGGAATTAATATATTAAGTAATTCCCTTTTTTATGCAGCAGAGGAGCACTTAATAATATAATCACATAAGCCCACTCTGCATTAAAAATTCTGATTTGGATTATTTTCTGTAGTAATTCCCAGACAGGCTCGGTCTCCAGGGATCCTTCGCGAGCGACGTCTATTAATACAAGGTGCCACTCCGCTTGTTGTTTATATGATTAATGATGTGTTTCAAATGCTAATTCTCCCTGTTTGAATGGAGGGTTATGAATAATCCAAACCATCTGAGTTGTATAATTGACTACTTGAGAAATGGTTTATTTTTGGCAGCGTTTTGTGTTAATCTTCATCACTGAGCTCTCTGGATTTGGAGCGCCGATGTGCATATAGGAAGATGATAATCTGTGGAAGATTTGGGATGATAGTTGGATATTTAGCAGCTCCAAACACAAAGCAAGCATTTCACATTTACTCTGAAAAGTTTTCAGCTTAATTTACACTTTCTGTTAAACACTAGATCAATAGGGCTACCAGGCCTTGTTTTGCTGTTTACTCTGATTTTTAACCTTTGTTTTTTATTGTCCGTTGTTTTTAATCCAACAGACGATAAAGGGAATTATTTTTCATCCATTGTTTTAAAGAAGTAGAAAGTAGTTGCAGCTGTTTTGCTGATTCTGAAATGAACAGAAATCATAACAATGTCTTTGACCTGCAGTTCAGTGATCAGAGTTAAAGTAAGGTCATTTTATTTATGTAGCAACAGGGTAACGCAAAGTGCTTTACATGAATTAGAGGAAATACAAACAAAAAACAGAAAAACAAAAAGGACTCCACTATTTATAAAGTCATAGGAGTTTCTCTGCATAAACAGAAAAGTTAAAGTATAAAACTGCATCCCCATGTTTAATAAGAATAATTCATAAACTAGTTTCTCTAGATTCTTGTTCTGATAAAACCAAATGTTTGGTAAGATTAGTGAGATATATCAAGTTAATTATTAGAAAAAAAAATTGGTTATCCAAACTATCTGATCCGATTGATCAGTGCATTTCTTAAAAAACCCACAAACTTCTGGTTTGCCTGTTAAGCAGCTGTGGCGTTAAAACTGAAACCCACAGCTTGTAAACAGGTACAGACAGATGTAGAGATGAGCAGAAAGAGCAGGAGAACGGGTGAAAACAGGAAGGTTTCTAAATCTAAACCTGTGGAAAAGCTGGGAAACGGTTTGTAGGCGAGTGCTGCCTGCACGGCAGAGTGCAGAGCGGTTCATGGGATTTGGGACGGATGAGGTTAATTGAATGCACTTCTCTTTCTCAACAAAATGAGCATCTACCAATAAAAGGATGAAGTGCCCTCAAATAGGACATTGAACTCTGCTGGGGAAAAAACGGGACGTTTCTACCTGCAATTAATTCAAGATTGCTCCTCTTTGCCTTGAGATGCAGTCCTCCTCCCATTCAGCACCGCAGTTTAAAATGTTTTTAATCAAACACGCTAACAGGAGTAGAGACCCTGCAGCAGAGGAACATAACCTTCAGACCCGGCGGCTCCTTCTGCGTGCTCATGTCGAGCACAATGAGGAATAAAAGGCTGTGGAAAGGAGCATCAGGTTGCCTCGCTGTGGCCGTGAGAGTCAGAGCTGCTTCGTTCTGCGTCTGCTTTCTTTTTGCCAGATTTCATCCTAGTAAAGGCAGAATCTGGATTTCTGTGTTTCAACAAATCTGAAGGTCACAATGCAACATTTTTACATCCAGCTCTGGAGAAAGTAAAAACATTGTTTCTAAACCAATATGAATTTGCTTTATTTGCATCTTTTTTGTTATTTTGACCAGTCCTCATTTTCTGAAAATAAATACTAAATTTTTGCTTGGAATGTCAGATACATGTTATCAGTAGTTCATAGAATAAATGAACAATGTTCATTTTACTCAAACACATAAGACCTCTAGGGACTTGCATTAAACTGTTTTATTTATCTTAATGCATCATTAAATAAGTAATGTTCAGATACTGAAACCTCTGCGGAGCTAGAATTGAATAAAGTTTATTTAAACAAATATTTTGAAACTAAGAGATTTGGTTATTTTAGAAATATCATAAGTTATGTTTAGTGACAGAAATAAAAGGAGGAAGTCCGAGTTCAAAACTGCTTTAAAACAAAAGCATGTTGGTGCAGTTGAAAAATACAATACTATAAATCAATTTGAAACATGTTGTAAGAAAAAAATAATAAAGTTTGATGCAGTTTTGAGTTAATAATGTTTAAAAATTATATTGTTAATTTAATGCTTGCAGCCCTGAAAGTTTATGTTGTAATTACTGAGAAAGTGGCAGATTTTTCTTCCTGTTTCTTTTTCAGTGAGTGTTGAGTGATTAATTGATAAGTTTACATACAGATACAGAGCTACACACTGGGTGTACCTCCAGATTTGTGCGTGAGGTTAAAACGCAGAAGCAGACGGACGATGACTCTAACCACATCGGACTCGCCTCTCCGTTCTGAACTGTCACAAACTCTCAGATTCACGCTCGTCCTTCCTGGCAGGGTCAGCCACCTTGTCCTTACAGATACGTCCCACACTAAGCAGAAAAATCATCCCAGTCCAGAGAAAACCAAACCGTCTTCGTTAACGCTAATCCTGTGCTGGGTCGCTGCTCCGGACCGCTCTGCTGTCAAAGCTCATGAACCTCCTGTCTCTGCCGTATGTCCCACACAGATGCTCAAAGGGAAACAACAATCGTTCAGGAGGCATTTCCGCTCACAGATTCTGGACATGCTGCTGCACAATGAAACATTTATCTGGCAGAAAACCGTCTGACGTGAGTCAACTGTAAAATAAAACACAAGATGCGCTGATGAGGGACCACCCTTTGTTTTACAGCAGTGGTGTCAAACTCATTTTGGTTTTGGGCCGAATTAAGATCCTGAAGGCTCTTAAAGGGCCGGTTGTGTCAGAATGTATTGATAAAACCTGTTCACAAATTGTTAAAATATCAATGAAAAACCTTCAATAAACTCCCAAATAGATATTAGCGCAAAAAAGTTGTTGATTTTGTGTGAATGTCTGCAATAATTCTCAAGAAACTGGAGGGACTGATTGATATAATTTGGCAATAAACGGATAAAAACTGCATTGATTTGACTGATAACGTGATATTTAAGCACAGTTAGTGGTTAGTCTGGACTCTAGAGGGCCACATAAACAGATATGGCGGGCCGAATTTGGCCCATGGGCCTCGAGTTTGACATGTTTTAGATGAATGTAACAGAGAAGAAAAATATTTAGAAATGTCAAAACTGAGACATAAAAACATTCACAGTCCGGTTTTAAACGCACAACTTACGACCAGATAATGATTACATATGAACCAGATTTGTTTACAGAACATGAAAGAATCAACAAGGACTATCAAAAACACAAGACACAGTTTAGACAAAACTAACTTAAAAGTAACTCATGAGAAGGATATAGAGGCTTGTTTTAAGAACATATTGATGAAAAACGTCTGGTTCCATTGGTAGATTATTTCACTGATAGCAATATTAAGGAATTATTGACTTAAATATAAGTTACTTAAGTTAGTTTTCTCTTATTCAAGTGACTAAGATATTTACACTAGAGACCAGATAAAAAATTATTGGCAAGATTTTGTGTTTTTGCAGTGAGGATTCTTGTTCAGGTTTAAAAGTACTAAAAAACAAATATAATAATCAATATTCTCTTCATTGGCTGTAATCAGGTTATCAGCTAAGGTTAAATAAAATCATCAAAACTAACATTTCCAGTTTTTTCCAGCCTTTAAATGTATTGACTGTAGTAGAAAAACAAAGTTTGACCACATACTTTGATGCATATCTGGAGATAATTTTGTAGTCCTTTTATTTTCATGCAATCCTGTCACAGCTATAATTAACCTTCATTTTTATGGTAAATGTCTAAATGTTGGATTTAAGCTTCAAATGAGGTTGTATAAGTCAGAACAGGCCAAAAGTATAAGCAACATTTGCAGCAGTCTGGGATTCCCTGCTGAAGAGCATTTGGATTTACTAATGCAGGTTGTGCACAAATTAGGACACAAACTGGAAATTTGGAAATTATTTTTTATTTGTAAAACAAATTCATCTGCATCAGTCTCATCTCTGATTGTTTTTATTGCAAACTGAAACTGTAAGATTAAAGAGAAAGTCTTTTTCCCATATATACTTGAAACAGAACAGTTTCCTTCTCCTAAGTCTTAGAAATACTAGATTTGCCTGATGATGCATAAACAATTTTGAGTCTAATTTTAAAGGCAACGGCGTACCAGTGCCTCTGTCGATAGACAGAAGGAAAAGGAGGAGTAAGTTGGAGTTTAATTTTCTATTAAAAAATTACAAAAGAATTTTTGTGTTTGTGAGATCAAACGTTTGCTTGAAAAAATCTCAGAAATTTGTGAAAAAAGTTGGAATTTAAAAGTTGAAAATCTTTTACTTTAAAAGTCAGAAATTGTAATTTTTTTAATTAATTTTTTTTCTGGGCTTAATCTCAAAATTTCTGAGCTTAATTTCTGTCAAATTTTCAAATTTTCTGTTTTTTTCTGAAAAAATTCAGAGATTAATCTCAAAACTTCTTTACTCCTTTTTTTCTGAGAAAAAAAATCTGATTTTTTTATCTTTTATTTCAACGCCACTGATCCTCTTCTGTACATACATTTGATTACAATTGTTAATTTTATCCACATAATTTCCAAAAACGGCATAATTTTAGATTAACAACACCCTAAAAAATAAAAGAAATAATCATAAAATTTAATTCATCACCCCTAAACAAGGAGGATATGTTGATATCTGGTCACAATATATACTTCTTGAACATTTTCTTGTCTTTTTCTTTCATTTACACAAACTAAGCACTCCCAGAAACAATATATAAACCTGAGGAAGTGTTTGAACCACTTCCCTGGGAGGGTAAAACAGCTGGACTTATTGAGAACCACACCAGGTGTGACCCCAAAGGGTCACCTTGTCCCTCCTGGACCCCTGAGTCGGACCCTCCCTTCGGCTTGCAGCCGTCCAGCTGCAGAAAACTCTGACAGCTGGAAGCAGCAAGCCGACCTCAGCTAGAAAATGTTTACGATTTATTGTGGCAATGCTCCCTGGGAGACAAAGCAGAGGAAGGATATCCGTAGGTTGGTGGTTACAGTGCGCAGCTTAAAGGAAAGCGGTGGAACGAGTAGGTGGGACTCCCAGGGGATCCGAATAAACATGCGTTTGACTTTCACACAAAGATGAAGAAGAACAAACAGGAAAATCCTCATTTTAATTTCAGAGCACTTCAGCTGGAGCTGAGAAGAGCATAAATTGTGTAAATGTTTCGTGAAGATTCAGAGGGAGTCATATTAAATGAACTTTTCATTGTTTCAAGATGTTTTGGCAACTCTGCGATATTAGAAACAGCGCTTTGGGATCAGGGGATGTGGGTTTATTGAAGGGGGAACGCAGGGCTGTCAGTGGACGGTGGGGAGGGAAACCGAAGCTTTCCTGTTGCCGCAGGCTCCCAGTCACACGCTAGCCTCCTCTCAGTGTGACCACGACCGTTTGATACCACACCACAGCTATAGCGGCGAGCGAAAGCCCATTTATATTCTCAATTCTCTGACAATCTGTAAACAGTCAGTTCTGCATGGATGGACGCAGAACGTGCTGTTTACCACCGCGGCGGCCGGCCGGCCGGCGACGCTACACTGGTTTTCAGGGTCAGAGCGGTGTAGATGTCAAGAACCGACCTGCAGAGAACGTCCAGGGGTTTTCAATTAAAAAAGCAAGAGCACAGCCACAGACAGAGCGCAAAGATTTTGGCTGAGCACAAATTTTAACATTGATTTCTTAACTGAGCTGCGAATGAACTACTGCAGAGTGAAGGGGAGCAATTATCCCAAAATCAAAAGAACCAAAAAACTTTGGTTTATACCAAGATCCCGACTTTACAGCGAGTTGAAGCTATGATTTAGAATATAATATTTTATTTGTGCAAACAGAGTAGGGTAAAGTAGCCAGAAATTGTACTCAAGTAAGAGTAAAACGTGTTTGGTAAAAAGTACTGAGTGACTGATTAATTTATCATTTAATATTTAAGAATTGCATCATCAGATGGACCAAAATATAAAGTTAAGTGGAAATTTTGGTATGAGGACCAAAATGACAGTAATTCATATAAGTAACAAAAATTAAACAAAATCTTTTCCATATCAATTTTTTTTTTCCCAATAAAAAACTTATGAAACTTTAACTAAAACTGCAAGTACTGTATTCATCAATATCAAGAATATTTTAATTCTTAATATTAAATGATACATTTTTGGTTAAAACATGTTTGGTAGGTAGAAAATCCAGAAATTTTACTCAAGTGAGAGCAAAAACATGTCATCATAAAATTACTCAAAGTACAGCGCAGTAAAGATACTCCTAAAAGTAAATTTTTTCCAAAAAAGTAAATGGTAATTTTAGTTAAATGTAACTAGTTACTACACAACCCTGGATACCAACACTGCAAAAACCATGAGATAGATTTTAAAAGAGCAGCTTTGCAGATGACGAAATCATCCCACATCCCCTATGAAGTGAAATAATTAATATTAAGCCAGAATAAAACAGTTAAATACAACACAAATTCTTCCAAATCGATCAAAACCACATGCCTTTTAAAATTAACATAATTTTAAAATGTTTCCTTAAGGTTATTCCAACGTGAATAACCTCTATATTTAAAAGCGTTTTGCTTAATTGCTGTTTTGTTCTGCGTAATTGTAAATAAAAGTCTCACAGCGACTTTTTGAATAACTGTCGATATCAGAAGTTAACAAAAAATCTTTGAAAAACTAAATTCGCTGAATGTACATATCTACACATAAAGAGAGACACATAAAAGTTCACATTAAATATAATCAAGATTTTTACCGAGTTAAACTTTCTTCAGTAATAACGGAGGCTCAGGTGTCTTCGCTGAATATTTTCTGTTCAAACAATGGTGACCGCTGCTAACGGCAACGGCTGCTCGTTACCTAGCAACCGAATTCCACGGAAGGTAGGAAGACAGCCCACTTCCTGTTACGCGTTCTTCAAAATAAAAGACTTCCTCTCTCCAAAATAAAGCATGGTTTGCGCTTAAATATGTTTCACTTCACCTTTTTGTAATTATGAACAATCATGTTAAACTCAGTGAGTAATAATAATTATGTAAATTATACATATAAGTGTAAATAAGTCACAACTTACAAATAAAGACATACAATAAAAGTTCACAAATATAATCAAGATCAAATGAAGAGCCAATTTGAAAAATTCATTATTCCTAGACATTTCTTTTGAAATAATAAAATCTTATGGATTGACATGTAGCGTCACAACACTATTGCAATATATTTCATACAAGAACAGTTAATAAAATAGACTCTACACAAAATATCCATTGATTTTACCATCTTTTTACATAAAAATCCAGTATCTCATAAATTACTCCTAAGATTTTAGTTTTACTCACTTGGTAATTTTAATGCCATCAATATGAGCATAAATTTTTTGTTTTTTGTACTAAAAATCCTGAAATTTATCTTTAAATATTGAGACAGTTGGTTAAGCTTAAACCATTCAGAAATATTAGACAGCTGATAATTTGCTTCTCCTGTCGGGACAAATAAATCAGAATGTGACACTAAAAGACAGATTGTAAGGATGTGGCGTTTTAAAGCAAAGAAATTATTTTAGTTGCATCAGACACAGAGAAGCATTGATCATTGGCTTTCATGTTTTCTTTGAGACTATGACATCAAAGGAAAAACAAAGCAAAATATTTAATTCTGCAGTAGCCAGGAAATGTTTTCCTCTTTAAAATGTTTAGCTGCAGCCATATTTTCTGGTGACCCCCTCCAGAGGGTTTGGGTTCACGTCCTGTTTTTCTGTTCACTGCAAAAACAAAAAGTCTTACCAAGTATTTTGGTCTAGTTTCTATTTCAAATATCTTAGAACATTCAGAATAACTTAGGAGTTTGTTTCAGGTCAATAATTTCTTAATGTTGATTTTAAAAAAATACAACTTTCATTGGCAGATTATTTCACTTGCAACATGCAGGAAATACATCTGTGAAATCTGCACTTTTTCACCAACAATAAGGAATTATTGACTTAAAACAAGTTTTTATATCTTGCTTAAAAGATTTGTGTAAGTTTTTTCTTATATCAAGATATTTGCACTAGAAACTAGACCAATATTACTTGACAAGATTTTGATAATATCATCTTCTCTGAGCATCTTTCAGATTATTTCACCTACAAGACATTTACCCAATCACATAAGTGAAATATTAAGCAATTATTTATCTACATCTTGCTAAGAAGTTACTTATGAGTCAGTTTTGTCTTATTTCTATTGTACTAAGATATTTGCACTAAACTACACAAAAGAAACTTTGCAAAATGTGGTGAGCATTTCCTCGTCTCCTGAGCTGAATGTCTTGTTGCACCTCTTTTTATTAAGAAGGAATGTTAAAGTTTTTTCTTTTGTTTTATTTCTGGATATATTACATTAACGGCTTTAATCAAGGAGTTCAATCAGACTCTGTTTTTCCCTGGACTTCGCGGTAAAGAGTCGGGGCGAAAGCGTCCCCCGCCGCCACTCTCCTTTCGCCTCACACCGCCAACTTGTCGATATCATATAATGTAAAAATTTGATAGGCAATTCAAAGCCCGGCTTCATTCTGAACATACGAAATGAGCTCGGCTCCCCGGGGAGCCTCACACCGACTGAGCGTGTGCAGAATAAGCCGGGCGAAAGGGTTGAGGATGCGTAAAGACTGGATGGGTTGGGGGGGGAAGAGTTTCAAATAAAAAGACTCAAATCACCCACGGCAGACCTTAAGCTCCCGTGACCTCAAGAAGCGAGAGTAAATTATTCATCGAGAGTCAAATGGCTTGTTTCTGGAGAAATTACCTTTCTCTCAATAACCTCTTCTTAGATCTACACAAGCCGGCGGAATAATTAGGCCACTGCCACTTTCAGACTTTAATTATGTAACGGAGAAACCTCCTGCAGTGAGCATATTACGTCTGGAGGGGGTGAAAGGTGTAAAGAACGAGGCAGTGATGGACACAAAAACCTTAGCTGCTTGTGTTTTAATAAAAAATTAATGTTATTTAAAAGATGAAGCCTTTTGGAGGACGGTGGAGCGGTTATTGAACGTGTCGGTACACAGCCCAGGCATTCGTTGAGCGTTCATAAATCATTTAACCTGACTCCAAGTGTTTTCGAACGAGAGAAAAAGACAAAACAATAAAACGAACAACTGACACATATCACAACCACACTGTAAAACATCTGAAGGTGGTTCAACTTGAAAATGAAAGTCCACCAGCTGCCTTAAAAATGCAATTAAAATCCACAAGAAAACTGTTTTGGTTTTAACTCAGAAATTAAAGTTTATGAAGTTCAACAAGTTGTCTAAATGTTGTTTTTTAAGTTAATTAATCTTGAATTGAGTTTTAACTTAATGCTGCAATTTAAACCAAATAATTATTTCACAAAATGCAAGAAAAAACTAGTTAAAGATCACACATTTCTCTATTATCAAGTTAAACTACCAACTTATTTTACTGTAGAATAATTTAAATTTGTTTCAAATTGCGTGAACAAAATTTCTGATCTAATAATGAAATTTATTAAACATCACAATGAATTCAAAACCATTTGGTGTGGGCAGGATATTAAAATAAACATTTTCCTTGATAAAACACGAGAATTAGATCAATGTAACGCACTTCCACCTCGGGATATAAAAAACATGCCGCAAAGCATTCTGGGAAATAGATCCCACTGTTGTCTTTTTCCTTCTTTTGTTTGTTTCTTTTAAAACTGTAGATCAGGGGTGTCAAACTCCAGTCCTGAAGGGCCACTGTCCTGCAGAAACAAAACAAAACACTGGAATGAAAAGGCTTGATTGCCTTTTCCTTGTGGAGATAATTCCTTGTGCGCTAATGACTAATTATTCTATTCAGGTGGTGCAGCAGAGGCACAACTAAAAGTTGCAGGACTGGAGTTTGACACCTGTTAGAGTAGAAAGAAATTATTCAACTCTAACAAAAAGTTAACACAACTTACCACTGCAAGTTTATTTTTCACAAATTCACAAAATGTAGAACTGGCTAAATTTATTTGCCTTAAAAAGCAGAAGACAGTAAACACAACTAAATGCGGCTCAAATGTTTTACAGTGGGTGGTAAACCGTCAGACGATCATGTTTCATTTTACTATAATACATTTATAAAACACGGCGATGTCAAATATTCACTTTTTTTCTGCAGCTCTAGCTTTGATTCTGTAGAAGAGATGCAGGGAGGCGTCGTGCTCTTGAACTGCTGCATGTAAACGCTCCACTTTGATCACCAGCTTCGTCTGTCTGTCTGTCACTTGGTGCTCAGCAGACGGGATGAGAAACAGCAACCTGCCGCCATCAAACACGCTACACTGCTAAATATTCTACAGCCTGGATGGTTTACCGTTTTTAATGCTTTTACAAATCAGTCATGAGCAACAAAACTTTCACTGGCATCAGTTATCGGCTTGATGTCCAATAAATAAAAATATGCAACATAAAATCAGATTTTGGATAATCATTCATATCTTTTAAAGAGATTATGCAAAATTCACATATTTGTCCTTCCATTTTGGTTTCTACTCTGAAAAAACAGCCACAAAAAACAAAAAGAAGCACATGTGTCAAACTCATGGCCCGTGGGCCAAATCCGGCCCGCCACAGTTATTTATGTGGCCCTCTAGATTCTACACTATCCACTAAGTGTGCTTAAATATTATATTATCAATCAAATCAATGCAGTTTTTATCTATTTACTGGTAAGTATATCAATCAGTCCCTCCAGTTTCTTGAAAATTATCGTGGAAATTCACAAAAATCAACAAATCCCAACACTTTTTTTGCACTAAAACATAATTGGGAGTTTATTGCAGATTTTTCTCAAAAATTGACAATAAACCTTCTTATTTGTACGAAACAGCTGCCTCACTCTTCATTAATGTCAGATTCTAGTCCAAGGTCTATATAAAAAGTTACATTTGTCGTCATAAATAAGCGCAAATATTTCCAAATTAATGCCACAAAAACTTTGATTTTTCTTGCAAAAAAATCACGAAATGCTGGAGGGACTGAAAAGGTGTTCAATAAGATCTAATTTTAAGAATTTATTGATATTTTAACAGTTTGTGAACAGGTTTTATTAATACATTCTGCCACAACTGGCCCTTTAAGAGCATTCAGGGTCTTGATTTGGCACAAAATAAAGATGAGTTTAACACCGTTGCCCTAATTCAGATGTAGTTACCATCAATATTCAGGAAAGCTGTGGTAATTTAAAAATAGCCAACTGGTTTTAGTGGGTAGGAAGTGTGAGAAGAAAACGTTTCCTCACACCGTTACAAGGGTTAGCCCTAACCCTTTTGCTGAGCTGTTTGTCTCATTAACTACACATCAGTTGAGTTTAGGAGACTTTGTTTGTCTGAATGATTCACAGCTAAATGTTAAGTGGTTTATGAGAAAACAATCTCTGAGATAAATAGAAAAAGTTGACAAACTTAAAAAAAAAAAAAAAAAGCAATTAAAAAGTACTAGTTCCATTGGCAGATTATTTCACGTGTGGCAAGACTCGTTTCTCATGTTAGAAGTGAAATAATCTGTCAGTGGAGTTATGACTTATTCTTCCATATAAATGAATTATAGATTTAAAACAAACTCCTTTATCTTGCTTAATAGTTGCTTGAAAGTTAGTGTTGCTTTACTTCAAGCGTACTAAGGTATCTATGCAAGAAAATAGACCAAAGATTTTGTGTTTTTGCAGCGCCAAACTCTGTGCTAGCTTCACATGTGGTGTGTCAAGACACGCTGGGTAAACATCGTGTGCATCCAACTCAGACTGGAGGAAACTGCATGGTCTGGGTTTGCCCACTGGGATAAATATGTGAGACTTCTCAGGAATCTTTCTTTACTCCAGGGAAACCTTGGAAACACACAGAATACATATATATATTGTAAGGAAACAAAGTGTGGGTATTATTTAAAATCGATTTCTTTGAGCTTTATCAAATAAACAGAATGTTGTTTTGATCCTTTCATGCATGTTTGATAGATCCTTAAATTCAGCTGTGCATAAACGCTTCCTCTAACAAAGCTGGAAACCAATTTTCACAAAAGTCAGAGCTTCAATCTCTAAATGTTTTATATAGAGAGCCTTGATAACTGAATAAAACATAATTACTCGATAATTGTATTACAAAATGGCACAAAGAGCCTGGAAAATACATGATACCATCCCTTTAAACAGGCTCAATAGTTTGATCAAATTAACTATTACACTATAATAATAGTATATTACACTATTACTAATGTAATACTATTACATTAGTAATAGTATTACTAATGTAATACTATTGTATTACATTAGTAATGCATAATTTGCTAAATACAAACTGAAGGCTTTGAAAAGTTTGTAAAACTTGAAAGAACTTGAAAGTCTGATGAAATATTAAAAGGAAAAAATTATTTAAACTTCCTGGAGTCCAACGCAGACAATCTACAACAAACTACACACAGAAAACTACAAAAAAAAGTTTTTTTTTTAGGAGCTAAACCAAAAACAATTATCTCCTTGAAAGCAAAATATAAGGAAACATTTAATCTAATCTCCTTTATGTTTTATGTCAGTCTGTCACCAGACTCTGTCAGACTAATCGCACATATTTTGGTTAATTGAGCCTCTGATTTCTGCGCTATATCAACAGTGTGCATCAGTTGCTGAGGGAAAAAGCATTAAAACCGGGTACCTGTCACTTCAACAGGCAGATTATTGCCAGTGGAGCAGGAAGGCTTATGAGGATGTGCTCTCCTCCTGAACTTCCTGCTGGGAGAAAGGCCCGCGCTCACTGAGCCTGAGTGACTCACAATTACCACAGCGACGGAGCCACAGTCACCTCCCCTCCTCTCCAGCCGTTCCCTGACTCACTTAGCGCACATGACAAATGACAGAATCACCCCGAACCTCCGCCCCCTCTCTGAGCCCGACTGCCCGTCGCCCACACTTCGCCTGCAGAACTTAAAGCCCGGATAAGTCTCACCGGCAACGACCACGAAACAAACTTAGGCTGCTGACAGGAATTTACTCTGGCATTTCCAAAGTGCCATTCCACCATGTGTCTGGCTGATTTGTCATTGAAGGATGACTTGCTGCGCCCTGTTTGAGTGATATAAATACCCAGATCAGCAGGGTATATGCCCAAGGCATATGCGAGTTAACCCTTCATACCACCATGGGGCTCCAGAGAACACCAAGCTAGCATGAGTAGCTTGATTTTATATGTACAGCTCTGGAAAACAATAAGAGACCACTTAACATGATCCGTTTCTCTGATTTTACTTTTTATAGGTTTATGTTTTAGTAAAATGATAATAGTTTATTCCATGAGCTACTAAGAATATGTCTCCTAATTCAGAGCAAAAATTTTGTATTTATTTGCAGAAAATAAGAAATTGTCAAAATAATGAAAAAGATGCAGGGCTTTCAGATCTGAAATAAAGCAGAAAAAACAACAAAAAAACAAGTTCATATTCATTTAGACACAATAATAATGATGTTTTAACTCGGGAAGAGTTCAGAAATATTTATATTATTCACTAAATAGCAATATAAATATTTCTATTTGGTGGAATGACCACAAGGATTTAATTTTTTTTTTTATGTAACCTTATAAAAATGTCACATAAAATAACATTGAATAATATAAACTAAATACGATTAAACATTGACAAACAATTTTATATTATCTTATTGTTGGTACAGAAATAATAGATTAATCTCTTCCTGTAACTGCTGGGGAAATACAAGACATCAAACCTCTTAACATGTTTACTGTAAATGTAGAGTTTATCAGCTGATGAAACTTTCACAAAAATAAAAATAATATGCCAAACGTAACACTTTTTTAAAGTTTTCTGCTCTTGTAAGGTTAAAATCAGCAGTCATAACAATACTGTCATGATATAAGCCAATTACGAATGATGCTAATAACAGTATAAGAATAATAAACCGTGCTGGTATGGAGGGGGCCGCTTGGGGTCCCAAAAAGGCTTGGGCCGGCCCTGCAAATCAGACAACTTTCAGGTTTGATAATTAAAATAATGTGTGTGCATGCACTTTAAAACATTCTGTTAAAGTGAAGAAATGCATTAATCTTTTGCCCTAATAAAAGAAGACTAAACTCTGAGGTTATTCTTTACCATCTCAATTTGCTTACAGAGCAGAAGTTGGAGGATTGCTGATAGTGATACCACAGCTCATATACTTTACTAGTTAAATGCAGGGAGGCAAAAGAGTTGTAGCAGTATGCAGTTTTCCCCGAGTGGAGTCAAAGCAGCAGAGCTTGTTAAAATATTAACTGTTTTTGCACAGAAATGGCACATAATATCACACACATCTTTCACCATAAACATACAAACATGTAGCTAAAACAAAAAATCCAATTTGACTGCAGAAACAAATGCTTTGTTTTATTTCTGCAGCAGTCGTTACTGCAGCAGCTCAGGGTTTTCTATCAGCCGTAATAAGCTCAGGCTAACATTTGTCTTTTACAAAGATGCTGCGTTCTGAATCTGACACCTCCAGTGGTGCCAGACACTTAAGTCTCTTATGTTCAACAACAACAAAACACTCGCTGCATCGCTCCTCATCCTCAGCTGCTCCAGCTCCACGCTGAGGACTGCTTAAAGGGAAAGCAACCGCGCAGACCGACAGCACAATTACAAAATGGCCCAAAACGTCAGTTTGAGAGAAATCAAGCAGCTTCTTCAACTGCAGAAGGAGATTTTGTTGGAAACGGTAGGAGTTAAGAGCAGTTATTACAAACAACAAATCAAACATAAAGTAGTGCATCAATGGAAGCCACGGCTGTGAAAGATTAGAGCCACTGGAAAAAGACATTTTGAGATTATAGTCACTATTTTGCAGAAAAAAGTCAATTTTTTTCCTCAGAACTTTGAGTTCTGATCTCAGAAGAATAAAGTAAAAAATGTGGGGAAAAAATTCAGAATTTTGGGAAAAACAATCCTGAAAAAAAAGTCAAATTGTTCTCAGAATTTTGACTTTAATCTCAGAATTATCACCTTTTTTCTGAATCCTGGCTTTTTTTGTTTTTTAGCAAAATTCTGAGTTTTGATCTGCATTTTTCGACTAAGTTCAGAATTTTGAGAATTCTGGGAAAAAATTAAAGTTTTTCTCAGAATTCTGACTTTTTTTCTTCTTCCAAATTCTGAGTTTTAATCTCAGAAGGACAAAGTCAAAAATTTGGTAAAAGTCAGAATTTTAAGAATTAAAAAAAAAATTTAAAGACTGAATATTACGGGGGAAAAAGTCTGAATTTTGGGGAAAAGTCAAATCTTTCTCAGAATTTTGACTTTTTTTCTAAGTTCTGAATTGTTTCTCAAACATCTGAGTTTTGAACTCAGAAGAATAAAGCCAAAATTTTGGGAGGGGAAAAATGTCTGAATTTCTAGATTAAAGCCAGAATTTTGAGGGAAAAAGTCAGAATTTTAGTGGGAGAAAGTAAAAACAAAAACTTTTTAGTTTTTGTCAGTGGCCCTCATCCTCTTCCGCAAATGGCAATAATGCTTCATCAAAGTATACATTTTTTGGGATCCTTTTTCTGCTGAAATTATTCTCAAATAATAACTTTTCCGTAAATAAACACCAAACCCCTCTGACTGAACAGGAAGTAGTCGTTGTTGGGTTTGTTACGTGTTCCTGTGGGGAATCTGAAGGGACCCAGCGGCCGTGTAGCGCAGCAGCGGCAGGCAGGAAGCCAGAGTAGAGACCGTCTGGCCTGCAGAGCTCCCTCAGGAATAAAGCCAGATTAAAAAAACTAAACTAAACTAAAGAAAAACGGGAATCCTCTCAACTGAGTCCAAACACGAGACCGCAACCACATCACCGGGAGCCCTTTTGTGGAACTTGAAATGCGATGCCGATCTTTATGAAAGGAAATACATGTTTTTACAGCGACAGAAAATCAATACTACTGACTGACTGTGCTGCAAGTTAACAAATACGACTGGGGCTGAAAAAGCTGCAGAAAATGGAATAGAAATGAGTCAGACATAATAATCCTGACTAAGCCTGTATAAGGAAGCCCTGGCAGCCAAGACAGTCACTGGATCAGAGCAGACAGCGATGCATGCATTATGTATCTCTGTAAAATCCACTCAAGTGAAGCGCGCACACACATATTACATTTGCATCACTTATTGTTTGCATTTACACAAATCAGAAGTCACAACGTATCTCTGTGTGTGTGTGTGTGTGTTCGCCAAATCAAAAGGCTGACAACAATGCTGAGAACTTCCCTGCGACATTAGACAGAAGCTACCTGCTAATAGATCATTACCACTGAATAATTATCCATTATGTCACTCACACATTTACACATTCTTCACAAAGCTATTGCTGAGTGCAGCAGCGCCATCTCCTCTCCTCCCCGCCTCCTCAGCTGATGTTGACGTCTGGCAGCTTTGTTTGTGCGCCGATAGGTTTTTTTTTTTTTACTTTAATTAGAACACTGGAAGTCGTAATTGAACATTACACTTTATTCTCGGGCCCAACTGCCAGCCCAACTCCCCTTCCTCCAACTCTCTGATTCTCTGATCGCAGTGCACCAGAAGCAGAAGAAACTCTCCAGAGTACATGGCGAAATTTGAGGATTTGACGTAAAAAGAGACTGAAATATACACAACAGTTTGTGTGACAAAGCAAAACAATTGGGGGTAGAAAAATAGTTAAAAAAAAAATAATAATGTGTTCTGGGTAAGTGCACAAAGTTACACACATCTTCATTGTGCACTGCAAAAAACACAAACTCTTACCAAGTAATTCTGGTCTAATTTTTAGTGCAGATATCTCAGTAGACTTGAAATAAAACTAACTTTTTAGCAAGACATACTAGCTTGTTTTAAGTAAATAATTCTTAATATAGATGAAAAATATATGGCAGATAAATTAACTTTTAATATGGGGAAAGAAATCTAGTTAGGAGTGAAACAATCCGCTAGTGGAACTAAAACTTTTTCATCAATATTAAGAAATTATTTATTTAAAACAAGCTGTTATATCTTGCTTAAAAGTTACTGTTAAGTTAGCTTGTCCTACTTCAAGTCAATTATTTCAAGATACTTGGACAAAAAAATAGACCAAAACACTTAGTAAGATTTTGCATTTTTGAATGTATGGAAAGTTATCAATTAATTCAATTAATGGCTGAATCTTAAGTTTCTTAAAAACTTGAGGTTTTTCTTGTTTCAACAGAGCTGAATATCTTTTTGTGAAACGCTGGCAAAAATGTTGTTGAAGGGTTAATAGAGGAGCCATGTTGTTAAAGAAACAAGAGGCCCAATTCCAGGGTGTCAAATTAAAAAGTTATTGCAGTACAAAACGCCACTGTGTCGCTGGAAAACACATAATACTGACCCTTTAATTACACTAATCAAGTACCTATATTCTGTTTCCTAATTTGCAGTCTTTTATCTTCCTTTTAAAATCACTAATGGCTTCTGTATTTTCTCCCCATCTTCACCAACTACCCCAAGGTGGTGATAGGTCAAGAAGATGACTCCTCCAACTCCAAGAGCTCCTCGGATGCCTCCTCCAAGACGGTGGGCCTTCTGAACGGACAAGCCTCTCACTCGCCCCTGAGTCGATGGATGCAGCACAGTAAAAGCAGAGCTGCTAACTCCACCTCCCTGGAGCTGCCTTACCGCTCCCCCGTCCCTTTCTCCAAGCAGGAGTTTTCCAAACAAGAGTTCTGGGAGATGTTGGGCAGCGACCTGCTCAAACCAGACGCCTCCAGCTCCAGGGTCAAGCGCCGGCCGATCGTTAAGACCGGCAAGTTCAAGAAGATGTTCGGCTGGGGAGACTTCTACTCCAACATCAAAACGGTGAGGCTCAACTTGCTCATCACCGGCAAGATTGTGGATCACGGCAACGGCACTTTCAGCGTATACTTTCGGCACAACTCGACGGGTCAGGGCAACATCTCTGTCAGCCTGGTCCCGCCCGTCAAGGCTGTGGAGTTCGACCTGGAGCGCCAGAGCGTCGTCTATCCAAAAGACTCAAAGATATTTAACTGCCGTGTGGACTACGAGAAGGTGGATCGGAGCAAGCGCACCTCGTTGTGCAACTACGATCCATCCAAGACCTGCTTTCAGGAGCAGATCCAGAGCCACGTGTCCTGGATTTGCTCCAAGCCTTTCAAAGTCATCTGTATCTACATTTCCTTCTACAGTACGGACTACCGCCTAGTGCAGAAGGTTTGCCCGGACTACAACTACCACAATGAGATGCCCTACCTTCCTTCAGGCTAGAGGAAGCATGAGGGGTAGGAGAGAGGAAAAGTGGGGTGACTGAACATGTGAGGAGGAAACTAGGGTGGAAAATGTCAGCAAGACACCTTAAAACAAAACAAAACATGTAGCCTGACTATTGTAAGATGTAAAAATGTATATGCAAACAACAGTATGCATTTAGGAAACATCCGGGACTGGCAGTGAAACTCTACCACCAACACATTTTACCTCAGTCCTGTTTCGAAACTCGAACATCTGCGCAGCATTCCTCCAACCAATTTAGTGGTTTCTGAATCTTATCTGAGTGTCCTTTTTAATCGCCCTTTGCAAAGTCGCAAGAATTGAAAGTGGGCTTTTAAATGGTGCGGTAATTCACAAGAGAGCTGCAGACAGATTCAGCGTTTATGATAATTATCATGTCGTGTTTAACATTGTGCTCTTTAAAGATGATTTAAACAGACCACAGGGAACATAAAGTATTCATTTGGTCACAAAGTGCAGATGAATATGGAGTGTAACCAACCGCAGCGTCATTAAAGTGACACTCAGACCTTTCAAAGGGCAGTCGTTTACGAGAACTCGGTGCCAAAACAATGCCAAAACTTCTGACACAAACATCAGTAACTACCAATATATCCCTCAATTAAATCCTCTCCCAAAAAAAATGTATAAATAAAAAGAAATTGATTTGCAGCATTTCAGGTCCAGGGCTTAGGACAAGCTCGGTGTGAAGGCAATAACGAGATTGTACGGCGGTGCAGAATTGGAACCTCCACGCTGATGAGAACGAGTACAAGGTAGTAGGGTGAGAGATGCAGAGATTCAGAGCTGTTTTAATTAAAGTGGAGAAGGAGACGTGGGGTATGCGGCGCCGTCTATTGTCCCTTCTGTATGAAAAAGATTACATTTTGTTGCCGTCAGGATTCCTGATTTCACGCCTTGATAACTTTGACTGTGTGCAGGAGATTGCTCTCTCGCTCTCTCTCCTGACAAATACTGCATTCACCAAAGTAAACCCAGTTATCTTGAATAAATGAAAATATTATCATAATAATTACATATAATTTAATCTCTTTCAGATGTAATTAAGGCTTCAATGAGAGCACAAAATGTGTTCCTAAAAATCTAGTCAGTGGGAAGGATAGGAGAGTACACAGTGAGGATTGTTGGGGTGTATTCGCACGGCGCCAGGCAGCCACAGTTTAGCCCTGAGTTAACTGCTCTCATTAAGATAAACGGCCACTAGCTGGCCCATCTCATGTTACACACACAAACAATATCAGAACACAGCCAAGAAATAAATCAAGTTGCCTAAATCTTTCCACGCTGAAAGGTTATGAGGACACGACTTTTTGGTTAATGAACAAGGAACATTCACAAGACAGGCTTGAGGAGCCAATGAGCAGATTAGATATCCAGTTTGATGCCAATGTGGTGTGGCATTGGTGATAAAAGTTCAGATGTGAGCGTAAAACGTAACACTGTCCTTTTGAGGCCCGAGCTTTAGCTGCTTCCTTTGTGCCATTTTACTTACAAAGCGTCAACACAAACAACAAAAATAGGACAAAAAAAGTCGGTGCAGTGGTCAGCTACCTTGTGTTTCCTGTGAATTTTTATGTTCTTAATGCACACAGACCACACGATGTTTGCTCGTGAGTCATACATCGCCAACTACTGGCCATCCACAAATAAATCCAAAATGGCAGAAAAACACATGCCTCCAATCCCTCCTAATACTGTATTCAAGTAAAGACTAACACTATTGATGTATGTTCCAAATAACTTACAACTAATCACATGAGGGAAAAAAATCCTAGAAATCAGAAAATAAAACACACTTTGGAAAAAAATTCTGACATAAGGGATCATAATTCATGCACGAAAGGGTTAAAATTGCAACTATATACACATTTAAAGTGAAAACATCTTTATATATATATATATACTAAACTCTATGGTGCAAAACTGAACTGATGAACCGATTAGTACATTATTGCAAAAGAAAAACAAATCCTCCATGTCCTGTAGGGGATATGGAGAACAAATACCAACATTAGGACAAAATATTGACTCTTTGCAACTACGTCACTGAATCGAGGCACCTTTACTGACAGCCGGAAGTGAGGGACGGGAGTACCGAAGAGAGCTTCTGAAATTGTTTTTCAAAGTTGTTTTTGCCAGTTTATTCATATCTTCTACTTGTTCCAGTCGAGCTAATTTGTCTGTGAACGTCTGGTTGTGGCTCATAGTCGCTGGTATTTACAGAAGTTTGAATCAGCTAGCTTATAACCGACCCGAACCTCCTCCCTCCTGACGTGCTGATTTCACACCACATAATTCATATCACTATGTCATAAACAGCGTGTCCCCTTCAACCGAGGCAGGTTTAAAAGCGTACAAAAGGCGAGATGCTAACCAGTTTTTTCCTTACATGCTAGGCTACATGACTGTGCGGCACTGTCTCCATGGTTACCAACCGTTTGACGCTCCATTCGCCATAGTGACACATTTGATTTGTTTCTAATCATACGTACTAAGCATATTAAAGTTAATCATCCTACCTTTGTAAAAAGCGTTAATCCGCGGTTACACCGAGGGATGCCAGCCATTGTGATTAACAGCCGCTACCCACGACTTTCCTCATTAAGTTATAAAATAAAATTACAAGTTTGGTTTCCATCCTTGTCTGCTTGTGCAGCCGACAGCGAAGCACCCTGTGACCATTTATACTGCGAAATCAGCCTAATGAAAGCAACATTAGCCTACCAGATGTCTGTTTTTGAAGGGCTTTATAGGAGCGTGTCATGGCGGAGTGGGCGGAGTTTCGAAGAGCGTGACGTCACATGCACAAGGTCAATAGTATACAAAACCCAAATAAATTACATTTAAGTTCTAACAGGATCGAATGTGTGAATGCTCAATAGGTATGAATAGTTTTAAACTATAAAGACATAAAAATCTGTACATCAAAGTTTTTAAATTGTTTATAAAAATTGAAAAATTTTCATCTTCGTCACTCTGAGTCCCTACAGCAAATATCAGCAGTTCACAAAGATATCTGCAGGGAACAAGGCGGCAAATTCACCTGCAGACATCATGAATGTTGTTTTTCTGTCCTCTCTTAACTGGGCGCTGATTTTATGAAACAATATTTTAATCATTTGCTGACACGTAAATCTGTCTCTTCATCTACCAAGCTAATATTAGAGACAGGAATCTGAAAACACCATATTGGCTGGCTTCACATCTCAGAAATAATAAATAAACACAGTTTCCTTTGAGCAAACATTACAGGTTAGGCAACAGCTCAAACTGAATCTCTGACGCCCGTTTGAAGGATCTTTTCCCGAACAGCTGGATTGAATACAAAGTTTTATGTGTTTCAAATGCATCAACCAGCATGACTGAGCCGCATCTTTCTTCTTTATTTTAGTAACCTTGTCCTCTGGCTTATTTCACCTCTCTCTGCATGTTAGTCTGGTGTTTGCGTTCGACTCGCTCTACCTCCATCCTGCTGGAGCCAAACCCAGCCGTGTAAAGTTCCTCACTGCTGCTTTCACTGCAAAAATACCAAATGTTATCAAATAATTTTGGTCTGGTTTCTTAGTTAAAATCAGACTTATAAATAACTTTTCAGCCAGATACAGGAGCTTGTTTTAAGTCAATAATTCCTTAAAAGAATTCGTTCCATTGGCAGGGTGTGTCTTGTCTTGTTATAAGTGAAAAAATCTGTCAGTAGAATTTGTAATCTTTCATCAATAATAAGGAATCATCGACATAAAGGTGCAGCATGTAACTTTTATTTAAAAAAATACTATTTACATATTTGCTAAAACTGTCACCATGAGAAAGATAATCTGTAAAAAGATCATTCTTCACCTTCTCCCTGATCTACTTTCACGGTCTGAACAAATGCATCGCTCCCAGTCAAAAACAACCAATCACAGCCAGGAGGAGGGTCTTAGCGCTGCCAATCATCCCTGTAAATGCTCTGCTAAATGTGCTAATGATAGAGGAACAACTCACATTTACAGAAAAAAAATTTACCCGCCGTCATAGGTGGCTACGCTAAGTAGCCTTAGCATTCATGACTGACACAGGCATGACTGACAGCGCTAAGAGCCGCCAAAGTGATAGTTTTGAAAAACATATATTTGGTAAAAGTTTTATATTGCAGCTTTAAAACAAGCTCTTCTGTTGTACTGAAAAGCTACTTGTAAGTTAGTTTTGTCTTATTTCTCTAGTAGACAAAAAACATTTGGTAATTTTTTTTGTGTTTTTGCAGTGTTGCCCCTCCTCAGCACACATTCCTGATTTAAGCCGGAAAATCTCTCCTCATAATTAATTTCTACATCTTTATTTCATAAAACATAATGTTCACACACAGTCTTAATTTGTATTTGTTTAGTTTCTTCCTCCCTCCTGTTCAGCCATCTTGCATAAGCTCCTGGATCGGGAGGACATTCGCCGTCCTGGAGAGCATGCTAACACGCCCCAGTAACCTTAAAACCACCACCCATCCCGCCGATCCTCATCCCGCAGGGCGTCTGGAAACTCAAACACCACAGAATCAAAGCTTGGAAACAACAAGCCCTCGGCAACTCTGACAATGGAGAAAAACAAAAAACAAAAAGGACAAATGTCAACATGAAGCTCCATCCTCTTCTCCTTACTGATCCCCTCAAGTATAGAGCAATACTCTCAGTGAGACGCCACCCTCCTTGCCTCTCTGGGGAACAGAAAAGGCTGCTGAAAGGCTGCGGTTAGCAGGCGGACATGTTGCTGTGGGACGGAAGGTGTTGTTAGAGCAGCAGCCTTACTATTTATCCATCTGGTGCCAACAGACATGTGAACATTTGGCCTTAAAGGCTGCAAGCAGCAGTGGTCCATTCAGAACAGAATAATTACAAAAATAAGACTGTTTAAACATGAATATACAAATATAAATAATATATATATATATATATATATATAAAAGCTATGAGTCCTGAGATCTGAATAAAGATGTGTTTAAATGTGGGTCATGCTGTGAAGGTTGTCTGTTTTATGTTTTTGTTCCTTATGGTTTTGCTTCTCTGTGAATGATAAACTGTACGGATGAAATGATGGATCTAAAACAAACAAACCAATAAAGTACGCAGAGCTACTTACAACACTTAAACTACGGAGAAGCGAGCCGCCGTCTTCTATCTGGCTTCACTCCCTGTGCAGGTGAAGTGTGTCAACAACACTGCAGTCTCTGTTTTCTGGTATTTGCATAGCTATGCTGTGTGTGCCAGGCGCCGGTGGCAAAGAAAAGATGTGACGGAAATTTAGCTTAGGGCTGGCTGCAGATATACGTGAGGAGAGAGAGGAAGAAAACACGGCTGAGAAAGAAAGAGAAAAAGAAAACGTTTCAAGTGGAGTGATGCTAATTAGCCTCCTTTTTCTCCTCTCCCCTCCCTCCCTCTTTGTTGTGCTACTTCTCAGCGTCTTTTATTTCTCAAATGCAACTGGCAATAAATTAATTTTACGTTTTAATTAAATCCCAGACAACTGCTAAGGTGGGGCGATGAGTTCAAACATTCAGCTCACAACATTCCCTTTAAAGGCGATCGATTAAGGCATGGCTAGCGGCAAAGCTGGGGCCTCCACCCCGTCACCTCCACCCGCGCTTTGTTCCTGTAAAAGCTTTGCCTGCCTCAGGATAACCTTGCCTGGGATGATGAAACGGAAGCAAATGGGTCAAAATGGGGAAAGACATGGAACTTTATTTAGAATAAAGGAGAACTGAGGTGAAAATAAAAGGTGGGAGCAGCGTGCTGGGTCACACACAGAGACGAGAAAATATTTAAATGTGCTTTTTAAAAAAACCAAAAAAAACCCAAAAACAACAGAGTGATAAATTAACTTATATGGGTGCAAAAGCTTAAATAAATATGCAGAAAAATAATATATTTTTTATGAAATTCTGGAGAAAGTAGAAAAGTTACAACAGTGTTGCCCTTCCCCCACCCGTTGCTCTGCTGCCAGTCAGTATTTTGAAAGATGGGGCAAAACCTTTTACCAAAATTGAGGATTTTTCTTTAAATTGTCATGTTTCTATTGAGCCACATATGTCAAACTCGAGGCCCGTGGGCCAAATCTGGCCCGCCGTAGCTTTTTATGTGGCCCTCTGGATTCTAGACTAAACACTAAATGTGTTTAAATATCATGTTATCAATCAAATCAGTGCAGTTTTTATCTGTTTACCTCCAAATCATATCAATCAGTCCCTCCAGTTTCTTGAGAATTATCGTAGAAATTCACGTCAAGTCGAGAAATCTGAAGCTGAAGCTGTAAGAGGACATCATCATCATCATCTCACTGTGAAATGAGTCAAGTCCCAATGTGACCTGAAAGGTCACTCAGCAAGGAAGAAAGTTTTACCATGAAAATCCCCATTACAGTGTGCAAATTAACTTAGGAACAAGGCTTTAAATTTTAAAGACGTGTCCTTTTGAGTGATGAGTGCAAAGAGTTTTTTTCTATAATGGCTGTAATTTCAGTAGAATAAAAATTTAGCGCTTTGTGCCTGGAAAGCACATAATAGCAAATCTTTAACCCCAGCTGACCTTAGACTGGAGAAGTTGAGTCCTGAGTAAAAGTGAAACTCTTTTGGGCCAAATCAAGATCTTGAATGCTCTTAAAGGGCCGGTTGTGCCAGAATGTATCGATAAAACTTGTTCACAAACTGTTAAAATATCAGTGAATTCTTAAAATTAAATACTATTGAACATCTTTTTAGTTTCTCCACGGTTTTGTGATACTTTTTGTGATTTTTTGCAATAAAAATCAAAGTGTTTGTGGCAGTAATTTGGAAATATTTGCACTATTTTCACTTATTTATGACGGTAAATGCGACTTTTTATACAGATCATGGACTATAATCTGACCTAAATTAAGGCTGAGGCAGCTGTTTAGTAAAACAGCAAGAAAAGAAAGTTTTTGACAATTTTTGGGAAAATTGTGCAATAAACTCCCAATTATGTGTTAGTGCAAAAAAGTGCAGGGATTTGTTGATTTTATATGAATTTCCACGATAATGCTCAAGAAACTGGAGGGACTGATTGGTATAATTTGGCAATAAACAGATAAAACCTGCATTGATTTGATTGATAACACAATATTTAATCACACTTAGTGGTTAGTCTATAAATAAATATCTGGTTTCATCCGTGCTTAATGAGAAACGGGAGGAGCTGATGACAGAAAATCCTTGTCGGCTCTTTGTTTTAGACATCAGGATTATCAGTTTCCACCCTGCAGGGTAATAATCATCAGCCGTTTTCCTTTATGACATGCTACGCCACACAGAGAAGTGTTTTCAAGCTTGTTGCACTCTTCACCAACATCCCACACTGACAGTGTTGACAAAGACAAAGCAAAAAGCAGGGCGCTCTCATTTCTTCACACTTTGAACTCATCAGTGGGGATTAGGTTCTTGGATCTGTTTGTTGATACACAACTGAGGTTCTATTAAAAGTCTGGTTTCATTACCTGGCATAAACTAGGTCTCTGCTTCACGAAGCAGAGAAATCAATCTTGACATCTGTTTGTTTTTAAATCTGCCTTTTGTAAATTATTTCTTAAAATGTCCTTAAATCTTCTTTTACGTGGTGTTGCTGTGCTGGATCTAAATGGAAATCCCTTTGAAAAGGTTTTAGAAATTTTGATGACTGTATTGTGGAAATGGAGGATTAGCGCCAGTAGATTTAAATCTTGGTAAGAAGTTAACCCTCTTTCAGTTCTACTGTTTTATGTAAAATGTATCTTGTTAGATCTAACCTCCAGTGTGCAGAAAACGGTTATTTAAATACATAAAAATAGAATAATAGCAGGAATCATAGCTGATTTCCTTTTACATTATTGCTTCAAGTTATGACTTGAACATTGACTAACCCATCATAATACACTGACAACTTTTTAAATTTTATGCCGTTTTCTCTTAAACTCCGCAGGCGCCCTCTAGTGTTCCTGAAGGTACTGCATGTGAACAACTGTTTGTTTGCTGAAGCCGCTAAGCTAGTTTACCAAAGGATTGTTGTTAAAAATATTATTGAATAACGGGCTTAAAATGCGTCCCACAAAAGAAAAACTGAAGATTTCAGAAGAAACAAAACGACGCCAGGATAACTTATATGATCGGAGGAAGCTAAATCATATCTGTTGAGAGAATTGATGTCATTCACAAGGGATTCACGTTCACGTTATGCTGCTGGAAGTGGCCATCAGAAGATGGTGATGAAAGGATGGACATGGTCAGCAGCAATGCTCAGGTAGGCTGTGGCGTTGACACCATGCTCAGTTGGTACCAATGGGCCCAAAGTGCCAGGAAAATATCCCCCACCAGCCTGAACCGTTGATACAAGGCAGGATGGATCCATGTGTTCATGTTGTTGATGCCAAATTCTGACCCGACCGTCCGAATGTGGAGAAGAAATCAAGACTCATCAGACCAGACAACGTTTTTCCAATCTTCTATAGTCCAGTTTCGGTGAGCCTGTGCGAATTGGAGCCTCGGTTTTCTGTTCTTAGCTGCCAGGCGCGGCACCTGGTCTGGTCTTCTGCTGCTGTAGCCCATCCGCCTCAAGGTCCAACGTGTTGTGTGTTCAGAGATGCTCTTCTGCAGACCTCGGTTGTAATTTGAGTTGCTGTTGTCGTTCTATCAGCTCCAACCACTCTGGCCATTCTCTGACCTCTGGCATCAACAAGGCATTTGCCCCACAGGTCTGCCACTCACCGGATATTTGCTTGTTTTTGGACCATTCTCTCTAAACACTGGAGATGGTTGTGTGTGAAGATCCCAGTAGATCAGTAGTTTCTGAAATACTCAGACCAGCCCGTCTGGTACCAACAAAGTCACTAAAATCACGTTCCTTCCTCTTTCTGAAGCTCAGTTTGAACTGCAGCAAATAGTCTTGGTCATGTCTGCATGTCTACATGCATCAATGCACCAAGTCGCTGCCATCTGATTGGCTGATTTGACTTTTACTAATAGCAGTTGTACAGGTGTACCGCATAAATTGTCTGGTGAGTGTTGAGCTGTAATTAGAGAGGTGGTCATGCTGCCAATGATCAGCTAATCAATGCATTTGATTGGCTGTATCTGGTGTTTAAATTCCACTAAGGCAGCACTCTAGTACTTTAAATCCATTTTATTTTCTCAGTTGCTAAACAGGAATGAAAGAGAAGTGAACAAAATGCATTTCCAGCTTTATAAAGGATCTGCTTCAGTTTTGTGTGTGATGAAAACCATTAGTGTTGGACAATGCAGCTGTTTCAGAAACTGATTTTTTTCAGCTGCTTTCATCCTGATCCAGTTTATTATTTCAGCGCATTCAAGCCGTGTTCCTGGACATTATGCAGCACGTTGAGTTCATGCTTTCATAAATATAAATGCAAATGCACACCTGAAAAGAAACACACACTTTCACCTGAAGCACTTTCATGCTCCAGCATCTTAATGCTCGCATGCTTTTCCCTGAGCCCGGAGTGGACCGGAGTGGACGACTGTCTGGGCCGGGTTTGTGCTGCCTCACACAGACCTCCACCACAGAGAACTACAACCCAGATCTGGGATTCTCAGCGCGAAACGAATACAAATCGTTGACAGAAACCCAGAAAGAAGCCAGAAAAATTACTGTTCACTGAAGAGGCTCAGGAAACAATCTGGGGGGAAAATAGCACAGATGGCTTTAGGCTACAACATGTTGGCGAGATGAAGAAATAGCTGAATAAACTAATTAGAAAGGCAGAATTTCACCTCCAGTAGGCCAACACAAACTCTTGGAAAGCATAAATCATTATCGTGTGGAGAACGGGAGGCTATTAAGGTTCCTAGAACAGGTTAGGAAACGTCTATAGGCGATAAAAACAAAACTTTTTTTTTTTTACACAAAGGCATTTGTGTTTTAGGGCGTCTTGTCACTTTAAGTCCAAATTAGCTGCGGCCAACTCAACGTCAAAATGGCCACAAACAGATGCGCAATTATACAATCTATGGAAAGTACTGCACTGTAAAAAGATTTCAGCCACGTTTAGTTGTAGCTACTATCTTAATGAGTCAAATAAATTTAGCAAGTTTTAGATTTCGAATCTAAATGTGCGAGTTTGTGAAAGATAGACTTAATAACTTGTTTATTTGAGTTGAATAAATTAGAGTTTTTCGGTTAGCACTTTAAAAAGCTGAAAGAAGAAAAAGACAGGAGTGGGAACTATTTCCCAGAATGCTTAGCGACATGTTTTTGTATGGAAGGGAATTTCATTGTTCTGACTCAAAAAAACGCAATTTTTCATTTTTATATTCTTTTTACACTAAATGTTTTTGAGCTGAATTCATTGTGATGTTTAATAAAATTCACTATTAGATCAGTAGTTATTTTAAACTGATATTATGAATAAAAATAACAGAGAAATGTGGCTCTTTAACTTGTTTATTGCAGTTTTTTCTTGTGCATATGACATAATTATTTGGTTTAAATTCCAGCATTAAGTTAAAACTCATAATTCAAGATTAATTAACTTAAAAAACAATGTTTAGACAACTTGTCTCTTGTTAAATTAGCTTCATAAACTTTAATTTCTAAGTTAAGACCAAAACAATTTTCTTATTGACTTTTAATTGCATTTTTAGGCAGCAAGTGGACTTTCATTTTCAAATTAAATCATTACCTTCAAATGCTTTACAGTGTAGTGGAGAAGAATGCAGAAAGTGGTTTCTGGATGGAAAGTCGTCAGCAAGACTCTTGCCTTTTCCAGCAGCCGTTGTACAGTGCATACAGCCTTGGTTTGCTAGGTAACGGGCTGTGCCTGCTGATTTCTGACGTTACATTTTTGAAGTTTTTGAAATGGCTCATTTTCCAGACACAAAAAAACATGAACTTATTGCCAAAACCCAACTGTCCTGACAAAAAGAAACCCAAATAGAAGTATAAAACATGTAAAATGTGATTTTATGCATCGTATATTCCCTTTAAGATGTAAACAGCGTGGCTAAAGTTTAACGTTTTTTGCTTTCTGGAGCACAGTAGTTAGATTGTAGATGGTGGCTGAATAGGTTTGCATATCAGTGAATGTTGACCTGGAAATTCAAGCTATGGTTCTCGCTGGAGGCCATGATGGAGATTATGCAGACGTAAGGGCTGCAATCTCTGTATTGGCCTTATCTAGGTGATGTGATGGAGAGGAGGATGATTTAAACTCTTTGACGAGACCTTAAATACCAGCCAGGGATCACAGTTGTGCCCTTTGGCAAAGTAATTATTCACTGCGTCAGAAGACGATCAGGTGCAGACGTGTGACCGTGCACGAGCTTGTTTGCCAGGACCGCATCGTCATCAGCACGCACGCGTATGTTAGAGAGATAGAGAGAGAGAGAACCGGGAGGCTGAGCAGGAGGTGTGAAATGCTACACTTTTTTCTCTGCGTTCGTGTAACTGAGAAGTAAACGTGCCAAAGTCTTCAGAGGAGAGCAAAGATGTTCAGTGAGGCTGTGAGGATGGAAAACAAAAGACGAGAAAGGTTAGGCTTCCGCCGCTCCATCACCGCCTCAGCTTGTCTCCTTACATCAACTTAATTTTTAGTGTTTATAGCCTTCAATCAGAGGCTGTGATTTCTTTGAGAGAGCAGCTCCCTCCTGAGGCCCAACCACAGGGCTGATTGGATGATGACAAACCGTCTCTCAGAAACACAGCCGGTTGGGTTTCTTCTTCCTCTTTTTTGTGCTAATTTTGCTTCTGTGCTGCACTTCTCTCTGCCTCCTCCAAGCTCCAACTCACAGACGTTTCTGCAGGTTTGTTTCTGCTGACAGTCCAGTCCACATACTGCAGGGCTGGAGCTTGAGAAGTCGAACACACGGCCAGCAGCTCCAGCGCTTTCGTTATCCTTCCTCACATCTCTCCTCTGCCGTTCCAGAGCATCGGCCTCTCGTCTGCTGCTCGGGTTCGTCGTAAGGATGTGCCGATTCAGCAGCAGACAATACAGAACGCCGTAATCCAGCGGCGTCAAAATCATTTTTGTTTTGGGCCAAATTAAGATCATGAACGCTCTTAAAGGGCCGGTTGTGCCAGAACGTATGATAAAACCTGTTCACAAACTGTTAAAATATCAATGAAATCTTAAAATTAAATAATATTACTGAACGTTTTTTGTGATTTTTGCAATAAAATCAAAGTGTTTGTGGTACTAATATGGAAATATTTGCAATATTTGAGCTCATTTATGATGGCAAATACGACATTTTGTTCAATTAAGACTGAGGCAGCTGTTTAAAACAATTAAAGTATTTGACAATTTTTGAGTAAAATCTGCAATAAACTCCCAATTTGGCAAAAGATTTGTTGAGTTTGCGAGAATTTCCATAATAATTCTTTAGAAACTGGATGGACTGATTGATATAATTTGGCAGTTTGACTGATAAAATAATATTTAAGTACAATTAGTATTTAGGTCTTGAGTTTGACGCAAGCACTAATCAAGCCTCATTTAGTTCCTGCTCTGTCCAACACTAAATCAGAACTTGTCTTCATATTTAGAACTGAAAAAGCCTCTTTTCTGCTTTTTAAACTTGTTAAACCTCCTTAAAAACACATGTTTGAGAGCTGTGTCTGGCTCGGGACGAACCTGAGCTGCAGGAGGTGGATAAATCTGCAACCCAACAGCAGAATATCCACCTACAGATGCTCACTGCAGCTGGCACATGCAAATATGCTCTGTAAGTAAAGTTCAGCTGCATCACACTAACTTGCTGCTGTTGTTGTTGTTGTGCAAACAGTTGACCATGGGAATTTCCTCACAGACACAACAAACTGAAGTGGGAGGTGGATTACAGGTGAAGCAGAAAGGCTCCATGAAATATTTGCACTTTTTATGATTCTTGTTTACCACTCAGTATAATAAACTTAAAATTTAAAGTATTTTCTTTGAAGGAAACTCATTTCCCTTATTTTAATTTTATTTAGTTAAATTAAAAAACATTTTATTGTTTGGTTTATCAACATTTTATTTGTAAATGTAGTTTTATTCAGTCTCGCAAACAAGAAAGTAAAGCTTTTACAACTAACTTCAGAAAAACATTTTGTGCGTAGCGCAGATCTGTGGCAGGCTGTGAGGGCGGAAACGCCAAAGCCTAAATATTATTGGTCAGTTCAGTTTTGTCTATTTGTTTATTAAGTTAAAAATGATTGAGATGAGTTTGAATCCTCCAGTAGTTCTCAGAGCTTTTGTTTGGATCGGAGTCGCCGATTTATGAGCTTTTTTTTTTTTTTTTTTGAGGTTTTGTGGACTGAAGAGCTGACGGGTCACCCGGTTGGCCGACCGTGACATCTGCTGCACTCTGCATGAGTGTCGCTCTATGGCTGTCGGTTAAACAGTTAAATCTAGGCAAAACGTTTGCCAAAAGAGTAGACATTACGCAAATATTATTGCTTCACCTTCTCCTCCTCTGGACGTCTCAGACACACCACCTGAACCCGGGAACCTCCATCCTCCTCCCGTGGATCACACAGGTTGGCTTTGCTTTCCCATCTTTATTATTTGGTATGATTTGTAAACAAAAAAATACATCTGCTGTTTTTAGTGGGCATACACATTGCATATGTGTGGCCTGTATTTGTGTGGTTTATGTTTGTTTTGGTTTTGAGATGTGGCTGCGTTCTTGTGCAGTGATAATTTTGTGCGTATCCTCCGACAATATCCTGCAGACGCCCCCAGTATGATCCACTAAGAGACAGAAATCATCCTTTCACAGGAAGACATGACTTCCTGCCGGCTGCGGTGTCGGCTTTACTTCAGAGTACTTCTGAGTTGGTGCTAAAGCTAAACGAAAACAGGCAAAAATGAAAGATGCTGCTAGCCTCTTTCACTGACACACTTCAAGAAACATCCAACAGAAACTTTAAGCATCGTGTGCGGCGCGACCATGAAAACCTGCCGTTTATATGCAAACATATAGGGGACAACATGAATTATTTATTCTAATGATTGGACAGCTCAGTTGGAAAGTTAGCAGCCTGTTTCATCGCCTGCTGAAACTTAATATGCAGCCAGATTAATTTAAAAACTTTCATTTGAATGTTTATCTGTAAGCTAAATGTAATTTCAGAAAAACAGCAGTTCTCTCTCGTCTTTAATCCCATAAATCAATGTTGAAAACTTAAAATGTCCCAAATTACATTCAGTAATTATACAGCAGCATAAGCCTGTCTAGGCAGATGATAATATCTAATTTGTCTTCACTTGTTTATAAGAAAGCTTAACTGTGTTAAAAATGGATGCTGTTTTTTTTTTTTTTTTTTTTTTTAATCTTGCCATTTCAAATCCTTTTTCTGCTCAGCTGCGTTCGGAAAGGTCAGACACATAGGTCTGCTTTTTAATAGAAGACGAGCAGAAATCCTCTCTCATTTTTACTTTCAGGAGATTAGAGAGAAAGTTTAATCCATAGATCTTCCAAACTTTTTAACAAACCAGGCAGTCTGCAGATAAACAGCACAAGGGAAAAACTGGGCCTCTTTGTATTTTAGCAGCAACATGTAAAATGAAAAGGTCATTTTGAAAGTTTAGAGATTTACAGACGAATCCCCTTGCCATAATGACTAAAACCAGTCAACGTGAACTAAACATACAACAAACATTTTAAACTAAGGCAGAATTTTTCAGGGCTCATTCACACCAGACCTGTTTAATCCGATTTAGTCCAACTTTAATGTGTTTGTTGAGAAAGTCCGGTTTGTTTCTGGAGGTGTGAATGCACAATCAAACTGTGGTCTGCCTAAAAACTACAGATGTCGGTTCACTTGAAGTGAACTTTAATGCATGTGTGAACACCAAGCGGTCCGGAGGCCGCTCCAAAAGCAGGAAGTGGACTACGGCGCAGGGCATTCTGGGTAAATACAATCAAACACGTTAGAGTGAGAAATAGCTCATAGTCTTTTACCAAAGACAAAAAAAAGAAAAAAATAATCCTGTAACCACTAAAACCTGGCACTATTGCAAAAACACAAAATCTTACAAGTAATTTTGGTCTGGTTTGAAATAAACAAAACTAACTTACAAGTAACTTTTCAGCAAGATATAGAGGCTTGTTTTGAGTAAATAATTCTTTGATAAAACAAATTAACTTGAGGATAATGTCCTGTTCGCACCAAATGTTTCTGAGCTGAATTCATTGTGATGTTTAATAAAATTCTTTATCAGATCAGAAATTTTCTCCAAAGAATTTAAATATTCCAAAGCAAAATAAGTAGTTATTTTAAAGATTAATTAACTTAAAAAAACAACGTTTAGACAACTTGTCTCTTGCTGTTAAATCAACTCCATGAACTTTAATTTCTGAGTTAAAACCAAAACAAAATTGCATTTTCAGGGCAGCATTTTCAAGTTAAACCATATTCAGATGTTTTACGGTGACGTTGTGTCTGAAAATCAGCTCCATGGGTTTCATAAAGGCGTCTAATTCTCCTGAAAACCAGCTGTGGTGTTCTGGTTTTTGCTTCGAGCAGAGGTCTCCAATGATAGAGCCCACATTATTCCACAGGTAATGAGCAGGAAAATATTTGCTGAACAGAGATATCTATCACTAAAATGAGAAGTCAGCAGATTGTCCTCAGTTCTCTTTGCGACTGCAGACGATATCATCTCTGAGGGAGATTTTTTAAAACAATTAGTGTGACTGTGAAGGATGCAAGCTGAGATAATCATCATACACTGGATTCTGAGCTCTTCTGCCCAAGCTGGAGTCGGACGTCATTAATAAACCGTACAGCTTTTCATACTGAGCCGTACTTTTAAAAAAACCTGAATATTCTTTCTTTTTCTTTTTAGTCTGAATGCCGCTTTAACATAATTATCTGAAGAAAAAACCTTATTCTTTTAGGATTTTTAAACGTCTTCATGCAGTATTAAAGCTGAGACGCTAACAGGCGTTCAGACTATTAATAGAGTTTGCAGGGTGCATAGGGAAGCCTAATTGGGTAAGTTAAGATCGAACTGGGCTTCCCATGATGTGAAATGAAGTGTTGGAGTTCCCTGAGTTTTCAGCAAAATGTCAACACTGTAAAACATTTGAAGGTCGTTTAATTTGAAAATGAAAGTCCACCTGCTGCCTTGTCAACAAGTCAACAAGAAAAATAATGACGTATTTTACTTTAGATCAATTTAAATTTTTGTTTTAAATTGCATAAACAAAATTTCTGGTCTGATAATAAATTTTGTTATCACCTCAGAAACATTTATTGTGACCAGGACATTAAAATGAACATTTGCCTTAATAAAACATAAGAGTCAGATCAATGTAATGCACTGCCATGCCGCTAAGCATTCTGGGTAATAGTTCCCACTCTTGTCTTTTTCTTCTTTCAGTTTTTTAAGTGCTAACCTAAAAACTCCAGTTTATTCAACTCTAATTAAAAGTTAAACAACTTACTGCTGTAACTTTCACAAACTCACACATTTAGGTTCAAAATCTAAAACTTGCTAAATTTATGTGACTAAGTAACCTTCAGATTTTAAACATTTTACCATTCTATTCTGAGGTTTTAGGTAATTGGATTATTGAGGCTGCATGGGCCAAAGGATTCTAATTCATCGCTGGATGGCTCCTATGTTATGATGATTAATGGCAGATTCTTCACGGCTCTCATTTGCTCTAAATTAGTGATGTCAAACTCATCTTCGTTTTGGGCCAAATCAAGATCCTGAAAGCCCTTAAAGGGCCAGAATGTATTGATAAAACCTTATCACAAACTGTTAAAATACCAATGGATTCCTAAAACTAAATATTATTTAACTTCTTTTCAGTTCCTCCAGGAGTTTGTAATTTTTTGCAATAGTGTTTGTGGTTCTAATTTGGAAATATTTGCACTTATTTATGATGGTAAATGTAACTTTTTATATAGATCATTGACTATAATCTGACATCAATTAAGGCTGAGGCAGCTGCTGAGTACAAGTAAAAAAGTTTTTGACAATTTTGGAAAAAGATCTGCAATAAACTCCCAATTCTGTATTAGCGCAACAAACTTATTGATTTTGTGTGAATTTCCACAATAATTCTCAAGAAACTGGAAGGACTAATTGATATAATTTGGCAGTAAACAGATAAAAACTGCATTGATTTGACTGATAACATAATATTTAAGCATAATTAGTGTTTAGTGTAGAATCTACAGGGCCACATAAATAGCTACGGCGGGTTGGATTTGGCCAACGGGCCTCGAGTTTGACACACGTGCTCTGCGTTGTTTTTTGGAGGACATCCCTACAACACTCTCTGCAAGGTTTTCAATTCAGGGTCAGTTTTTTAAGATCGGTATCATGGTCACACACACACACACACACACACACACACACGCCTACGCATGCGCACGCACACACACACACCCACACACACAAACGGCTGTGATTGAGACGTTAGAGAAAGGCAATTCCTTTCAGTCTGAGGGATTTCTCTCTGCATCAAACAAGTCAGGCGATAGGAATTATGACCAGGGTCAGCGCGCCAGATGAAACAGCCGTCGTTCTCTCTCCTGTTAATTCACTTTCCACCCATCCCCGGCCCGCCGCCGTCCTTGACTCCTCTTGACCTCCAAACCTTGAGGGGAATTGAGTTATTCAGCAGTGCAGCCCTCACCCCGCAGCCATAACTTCTGAAACCAACCTTAACGGCTGTTGCAAACACGGTAGCCGGAGCGCGGGCTTATTGATGGAGGCTATTTAACGCTGTTCTTTCGTCCGCTGCCTGTGGCATGAGGAAATAAATCTACTTTGCCAATGCCTCTTTGTAGATTTCTACAATCCAATTGGAGCGGACGGTTATCTGAGGTCGGGGGTCTTGTGTGTGTACACAGCAACACTCCACCTTTAGAGATTTACAACAACACAGATCCACAGCAAAGATACTTGAACTCATCACCTGCATAAATCCCTAAGATTTTATTGCAAACTATTTAATCTGGTCTTTTTCCATAGTAGAAAAGCTACAAACAATGAACAACGTCAATTTAATTTAAGCAAGACAAGGTCAAAATTAAATACTTCAACATCTGTCTAACTTTTGATTGTTCATCTCTCTTTTTTCCGAATCTGAATTTCTTTCCTAGCCCAGACTTGACTTTTTACTATCTTAAAGGTGACAGGTTAGAAAAGGTCTATAGACTTTACAATACATTTCCATGATAGTTTTTGCACAATAAATCGTCTTTAAATACAGAGATGCGTCTTGTCACTTTAAATCCAAATTAGCTGCTGTTGGCCACGCCCCCCAACTCAACATTTTACACTCACACTGGAAAATAGCTGTGAATAGATGCACAATTATACAACTGTACATCTTTGAATAGCAGAAGTGGCGCCTCCTGCACAACCAACAAGAATGCAGCAAGTGGTTTCTGGAAGGTAAGTCAAAAACAAAACACTCGTATTTTCCAGCAGCCATTGTAGAGCAAACAAAGTAGAAAAACTAGCTGACCAAATGTGCTGGAGTTCAGCTGAGGTTGCTAGGTAACAGCTGAGGCTTTGCTGGGGTTGCTGCATAATGGGCAGTGCCTGCTGCTTTGTGACGTTACATTCCTTGGGTTTTGGAAATGACTCATTCTGACTTGAAAGTGAATACGTGAAGCATCGGACGCATTTTTGAGGCGAAACGTGTTCGTTAGCGTTAGCGCGACGCTTTGGAAGAGTACAGTACATGTACAGCAGAGTACAGCCAACCGGTTGATCTGTCAGATCATCAGTTCATGAAACCACACACACACACACATAAAAATAAAAATTAAAAAAACTGTTAAACCGGCAACCCCACCAGAACCAGTCGGGTTCACTCAACACCCCTTAGAACTCCAGGAGAGTTCAGACTCTTGATTACATTATTTACAGCTTCGGAAAAAATAAAGAGCCCACTTTAAATGATCAGTTTCTCTGATTCTACTTTTTATAAGTATATGTTTGAGTAAAATGAAAATTGTTATATTCTATGAACTGCTGAAATTCCCAGCAAAAATTTTGTGTTTATTAGCAGAAAATGAGAAATGGTGAAAATAACGAAAAAGATGGAGCGCTTTCAAACCTCAAATAATGCAAAGAAAACAAGTTTATGTTAATTTAGAAACAACAGCACTCATGTTTTATCTCATAAGAGTTCAGAGGTAACCAGGAGGTTTTCAGTGGGGTTCAGCTCTATGTGCACCCCCACAGATACACACAGATGTGTGCAAGATTTTTCTCCACAATTGTGTTTACAGTAAAGACGGTTAGCTGATAAAAAAAGAAAAAATCCAACAGCTAATTTTTCTCAATCGTACAGCGACTGGTCAGCTGACGCAAACAGTCGCCACGAACGCTGAGACATCTCAAAATCCAGCCTAATGAGTCCTCAGACAGATCGTCTGCAACCAAATTGCGTCTCACTGATAAGACGGTGGTGGTGTGTGGGAGGAGATCCACAGAATAAAAAGGGAGGATGATTGAGGGAGGGAGGTGTGTGGGTGATGTGGGGGAGGGCAGCGCGGGACACAGGCAGGGAAGTGGATGTTTTATGAGGCCCTTAACATTTACTTCCCCAGCGTTTCAATCCGCCGTGTCTATTAAGGACGGCTGCTCCTCCTACGTGTTCCCCATCCATCAAAGACGGAGAGACGTGAGGCCCCACGCTGACGGACAGCTGCATATGATGGAGCGAGGGGGAGAAAGTGGAAAATACCGAGATGAGGAGGAAGGAGACAGTGAAGAGGGGTCAGAAGACTCCACTGCAGGTAAAAAATTTACATCAGCATCCAGAATATGGAGGCTGCAAAAAAAAAAAAAAAAAGTAAAAAATGCTTTGGAGACAAACAAAGCGGTGCTGAATGGAAAGAGCTGAAGCAGCATTTTGTTCGTCCTCAGACAAACACAAAAACTGCGACGCGACATAAAAACAAACAAACAATGGCCGCCATAAAGCAGAGCCACAGCATTTAAAAAGAAAAGAAATGACAAAATGCATGAGAAGTCAAATTATTATGACAGGGGTGCATATATTTACGGGTTCACCATAAATATTCAACTCCACAGAGAGTGGGTCTCCCAGTATGTTGAACTGGGCTGTGGTCGTCTTAACTCTAATGCCCTTTTTCTTTCCACTCAACTTCCCAGTTATGCATTAAAAAAATAAGCAATTTATTTATTTAGTCGTAATTCTTTGTGAACAGGTTCTATCAGTACATTCTGGCACAACCGGCCCTTTAAGAGCGTGCATGATCTTGATTTGGCCAAAATCAAAAATGAGTTTGACCCCCCTGCTCTAATTCTATACTTTATTATTTATTTTGTGTTATATTCAGAATTCATAATTGCATTTCTGACACATTTGAAAGAAGATTTTTGCAGTTTATCTTTACATGTTTGACCATGTAAAGATATGGTCAAACAGTAGTCAACCTACTGTTTTGTTGTTTTTTTTTGTCAATTTCAGTTTCTTTACCATTTATTTTACATTGGCTGTTTACTCCTTTTTGTGCTGATTAAATTTGAGTTGCTTTTACATGCAAGATTTTAAAGCTATTGTTGAATATAAATGTCATTTATGTCTGTGTTTAACCCTTTGAGTCTCAAATCTCCGCCTGGATATTTTTGCTTTTCTTATTGTATGCAGTTCTTTAAATGTCCTATGAGTAACTACATTTGCCCATTTCTCTATGACAACTGTAACTTTCAATTTCTAGCTAGTTACTTACACAATTTACCGTCTATTAAAAAAGCGCCTCAGATTAATTTCACTCCTTGCTTCGGCGGGAGTGAAATTACCGTAATAACCCGATATTGGCTGGAAAGTGCAACGTCTCCCCTTTCAGAAACCGCTGGAATATTGCAGATAGCGCAACATGTGGAGGAAATACAGTACTGCGAATTTGTCTGGATCGTCAGCACTACATTCAGTCTGGAAAGATTAAAAAAAGGAAACATTTCACTAAACGAATCAGTATCGGCTGATACTAAACCTCAGATACTTTTATTGGTATCAGAAGTGAAAATGTGGATCAGTGCATCCAAATAATTTGTAAAATTACTTTAAATAGGCCAAATCTGTGTGTAAGAACATATAACAGACATGCATTCCTCTTTTAGGTGTGAATTACTGAAGTAAATTAAGTGTTCATTGATCTGTTAATTTCTGGAGATGCACCTGAATGTGGGTCAGGGAGATGTCTGGTAATGCACACACCCTGTGCAAGTTGCTGCTATTAATTACGGACTTATCCAGCTGCACTTCCATTAATCTAAATTTAGAGTCCTCGCTGAGCTGCGGCTTGATGTTTTCACTGCAAAGCCCAGCGCCACCAAACCAATCACATAATAGATTTTCTGCCCTCTGGACAAGGTCCGCTATCTGCAAACTAATCATAGCCACAGTCTGACACATTCAGCCTGCTGGCCGCCAAGGTCAGCCAAGCCGGTGAGATTTGCTAAAAACTACAGCAGGAGACAGCTTTAGGCTGCGCATGTTGACCACATGAAATAAAAAAACAGGCTTGCTAATGAATACATGCAGTTAATGATCATTGCGCTGATGAACAGCTGGTTTGTGCTGCCGTTCGTCTGCCGTCGGCCCTTTATCTTAATTAACGGCACACATATGTGCAGCCGGCTCTGAGGCCGGCGCTCTCCGGCACGCCGGCGCGGGTCAGACCAGGGAACGTCGCGGGGATTTGTTTTACAGCAAATGAACAAGGGGAAAGGTGAGGACGCTAGGGTAAATGAGACAGAGATGAAGAGAGGACAGATGAGTCAAAGTTGCTGAGACAGAAAGAGAAATAGAGTACAGAAAGGCGTGCAGCATCCTGTAACCTTGCCCCCCGAATCGCTGCTGCGCCCCACTTTCAAGCAATTAATCATCTGATACCGAGCTTACCCAGCCAACACCCAGCTCCCCCACATTAATTAAGCCAGAAAAGGAGGAGAGGAGAGGAATTGGCAAAACACCAATTTGAAAACAACATATAAGGATAAAGAAAAGGGAGAGGAGCAGCACACAAGAGGAAACTGGGAACCGATGTTAAAGAAAAGAAAAAAACAAACAGGAAGAAGTCCCCAGTTCAAGGCCGACTCCTATGGAGTTCAACCGCCTCGTCCAGGAACATCTATCTACCGGAGCAGAGACGCAGGAACCGCCCTGGAGCCAAGGTTACGCTACGCACTGCAAAAACACAAAACCTCACCAAAATACTGCTGTTGGGATTCCTAACACACAAAAAACGAGACAAAACTAACTTACTTTTTAGCAGGAAATAGGAGCTTAAGTAAATAATTCCTTAATATTGATGATAAAGTTCAGCCACTGGAAGAGTATTTCACTGACAAGACATTTTTCCCCATCTTATACGTGAAAATTTCTGTTAATGAAACTAGTCATTTTTAATCAATATTAAAGAATTATTTACCTAAAATGAGCCTCCATTTCTTGGACACATGTCAAACCGAGGCCCGTGGGCCAAATCCGGCCCGCCGTAGCTTTTTATGTGGCCCTCTAGATTGTAGTCTAAACACTAAGTGTGCTTAAATATTATGTTATCAATCAAATCAATGCAGTTTCTATCTGTTTACTGCCAGATTATATCAATCAGTCCCTCCAGTTTCTTGAGAATTATTGTGGAAATTCACGCAAAATCAACATTTTTTTGTGCTAAAACAAAATTGTTTATGGCAAGTTTTTCTCAAAAATTGTCAAAAACTTTCCTACTTGTACTAAGCAGCTGCCTCAGCCTTAATTGATGCCAGATTATAGTCCATAAATAATAAAAAAGTGCAAATATTTCCAAATTAGAACCACAAACACTTTGATTTATATTGCAAAAAAAAAAATCACAAAAAGTATCAAAATCCTGGAGGAACTCAAAAGATGTTCAATGACATTATTAATTTTAAGAACAGTTTGAGATCAGGTTTTATCAATACATTCTGGCACAACTGGCCCTTTATGAGCATTCAGGATCTTGATTTGGCCCAAAATAAAAATGAGTCTAACACCGCTGATCTAGAAACCAGATTAAAAATATTTGGTCAGATTTTGTGCTTTTACTGTGTGTATGTGTGGGAAAATAAACATAAAATAAAATAAAAACACACAAATGGATGTGTCTATTTTAGCTAAAAACAGATTCAGAGTTGTGTATTTACTGTATGCCTGTGGTGACGGTGAGGTTTGTGTTGTTAGCTCTTGCAGAAGCCTTTTCATCTTCTGTCCTGGATGCAGCAGGACATGATGTCCCGGCTCTCCTACTTCCTTCCTGGCTGAGACACTCTGGCGTCTTCCAGGCCACCTGCCAGCCAATTAGCTGAGCGGGCAGAAGCAGCTGCCCAGTAGCAGGTGGACGTCCATCCCAACATCCCTACCACCTGTTAATGCTAATGGCTGTGATCTCAGGGACCACTGGACTGGACCGCCAGGGGAGGCAGGTCAACTGTGGAAAGAAATTACTATGGGCAGACATGGCCACTGACAGAGACACCGGAGAACTGGAAGGAGCAATATGTGCTGTAAAAATAAATGAAATGCGTTTTTATAACAAATAAAGCTCAAGAAAAAATTAAGAAGCTACTGGAAAGTGATCAGCTTTTTATGTGGCCCTTTAGATTCCAAATTACATCAATTAGTCCCTCAAGTTTTTCACAAATCTGCAAAAATCCATACAAAACCAACTGATTTGCACTTTTTTTTGTTTGTTTTTAACATTTTTTTTTTTTTAATTGGCTGAAGACATTTGGTTTAAGTGACTGTTAAGTTATAGTTGATATGCTGAGTAATAAAAAGTCACGTTTAACATCGTACATTAGCACAAATGTCACAAAAACTCCTCACAAACACATCTCCGGAAAAAATTAAAAGACCGCTTAAATTGATAAATTTCTATGATTTTACTCGTTTGAGTAAAATGAACATTGGTTTTTTATTCTATGTCTCCTAATTCCAAGCAAAACTTTTCTGTTTATTTGCAGCCATTGTGCAGCGCATACAGAGGTAAAACCAACCGACCAAACATGGTGGAGCTTTGCTGGGGTTGCTAGGTAACGGTCTAGGCTTTGCTGGGGTTGCTAGGTAACGGGCGGTGCCTGGTAAACTTGTAACGTTACATTCCTGAGACAGCGACCCAATTTCGAGGCGCTAATTTACAACGTCAAAGCGTTTTTATAACTGGAGGTATGGATACTTGATTGTGCAATAAAATGGCAACATACGTCTAGAAAATACGCAGCTTTAGAAAGAAAGGTGAAGGTTTTCACAAATACATTAGCATATCTGATCAACAGTTAAATTAAACTGAATAAAAGCTGCTGCGTTTCAGAACTCATTTCTGTTTTTATCTTATTATCAGTTATAAATAAGTGATGTTTTATTCACGTCTTCTTTATTTAATGTGACAAGTTAGAGAAAAACGCTGCACTTATGCTCAAGTATAACGTTTCACTCCTAATTGGTTTGCAACTAAACCCACCTCAGATTCACTGATGTAAAACTCTTCTACTACTGGAAAATAACAGTTTTTAGACATTTATTCATATTTTTTGATGAGGAACTACGCAGGTGTCAACAAACTTTGGACAATTGGTGCATTTAGTAACATTTTTGAAGAATGAAAAATGTAAAAAAAAAATTTTTTTTTTTTGAAAAATGCACTGCTAAAATCATAGCTATTTCTATTTCTATTACAAATGTTGTGAAAAACATTTTCAATATTCTGCTGATGGCAAAGACATTGAATGCAACACGCCCTAAATTTGTGTTTCAGAACATTTTCAGTCAATTCAAAATCGTTTTTTGTACTGGATCAATATCCAGCCTCACATATCTGTATCAAAAATGGGAAAAGTTTATTAAGTTTATCCTTAATAAACTCAAGCATCAAACTCGAGGCCTGTGGACCAAATCCGGCCCGCCGTAGCTTTTTATGTGGCCCTCTAGATTCTAGACTAAGTGTGTTTAAATATTATGTTATCAATCAAATCAATGCAGTTTTTATTTGTTTACTGCCAGATTATATCAATCAGTCCCTCCAGTTTCTTGATAATTATTATGGAAATTCACAAAAAAATCAACAAATCCCTGCAGTTGTTTTGCACTAATTCATAATTGGGAATTCATTGAAGATCTTTCTCAAAAATTTTCAAAAACTTTCTTGCTCACAAACAGCTGCCTCGGCCTTAACTGATGTCAGAGTATAGTCAATAACCTATACAAAAAGTTGCATTTTCCGTCATAAATAGGTGAAAATATTTCCAAATTAGTGCCACAAACACTTTGAAATAATCACAAAAAGCATCGCAAAATCCTGGAGGGATTGAAAAGATGTTATTTTAATAATTAATATTTTAATAGTTTATGAACAGGTTTTATCAAGCCCGGCCCTTTAAGAGCATTCAGAATCTTGATTGGCCCAAATTAAAATTGAGTTTGACACCGCTGATTAGAACATCCAAAAACAGGAATAGTTTCAGGTTCTGCGAGCTTTTCCTATTCGTTAGGTTGCTTTGTAAGTTTGACTTTTCATCCTTTCCTTCCATCGATCTGGTTCTCCTTCCCATCCCTACATGTTGAGTAATTAGCTCTCTCCACAGGTGTGAGCGGCGATGCAGTGGCTCTTTGCGATCCACCCTGAAATGGGTCCGCTCCGATCTGCCTCATAAAACGCCTCTACCCTTTTTCACTTTTATGGATGGACGGCTGATATATGGCTTTATTTACGAGGACAGGCCCTGACAGATTTAATATTTTAATTCGGCTTTACAGCCCGAACATTAGGCCACACAGGACTTTTTACGAGGCGCCGGCACCAACGGACAGGGCAGCGCGGATAGAGGGGGAAGGTTGCCATTCTTCATCATGTATCACAGCTTAAACATCGTGCATATTTCAGCCCCATCTAACCTCTGCTCGCGCTCTTACTCCGCATGTCTGTGTCATCCATCTGCAGTCCAATATTCGCCCGACTCCAGCGAGAAAACACGGCCATGAAGCAGACAGTGCAGGTCTAATAGAAGGGAGATTGATGCTTCAAGCGATTCAAGGCTGGTAGGAGTGTGAAATTCATGCTCCAGATAACTCAAAGCTATTGGTTTGGTGGCTTATGAATCTGAAGACACCGCTCTAAATTTTAAAGGCTTTTTTCTTCTTTTTTTTTTTTTTTTTTGGAGGGGGATTCAACAAATAACCTGCCAATAGTTTCAGAGTTAAGATTAGAAAAACTCTCAGATTCAGTAAGAATCAGAGAGACGCTGCAAAAACACCAAATCTCACCAAGGAATGTTGGTTAGTTTACGCTGCAAATATCTTAAAATAAGACAAAACTAACTGAAATGTAACTTTTTGGCAAGATATTGGAGCTTGTTTTATGTCAACAATTCCTTAATATAGATTGAAAAAAAATAAATAAGTGAAACAAAGAACTTTTTCATCAATATTAAGAAATGGATTAAAACAAGCTCTATATCTTTCTGAAAAATTACTTATAAGCAGAATTGGGTAATAACTGGTTACTTGAGTAACTTTCTTTTAGGAGTATTTATACTACCTTGTACTTTTACTTGAGTAATTTTATTACAAAGTATTTCTACTCTTACGCGAGTAATACTTCTGGATTTTCCACTGAATGAAAAACAAACATGTTTTAACCAAAAATCCATCAGATACACAACAGAAGTTTTTGTTAAAGTTTCATAAGATTTATATTGAAAGAAACTACTTTGGAAAAAAAATTATTTTGCCTGATTTTATTTTTTACTACTTATATAAATTATTGTCATTTTGGCCCATAAATACCACAATTTCCACTTAACTTAGTATTTTGTTTGGTCTGATTGTGTATTTTTTAAATATTAAATGATTGATAATTGTACTTTTTTACTCTTACTTGAATAATTTCTTGGACGGTGACCTTTAACTTTTTAAATATGTTGGCGTATTGCTACTTTTAGTTGAATACAATTTTTAGGTACTTTTCCAACCTCTGCTTATAAGTTGTTTTTAAAATTTTTGCACATTGACAAAAAAAACCAACAACTTTTATTGTTTCTTTTTGTTTCTTGTGAGGAGTATAATGGGCAGAAAGTTATAAAAATAACAATAAGACAAAAGACTCAGGCAACACGAGTCTCATAAAAAGACAAAAAGATAAAAAAAATTATAATATTTATCTCTTGATGTCCAAAAAGGGCTCAAAGTGACCTTATAAGTTAGTTTTGTCTTATTTGAAGTGTACTAAGACACCAAGTATTTCTGGTCTAGTGTAAGATTTTGAGTTTTTGCTGTGATTGATGAATGAGACGACAAACATTTCTGTGTAGATTGGTGGTCATGTTAAAAGCCGAAATCAAAAGTATTTCACCATAAAAAAAAAAAAGTCCACACCCATCTAACACTATGAAAAGTTTGATTACTTTTCATGGAAATCAATAGAGTTTCAGCAGTGGCTGTCTGTGAGAATTTTTTAATCAAGAGAAATTCATTACACTGCTGTTACACACACACATGCACTCGCACACACACACACCTCATCTCTTCTAAAAAATGAGGAGGAAAAATTACAAGAACCTCTAAAACTCCCTCAGAGTTTTGGGTTTTACCATTTCGCCGTCAATTACAGCATCTATCAATCAGCACAAATGAATCCCCCCCAGAGGTTCATTAAGCCTAACTTTTAAAGTCGAACCATTAAAAACATAAATAAGTAAAACAGTCAGCGAAGCCTTTAAGGTGGTCAGCGTCCCCTGGGATGCAGAGCAGTTCCCATGGGAACCAATAAACGAGCGACTGGCCATCCGCTCGCTCCAGGAACACAGCGATTATCGATCTGTCTGAGGGGTGAACAGCTCAACCCATCAATGGCTCCTCGAGTCACCCAGGGATTGCAGGATAGAGGTGGAGTGCAGCGAAGGAGGGAGCCATGCCAAAGACATTTCTGTCCAACACAAATCACCTGCCTAATTGACAGGCTTGGAATTGGTTTAAATGGCCTGTTGTCTGGTACCTCTCTGCCCAGGTAGGCTGCAAAGCAGACCACCTTCTACAGGTATCACTGTCATTATCCCCTCTGGGGACGGAGGTGAGATCATGGGGCTGAGTGGAATAGGACAGGATACGAATTTTACACCAAATGGCTTCCAAGAGTCTCATCAGACCTTCTGTCGCTCTGTTAGGATCCCTGGGGATCAGCAGCACACAAACTCACCTGCTGCTGCTGCTGCATGTTGTTCCAGCATGCATGGCTTAAACTTTGGCCAATTGGCTTGCTCCAGTGCCTAAACATTTATTTAATATCCATTTATTCAGTTAGTGGAGCAGTAATAGTAGCACAATTGAGCAACATGTGTAAAGTGACTTAAAAGAAATTTGATTTTGTAATTTAGCGCTATGAAATTGGGCGTCTGCCTCTTTAAGAAGCTCCTGCTCTTTCAGAAAGTCATCATGGCTCCTCTATTAACACTTTCAGGGCTGTTGTTAATTATTGTTTCAATAATCGAGTATTTCATCAATTATTTTTATTCTTAATCGAGTAATCGGATGAAAAATTTGATAAAATAAAATATTGGTAAATTTGACTATGACAGCAGAGTTACTGGCGGATTTCAACATCGGCTCAAATTTTTATATTTGCGCATCCCTAACAATTACTTCTCTGTAACAATAATGGCTCCATTTTCAAATTAATCTGGACAAATACAATATAAAAAATATAAAATTATATTCAATTTAACTGGATGTTATGCCGCTAACACTGAGCAATTCAGAGGCGGACGTGAGAGCGTTGCGTAACATAATCAATCACGGGATGAAACACGGTGCACTAAATAATAAAACACAATTTAACGAAGCTTCGAGGCAGGTTCCCTCAAGGAATTTTAATAATCAAGATCCTCAAATCAATTGACGAATCGTTACAGCCTTAAACCTTAAAGCAGTGGTGCCCAAAGTCGGTTCTTGAGGGCCGGCATCCTGCATGTTTTAGTTCTGAAATGTACAACCAAACTTGATCTGATCAAAATATAATCGCTACTTTAGAAAAAGACTCCACCAGAAGCTGTATTAGTAGACTTTACTGGATTAGTAAACTGACTGTAACTTTTTCTTCTGCATCAAGCTGTGTGTGACCTTACTCCCCGCCACATGTTTGTTTCTGCGATGTTTCAATAAAGGAACGAAAACTTTACAAAAACCATAATTAATGACTTAATGACACTGGAAAGTAATTAAAACTAAACAGCCAAGAACACAGACTTAGAGACATACTGTGTTGCTTTCATGTCGAGTCTGTGGAGATTTACGTCAAACTTTCTTTGGCTCTCAACTCTGGGCAGAAACTGTTCAGACTGAAGGCCGAGAATGGCTTCACCCCCTGGGGAAAACTAAATAATTAACAGGCCTTTAATTACACCTTAAAGCGAGCAAATGACCTCCAAGCCCCCTGGGAGGGAAGATGATGGAGGAGGTGTGTGTAAATGCGAGTCTGTGTGTTGGAAACCGCAGAAACGCAACGCATGGAAGAAAGTGGCCAGCACATCCTGGCCAGCTCATTTACTTTGACATTTGAGCAGAGGCTTCGCCGCAGGAAGTGACTGTAAGAAGGAGGAAACCGAAGAGTCTGACTCACGCAACTGACTGACACTCTGGGGTCAATCCATCTGAGCCCAGGTGAACGAGAGGAGAGCAGCCGATCGATGAGCCGGCGGTTTGATAGAGTGTCGGTGAGTGGCTGTATTTCCACGTATTGAGCTTCTGCGTTCCTAATAAGGAGGAAGATTTACAGCAGCAGGAACCTAATGACACCGCTCCGGAATCGTGTGGAGTGGCTTTCCAGCTGGAACAATACGAAAACCCACAGCAAACATCAACAAATCCAGCACAGATGCATGCATCTCTCAGCCAACACGGATAATATGCTAAACAATAGTCATATGCAAACGGTTTTTGGTGAAATTTAAAAATGCCTAAATCTACTTTCAACACACTCCTTTTTTTGCTTTTTATTTATCAGTTTTATTTTTTTCCTCACTTGTCTTGGTTGGTTTGAATTAGATCACCAGAAAAACACTGAATATCAACCAAATCAGGATTCAAGCACATTTGGTCAGCTGGTTTTACCACTGCTGGGAAAGACAACCGTTTTGTTGTTGACTTATCATCCAGAAATCACTTGCTACATTCTTGCTGGTTGTGTAGGAAGCTCAACTAATGCTTTTCAAAGGTACCCATTTGTATAACTGCACATCTGTTTGCAGCCATTTTCCCTTGCGAGAGCGTTGAGTTTGGGGCGTGGCCAGCAGCAGGTTATTTGGATTTAAAGTGACAAGACACTCAAACAGCTCATTCTGACAGGAGCTCAAAATAATAATTTTCTGCAAAAAAAAAAATTTAATAAATATGTTTTGTTTCTACCATAATATGTCACTTTTAAAGGCAAATGTTTCTGTACCAGTAACCCAGAATGTTGTCTGAGTATTGCATGTTTTAGCTTCTAATAAATAAATTGAAATCTGAAGCTAGTTTTTAATTTTATTTTATGTTACTTTCAGCATGCATTCTCTGTGATGCCGTCTTTTTATCAGCCTAATGTTGCAGAAATATGCGTATGATTATTTTTCTCATTGGTTACAGTGGCAGGACTCTCATTTAATCAAATTAAATCTAAAGGAGCGTGTCACGCTGCACACCCACTCCCCTCGCATGCTTCCATCTCAGCATAAGCCCGCACTTCGGTTCGTTTCTCTGCCTCCCGGTGGCACAATCACTCAGAGGTCCAATCAATCACACCTTGGCTCAACACACACACACACACAGACAGAGTGGGGGCAAAGGGCGCCGCAATGGACTTGCTTTAAGTTCACTAGCTGACCAATGGCATTCATTGTTCTTGCCATCAAACCGGCAGGCAGCACAACAGATCACACATACTTCTTCTCTCTATTAAAGCCAACGGCCGCTGAGACGCATGCGCCCTCTCTTAAGTGGAAGTAAGGAGGAAATTAATCTCTCCCTTGGCTGCAGTGGCAGGATATTAATCTGTTGGTTGTACTCATCTCATCTTTTCTCTCGTTGCCTGATAATCCCTTCCTCATCAGCGGCATATGCACACCGCAGGTGGACGAACGCAGTAATTGATTGTGATGTGAAACTCCCCTCCTGCCTCTTATCGCTCTTTTTTTTCCCGTTTTTGTTAATCCCTTTGCTCATTAATGGAGGTGTATAATTTGCCCGTCAATCCTTAGTAGCTCATAACAAGATGTGACGTCTTCACTTTGGTCTGAGGGGGAATCAAGTTGGAATCAACTGCAGCAAACCTTCTGCTCTCTGTGATTACACTTTTAATGTCATAGTAAATAAAAGAACTATTCTGCTTGTTAACAATCACAGTACAGATCTAGATCGTCTACATCACATGTGTCAAACACGAGGCCCGGAGGTCAAATTTGGCCCGCTGCGGCTTTTCTTGTGGCCCTCTAGATTCTAGACATATGCATAAATAAAACCTAGATGATAACAGTTGTGTGCTTAAACATTATTTTATTAACTAAATCAAAATAGCTTTTATTTGCTACTGCCAAATTACATTAGTCCATTCTTCCAAGTTTTACTACAATTGTGGAAATTTACACAAAATCAACAAATGGTGTCATTTTTTTGTGCTAATGGATAACTGTGAGTTTACTGAACATTTTCCAGAAAAATGGTCAAAACTATATGGTGATGCCACCTCCTACCTGCAGGTGGCAGTACATTTTACTTCAACGATTTATGTGATGTCAAGTTCTAGTATGTGATCGATTATTTGTGACAAATGAAGTCACATTTTCCATCATACATAAGTCCAAATATCGCAAAGTTTCTTACAAAAATTTTATTTAATTTTAGAAATTCGTGATGTGAATGTGGTCCAAAATGGAAATGAGTTTGACGCCCTGTTCTACAGGATTAAACTTAAACTTTGCATTTCCTTCAGGCTTTCGCTGCAAATCAGACAAACTGGTTCTTTTAGCTTCACCTCTGAGTTGGGGCAGAGGAAAACTTAAGGAGATCAGCAATTAATCAAAATGTATAAAACCGCGGCATTTGTTCTGTTAAACAAAAAAAAAATCTTCCACATTCACATATAAAACATAATTTTGATATCACCAGTTATGGAGTTTACCGGTGATGCTGATAGTTCTGAAGCTTGCAGGTGGAGGAATGGTCTGGAATTACCCAGAATTACTCAGCGGCTCTTTCCCTGGTGTGCCTCCACACAGCAGGTGGGCGCAAACTGAGGTTTTAGAGCTGCGTCGCACACAAGAAACAAAACCTGCCTCAGAACACAACATGAAATATTTTAGATGATAATACATGTTAAAGGCGACCGCTTATGTCTCCTTGAACAGATTAGGATAGGTTTAGGGGCATTACAAAGGATGTTCATTACATTTTTTGCACAAAATCATTCCTAGATAATGAGATCTTAGTCTGAGCTCTTTTCAGAATGATCTGTTTTAGGGCCTCTGTCACTTTAAATCCAAATAAGCCACTGCTGGCCACATCCCCCAACTCAACGTTTACGTTTACATTTTCGCCTGTGAAATGGAAGGAAACAGAGAAAAGTATTAGTAGCGACACCTGCACAACCATCAAGAATTCAGCAAGGGGTTTCTGAACGGGAAGTCAACAACAAAACACTTGTCTTTTCCAGCAGCCATTGTACAGCACATACTAAGCCTTCACAACTATGTCACTAAATCACTCGAGGTGCCATGATGGACGTCGGAATTGAAGGACATAGCCACTGAAATTGTTTTCCAAAGTTGTTTTTGTCAGTTTATCCTTCGTGTTCTATGTGTTTACAAAAGATTGAACAAGCTGGCTTAGAACCGACCGATAAACATCATAAACAGAGTTTCCCTTTACAGAGGAAGCAAGATGCTAACGAGAGATGCTAACCAGTTTTTTTCATACATGCTAGGCTACATGACAGTGGAGCACTTTGAGGCATATTTAATCTACTCTATCTGTAAATTAATAGCTGCTTTTCTTGTCGTGAGAACTGATAGAGTCATGTGATTCTTATCTAAGCATTAACCCTCCAGGTTTTCCATCTGATCGCCGTAACACGGCGTTCCTGCTGCCGCTTCTGCTTTCTTTTTTTACCCACTGGGAGACAAATTGGGTTGATAAAGTTAAGTTCATTATGTGTTACTGACATGGCGGTCATGGGTCAGGTCTAATCTGAGTCCAGAGGAGCTTGGCCGCAGTGAGACCTGGCTCTGTTACAGCCCTTAATCAGATCTGAGGTTAATGTGCTGCCTCTCTATGATAAAACCAGAGCAAGAGGGGAGAAAGCATCTCTTCAGCTCACCAGGAAAAAACGAAAAAAGCCCCTTCCCCGCTCCCAAGAGATCCAATACTTAGCCCACACGTCTGAGCTGTGACTCAGAGAGAGAGAGAGAGCCATGCTGCAAAATAAATATCATTAACCCACAATTAAAATCCTGTTCTCTGTCCTGACATCCTTTATTGTTCTCATATCTCTGTCCAATTACAACATGCTGGAGTAATTATAGCTGCATTAAAAAGTAATGAAGTTATATGAGCAGGGCCGCCGTTTCCACAGGGCAATCTGACAGAAGGTACGGAGACGGAGGGACTCGATGAAACTCGGCTGCGCTCAGGAGACTGAAAGCCTCCGCAGTTCAGCCGATTCGCCGCTGAGCCACCTGGGTATCAGTTATACCTTCAGTGGTCACTGCGAATCTGTTGCCATGGAGATGTGAGATCAAGTTAAACATGGCTGCTTCAGTAATGTTCACTAACCACAGAAGATTAGGAATACTGCAAGAAAAAATCCGACTTTAATCTCACATTTCTTACTTCAAAAGTCAAAGTTTTGACTTTTTCCTCAGCATTCTGACATTTTTCCTCAGAATTTTGACTTTTCTCAGAATTTAACTATTTCTAGAATTCTGACTTTTTTTTCTCAGAATTTTTACTTTAAACTGAGAATTTTGACTTTTTCTCAGGATTCTCACTTTTTACTCAGAATTTTGACTTAAATATCACAATTTTTACTTTAAACTCAAAATCGACGTTTTTCAGAATTCCAACTTTTTTTCTCAGAATTTTGACTTTATTCTCAGAATTTTGAGCCCTAATCCTCTTCTGTAAACTAGAGAACCTGTTCATGCGTTTGGATCAAATCCATCTCTGTAACTGTGTCTTTGAACATTTATGTTGGTTGTTTAGTCAACACTTGTTTTTGTGTGTGAGAGAGCCGCCGATAAATTGCAGGGGTCAGGCCGTTAAACCAGAGGGTCAGACGTGAGAGGGAAGCAATTTGAGGTTGGAAATGAGCGATGTCCTTTCTCATTTCAGAGCCACAGAGGCCTAAGCCCATCAAACGCCAACTCTCATGTGTCAACGCGCCCAATGACTTACAGCGTCTCTTTGTTGTGTTTGTCTCTCAGTGCGTTCAGGACAAAAGGACAAGAGAGCTAAAACAAATCTAGGAACCATTTTCTTCAAGGAAAGTCCAAATGAAAAGAAACTTGTGAGAGAGAAAAGAAAAGGAGGGAGTAAACAACAAACAGAGTTTAGAAACTAGTCCAGACCGAGCCGCTCCACACATGGATGAAGATTTGACACCAAAGCACTCTGAGGGGAAACTTCACCATCCTCTGAATGAAAATGTGTCAGAAAGAAAACTGATTCCAGAAGGAGGAAATCATAAAAGAACTGAAAAATCATAAAAGAACTGAAAAATCAGACTTACGTGTCCCTCAAACTGTCCCACCGCCTTATGCATGTTTAGTCTAAATAAATACGTTTACTTAACGTGGCTTAATATTTGTGATTAATATTTGTGATTGGATAGCTCAAATGTGGGGGAAATATAGAAAAAGTTATTTCATCTTCCTTGCCGATCCTCTTCCAAGCGAGGTCCTCTTTAGGACGAGTTCGAGAATTTTTACAAACAGTAAAAATTAGTTTATCCTCCATAGTTTTTTTTTCTTTTTTCTGAAATCACATTGGAAAGTGCTCCACTATGCGCTGGTTGATGCTCTGCGTCAATCGTTGAGAGTTCAGATTTTGCTCGAGGTGCTTCAAATCGTGCAGCACTTGACACACCCTCGACACGCCTCCACATAGACTTTGAACGTAAACCAGACGCGCCTGACGTTCAAAGCGCATTTGGTGTGAACGCACCGTAATACAACGTCGTACAAAACTCATAATTCTCATGAAGGTTCGTTGTTTTGTGGGGATTTATGCATTTTGTATTTCAGGGATTCTACAGTTGTCATATGAAAACATGACAGCCATGTTGTTGGCACATTTAAACCTTAGAATGAGCACAAACAGTTCTAATTTTTCCCTATTTTGAATTTTGTTTATATCAAAGTCTAATATATCATAGATCTTTGTGAGCTTTAACGTGCAGCAAGTGCAAATTGGTTTTGATTTGGACGCTGCTCACTGCTAACGGCTGCAGTGTGTTGCTATCACAGCGGATTTGAAATGGCTTCACAGAGGTATAAATAAGAGAATGTCAGGTTTGTTTGTCATATTTGTCCAGCACACCTGGCAGATTCTTTTATTTCTGAAGGTTGTTTGGGATGGAGCAAGAATGATGCCTGGCTAACAACACTGCAGTGCAACACCACATAAGACGTGCAGTAATGGCAGCACAGATGACTGGGATTGGCTACACAGGTCAACAACAATGAATTCCTTGGTAAGCATCAATCATGCTGCCAAGCCTCTTGGGGCTTTGATCGAGTAGTTGTGTGTTGTTGCTGAGAGGCTAGCTGGGGATGTAGGTTGGCAGGGAACTGATAATGGGCTTCAGTGAATCACAAGAGATGAACCCCCGTTGAGAGATGCAAGAAGGAAGGAAAAGAAGGATGGAAGACAGAGAGACAGAGAGAGAAAGCAGCGGGGCAAAGAAGGAAGCAAAAAAAAAGGACGACAGAGCCTGGATGAGGAGGAAAACTCAGCCTGTACCCTTTCTTCCTCGGTCCCCTGCTGGATGACCAACACGCAGACAGCCAGGCACCATGACGGACATTCTCCTCATCTAATGAGTCCCAGTCACAGCTGAACACACCGCTGTGCTTTACGGCGCCAACAGAAGGGTCTGCCACCATGAAAAAACCCGCCGCCCGCCTGCAACTTAAACAAACAGGACAAACACACAGGGTTAAAGGAAGCCCTCTTCTCTCTAATGATGGTTTTACATCTTTGAGGATGATTTTTTCACTCTGTCAGGTTCCAACCAAAACCGTTAACCCACTATTTAGCATTCACTATACACGCACACACTGCAAAAACAAACAAATCTTTTTGTTTAGTTTCTATCACAAATATCGTAATCCACTTACAAGCAACATTTCAGCAGGATATACGAGCTTGTTTTAAGTCTATAACTCATACATATCGATAAAAAGTCTTTCACTCTGACCTGAACATTCAGAGCCACATAAACACAGTTACAAAGCCGGCCTTCTATCACCTGAAGAACATTTCCAGGGTTAATGACTCAGTGAGATTTAGAGAAACTCATCCATGCATTTATCTTTAGTCGCATTGATTACTGCAACAGTGCAGCTGATCCAAAGTGCTGCTGCTGGCGTTCTGACTAAAACCAGGAAGACGGAGCACATCGACCGGTCTTAAAGTCCAAACACTGGCTCCCTGTAGCTCAGAGAGTAGACTTTCTGCATCCCCAGAACCAAAACCAAACATTGAGAAACACCATTCAGCCTCAAATCTGGAACTAACTTCCAGAAAACTGCAAAACATCTGAAACACTGAGATCCTTTTAAATTAAGACTATAAACCCACCTGTCTGATTGATCATAACTGGAGCATTGATCAACATATTTGATGTGTATTGATGATTTTGATGGAGTTTATTGGTTGTTTTCATAATTGGTGACTGATATGTTTATGATGTGAAGCTCGTTAAACTGCCTGAGCAAAAGGCACGTTGGGTAGTAATTAACTACATTTACTCAATTACATTGACTTGAGTACTATTAGGAGTACTTTTACTGTGCTGTACTTTTTACTTTTACTAGAGTAATTTGATTATGAAGTATCTCTACTCTTACTTGGGTAAAATTTCTAGATTTTTTTACCTACTGAATGAAAACAAACATGTTTTAACCAAAAATCCACCAGATTACAAATACTTTTCTTTTCTGTACTTTCTTGGACAGCTACTTTTTACTTTTATTTGAATGAAAATATATCGAAGTAGAGCTAGTTCTCCTTGAGTATACTTTGATGTACTCTATCCAGTAAATTTAACTTAACTCTCTGTCAGATTGCAACCTGAACTCTTTGGCAGCTGTTTTTACTTCTTACTTATAAAACTAGAGCCAAATATCTCCAGCAGATAGCAGCGTGTCACACAGGCGGGCTCCTCATGAGGTAAAGGAAGAATAGGATCATGTATCACGGAGCGCTCACTCACATTTCACATTCACTAAATCCACTCGGTAATCTCCTTATGTATGTGACATGGTTTTATCAGAGGAAGTTGTGGAGGTAGCTGTCAGGGAATTTGATGCCAGTTCCCTTGTCAGAGCCACTTCGGTTTGCTCGCCGTCACTCAGCTCGCTGTGCCCCGAGGGGCCGCTGACAGGAGCGCTTTTTGCAGGCAGAGGGATGGCGGCGGCGGCGCACTTACTCCAGACGCAACACAACCTGCCGCCACACATCAGAAAGGTATTCATGAACACTCTGCCCATGGCTTGGGGAAGCAGTCTTTGATCAAATAAGCGGCATTGATTTTGCCGAGTCGAGGCTTGGCTGCTGTACGTGTATTGATCGTGTCCTTCTTTGACATGTCAGACAGGGGGTGAGCAGTAATATGAAAAATGGCCACCCTCTCTGGCGGATCACAGCATGCAGGGAACCCTGCCATCATTGCAATGCTTTCTGCCCGGTTGCTTTGCTGTGTTAATGTTAAACTGTGCTGTCTGGTGCAGTCGGCACCGAGAAGCACAGTGCAAAAAGTTTCCATCTCTACCACAACTCTTTAAACTTTCTTACAGTCTTTTAAGTGGTTGTGAAAAATAGTATTGCAGTTTCTTTAGTACAAACATTTTACCTCAATGTGACGCCATATTGTGCAACAGAAGAGCAAAATGGCCACTGAAAAGAAAATCTGCCCTGAATCTCAGAATTTAAACTTTTTTTTCTCAAAATTTTGACCTAATCTTTGGAGACCGAATGCTTATAGATACTGAGAATAAAGTCAGAATTTTGACAAAAAAGGTCAGAATTCTGAGAATAAAGTCAGAATTTTGACAAAAAAGGTCAGAATTCTGAGAATAAAGTCAGAATTTTGAGATTAAAATCAGAATTATGAATTTAAAGTCTGAATTCCAAGAAAAACAATCTGAATGAGATTAATGTCAGTTCTTTTTTCCCCAGTGGTCCAAATCCTTTTCCATAATTTTCTAATATCTAAAACTAACATATTCAAGAAACAAAGACAAGACACTGACTTGACCCTGTTTAAACACCAAAGTTTTCTACTCTTTCTTTTTTAAACTCTCCAAATCTGAAATTCAAAGGCACTTCATAGATCCCAAAGGTAAATTAAATATTGTTGTAATTAATTTAATTGAAGGTAATATTGAAGATAATAACGGCTGTGGGCAGGAAATATCTCCTGTAGCAGTCTGAATAACTTTCTAAGTCTGTTATTTTTGCTTTAACAAACCATTTCTAAGTCCAAGATGGAGAACCGAACCAAACCTAGAGCAGGAGATACACTATAAATGGCAGCCGCTAGCTGGCAGAAACCGTGTTGTCCTCTGTGTCCACATGTCTCTAAGCAAAAGAGACTGTTGAAAGGAAACCCCACTTTTGTGGCGATCTAGAATTTCTGCAAGTAAAGAAAATGAAAGGACGTGTCAGACCCAAAAAGGCCCTTTGTCCCACCTTATGAAAGATAGCAGACTCTGGTGGTTTACAGCCGTACAACTTTAATTTCTCTCCTCCCTTTCTCCCATCCTAATATCCCCTCTTAGATTAAAATAGGTCATAAAAGTCTAAGAGACTTTCATGTTGACATCTAGGAATTAAACACAGTTGAAGTTTTTTAGAACTTTTATCAGGTTTTGTTCCAACAGAAAAAGGAGTTTTCCTTCTTCTATGAATGCTGCTTAGCTGGGAAGAACTGACATTAACTGGTTCTTAATTTATTCTCTATTAAACTGTTTCCACTTTGCTGCATTGATTTTCGAAATAATAAAAACAAAACACACTGCAAAAACAAGTCACACATTTGTGAGAAAAGAAAACTCAGAAAATTTTAGATTACTCTCAGAAAAGTTCTAAAAAAGAAGAAGAAAAACAAGTGGAAATTTCTGGATTTCACTTTGCTTTTCTCGCAAATTCGCGACTTTTGCATCTCAGAAATTTCCCAGTCAGAAATTTTCTACAAAAAAAAAAAAAAAAAAAAAACGAAATTTCTGACAACCAAAAGTCATAAATTTGCTAGAAAAAATTTAGAAATTCAGAAATTTTAATTAAATAAATGATTTAAAAAACAAACTGGAAATGTTCTGATCTTATATAGTTAGGGTTAGGGTTAAAATGTCTGAGGTTTTTCTAAAAAATAAAAAAAATAAAAAAGTTGAATTTAATCTAAAAATTATGGAGTTGTTACTCTGAAATTTTCAACTTTTGGAATATTGGAAAATTTCTAAGTCTAAAACTGGAAGTAACTTCTCATCAAGTTACTTTGTGTTATGTAAAAACTTACTACTATTAGTAAATTTTGACTTAGATTATTTCACCTATAAAATGTGAAAATATATTGTTTTAATTGAATTACGCTGCCAGTAAAATTAGCACTTTCTCATAAATTTTTTACTTAAAACAAGCTCTCATATCTTGCTGAAAGGTTACTTGTAAGTTAGTTTTGTCTTAATTCAAGTGTACTAAGATATTTCCACTAGAAACAAGCAAAATACTTTTGCAGTGGATCTCATTTTCTTCTTAACTTTTCACTCCCTGAAAAGGTGAAATTCATGCTTCGTAAATGAAAATCTGCAGAAGTCCAAAAGAAAAACGGAAAAAACCTTCAAAAAGCCTGAGAAAATGCAAACCAAGACCAATTTACAAAATAAATCGCTTTGCTTCTCGACAGTAACACAAAAGCAAAGCAGCAGTAGATATAACATTTTTCTCAACACTTTATGTGTATCAGATTCAAAAGTACAAATCCTCAAACAGACCTGGACGTTTGAGAGTAATTCAGCCTTCAGTGCGAATCTCTTGTGGGTCTTTGTGGTTTGCTGTGCCAGTGAAATGAAAGCAGGCCTCTCTAATAACAGCGAATTTAATACCAGTCGCTTAATGAGAGTGCCCTATGTTTGCTCTAGGCTCATATCTGCAGCAGCAGAGGGAGAGGAAGAGGTGAGGAAAGGATGAAGGAGGGAAATGTAGTTAAAATCCCCCATTAGCATCACCTCCAGGGCAGGCATGCACGCTCCCCAGGCGGCGGTCTGCACGCGGAGAGCGTGTTGTGGCGACGGGACGAGATGCCCGTCCTTGCCTGTGCACAGCTGGAGTTCCCAGGATGGCAGCATGTGCCACCATTAGCAACAAACAGAAATTGCTGCAGTGCTTATTAGAAAACAGCACAGCGTTTGAGATCAGATGGGAAACGTTCTGTTACATTTAAAAAAAATTAAATTAAAAATATGAGGAGCCCTCAGAATGGACAGGAATGACAAATGAACTAGACAAGTAGATCAATTCAACACTTCTTTATGTAATCTGACAGAGGGCGAGGAGTAAAGGATCAGAAAATACTCATTCTGAGATTATACATATGTAACACGGATTATTATAAATGTAACATTTGTCATAATTTGTTTATTTATTCTTCTGCTTAATTTTGTTTGGTCAAGAACTTAATTGCCGTCGGTAACTGTATATAGAAAGAAAAAAAATGAAGCAAATTTCTGCCAAAAACTGATATTTTGAGATTAATCTCAGAAATTTTCTAGAAGAAAAAATGTGGGAATTTTCTGAATCCATAAAGTCACAAACTTTTATTTTTTCTATAAAACTTTTAACTCAATCTCAAAATTTCTGAGATTTTTCTCAAATGTTTTACTTTTTTTGAGATTAGAAACATTTTCAAAGATTAATCTCAAAATTTATGATTTTTTTCCTACATATTTTTGACTTTCAGAGCTCAGAAATATCCAAAACTTTTCTTGAAAAATTTATGAGAGTAACTTCAAAATTCCTGAGATTTTTCTCAACACACTGAACTCATAAATTTCAACTTTTTTCTCAAAAGTTTCAGAGATTAATCTCAAAATTTCTTCCTTTATTGTCATCTCTGTGTTTTGAGTATTATAACATGAACATTTTATACTAATTAAATTATATATAGGGGTTTCATGTATAAATTTTTTAAACTTATAATTAATGTTGTGCATTAAAGTTATGTTTAATTTTACAACAATTGCTAACTGTTCATTGGGAACTATTGATCTGTAGTTAGTTTAGGTTTTGTTTTTGTATTTTATTGAATATTTAAGGGCATAAATGATGGACAGATTTGCCTGTTTTGAAGTCTGAACCTGAGACAAGCAAACAGTTATATATATATGATGCAAACTTACATCATTATAATACAAAAATCTATGGTAGAGGAAACAATAATTTAAAAAAAACACTTCTAGTTGAGCAGTGAGAACAGTTTTGAGACAGTAAAAAACAATTAACCGGCAATCCTTCAGCAATTAGCATCTCTGTCACACCAGCGAACAAAACTAAACAAAAACAAAGCCTTGCAATCGTCTCAGCGTTAATAGTCTCTGTGTGTTCCCCTGAGTGTTTACTAAACAGAGTGATTGCGGTGGAGATTTGAATATTTAATAACAGGAAGAAACCGGAGAGGGGATCGTCTGGGGAGAACAACAATCCGTTTGGACTCACCGGGCAAATGAAGGAAACTGGGTTGAGCTCAGTAAGTTTGTCCCCTTGGAATTAATGAATTTTAAATGAATTTTAGAGAAAAACAATAAATCAGCTTCAAAACCTCTGCCTTGGAACTCATTCTCTGCTCCAAACAGAGACAAAACGCCTTTTTATTTTACAGAGCTGGTATGCAGACGAGGCCGGACAGATCAGGGTTGGAATAACTCTGAGGTGGAAAGAAACATTTATTCTCTAACCCGCTTTTCCTTTGGGCCACATGCATTTTGACTCAATATCTCTCTCAATTCAACACATCCATCATCTCGTTCACTTAAAGGGCTCCAACTCACCCACGCATGGAAATTAGGTTTATCTTGCAGAAAGAAATAATAAAATCAGAAAGTACATCAGGTTTAAAGTTGTGTTTGGGTTTCGTAAAGTCTATGCACCTATTAAAACATCAAAAACAACACCAGAGCATGACCTCAGCAAATTGGAGGAACACTTTGTATATGTAACCTCAGCCCATAAAATTGCAAGTTTCCATAGAAACGGTTTAGTTATTTTTTAATTACAGGATGTGAAATCGTAACCCAACAAGCACAAGTGAAGTTCAAGCATCGTCGTGTTTTAAAAGTTAAACTTAACTTTTAATAAGCAATTTTTTTTATGGACTGCAAGTTTCGGCTGTAAATAAAGTTAGATAAAATCAAAGCTAAACATGAAGGTTCTGTTTTAAAATATTTCGGAAAATATCCAATTAATTTATAATTTTCTCAAACAAACTTAGTGTATCTAATTGTTATTTTTTCTGTATTCCACCTGTTTTACTGTATACAAAAATAAGACATTCACATTTTGTTTTTGTCAAAGTGACACAAAGGGTCATTTTTTACTGTTAAATTCAATTGTTATCAAAATGCTGGATATGTCAAACATAACTTAGTAATTTGATGGCTTGAAATTAACCCTCTGTCACTTTAAGAACTTTTTTGTTGTTGTTGTTGGACTTTTTTTAACTGCTTACAATTGTATTTAGGAGTGTTGCATTGAGAAATCATTTATATGATGAGCTCAGTAGATGTCCACCAGGTGTTTGCTAACTGCTGCTGCCACTAGGCTGGAGGAGTGGCGACAGCTAGCTTTAGGCAGCAGTCGCCATAGAGATTAAAGGATTTCTCAAACATGCATGGAAGAGTCGAAGCAACACTGCTGGTATGTTTTTGACGCGCAAATAACGTCCAAACATAATGTAAAGCTGAAAATAGTCAATTTTACAAAATTTATATTTTAATACTTTTGCAAGTATTGACCCTTTGCAATGTCGGAAATGACGTTGCAACTGAAATTCTTTTCGAAAGTTGTTTTTGCCAGTTTATTCATGGCTCCTACTTGTTGGAGTCCAGCTAATTAGCCTGTGATTGTAACACGCCTGGTTGGAAGTTCATAGATGTCAGGATTAATAAAAAAATAGAAGTAGTTAGCTTAAAAACCGACCCGAACCTCCTGACGTGATCAAAATACCGACTTCACCTGAATTCACACCACATTATTTACATCACTGTTTCATAAACAGCGTTTCCCCTTCAACCGGAGCGGCTTTAAAAACGTACGAGACGAGATGCTAACCAGTTTGTTCCATACATGCTAGGCTACATGACGGTGCGGCACTGTCTCCATGGTTACCAACCGTTAGACGCTCCATTCGCCATAGTGAAATATTTTATTTGTTTCTAATCATTCGTACTTGTAAAGTTTATGAACGTTAGTCGTCTTACCTTGTAAAATGTGTTCACTGTAAATCCACGGTTACGCCAGTCATTATGATTGACGGCCGCCAGCCACATCTTATCCATTTCGTGTCTTTCCTCGTTAAAAGTTATAAAATAATAAGTTAGGTTTGAATCCTTGTTTGTGCAGCCGACCGCACAGCACCCTAAGACAAATTTTTAAAGTGAAATCAACTAAATAGAAGCGATATTCGGCTACAGATGTCTGGTTTTAGACATCTTAGTGGAGACATCGGTCCGTCATGGCTGAGTGGGCGGAGCTCTGGGGAGCGTGACGTCACACGGTGTCCTGGGAGACAGAACTTTCACATTTTAACTACTAACGGGCCAAAAAATTCATGAAATAGTAATTTAGTTTTCGTTTACCTGATAAACAATAAAGAAAAATTTTATGAAATCTGTATTATTGATCATTAGGTAAAGTAATTTTATTAATATTGTACATTTTCAGCAACAAGGCAGTTCAAAGTGCTTTACATGAATTAGAAGGAAATACAAACAAAGTAACAGAACTAAAAGAAAGACAAGAAGGTAAAAGTATAAAACAACATATTGGTTCCCCATGTTTAATAAGAATAAGTAGTCGATCATTTATAAACTAGTAGGGTTTCTCTGGATTCTTTTCTGATAAAACTAAATGTTGGAGATTAGGGAGATATAAAGCTAGATGTTGGTTCCATTTGTTCTAGTTTGAGTTCTAAGTTTGTACAATATAAAGCTAAATGTTGCTTCATGTTTCTAGATCATCAGTTGCTTTCTATTTTGTTGGCCAAATACTTTACCATTCTTGATTTGTGTTCAGCGGCCAAAAAACAATCACTTCAAGGTACACAAATGGGCCCAGAGCCACACTGGACACCGCTGGGCTAAATGATTTATGTCCTGGGGACTAACCTCATGCCGTATCGTCCAGTTAAAACAGTGAAATAGGTTCTTTTTTAAAACAACAAACCCAAAAGCGCATTATTTTAATCATCCTGATGGCTGCAGGAAACCGCAGCGGACCGGGTCGGGTCTGGCTCCCAGGTTACAGGTCATCTCCTCCTGGCCCTCTGTCGCCATCTGCTCCATCCAGAAGGCCTGAACCACTGTGAAGGAAGAGGGAGACGACCCATGAGATCCAGCTCAGAGGACGGAGGGGAGGAGGGGTTGAAGGTGGTGCAGGGAGCAGAAAGGCTGGAGGTGTTCAAAGCGCTGGGAGTGGTGTAGCTGCAGCTCGGTGGCAGCGAGCGCCTCAGGGGACGGTGCACAGGTGTCTGCTACCTGTCCACCTCTGACCAAAGCCATCTGCTGCAGGGAGAGTCGGAAAAGGCAAGAGCCAAGGATCAGAATCCTGAGAGAAAAAACAACAGAAATCCAATTCTGTGTTCTGCATTTAAACTTTAATTAGTATTTCATATTGTACTCAAGCACGTCTGTTTTTCTAACAAGGCAGGGTAATTGATGTTGGGTTTATTTCGTTTCTCAACCTGCAAGAATCAACCAGAGACACAAACTACTCTTCTACAGAAGAGGGGAGAGAGCCAGACGCGGAGAACCGCCGTTAAACACTGTCTGGGATCAACTCCGCTGGCTCTCAGTCCCCAACTGCCTTTTATTATGTTAACAACAAAGAGATTGGCTTTTTCACACAGTCACACAAACAGTTGACCAATAAACATTCCCAGGAGACGTTCTGGAATCGTCTGTCGTCATGCCCTCACCAGGACAGGAGACTGACCATTATCAGTTTCACAGGTAGCTGCTAACACAGACAATGGATGGTCAAAGCAACCAATGACAAAAGCAGTTGGTGACACACACATGTAAAAACATTTCTAACCCCCAAGAAAACATCTGAAAAACAGTTAAGAGTATAAAACAAAAGAAAGGAGTCAATAGTATAAAACAGCATACAGAATAATATGAAAACATAACCTTTCAAATAAACTCATAAGTAAATGAACTTAGATAATTTTCCTAACAATTGAGAATGGAAGGAAATAACATTAATGATGCAAAGAGCAGGTGAGAGAATGAGCGAACGAGAGAGAGCGATCTTATTCTTTCTGCATGGATATGAGACTTTAATTGGAAGCTGCGATTTCAGCCGGGCAGATTTAGGTGCTGCTGCTGACGCAAGGAGTCCAGGCAGAGAAAAAATAAAATTTCTTTTCTGAAATGAAAGATAGAGCGAAACAAAAAAAAAAAAAAAAAGAAAAAAGGAACGGGCCGGGTACTTCATCTGAGCATTGCTCTCTCCTCTCTGACAAATCCTATAGCAAATGAAATACACCGCAGAGATGACAACATGGATTTATCACAGCGCTGCACGCACGCTTCTGATCGCTCTTCCACTGGCATTATAATTGGCACTTGAAGAATGTGCGATGAAGAAGCCCAAGGACACAGACGCCGCAGATCCAGACGTCTGCTCAGCCGCCGATCCAATAACGGACCGAAAGGTGAGAGAAAGGGAGTGGTGGTGAGACTAACCGAAGAGCAGAGCTTCACCCCGGATTTACACAGGCTAACCGCTCCAGCTGAAGCTCGACGACATCAGAGGCTTTACATCACATGTGTCAAACTCAAGGCTCGTGGGCCAAATCTGGCCCGCCGTAGCTAGATTCTGGACTAAACACAAAGAGTGCATCGATATTATGTTATCAATCACATCAATGCAGTTTTTATCTATTTACTACCAAATTCTATCAGAATAAACTATTCGGTTCTGTAGTTTCTTGAGAATTATTGTGGAAATTGACGCAACATCTACAAATCCCTGCACGTTTTTGCACTAATACATAACTGGGAGTTTATTGCAGATTTTTCTCAAAAACTGTCAAAAACTTTCTTACTTGTACTAAACAGCTGCCTTGTTCTTAATTGATGTCAGATTATAGTCCGAGATCTAAATAAAAAGTCGCATTTACCGTCATAAATAAGCGCCATTATTTCCAAATTAGCCAATTAACTTTGATTTTTATTGCGAGATCGGAAACTTTATGTATGAAAGGGAACAAATCTGACCTTGAAAACCCATATTGTGTCTGAAAGAGATGCCCAAACCATCAAAAATCTTTTTCATTTTGGGCCAAATCTTTGGGCTCTTAAAGGGCCGGTAGCGCCAAATAAAACCTGTTCACAGACTGTTAAAATATCAATTAATTCTTAAAATAAACCCAGGATATATACTTTTTGTCATTTTTTTGTAAAAACAATCAAAGTGTTTCTGGTACTAATCTGGAAATATTTGTGGTTATTTATGTTAGTAAATGTGACTTTTTATTTCTCACTGTACATATCATAGACTATTCTGCACGAATTTCCACGATAATTCTCATGAAACTGGAGGGACTGACTGATATAATTTGGCAGTAAACAGATAAAAACTGCATTGATTTGATTGATAACATGATATTTAAGCACACTTAGTGTTTAGTCTAGAATCCGGAGGGCCACATAAAAAGCTACGGTGAACCGGATTTGGCCCACGGGCCTCGAGTTTGATATGTTTTATCAATGTATTCTGGCCCAACTGGCCCTTTAAGAGCATTCAGGATCTTGATTTGGTCCAAAGTGAAAATGATTTTTGATGCCGCTGGTTTGGGCGTCTGGGTTTTCAGCTTTGTTCCCTTTCATACATAAAGTTTCCGATCTCGCAGAGACAAACCAAGTTACAAAAAGACAGGAAGCTGAATAACTTCATAACTACCAAGGTGATCTGAATTACTTTCATCTGCACCCATTCAAACTGCAACCGTAGCAGTTATATACAATTTATCACATCATGGCTGCAGACATCATCAAAATTTGTTGAGGAGCTGGAAGCTGTCGGGGTGTTCGCTGAATGACAGGACTTTCACTCACTCCACCCATTAACACAGACAGTATTTCATCAGTTTCTGCAAAGAATGAGCATCTACTTTTTATGGTTTCGTTTTTTTACCCCAGTTGCAGATATTTCCATATAAATAAATGTGATTTAAATAACATGAAACATAAGCCGCAAGTTGCCATTTAAGGTTTTTATTTGCAATTTTAAATCTGCTTTCATTTTATTGAATGTGTGCCGTGAAGCGCCACTGAATAAAAATATGCCCCTTTTATGGGATGTAAACTAATTTAAGACAAAAAAATGTAGATCCATTACTTGTATATTTTTATGTTCTGACTGTCTGCACATTACTAAGATTAAATTTAAAGGGGACGTATTGTGGAAAATTTACGTTTTTGTACTTTCATTTGGGTTTCTCAGCTCCTAAAAAACACCCAGCCCTTTTTTGGCTGTACGTTTATGCTTTTTGCTAAACGAAAAGTGAGCTGTTTCCCAAACCTCCAGAATGCAACGTCACAAATCAGCATAAACTGCCCGTCGCCTAGCAACCAGTGAAGTCCAACCCGTTACCTAGCAACCCACGCTGAGTTGCAACACGTTTGGTTCTGTATGAAAAGACAAGAGTCTTGGTGTTGACTTAGCGTCCTGAAACCACTTGCTGCATTCTTGTTGGTTGTGCAGGAGGCTCCACTTCTGCTTTTCAAAGATAGTACAGTTGCGTAATTGCGCATCTGTTTGCAGCCATTTTCATGTGTGAGCATAAACGTTGCGTTCGAGGGCGTGACCAGCAACAGATTATTTGGATTTAAAGTGACAAAAAATATATATCAAAAAAATGTGTGTTATGGGATTAGTTTGTAAATATTTGCGCATATTTATGACTGCAACTTTTTATAGAGATCATGCGCTATATTCTGACATCAATTAAAGCTGAAGTAGATGATTAGTACAAGTAAAGTTTTTGACAATTTTTGAGAAAAATCCACAATAAACTCCAAATTATGTATTAGTGCAAAAACCTGCAGGGATTTGTTGATTTTGTGTAAATTTCCACGATAATTCTCAAGAAACTGGAGGGACTGATTGATATAATTCGCCAATAAACAGATTAAAAACTGCATTGATTTGATTGATAACTTAACATTTAAGCATAATTAGAGTTTAGTCTAGAATCTAGAGGGCCACATAAAAAGCTACAGTGGACCGGATTTGGCCCACAGGCCTCGAGTTTGACACATACACTAAAACAACTCAAAATGAACTGATCAGACTAAAATCTCCTTACCTAAGAATCATTCAGTCCAGGTGTAAGTCTCCTAAATTTTGTCATAAATAAACTAACATAAATATAAAGCAAATGATTTCTGAAAGTCCTCACCCAGACAAATATTCTGTTTTGACTATTATTTAGTCAGTGGAAGTAAATCAACTTTTCTCCCTCATGAAGAAATCCAGGAGCATAATATCAATCAGTCGCCCACTGCTGCTGCTGTCAGATCGATCACAGCAGAAGTTCTGCCCATCCAGGCCTGTTCTGACTGAAACTCTGCTGTGCTCATTTAAAGTCCAAATCGATCAGAAACAATAACGTCAAGTTAGGACAAAATATCAGAAAATACAGGCTTGCAATTTGGAGCTCTGGCAGGATTCAGCTTCACAGAAAGAAGCTTGTTTCAGGGTTTAAATTAAACAGATGATTGGAAAAAACATCATTTTCTCTTAATGTGACCAAATAGCAGGCAGGTCAGAAAATCTGCTGATAGGAAGTATAAGCGTTTAAAGCTTATTAAAAAGTTTGACACCAATAACTGAAACTAAATCTAGCTTTCACTCTATTTTCCTCTTTATGTGTTCCAATATTAGCAATCCTAATAAATTACATCTATTCTCTCTTTTTATCAACAATTTCATACCATGTGTCAAAACCCGAGGCCCGTGGGCCAAATCTGGTCCGCCATAGCTTTTTATGTGGCCTCTATATTCTAGACTAAACTCTAATTATGCTTAAATATTATGTTATCAATCAAATCAATGCAGTTTTTATCTGTTTACTGCCAAATTATAGCAACCAGTTCCTCCAGTTTCTTGAGAATTATCGTAGAAATTACATAACTAAAGATTTTTCTTAAAAATGTTCAAAAACTGTCTTACTTGTCCTAAACAGCTGCTTCAGCCTTAATTGATGTCAGATTATAATCCATGATGTATATAAAAAGTCGCATTTACTGCCATAAATAAGATCGAATATTTCCAAATGAATACCAAAAACACCTTGAAAAAAAATCACAAAAAGTATCACAAAATCCTGGAGGAACTGAAAAAACGTTCAATAATATTTACTTTTAATAATTAATAGATATTTCAACAGTTTGTGATCAGGTTTTATCAATACATTCTGGTACAACCGGCCCTTTAAGAGCATTTCTGATATTTGGCCGTTAAATGTGCGTCCCGTATTGAACCGATGCATAACTGTCCGATAGACACGCCTATAATAAACACATCAACACTAAGTTTAACAATAATGGCCAAAATAAAACACAGGCAATATTAAGGTCAGCTACACTGTCATGGCGGGAGCTGAAGGACCCCTGAACGCTACGGCCCGACGCTGAACGTCACGGTTGCCTAGAGACGGAAAGTACGCAGCCGCGGTGAGCTGCTAGCAACCCGCGTCTTTTTAAATCTTCCTCTACCCGATTCCATGTCCTTAGAAGAAAAAAACGCTTTAAAAAGTACAGACGTGAGTGGCGCAGTTCGCTGCTGTGTAATAGACAGAATGGATCAGGAGAGGAACCGCATCATTCTGTACGGTAGGATAGCTCAGTCGGTAAGAGCACCGTACTACAAATCCTGAGGACGTCTGAAGTCTAAAGCGTGGTTCTAAAAACTAAACTGGGTTTCACACAATCAACACTTCAAAATAAAACAACAATGGAAAATAAAAATAAAACAATATAAAATAAAAACCTCAAAATAAAAGTGTCTCAAAAACAAGATCAACCCTTCAAAATAAAAGTATCAAAACTCATTTTTTATTTACTTCAAAATAAAAAATAATTGCTTGAAATCAACAGTTGCTTTTGAAAAAAAAATTCAATATTTTTTAATGCATTTAATGCAATTCTGGAAAAAAATTATCAGTCCTCCAATTTTACTCTTTATGGGTACATGTTTAAATAAAATGAAGATTGTTGAACTACTGACAACATGTGTCTGTTGTCAGTAGCAACAGAGAGAAGCAAAATCTTAGAATTTATTTTCAGAAAATGAGAAAAGGTCAAAATAATAAAAAAAGATGCAGTGCTTTCAGACCTTAAATAATGCAAAGAAAACAAGTATGTATTCATTTCGAAACAACAAAACTAATGTTTTAACTCAGGAAGAGTTCAGAAATCAATAACTGGAATAACCAGGAGGTTTTCAATGGGGTTCAGTGCAGTGGTCTCTTAATAACTACATACAGGTCTGGAAAAAAATAACAGTTTTAGTTGGACAAAACTATTAAATTTCTTATGTGAATGTATGTAAATAAGCAGTGACGTTTAGAAAAATGCACCAACGAATAACTTCTCTTGGTCCTTAGCCCTGCTGGGGGCTGAGGCCCCCTAAAGGTCAGATCTTAGAATCGCCCCTGTTCCACTCTATGTGATGAATCTATATGCTGTGTGTTTCATTTCTGATATGAGTGACAAAAAATATTGAACCTTTTTGAAGCTGTACACAAAATACAAAGCAGGGCTGCACTGAAACATCCCCCTGTATGAGGGAGGCCTTCAGCAGACTCAGCGCTGTCCCTGTCCACCACCGTCCGCCTGTGGCCTTGGGAAAAAAGCAAAACGTGAGTCCGTTTCCCAAACACAAATCTTCCAGCCCAGGTTGGAGTATTCATGCCAAACGGTTGCAGGCTGTGCTTCAGGCGCTCCGTGAAGCTGGACCTTCACTCCCATGCAATCTCTCAATTTTGATCCTGTCGCATTTGCCTGCTAATAGCTGATCCGACGCAGCAGCGACTCTGTGTTAATGGAAAGCGGCGTGGTGTTCGAGTGCATTTTAAATCTTAACCAACATGACAGGACTATTCGTAAAAACATGCGTCAATCAATCAGTTACTCTTGTGAATCTTGTGATTCACACAAAATACACACATCTTTGTGAGTATCTCTGTCACAATAATCAATAAATCAATTAATCGCATGCTTGATGTCCATTTGCATGACTTTTGATTGATTTGTCTCTCTTTTTACCAAAAACGAGATTACAAAAGACTTCAGCTCGTCCTTTTTATTGTGTTTACACAGATTTTATGATTCATTTTATTTGTTGTTTCTGTTGTTTTACTTATTTATTGTGGATATTTAAAATGTCTTCCAAATCATTGCATTATTATGCCTTTATTACTATTATATTACTTTAAAATGGTCTCAAAGCAACAATATTATTGACAATTTGCTATTGTGACAGGCCTATTTGTGAGTTTATTGAAAATTACCCACTAAAATGGGCAAAAAAACATTGAGTGAATGTTAACTCCCACCTATAGGTGGCAGTACTTCTTACATCGACTCCACTGCTGTCACAACCTCATCTAAGGTTATTTGATCGTCTGTCATCGACATGGTAACAAAAACGCAAATATTGGAAAGTTCCTTGCAAATATTTCTAAATTAGCACCATAAAATCTGTGATTATGATTCCAAAAAAAGTCTCAAAAGCGGTTTAAAAAAATATGTTCAATATTATTTAAATTCTTAGAAGTACTTATTAAATGCAGACATAATTATTTATATATTTTTTAAAAGTTGGTTAGTGGGTTTTAACAACACATTCTGGCACAATCAGCTAAAACAAACATGAGTTTGTTTCACTGATTTGTAAGTTTAATTCTGTTTTCCTGCCATGTTGCAAGATTTCAGATACACTGCAAAAACACAAAATCTTACCAAGTATTTTTTGTCTAGTTTTAGTACACTTGAAATAAGACCAACTTAAAAGTAATATTTTAACATGAAATGGAGGTTTGTTTTAAGTAACTAATTCTTTAATATTGAAGTACTGGTACTTCCATTGCCAGATTATTTCACTTATAATAAGACATTTATCCCACTAGTTCATTGGCAGACTAGTTTCTACTTTTTCATCAATATTCAGGAATTATTAAAACAAACCTCAATTTCTTGTTAAAATATTCCTTGCAAGTTAGTTTGTCTTATTTCAAGTGTACTGAAACTGGACTAAAAATACTTGGTAAGATTTTGTGTTTTTGAAGTGTATAACTATGTTGTAATTTTTAGAATTGGTGTAACCTAATAAAATGTTTTTCCTGCTTTTTTTTATTGGTTTTTATGTCAGTTTCGTGTCTCTATTTGGTTTAGTCCAAAGTAGTTGATGGGTAATTTCAGGTGGTCCAGTTTCTTTCCTCACAGGGAAAACTCCAGCTGATATTTTTTACGATATTTTCTGATAGAGTTAATATCTGAGGGGCCCAGAGCCTCCCAGGCGGTGGGCAGCGCGGCTGCCAGGCATGGCTGCTTGCATCCAGTTTTTCCACCACCACCAAACGCCTGCTGTGCCACAATTAGCAGTCATTAGCAGCTCTGAGGAACTGGGGAGATTGTCAGGGGGGTTGCAGAGCAGAGGTAGGGGATAGACTGGAGCGCCATGGCGAGCTTACAGCGCTCATCAAGACTGCATCTGCATCCCAGCAAACGCAGTTAATTAGATGTCTGTGAATGGTCAAGACTGTAAAAAAAAAAAAACTATTTCACAAATTTGGCGTCTCCATTGAAGAAGAAACTCAATTAAAATCACATGTGAATAAGTTTGTTAAAATAAAAAGTGCTATCATCCTCCTACCACTTCCTGTCGTCTTCTTCAACAGTCTGTCAGTTGTATCATCCAGTTGCTTATCACATGACAAAAAGTCTTTTGTGAAATAAAAAAAAACCTTGTTTAAGCACAAAAACGTTTCTGTGAAGCACATTTATTTTTCAAAATTCCAAATTGCATACCGTATTTTCCCGACTATAAGTCGCTCCGGACTATAAGTCGCATTTTTGGGGAAAATTTATTTGATAAAATCCAACACCAAGAACAGACATGTCATCTTGAAAGGCAATAAAAATAGAATAGAGGCAACAACAGGCTGAATAATTGTACGGTATGCTAACGTTACATGACACATGAACAACGAACTGAGAACGTGCCTGGTATGTTAACATATTAAGAGTTATTCAGATAACTATAGCATAAATAACATGCTAACAAGTTTACCAAACCATCCCTGTTACTCCAAATCACTAAATCTTCATCTTCTGTGTCACTTGTAAGCATCTCAGCTAACTCCGGAGGTAGCTTCTACCACACATATTATCAACACAGGCCTAGAGCGCCCTCTGGCGGTTTGGTGTGAAAATAACATGTGATATGATATAATAATGTGTTAATAATTTCACACATAAGTCGCTGCGGAGTATAAGTCGCACCCCCAGCCAAACTATGAGAAAAACTGCGACTTATAGTCCGGAAAATACGGTAATTATTTGGTCATTTATTCACATATGAGTTTAAGTGAAACTCCACACTTAAACATGTGAGTGCTCACACCACAAAAACACAATTTCACAAAGTGTGTTTTTTATTTTCTTTTTTTCAGAATATTGCCAAAGTTTTTCAGACATTTGCGATGGAAATGTAGCTACAGTCCAGAAATCTACAAAGATGATTTGTTAGAAAGAGGTATCCCTCTGTAACACGTTTGCATTGGTACTATCGATCTTGAAAAGCCATCAACACTGCAAAAACACAACATTTTACCAAGTATTTCTGGTCTAGTTTACAGTGCAAATATCTTAGTAAACTTGAAATAAGACAAACTAACTTACAAATAACTTTTCAGCAAGATATTGAGGCTCATTTTAAGTAAATAATTCATTAATATTGGTATTAATATTTTGCTTACAACAAGACATTTTTCCTCTATAAGTTGATTTATCTGCCAATCTAACACTTTTTCATCAATATTAAGAAATTATTTACTTAAAAACAAGCCTCTACATCTTGCTGAAAATGTTTTTGTAAGTTTGTTTGTCTTATTTCAAGTGTAAAAAGATATTTGCACTAAAAACTAGACCGAAAATACTTGGTAAGATTTTGTGTTTTTTTTTGGCCTAAAGAAGCGTAACAGATAATAAGAGCAACCTTGATGCCTCTTCTAAAAGATAAAGTCCAACTCCATGGACCTATAGAGCCCAGAGTGGCTGTGAAGATGACTTTGATGCATTGATGGAGGCAGAAGCAAAGTAACCTCTTTGGTTTTTATGGCAGCAGAGTGGCAGCTTGTCCTTTGCCTCAGCTCTCCCAGGGTCTCCGAGCGGCAGGACGGCACCATCTCATCTCCCCTGCTGTGATTTGTGCGTCCGATCACAGAGGCGGCCACTTTCACAGCTGCTACATTGTCAAGGCTAAGCGGGATATGGCATGTGGAGCCACTGCCGTGTGTATTTCTCTGCGTGTTTGTGTGGAGTTGTGTAGCTATCTGTGAAAGGAAGACATTAATTTGCTGTATCATTTCATGCTGGGACAGTCGGCCCCTTCCACACAGACACTTTTTTTCCGTTGCTCTAAAGCTATGGCTCTATAGCTGGCCTGTCTGCCATAATAAACAACCTGCGTTGGAGAACTGAATTTAAACCAGGGCCATATTGCATATTTCTCTACATGAGGTTGGGGGAGGATGTTGGGGGAGAGAAACATCAATAAAGATGGCACCGTTTAAGAGGCAGACAACCTTTACAAAAGAGCGGTGGGTTTAATGGGCTGATCGCGTGGCTCATAAACCACAGGCACAGCCGACCACAACCAAGAGTCAGCTTTACAAACGACTGCAGCAGAGAAATGATGCAACACTGGATGTTTTTGCATGAGTCAGTAAGATAGTTACAGCTCCAAGAACTCACCGGATCCAGACCCAAGTGGTGCAACGCTGTGTTTGGGTGAATTCTGTTTAAACATTTCCCAAAGTATGATCCTCCGGGTATTTAGAAGTGGACAAACTTTACTTAACTCCTTTAAAAAATAGAGCTGATTCCACAGGAGAAGAAGGCAACAACTTCAGGTGCTCAATTTAGGTTGAGCACCTGAAGTGATGCGAGGATAAGTTTCTCCCAAAACAGAATCATAAAGTTTTGAAGTTCAATGCAGACAGTCGGGTTAAAAAGAGACGAGTGTGGAAAATGTAAAAAACAACCAAGGATAACGTGGCTGTATGCAAAAAAAAACAGCTGCTGGTCGGTCGGTTGATTGGTTGGTTGGTGGTTGGTCAGTCGGTCGGTTGGTTGGTGGGTTGATTGGTTGGTTGGTGGTTGGTCAGTCGGTCGGTCGGTTGGTGGTTGGTCAGTCGGTCGGTCGGTTGGTGGGTTGGTTGGTGGTTGGTCAGTCGGTCGGTCGGTTGGTGGGTTGATTGGTTGGTTGGTGGTTGGTCAGTCGGTCGGTCGGTTGATTGGTTGGTTGGTGGTTGGTCAGTCGGTCGGTCGGTTGGTGGGTTGATTGGTGGTTGGTCAGTCAGTCGGTCGGTCGGTCGGTTGATTGGTGATTGGTCAGTCAGTCGGTCGGTTGGTGGGTTGATTGGTTGGTTGGTGGTTGGTCAGTCGGTCGGTCGGTTGGTGGGTTGGTTGGTGGTTGGTCAGTCGGTCGGTCGGTTGGTGGGTTGATTGGTTGGTTGGTGGTTGGTCAGTCGGTCGGTCGGTTGATTGGTTGGTTGGTGGTTGGTCAGTCGGTCGGTTGGTTGGTGGGTTGATTGGTTGGTTGGTGGTTGGTCAGTCGGTCGGTCGGTTGGTGGTTGGTCAGTCGGTCGGTCGGTTGGTGGGTTGATTGGTTGGTTGGTGGTTGGTCAGTCGGTCGGTCGGTTGATTGGTTGGTTGGTGGTTGGTCAGTCGGTCGGTCGGTTGGTGGGTTGATTGGTGGTTGGTCAGTCAGTCGGTCGGTTGGTGGGTTGATTGGTTGGTTGGTGGTTGGTCAGTCGGTCGGTCGGTTGGTGGGTTGATTGGTGGTTGGTCAGTCAGTCGGTCGGTTGGTGGGTTGATTGGTTGGTTGGTGGTTGGTCAGTCAGTCGGTCGGTCGGTCGATTGGTTGGTTGGTTGGTGGTTGGTCAGTCAGTCGGTCGGTTGGTGGGTTGATTGGTTGGTTGGTTGTCCTTTGGCAATAAAAGTGGATGATGTTTCTAGTCAAAAACACTTTTGGCAAAATAAAATGCTTCAGGCCATTATTTTAGCAAGGTGAGATTTATACCTTTAATAGGTCAAAAAAGAAAATAATTTGAGGAAACTAGTGAAACACTCCACAGAAATTCGTTCTCTCTGTTGTTGTGAATAATTTAGTGAAGAAACACCCTTTTTAAATTCAGTTAAAGTCAAAGTTTAATCTTATTTCATATTAGTAAGAATATAAAATTAAGTCCTTTCTTAAAATATCTGCTTTCAACTATGTATAAAGTGAGTTTCATCCTATAAATAGAATGATCAAATCTGATTTGACAATTATGATTGATCTGATTTCCTTGTTCAAACAGTCATTCCTCTGCTTAAACTTAGACTCCATGTACTCCCCCTGGTTGGAAGTACATGGAGTCAGCTTCTCTCTGATTAAAAACTACCCTCTAGAAATAACAACTTAAATATTATAACCTTATAAGTTATGATTGACAACAAATCCAATAAGAAAATCCGAAGTTAATCAAAAAAGCAAAATAAAATTAAAGTCTGAATATCCAAACCCTGATTAAGCTTATTTGTCTAAGAGCTCCATTGTTGCCCAACTCTACAGGCTAATAACAACAATTATGTTCCTTGTCTCGGGAGAGCGCTTCCATCTGAACTGCAATATAAATGAAGCTCATGAATTTCCATGTGGCGCTGAGCCAAGATAAACACAGAAATAATCAACCCCACAAAGAAGCTGGCACCTCAAAATGCCATTAATTGAATATTATTTGGCTATGACAACATTTATGTAAATCATATGAAAACCAAGCACCGTAAAGAACATGTGTCAAATTTAAGGCCCGTGGGCCAAATCCGGTCCGCTGTAGCTGTTTATGTGGCCCCCTAGATTCAAAACTAAACCCTAATTATGCTTAAATATTATGTTATCAATCAAATCAGTGCAGTTTTTATCTGTTTACTGCCAAATTACATCAATTAGTCCCTTCAGTTTCTTAAAAATTACTGTGGAAATTGACAAAAAATCAACAAATCTTTATAAATAATTAGGAGTTTATTGCAGATTTTCCTCAGAAATGTTCAAAAACTTTCTGACTTGTACTAAACAGCTGCCTCAGCCTTAATCGAGGTCAGATTATAATCCATGATCAATATAAAAAGTCATAAATAAGTGCAAATATTTCCAAATTAGAAGCACAAACACTTTGATTTTTGTTGCAAAAAATCACAAAAAGTATCACAAAATCCTGGAGGAACTGACAAGATGTTCAGTAATATTTTAATTTTAAGATAATTTAACAGTTTGTGAACAGGTTTTATCAATACATTCTGGTACAACCGGCCCTTTAAGAGCATTTACGATTTGATTTGGCCCAAAATGAGGATGACCTTTAACATCTTTAACTGTGATCAACTAAAACTAATTTTTGATAAATTCTTCAGTTCAGTTAATTGATTTTTTAAATATTAGAGCCATTAATCAATTTTAAAAAATAAATTCAGCATCTCTGATAATATTGTTTTCAACCCCAACTTTCAAGTTGGGCTCCATTCATCATTTATCGTCGTTCGTTCGTTCAAGGTTAATCGGAAAGAGAGAGCAGATTGTTTCCTCGCTCAGGGTCGGCACTTCACGAAACATACTCTGGGCCTTGAAAACAATTTGCTTGAGAATTTTACAAATGAGCGATCACTGTATAAACTGTAATAATAAAACAGGAAATGGTGGCAGCAGAAAGCCACTGGAACATCTACAAGTAAAATCACTTCATTTAGATGGAGATGTATGCAGATGCATGCAAAACTAGACACTGACCTCAGCTCACCAGAAACAGGAGAAGTAAATACCCAAATCTCCAAGTTTTGACCATCTTCTGCTTTTCCACCTGCCAAAAAGACTCAATGTTTTTTTTGTTTTTTTAATCATTAATATGCAAATGTGAAGAATTAGATCTCTGTGTTGGATTGAATTAATCCCTGCCACCCCTTCTGCCTGTGCTGTAATCAGAAATTACAGACAGGCGTCTGACGGTAAGCTAAAGCTTTGGATCCTGTCAGAGGGCTTTTTACCTCAGGGGAGAAATCCCAATCAACACAACCGGTCAGACACTTGGATGCAGGAGTAGCATAGTAATTTGGTACTCCCACTGTCAGTTTCAAAGAGATATTAATTTCCCCCTTTTTCTCTCTATTCTTTATCTCTCTGCTCTTGTAGCGACATTGTGGAGTCACTAAGTAGACGAATGCTGCGGCCGGTTTCCTGACATGTTAATCAGTGGACAATTTGTTCTCATTTAGCAAGCGGGATGTTTGCGGAGATAAAAGAACCTCCTCCCTTTCACAATTTCCTGAGGTTTAGCATTAATAAGGATTGTGCATGTGACATTTCCCTGCTGTGTGTCTTAGTATTACGACAACACAAGCACATTTAGCGGCAGCAGTTTACGCTGATAGACAAATGTAGAAGCTTTCTGATATAAAATACCCAAAAGTGACTCCTTTACTGTTTTTTATTTTGGGCCATATCAAAAATCTGAATGTTCTTAAAGGGCCGGTTGTAAAAGAATGTATTGATAAAAGCATTAAACCGTTAACAAATCAATACATAGCTGTTTGTTTCAGCATTCAGTAAGTGTATCTTAAAATTAAATAAGGATTTTGTGACTGTTTTTTGCAATCAAGTAAGAGATTTTGTGGCACTAATTCAGATATTTGTAAGCATTTTTATAATATTTTTTGCAAATGTATAATGTGTTGGTGGTTGGTTGGTTGGTTCAGAGCCTCGTCTGTCATCATGGAAAAATAATATGTAACGATAAAATAATTTATATTGCTGTATTCACTCTGTTGTTCGCACTGTAAAGCATTTATTTTTCTTTCAGCTTAACCAATTTTGCTTAATTTTTTCATAGCACAAAATTAATACCTACGTTTCCAAGTTTCCCTGAGTTAATGCAGCTATGGATGACATGTAAAAGAATAATCTTCTTGTCCTCCAGCATTGATGCATGCACAAAATTTCTGTACGTAAATAATAACATGGATGGTGTCTATAATTATAAATCATCAGTCAGTGCCTCACCAGCTATGAACCTCACAGCACATCACTGGATTGGTTGGTGGTTGATTGGTGGGTTAGTTGGTTGGTTTGTTGTTGGTTTGGTTGGTGGTTGGTTGATTGGTGGGTGGTTGGTTGGTTGGTTGGTTGATTTGTTGGTTGGGGTGGGTTGATTTGATGGTGGTTTGGTTGGTTGATTTGGTTTGGTTGGGTTGGTGGTGGTTGGTGGTGGTGATTTGGTTGGTTGGTTGATTGGTTGGTTGGTTGATTGGTTGGTTGGTTGTTGATTGGTTGGTTGGTTGGTGGTTGATTGGTTGGTTGGTTGACTGGTTGGTTGGTGGTTGATTGGTTGGTTGGTTGACTGGTTGGTTGGTTGATGGTTGATTGGTTTGTTGTTGGGTTGGTTGGTGGTTGATTGGTTGGTTGGTGGGTTTGATTGGTTGGTTGGTGGGTTGGTAGGTTGATTGGTTGGTCAGATGCTAATTTAAAAATATTAGTCAGGAAGTTTTATATTTGTGCTATATTTGTGACAGAGCAAACTTATGATCGAGAGAAACCCCTACTAGTTTATATATTATCAACTACTTATTCTTATTCCTATTAAACATGGGTAATCAATATGTAATTGTATACTTTTACCTTTTTGTCCTTCCTTAGGTTTTTTGTTTTGTTTGTATTTCCTTCTAATTGATGTAAAGCACTTTGAGCTGCCTTGTTGCTGAAAATGTGGCATATAAATAAAATTACCTTACCATACAAGCAGATATATCCATAACAAAGTGCAGAAAGGAGAGAAAATGTGACACCTCTCCTGAACAGCAACATTTGTGAGAGAGGCGAGGCAACAAGAGAGGCGATATAACACGCCTCATTCAGATGACAAAGAGGGACAGACAATGGGTGGAGCAGCATTATTTCAGCTCCCCTCTGACAGTACTCTAATTTAATGAGGCGCAATGTGAGTGCTCGGGTGAATCTGTCTCACTTTGTCTGGAGCAAGGTCAATGTGCAGAGGAAACAACAGCTAAACAAAGACCTGGCTTGTGAGGGGGGAAAAAAGTGACTAAACTCAGATTACAAACCACCTACAGTGCAAACAAGAAAAGCTGCGCTGGCAGCTCTGAGTATCCCATAATTAAACTGTAAAGGCAGACACAGTGAGCGATGTTTGTGGCTGTAACCGGATTTTGCAGAGAAGAGGACTCGGATTATTAAACTGTGTTGCGCGCCTCCCCTGATGTGACACTGCAAACGCTGCTCTCGTAGTTGAAGTGACAACAACAGAGCAACATCGTCCATCCAGACTCATAAACTTGGAAAGGCTCTAACTCCAGCTGCTTGGCTTCACCGCATCCTTCCTTCCTCCATCTGTCCGTCACTCCAGACACGCCATTCCAGGCAGCAGTCGCCTGGCAACATGGCTGAGACTCTGAGCATATTTCCCAGTTCGGGTAAGATATACACTTTCAGCTTCACTGTTATTTCATTAGAACGGAGCATGTGGGTTACTGTTTTTGCGTCTCTGTCTCCAGCCACCTGCTTTTATTGAAGTCTGCCCCCGGAGTGTTTGCTGGGGGAATATTAAAAAGACGGCTGCCGCTGAACGGGATATTATAACATAATTAGCAGGGGATCCGGGCTGGCACGCCGCACAAAAACAGATGGCCTGCTAATTCTATTAGCAGGGCAAAAATGACCACAAAGCTTTCAGCATTGGTGGAGTGTTGTGACCTTGCAGCCCCTGGAAAGGCCTGATGCAGAGCCCCAAAATTTCACTGACCTCAGACAAGACAGACTGGACCTTTTATGAACTGGACATAGTTCTTATTGTTTTATCTCGTTATTTTTAATGTAGCAACCCCATCATGTTTCTGCAATTGAATGATGTGAAACAGTCGATTGAATCACAACGCACACAATCTCAACTCTTCTTCTCATGTAGAAAAACTCAACACCATCATGGCTCCAACCTTGAGATGTCACACATGCCGCACCTATTGCTGGGTTTCAAACACGTGACCAGATGGGGAAAAGGAAGTGGATTTCTCCAGTTCAGAACAGAGTAACATGGATCGCTGATGCCCTAAATGGGCTGGAACAGATGAGGTAACTTGAAAAAATACACATATGATCCGTATTATCTCAGTAAAAAAAGACTTCTCGTGTAATCTTCAAGTGAACTAAGACATTTGCACTAGAAACTAGACCAAAAATACTTGAGATTGGATGGTTTTACATGAACATTTTGATTTTTTTAACCCTTTAGGGTCCCAAACGGAGACTGACGATCCAGCCAAATCTGCAGTACCGTAATTCCGCCACACTTTGCACTGAAAAATTCAGAAGTTTCTGAAAGGGGAGACGTTGAGCTTTCCAGCCAATATCAGGTTATTACGGTAATGCAGCAGGTAGTGAAATTAATCTTTTAATAGATGGAAAATTGCAAAAATAACTCGCTAGATATTTAAAGTTCCAGTTGTTACGGATAAATTGGCAACTATATTTACTCACAGGACATTTAAAGACCTGGATACAGTTAAAATAAGCCAAAATATCCAGGCAGAGATTTTAACTTTAGGACATAAAGCGTTGAAGCAGTAGCTATTAATTTTTATGAAGGAATGTTGGATTTAACAAATTATTTAATCTATTTAGCATCAAAATTTAAAGTTAACATATTGCCCAAATTCTTCTCTGTCACTCTGAAAGCAAATGATGCATTACATTTAAATATATATTTAAAAAACTATACCCTAATTTTCATTAGGTGACCTTAGCAACCAAATCGTTATGTATTCTGTTTTTGCAGTGCTCTAATGTTAATCATAACAGTTCGGCTGCTTTTAAGCTGAAGTATTGAATGAAAGCACAGCAGAGCGCTGCAGCTCCAGTTGACTGTCCACATGCAAACTGCTGCTCTGCCCCGAATGCTGAGTGGAGGTTCTGTCATTTCAGCGCCGCCTCGCCGTTCATCTTTGCCTCGGCTCCAGCGCTCTCCCTCCCGGTTTTCAATATGCCATCTTTCATCGCTCAGAAGATTCCATTTTCTTTCTCTATAAATTTCCCTGACACATTTTTCAGCCTTTCTGGCTTTTTCATTCTGTCCTTCCCTAACAGAGCGCTGTCCCTCTCCCTGGGAAGCAATCATCCTTCTTCCTTTCCCTCTTTATTTACATGACACAGAGGCTCTCTCCGAGGCCGACGCGGATGGCAAAAGGCAGGCTTTTACAAAACGGCTAAGGTTTAATATGTTCCCCTTGCTTTTCATCAAAACCCAAGAGCTTCACAGCAGAACTAACAGTCTCCCATAATCGGATTCTCCTTGTGTAAATATCATGGGCCCGGGCTCATCTTTATTTTATTAACACCTCTGTCACTAAAGACCCCCCACTGTGCTCTGATATCATTTTGGCTTCAGGGCCAGTTGATGCCAATCTCATATCATCCACCCCTGGCCTTCACAAAAGACTCCCTGAGACACACAGAGGACCTGCAGCTGGGCATAAACATCTTTTATTTTCTTTTTGGGGGGTTAATAGACATGGTAAAATACCCCAAAATTGTACTTTAGTCAAAGTAGCACTACTTCAACATATTTTTACTCAAGTAAAATTAAAAAGTAGTCGTCCAAGTAATCACTCAAGAGTAAAAAATATTTGGTAAAAAGTACAATTATTAAATATGCACAAATTGAATCACCAGACAATCAAAATATAAAGTTACATTTTGGTGTTTTAAGGACAAAAATGTCAATAATTCAAATAAGTAACAAAAAATAACAAAAATCACTCAAAAAATAATTTCTAAATCAGCTTCTTTCAATAAAAAACTAATAAAGTTTTAACAAAAACTGCAGGTTTTAGGTTAAAACACGTTTGTTTTCCATTCAATGGATAGAAAATCCAGAAAAGCAAAATTAGAGCCAATCTAATTGGCTCAATTTTACTTGAGAATAAAATTTCTCAAGTAAGTTTAAAAAAGTATTTGGTAAAACGTCGACTGAAGTATAGAGAAAGTTATCAAATTACCAATCATGTAATATTTGAGAATTACATCATCAGATTGACCAAATATAAATGGGAATGTTGGTATTTTAAGAACCAAAATGACAATAATTTATATTAGTAACAAGAAATAACAAAATCAGGCAAAATACATTTTCCAAATCAGTTTCTTTCAATATAAATCTTATAAAAATTTAACAAAAACTGCAGGTGTGTGTCTGTGTCTGGTGGAGTCCACCAGAAATTCAATCCACTGAATGAATTTGTTTTTTATTCAGTGGGTTGAAAATCCGGAAATTTTACTCAAGAGTAGAGAGACTTCATAATAAAATTACTGAAGTAAAAAGTACAGCTTAGTAAAAACACTCCTAAAAGTAAATTTTTTTCAAAAAAGCTACTCAAGCAAATGTAATTAGTTGCTACACAACTCTGCAAATGCCCAAGCAAAAACATTTATGAAAAAATATGAAGCAAAATATTTGTTTTTTTTTAATATGATTGTGTTAAAATGTGGCTTTTTAGTGCTAAAATGCATCCAGCAGCAAATATCTCTGCATGTTATCCAGCCTGTTTGAACAGAATAAAAACATTCTGTTCAAACCAAAGTTGTTCATCGCCATGACAGGTTCAGTTTTTGAAGTAATCGTTTATTTTTGCAGTCATTTTTCTTGTGACTGGAAGCGATATTAATGTTTGGAAGAGGCACAGTCAGAGTCATGACTTGAATCTGCAACCTGCCTGCTGATTTGGATCTTCCTCACATCCATGGAAACTAATTTTTACACATCATTTCTGATGCTAACCCTTAAATTTAAGAGTGTAACTCTGAAGATCAGATAAACATGCAGTTTATGTTTCAGGTCAACAGGTCGCGAGCTGCTTGCTATGTTTCCCTGTTTGGACTGTAAATACTTCCTTCACAAAAACCACAGTTTGTTTATGCTCTTTAAAAATTATCTAAAGGTAGACTAGGCTGAATTGGGGACCAAAACTGCAACTTTTGCTACATTTTCAGCTGCATTCACCCTGCACTGATTCAAACTAACCGAAAAACCTGTTCCTCCCGTCGCCTGTGGGGGGCGCTGCACCAAGAACTACTGAAGGAATCGACACAAAGTCTCTGAAGAAGACCAGCGCAACTTCCATATGCAAAATGTAAACAAAAATGGATCGGTGTCAGACTTTAGCTGTTGTAGGATTTCTCCATTACGAGTTTGGGCATTGCCTATTAGCCGCTAATGCTAGTGACGCTAATGCTAGTGACGCTAATGCTAGCGACGCTAATGCTAGCGACGTAGCGACGCTAATGCTAGCGACGCTAATGCTAGCGACGCTAATGCTAGCGACACTCCTGCAGGCGGCCATTGCTACAAGTCACTGAGTCCGCGAAACCAAACCGTTCCAATGAGCAAGAATCCGTCACAAAAACAACGTTATTTCCCACCCTACTTCTATAAATATGTCTTACATTAAAGCTGATGTTTTGATATGTAAAATATTCTCCCTTGAGATAAAACTATAAATACTTTGGTTTCTGTCAAAATGCAAGAGAGGACTTGGCAAATTGGTCTTTTATATTGGTCAATAATTTAATATTACATAATTGCAACTGTTAAAATTAGTTTGTTAAATGTAACAAACCATGACTCGCATACTTTATGAAACATGGCATCCTATTTGATGATTGTTATGAATATATTCAAACAAACGAGGCAATTAGTCCAGTTTTTGTTGTTTATTCAAGGCTTAAAAAATTACAGCAGCTGCAGTGTGCCACAGCACAGGGAAATTAAGCTGATAAACAGGTGAAAAACAGCTTTAAACCATTTATATTCTGCTTTTCCTCACTCTGTTGGCTCATAGTGGATAATCTAGTATCCTTTTTAGTATTATTTTGAGTCTGTGCACCCTTCTTTTCATGCTGCTCTGGGCAACAGCCCATACAGTTCATATTGTCACATATTTTTCACAAGTACCGTCTGATAAAAAGTAGAATTTATGATGCATTCTGCGGAGGTGTAACTCTCTACAGAACGTACTGCGACGGGGTTTCCTCGGTTTTTATAGTTTATTCATAAAACCTGAATTTTTAAAAATCAAATCAGTAAAAAAAATGACATTACAGCATCTATCCACTTTTCTATTTTAAAACACAAACACAGTCAAGCTACAGATGTAGCTGAGAAAATTGTGTGTATGTTATTCACCTGTTTTATTGAGTTGTAAACCTCAATCAAGGCTGTGTTGGCTTTTAATCAAATCTGCCAGAGGCGTCTATAATATGTTTTATATGTGTGGAGAAAATCCAACACATCCTCTCCCAAGACTTTTTCTTCATTTGAATTTCCAAAAGCGATGAGTTCAGATTGAATCTTTTATACAGTAAAGAGAAAGATTTAAAGGAGATGCACGTTTCTGTGCTTCCATCTGGGTTTCTGCAATATCTGAAAGGAGCCGAAGCACACACAGAAATCCAGACGGTTTTTGGTAGCACGTTAATGTATTTTGGTGTCTGGGAAATGAGCCGTTTCAAAAACTTCCTCAATATAATGTCACAGGTTAGCAAACTGAGCCTGTTACCTAGCAAGCCCAGCAAAGCCCAGCCCGTCACCTAGCAACCAAGCAGAGTTCCAGGATGTTTGGACAACTGGTTTTATTCGCTGTACAATGGCTGCTGGAAAAGACAAAGGTTTTGTTTTCGACTTATTATTCAGAAACCATTTCCTACATTCTAATTGGTTGTGGAGGAGGCTCTACTTGTGCTTTTCAAAGATGTACGGTTTTATAATTGTGCATCTGTTTGAAGCCATTTCTACATAAGTGTAAATGTTGAGCTGGAGGACGTGGCTCGCAGCAGATAACTGGGATTTAAAGTGACAAGATGCCCTAAAGCAGCTCAGTCTCGAACCGAGCAGGCTAAAATCTTGTTATTTAAGAGTTATTTTGTGCAATAAAATGTAATCAACATGTTTTATATAGGCCATAAACTCTATTCTAACATGTTCAGGGTAGCATAACAGGTCACCTTTAAGAAAATCATTCAATAAAGCCGAGCCATTGGGCCTGAACCAAACTGCCCAGGTCGGCGAGCAGGAAGCTCCTCTGACGCGCCTTTTGTTTAAGTCCTTTGTTATAATCAACCATCTTCCCCGCTGGTTTTGCTCTGCAGTGGGCTTGATGTTGTCAGCTGTTTATTAACGAATTCCCTTCGGGGCGGCATAAAACTCACTGATTGCTGCAGCACAGGTTTGATTTAACCTACTTACTGCGTGACCACTGTGTGAGAGCTCTCACATGCTGAAAGCACTCATTTATGGGACTCAAAAAAAGACACATTCTCACAGTTTACTGTTACTTTTTAGGAAGAAGCAGAAGAATGATCGACGGAAAATAAAATAAATCAGAAATCATAATAGTAATGACAAGTGAAAATATGTTTAAAGTCGTTGCAGACTGCAATTACAGTCTAAATTAGCAGCAAAGGAACGCTGCTGTATTTTATACAAGGCATCATGGTCATGGTCATTAGCTGCAGCGACAGCACGCTGATGATTATTATTCCCATCATTGCATGCGTACCTTTGTGCACCATCTGTAATTTACTCACTGTTATTTTATTTTTTTTACTTTGCATCTCATGATGATGATTTGGTCCATTAATACAACATGTTTCATCTTCTGTCCCATTAAAAGACAAAACGACAAACAATCACGTCCCACAAAATCACCGGCCATGGATGCGTCACGATGTGAGAGAAGAGATTGTACAAACACAAACCTGCAAAACAGATCCATCTTTTGGTAAAATATTCACTTCATAATCAGAAAACAAACACCACCCACACTGTCCAGTGGAGACATTTTAAGGTATTCTAAGTTATTCGTGATTCTGGAGTGAAAGAAAATATTAATTACAATGTAAGCGACATCTGAAGTTTGTGTAGATTTCTGTTTTTCCCTGGTTGTGAAGGAAAAAAAGCATGAGAATGAGTGAACAGCATGACAAACTTTCAAATCCTTTACAAGTCCAGATAATGCTCTGGTGCAGTGGGAGGAAGCCTGGGAGGCTGACGAGGAATAAGTGGGGGAGTCAAAAATCCTTTGCATTTTAATGAAAATTGTGAATTGAACATAAATAAAGGAATGAGCGCCAGGAAAAACAGAAAGTAAACAACTCTGGCTCTGGATTTCAACCACACAGGAGAGCATCCCTAATCGAGATGTGGCAAATTAAATCACAATTAAAAAACTGAAAAAATTATTATCATAAATGTGTACAGAACTTTGTCAGTATTCTGATACTGTTGAAAAAACACAATTTTGCTGCTTCCTTAAAATAAGAAATGTAACTAAAATCACACGTAAATAACTTTCTTCATGCAATAAGTCATTAAAAACAAATAAAAAATTTTGTGTATTTCACAAAACTGCAATGGAAACTCTTCTTTCACATCATGTGACCAACGACTGGGTGCTGCTACACGACATTAGGAAGAAAAAAATAAACTAATGTCTGCGAGCTGTTCATTCATCCAGCCACCAGGGGCGCTGTTATAAAAGTGCTTTTTATAAAAGTGTTACTTTTTACGTCCCAAAAATTTTTGAAAATGTGATATGGAGTTACCAACTTTACGGATGAGTTACTTGTTCTTTGGATTTGTTAAGTTTTGTTAATTTTAGCACTAGGTTCTATTTTGAGGTAATTTCCGCTGCTATGTTACAGAACTCCATAGTGGAATTTGGTTATTTTTGATAATTTGTGTATAAAAGTATTTAAGATCCTGAAACAAGGCAGCTGATTATTTTTTATTTATGTTTTAAGGATTCTTTATGATTCGGCTAAGCTGCCCTTGACTCATTTATTAATTTTTATTGTGTTTTTGACATCTTGATTGGAGGAACAGTTTCTGTCATTAGTATAATTGCATACATTTTTGGAAAAATCAAGTTTATTGTTTGTTTATGAGTGGAACACGAAGTGAGGAAACAGCAAAATGTTTACAGAAATAATCAGAGTAATGCAGCTTTTGGGGCACAGAGGTTGAGCTTTAGGTCAAAAGCTTTAACTCCAGCTGTTAAATCCAACAGAGTGTGTCTGGTTTTAAGTAAAACAGACAGAAGCACGTCTAACTCTTAAGACCAGGAAGTTGAAGACCAGTTTTTCTTTTGTAGAAGAAGTAGAAAGACCAAATTTTAGGCATTTGCTTCTAATTTGCTTGCCAGTTTAGCAGAAACACGGTTTGTGTCGCGGTCTGGAAAACTTGTGAGGAGAATCTGTGATGATCTGGTTGGGCCCATTACCCCACCAGAGCGATCCGGGACTTCTGCAGAAGTTGGCTTTTTGAAGAATTCATGAGGTCGGACAGAAATGTCTCATAAGCAGCGACTGTTACAGAGTCAGCTGGATGGGAATATTTTACAACTAATGAAGGGTAATAGCCAAAAAGATGGACCAACAATCCTCACGGTGACCTTTCAGGTACGCAGAAGCGAGTGTGCGTGTGTGTGTGTGTGTTGAGGGAACAGCATGCATGATAAAAGCAGAAACAGCAAAAGCCTCTTGAAGGACGAGTGACCTCATACATCATGCTGGCATCCCTCTGCACGGCGGTGAAATGAGAGATTTTTGGTCCCACTCCCTTCACATTCAAACACACACACACACACGCACTCACCCACCCCCCCACACACACACTTCCTCCATGTTTACTCCTCTTTATTGCTGAAGATCCTCAACAGCTGCTTTTACTATTGAGCACAAAACATTTGACATTTTGAAAATAAATTTGCTAAATGGAAACATTACTATTACCGTATTTTCCAGACTATAAGTCGCAGTTTTTTCATAGTTTGACCGGGGATGCGACTTATACTCCGGAGGGACTTACGTGTGAAATAATTACTACATTATTATATCATATCACATGTTATTTTCACATTAAACCGCCAGAGGGCGCTCTAGGCCTGTGTTGATAATATGTGTGGTAGAAGCTACCTCCGGAGTTAGCCGAGATGCTTACAAGCGACACCGAAAATGAAGATTTAGTGATTTGGAGTAACAGGGATGGTTTGGTAAACTTGTTAGCATGTTATTTATGCTATAGTTATCTGAATAACTCTTAATATGTTAGCATACCAGCCACGTTCTCAGTTCGTTGTCCATGTGTCATGTAACGTTAGCATACCGTACAATTATTAAGCCTGTTGTTGCCTCTATTCTATTTTTATTGCCTGTCAAGATGACATGTCTGTTCCTGGTGTTGCATTTTTTCAAATAAATTTCCCCCAAAAATGCGACTTATACTCCGGTGCGACTTATATATGTCTTTTTCAGCTTTATTATGCATTTTATAGCTGGTGCGACTTATAGTCCGGAAAATACAGTATTAAAAACTGTTGTTTTTTGATTAAAAAAACTTTTGGTGTTTGGATAAGGTGGGTTTTTGGTTTATTTCGCAAAACTGCAATGAAAAGACTTTCTTTGCATCATGAGTCATGTGATCAACATCCGGATGTCGATCACCGGCAAAAACCACGAAGAAGCAAAAGCAAAGAGCAGGGCAGGAAAACCTAATAATAAGATCAGTTTATTTTGCTGTTGTTTTGTTTTTAAGCTTGTCTTTATTTATTTATTCTTAGTTCTGGCTAATACTTTTATTTATTTTTCTCCCCTATTTTCCACTTCTTCCCATAAATATCTGTGATGTCAGATTAATCAATTAGAGAACTATAAATAATTCAAATTAGACAATAACTGCCATTACTGAATGAAAAAAGTATGTCCTAATCCACATGTTAATTTAATTGTTGTTGTGACACCAACTGAAGATGTTTTGTGTTTCGTCTTTGTTTTGACTTTATTAATTTTAATAAATACCTCCTTGTTTGTTTGGTCGGTTATTTTATTTTTTATGGCTATTACTCATTTTTTTATTATCTGGTTAATAATTTTGTAGTTCAATACACAAAACTGATTTTTGTCAGTTTATCAGGTTTGTTGTATGTATTACTAATTGGTGAATAATAATTAAAAGAACACAAAGAAGACGACGACAGGAAATAGCTGGAGAATGATTATTCATATGTAATTTGAATTGTGTATCTTATTTAAAGGAAACACCACAATATATTTTCAATATTAGTAGAAAAGTTTTTATGCATATTTATAACTTATACTGATTTGAGCTGCTCCACATGAGTTTATCTTTATTTTAAAGCAGAAAAAAGAGCAGAAAAGTTGGAAAATATTATAAGATATATATAATAATTATAGTTTAGCCCCCATTGTAATACAGAATCAGGATGGTGATGGTGTTTCTTATTTATAAACTACTCTGAAAGAAGCTACCACAGTATAGTTATATTTTGCTTTACCACCTTCTGCTGGTGCAATGACACATTTTATCTCCACACATTGCCGCGTCAGTTTTTTCCCCCTGAGATTGTCTAATGACGACAGATCAGCGTGTGAAGTAATCTGCAAAATCCAAAGACCCACAACTGGGTTAAACTTTGGACTCCGGACTGTTTTTCGCTCAGAACCCGAGCTTGTTGGAAGCTGACCTACTTTTTGTAACCGCACAACGTTGTTGAACCTCATCCTGAAGTAACTGACATCATAAAGCTTGTGTGGTCTGTGTTGGTGTATGATGGAAGCGCCATTTCATGCACGTTCTTCTTACCCTCAGGTAGTTACGGAACATGGTCTCACGGGACAACAATCTCCTTACTTTGCTCCAGAATCCAGTGTTTGTGCTCCTTTGTAAACTGAAGCTTTTTTTTTTTCATGGATGAAAGTTTACTCAAGACTAATACTTAAAAAAATCCAGGACTAGTTGAACATCTTGACCTAAATATGTTGGAATATTTATATTAAAGCTGCAGTATGTAACTTTTATGTAAAAAATTTGCTAAAAATATTTTTTGTTGTGTCATAAGACAGAAAATCTGAGTACTAACTACAGAAATACATCATTCAGTCAGAACCAATCAGTCAGGAGGAGGGATTTACTGCTGTCAATCACTATTGTGTTCACCAGAATATACCCTGCCATGAATGCTAATGCTAATTAGCACAGCCACTGATGATGGTGGATAAACTGTTGTCCTTTAACAGTTAGTAGTTCTTCCACTATGAGCACATTGAGCAGCGTACAATAAGATGATTGACAGCGCTAAGACCCTCCTCCTCGCTCTGACTGGTTGTTTTTCACTGGTAGTGGCGCATTTTTGCAGACCGCAACTGTAGCTTTTTCACAGGCTTTTGTACACAATTATTTTGGTAATCGAGTATTCTATTGATTATTCTTACGATTAGTCGAGTAATTGAATAGAGAATTTGATAAAGTAAAAAATTGTTAAATTCTACCATAACAGCAGTATTAATATCGGATATCATAAATTTAGCCCAATTTTACATATTGGCGCATCCCTAACAATGTCATTTCTGTCGTTTGTTAAATAAATCTGTAACAATAATAGCTACAGTTTTAAGATAACCTGGACAAAAATTATATAAAAATATGAAATGATATTCAAATAAAACAGCTTTTAGTTTATGTATTCATCTTCAGTCAATTTAACAGACAAACTCACTTTGACCAGCTTTTATGTCCAAAATAGTGACAGGATTTTGTCACACACAGAAGCACGTCTCCTGCCTACGTACCACCACAATGAACTCTGCCACCCATTTGTTGTGAAAGGGATGATATAAAATGTATTTTTCTGCTTTGTCCGTAAAGCTACACTTATGTTAAGCATCACGCCCTCTGTGTTCAGTCTATCCGCTCACCTGTATAAATGCACCTGCCGCGCTCTTCACCGCCATTCGCCCTGAGCCGAGCGGAGGAGCGCCTCCTCCCAGGCAGCAGCACCGGGAGGAGAAAGGCTGCCGTACTCCAGGCATCGTGCCAGTCAATTTAAGAATGCTTGTTGATTAAAACCCGGACATTACCATCAATCCATAAAATCACAGTGGACCAAACATGAAAATTACATGTTATGCTACTAGAAGTTATCACCTAGCAACAATTCACAGGCGGAAATGAGAACATAACCAATCATCCGACCGGAACATGGTGCACTAAATAATAAAATAATTATTTAACAAAGCTTCGAGGCAGATAAATTTTCCCTGAGGAATTTTAATAATCAAGGTGCTCGAATCATTCGTTAACAGCCCTAGTCTGATACCGTAGCGCCACATGTGTCATCAAATTACACATCCTTAACAAAGGCCTCAAAATGGAACTAATGAAAGACATAGTTCCACCACAAACAGCACGACAATCCTCCCTCCACCAGTTCCTTTGACTGGGCCATTGAAGTGATTGGATCTACTTAACTCAGATTAGGCCCCAACTAATTCTGTATCCAGAACTTCTAAAATCACTGTGTTGGAAAGCACCTTCTGTCTTTGAGGTTTAAGATTGACTCCTCCGTACTCTTCACTTATTGTTACCATCTGGCAGACTGCTCAAAGACCTATTAACTTCATTCCTTCAGGAAAAAGCACTTTTTCAACATATGTTGGAGAAATAATCCTTTTTTTTAACACCTGCCACACTAGAAAATGCTACTTCCACCATTTTTTGTGTACATGGATGAATATGCATGTTTGGGGATTTATACATACACATATATAAATGCATATATACCACCTTATCCAACGATAAGGTGGCAAAGATGAATTTGAATATGATATAAATGTAAACAACAGTTATATTTGTAATTTGAGACTCACTAGGCAAGTCAAAACAGTTTCTGCGATTTATATTTCAGCATGTCGGCAAACAAATTACCGTATTTTCCAGACTATAAGTCACAGTTTTTTTCATAGTTTGGCCGGGGGTGCAACTTATACTCCGGAGCGACTTATGTGTGAAATTATTACCACATCACTATATAATATCACATGTTATTTTCACATTAAACCGCCAGAGGGCGCTCTAGGCCTGTGTTGATAATGTGTGCAGTAGAAGCTACCTCCGGAGTTAGACGAGTTGTTTACAAGCGACACCGAAGATGAAGATTTAGTGATTTGGAGCGACACGGATGGTTTGGTAAACTTGTTAGCATGTTATTTATGCTATAGTTATCTGAAAAACTCTTAATATGTTAACATACCAGCCACGTTCTCAGTTTGTGGTTTGTCATGTAACGTTAGCATACCGTACAATTATTCAGCCTGTTGTTGCCTCTATTCTATTTTTATTGCCTTTCAAGATGACATGTCTGTTGTTGTTGTTGGATTTTATCAAATAAATTTCCCCCAAAAATGCGACTTATACTCCGGTGCGACTTATATATGTATTTTTCTGCTTTATTATGCATTTTATGGCTGCTGCGACTTATAGTCCGGAAAATACGGTAAATAATCTCTGATAACAGCCATTTGTTATTTTCACAAACTAAATGTTCTTCTAAAGACAGGAATTTTTCTTCTTTGAGCTGGTAAGTCCTTTCCTTTTGAGTCTGGCTGCTTGCAAAAATCTCCATTTTAAGCAAAACTGTACGGTGAAGAGTTTTCATGAAAAGTATCATAAGGCAGAATGTTGATTTGGCACTAATGAGTCAACAACCATCTGCAACTGAGACAGCCTCACTGAGCTTAGAAACCCAGAGCTGTGATGACATTAAGGAAAAAAACTCCTGAACTGAACCAGTATTCCTCCAACATATTTCTTTATCATCCAGCATCTCTAATCGCTCTGTATACACAAATATTGTCAGTGGAAAGATTATAGAAGAGAGTATTTTTAACTCTGGCCTTCATGGCTCATTGTCCTTCATGTTTCTGATGCGTCGCTGCTCCAGCTCACCTGATGCAGATGATTGCACTTCCTCCTCAGCAGGCAATCAAGTGCTGCGGAGGCCTGTTAATCACCCATTCATTAAAGTCAGGTGTGTCGCAGCAGGGACACACCTGAAACATAGAGGACAACGGGTACCGAGGGCCGGGATTGAGGGCCATTCAACCGCCATTTAATCGTTTTTAGGAAAGGAACGGCTCCAACTGATGCTCACAAAGTCAAACTGGACGAAAAGAGCAAAGGCAGGCAGGTAATCATGCCGAAGTTAGTCTTACCTGGAATTACATTACATTTCCTCAAAAAGTAGGTCCTTTGAAAAAACTGACTTTTAGGAGTACTTTTACTCCACTGTACTTTTTACTTTTACTTGAGTAGTTTTATTATGAAGTATTTCTACTCTGACTTCAGTCAAATTTCTAGATTTTCTACACATTGAATGGAAACAAACATGTTTTAACCAAATATTCACCAGACACAGAGACACACCTGCAGTTTTTATTGAGAAAAACTGATTTAGATTTTTTTTTTTTTTTTGTTAATTATATAAATTATTGTAATTTTTGACCTTAAAATACCAAAATTTTCATTAAACTTTATATTTTGAGCTATTGGATGATGTAATTATTTTTGATCAGTTACTCAGTATTTGGGTTTTTACCAAATACTTTCTACTCTTACTAGAGTCAAATTTCTGGATTTTCTACCCACTGAATGAAAAACAAACATGCTTTAACCAAACATTCACCAGACACAGACACACAACTGCAGTTTGTATTAAAGTTTTATACATTTTAAATTGAAAGAAACTGATTTGGAGAAAGTTAAATTTTCCTGATGTTTGTTTTTTGGTTACCTGTATGTTTACCCATTGGTTGCCACTGGCACAAACCACGAAGACGACGACAGGAAGTGGCCGGCGGACGATGGCGCGGCGCGTTTTTAATGACAAATCAAGTCACCAAACTAATTTAAATGCTAAAACGATTGAATACGAAGTATTTGAATTTTAACTCCTTAAAAATATTTTGTTTGTGCTGCTTTGCCTTTGAAGACATTGTGCGTTTAAAGGTAATTTTGATTTAGTAAAAGTGGTTGACCTTTGACCTTTAAAATCTTCAAACAATTTTTGCTGCACAAACATAGTCAAATTTTGTCTGATTTGAAGAAGGTGGGGCGGCTAGTTGACCTTTCATTACCTCTGGAAACATTTCTTATTATCTTTAAAATGATAGCAGCACAAACGAAAATATTTGCTGCACAAACGTAGCACAAACATTTGATACCAATTCTGTTTGATTTGAAGAAGGCGGGCCAATTTTACCCAGGAAAACCTCTCGACTTTGTGAGTAAAGTCCTTGTCACCCAAATCGTGTTCGCTCTGAACGCAGCACAAAGCTACAGGATAGTAGCTCTTAACCTGCAGAGCCTCACATGTTAAAGTTTGTCTTTATGGTAAACGGCTCCTCAGAGTTACTGCTGCTTTTGGTATGACTAAAATGGGTGTACTTTTCTTTTTTTCCACAACTGTATGTAGTTTTACTAATGAGTACAAAACTGGGGTAGACATGAAACACATAGAGAAGAAGGAAGTCATAAGGTCAGTGTATGAAACGCCTCAAAACACACATTTTAATTAGTCATATCATTAGGACCTGTTTGTATCTGTTTTAGAGAGTAAACAGATTTAAGTGCGTTCTTCTTGGGTAAAAGTTTACCCTTCTTCTCCAAGGTGCTTTTTAAAAACCGAGTTTCTCAATAATCTGGAAGCAGGGAAACGCAGCTAAAGCCTCGCTGATTGTGGGAGAAATTATCCAATTAGCTGAGCTGATTTCATGAGCTTCAGCATACAAATGAGTAGCAAAGTTTCATCTGATACCACTACAGCACTTATTAGATCATTTAATTGTGAGATTACGGTGGTCTAATTTGACAAATCAGCACTAATCACAAATGACAATAAGACAGCCTGGAGGAAGGAGCGTGATTTGCAGCCTTGTTTGAAGTGAAACGATGTAAGTGTGCCAGCGAGGAATAAATCAAAGAGCTGCGGCAGAAACGAGGAAGAGAAAGAAAGGTCACAACCAGAGCTGGTATGTCTCTGAGGCAGAGGAATGAGGAATAAAACAGAAGTGTGTGTGTGTGCGTGCGCTATACTAAGCAGGTTAAAGCCAAGTATTGAGACGATCACAATGGTGCCCAGTGAAGCAGATGCATGTTTAAAACGATGTGATACCCATAGATTATAGCGTTGAGTGACTGTGATTAATTAGTGACAGCTCACCTCTAATTATAACCCCCAGGTAAATTAGTTTAATGCTCGTTATCAGGTCAACACACCACCTGATGAGCGCTGATGTGTTGTACTTGGAAAATCAGGATCTGCACTTGTGTTTTTAAAGCGCTGCAACCAGAGCTGCAACTAAAAATGAGTTTATTAATCGATTATTCTAACGATTAATTGATTAATCGCATTTTTAAATATTGCAGATTTTTAAATTAAACACATGGAAGAAATGCAAATAAATAGTAAAACAAATATTTTATTGTGTAAAATGAAACAACTTAGCATTTTTTTAGTCAACACTTTGGTTCAAGTTTTGGTGGTTATTTTAAATCTTAAATGCAAATTAACATTTCATTGTACAGTTTTGGCTTGGATACCCCTCTGAATTATCTTTTTGGGGTGAATACTACAGTATACTACAATTACTAAATAAGTTGGACATGATTCCATTAATCGATTAATCACGATTAATCGTTTCTAATTGAAACTGAAGAAAAAGTGCAACACTGGCTTTAAAACATGGTGGCGATTGAGGAATCGTCTGTAAGGAACAAAAAAAATTCTGACTTTTTCTCAAAGTTTTGACTTTAACCTTGTGAGAACAAAAGTCAGAAATCTTAGGGGAATTTTTTTTTTATTTTTTATTTTTTTAAGTGGCTCTAATCCTCTTCCAGATTCATTCAATGTGCAATTAATCTTACAGCATGTAAACATGTTTTAAAAAGACATAAAAACTACCAAAATAAAAAACAATAAATGCACCAAATATGTCTGTATTCATTTACTTATTGTGATTTTATTAAAGTATCCAATCTATATTGCTTTATTTCATAAGCAGGTTACAAATATTAACGTTCCAGTAGCATCTTGTCAAACCTGCAACTCTGACCGGTGAAGAGAAATACGAAGATGAAGGATGTTTAAGAGAAAGTCTACAGGCGCTGAAAGAGCTTTGAGTGGCATCTTGTAATGGATACGCAAGGAAAACGCAAAGGAAAGTGTTGCAGACGGAAAGTAACGGGGGAATTAGCCTAAAAACTGTGACTCAAAGTGAGAATCATGCAGAGAGACGTCAGACAGCGCGCTCAATTTCCCCCACACAACCGGGTCTTTAATGAAAAGAGTACAACAGACCCAACGTTCATGTTTACCCTCCTTTCTTTGGACTGCTGAGCTTCTGACCACCCAGCTGTCAATCTGTGCTGATGTATCGTGACACCTTGTTAACGACTTTCAGAGCTGAGAAATCTAACATGTTAAAAGTTCTAACTGCATGTAAAATGCAGCTTCACGTCTGATGGACAGCTGACGGATCGACTCGGTTTAATGTGCATCGGAGTGCAGATTCAGATCTGACTGCCGAGACTCAAAACCGCGCACAAAATCTGAAGCAGGCTGGTGGAGATGGTTGTAAAGTTTATTTGAAACCAAACTGCAACGCAAATGAGGAAGCCAATAAAACAGGAAGCTGGAATAAAACTGATTAAAATGCAACTAGAGTGGAAAACATTACATATTTGTTAGTTGTCAGTTGTAGCTGCATTTCCATTACTTTCTTGATACTCTGCTTATGTAGAAAAATAAAATTTGGCAACTATTGTGTTTGTATTAAAGAGAAACGCAATTAAAATGTCCAAAATAAGTTTGTTCATGGGATAGATCATTTAAAAACATGCAGGGCCATCACCCTCCTCCCACTTCCTGTCATCTTCTTCCTCGTTTCCTCCAGTAGTAACATCCTGTTGTTGGTCACATGACTTGTAATGCAAAAAAATGTATCTAAAAATCTAATTTTGACACAGCCAAAAAAAAAAGACTTTGTCCCAAAAAACATGAGTTATTCTAAATTGCAGTTTCCTTTAAGCAAATTTATTTTCATAATTCAATTTTGCGCAATTAAATTACCAACAGTTTGAGTCCTGAATAAAGTAAGTGGATCATAAATAAGCTCCAGATATCATCGCTCCATTTTTACTACAGGGAAACAAGTCTGAAAGCCGTTTAAACTGGTATTTTTATTTCGTCTTATTTCTTTTGATTTTTGGTTTTATGGTTTTGTCTTCAATTTAAGCTTTTTATGGTTAAACAAATCTGTTTTACAATTCTTCTTTGCAGTCCTGAATCCAATTTGGATCACTTTCTGCACAGATTGATTTTACTTTTGCTGCCTTTTTCTTAATTGACATTTCCATTTCATGTGTGAAATATCTAAAAACCTGAAGCAAAACAAAGTGCAAAGTCTTTAAAATCTTGCTTCACGATTTACCAGCCACACCACAACCAACGAGATGAATCGAGTTTGTTTCACTCTCAGTCGATATGAAAACTATTTCTAGAGAAATAAAAAGCAGTTAAATGAACACAAAGTTATTAGACGGGCACTCAAAACGCAGAAATCTAATAAAACAGAAGTGTAGCTGCATGTGCTGGTGATTTGGAAAGTATTTCCACCTGCCAGCGTGCGAATCCACGGCCAGGTTTTGCAGGTGCTGCTGCAGCACGTCGGAGTCTGACTGTAATGAGCGTTCACTTCAAAGTTCACGGCTCCTCCGATATTTCTCCAGAAACAAATTCCTTACATTCATCCCAAAGTGCTGGGAGTAATTAGTCAGCTGATGTTTGTACCTGTCACAGAGTTTCACGCAACAAACCCAAACGGGGAGGACAGGAGATGAAACCGGAGGAGATTAAAATCTGTTGCCTTGCAGCTTTTCTTCCTTCTGGTACTGGATGGTCTTTACTCAGCGTGAGCCCAGTTTATCGGGTCTGCTGGAGGTGACTGATGGTGGGAGATTTTTGGAAGCCGCTACTAATTCATCTTAAAAGTTGCAAGCTTGCTTCTTTGCGAATTCTTGCTCTTGGCAAGACTGAATATCATGTGGACCAACATTTACCGACCACAGGAAGCCTTTCATTGTTTAGCAACGAGAAGTTTGTGCAAAAGCTCGACTTTCACATAGCAGAACTGCATCCTTCTATTGAGTTTTACAAACATGGATTATAGGAGACAATTTTCTGTCATCATTTCAGCACAGATAACTTGGCTTCTGTGTAATAGAAACAATTAAAGCCACAGCTGTTCACAACAACGGCGCTTGGCACGTTCTAACACGGCAGAACCTTCAAATGTGGCAGATTACTGGCAGACGCTGCAGGTTTTCACCAGACAATCTGCACCGTGTAGAAGTGGGGGTGAAATGTGGGGAGGCGAACGCCAAAAACCAAAAATAATGAGCAGAAGCTCCCAGATTTCAGATAAGGTGAAAGCAATAACTTATCCGGTCGCATTGTTTTCACAGCATTTCATTTAAAAGGTTGAGCGCGTTTGAGACGTATTCACATAACATTTTCAGGGGTGGGAAAATAAAACAAGTAAAATGTCTTAATCATTTAATTTTATCTATAATTTCATTTTTATTGGCACTTTTAAAAAGTGCCTTAGATGCATCTGGACCTGCAAAATGCACAACAGCAGGCCATAGTTGGCAAGACTGACCGTTATCGGCCAGTCAAAACTGACACACCATGACGGCTCGTCCTACAGGCGCAGCTGTACGTTCCCTGTCACTGTAGCGAATTTGGGATTTACAAAATGGCAGCCGCGTCCGCTTCAACTCCAGTTTACTAGTTACAGACTTATCAAAGTCGCCTTTTTCAAGATGCTCTTTAACGGATAAAAAATATCTAAAACTGAAAAACCCCACAGCAGACCTGGATTCAATCCAGTAAGAACTTTGTGAGGCGTTTTAAAGGCTGTAACTATGAGTAGCTAACAGCTAGCGCTCAGCACAACAACCTGTGGGTTTTATTTCTCATTCAGACTTTACTGAACAGTTTTTATTTTAATTGTTCACTTGTGCTATTTGAGCAGTTTGGGTTTTGTTTACCTTCCATTTTTGTTTCTTAACTGGGGTTAAAGGTCAGGGAGAATAGATGATTTTTTTAGTCTGGACTTAAACTGAACTACTGACTGAGAGCTAAAGAGTTCACTGCAAAAACACAAAATCTTACCAAGTAATGCTGGTCTAGTTTCTTATGCAAATATGTTAGCACAAACAAACTAACTTACAAGTAACTTTTCAGCAAGATATATAGGCTTGTTTTACGTAAATAATTGCTTAATATTGATGAGAAAGTTCCAGTTTTATTGGCAGACAGATTAATTTATAATGTGGAAAAAAGTCTTGTTATAAGTGAAATAATCTGCCAGTGGAACAAGCATTTTTTCATCAATATTAAGGAATAACTTCCTCTAAACAAGCCTCTATATCTTGCTAAAAGCTGTAAGTTAGTTTGTCATATTTCAACATATTTACACAAGAAACTAGACCAAAAAAACCTTGGTAAGATTTTGTGTTTTACTCACATTTGTAATGGAAACGCAGCTTAACGATGTGATGCTTTCTGTTGGCAAATCACTTAAAAACTTAAAAGTTCTTGTTCAATTATCAAAAACACTGGAAGATTTTTTTGTTGTTTTTTTTTATTCAAGAGTTTGTATTGCAGACTAAAGGAAGAGACCAGAGTTCAACAGGACAGAAATGTTTCCTTTACCCATCAGACGTCTTTATGTCTGCAGAATCAGATTTTCCATATAGATGAATGAAGAGCTGCTGCCCTCCTCCTGTCCCTGCAGCAGGCCAAATAAATAAGGCATGGCTGCAGGGGTCGCTGAGCCGTGACCTTTCAGCCCATTTGCTTTGAAGGTGCAGGAATGCAGTCTCAGCTTGCCGCTTCCTTCAGCTCGTGAGGGTAAATTTTAATCAGCGCAGTGCCACTGGGTGAGGCAGTGTATCACCTAACGAGGCTAAGAGAGGGCTCTCATTTACCCACGCAGGTAACAAATGGACCGCATAAGAAAAGGGTTGGTTCCCGTTTTGCTGTGTTGCCCTTCAGCAGTTTAAATTTCTCGCCTCCAGTTTAATTCCTCTATTTTAGCCCGTCAGGTTTGATGGTTTTATCTGACACCAAACATGATTTTTCCAGGAACCTTTACGCTTATTTTGGCTCTTTTCTTGATCAAAACTTGTTTATTGCTATAGATATTTTCTAAAAATACATTAAATTTGATCATTTTTGTTGAAATCAAACACTTCTAAAAATGAGCACTATAAAACACTAAATCTTACAAAGTATTTTTGGACTAATTTCTGGTGTAAATATCTAATGTAACCCGCAATTAGTCAAAGACTTATTTTTGCGGTCTACTTCCTGGGTTGTTCCAAACTGTGCCAGCTTATTTAAAGCCCGCCTCCAGTGCGCAGTTTAAACATTCTCAGCTGTTCCACTGTGATTGTGGCTTGTTGTTGGCGTTTTCTTCGCAAACGCACCCAAATCTTTGAATACATTGATTTGATTGCCTGGTGAGTTTATTTGATAGCATTATTGCTTTTATATGTGAAATTTTGCTCGATTGCTCATTGGAGCGTTGTTTTATTAGAATTATTGGCACGGCTTACCTGGACCGTCACCGGGATCCTGTCGCGGCTGGTTGTGGCTCAGTGCCCCCACTCTCTCTGAGAAGGTAACTCGTTGCTGAATTTTGTGCGTGTTCTGACACGTTTACATGGATTTTGAGGCAGTGAAGTTAAAATGAAATTGATCAGAATGTAGCTACACTTAAGTTTGATATTGCGCAATATATTTATTTAATTTATTTTTTTCCTTTCTCTCACTCTGCTTGAGTATTTGATAATTTTATTTATTTATTTATTTTTATATTTTTTGTTTTACTTTATTTGAATTATGGTTACTTTAACCTGATTGTTGAAATGTTTATGTATAATTATTGGGAATCTAGTTGTGCATTTGCATTTAACGTATATAAATTAAATGCTTAAATTTAATTTTTGTTGTACTATGTACGTAATTGTTTTTGATAAAAACACTTAATGGGTTTTCTGACCTTTTAGGTCGGGTTTTTTTTTCCCCCCTGATGGATCAGATCCTCGTCTGGATCTGAAGATGGCGAGCTAGAAACAAAAAGGATTATGGACTTTATGATTTTTGGATATTAATTTATTCTGAGTCAATTATCTCGTGTCTCACTGTACTGTTGTAATTGTTTGTTTTTATACAAATCACTTAATATATGCACCAAAACTAAAGGTACTGTTTCTTGTTTTTTATTCACACCTCAGACTCCTTAAAAGACCACTTTTCTGATGCTGCTTTTGTAGCCGCAGTTAGCTGCGTAGCCCATAGCTGTTACACTAAGTATTAGATACTTACAAGTAACGTTTCAGCAAAATATACAGGAGCTTTTTTTAAGTAGATAATTTCTAAATATTGATGAAAAAAAGATTATTTCACTCATAAAAATATTTTTCTTCCATTTTATAAGTTACTTTATCTGCCAAAGGAAAATTAGTTTTTCATCAATATTAAGGAATTATTTACTTAAATCTCTACATCTTGCTGAAAAGTTACTTGAAAGTTAGTTTGTTTTATTTCAAGTGTAATAAGATATTGGCACTAAAAACAAAAACTTTTACAGTGTAGAAAAAAATACGCACTGACTAATTTAGACAAATTATTAAATTATTTTTTCAAAACATTCACTTCTTTCCTAAAAGGTCTAATATTTTATTTATATTATATTTATTTTATTATGGAGACAAATCATCAAAAACAAATCTTTCCAAGTATTTTTGGTCTTTCTCACTTAAAATAAGACAAAACTAACTTGCAAATAGCAGGTGTGCCAGTTCTACCTGCAGATTATTTCACTTAAAATGTGACACTTTTCCCATGTTATGTCATTATTTGTGGACATTTATCTGACTTTTTCACCCTCCAAAAAAATCCAATCTCTGCCAATTTCACAGGGATTTGTATATGAATGTTTTGACATAATTCTGCACCAGAAGACGCCATAAAATAAATCCAGACGTAAACAATGGCTGAAAATTCTGATTATGAACTTTAATAAAGACGTCCTTGCTCTTTCTACACATCCAAACAAGCTTTTCTACAGAAGTTACAGTCAATGCTCCACAAAAAGCCATTTCTGTTCTTCTTATTGGCTTCCGACGTCTTGTTTTAATCTTGTGACGATACTGAAATCACCTCTGATTTCTGTGGAGTCCCAGCTCAGGTCTTTTTCTCCTTTCTGTTCTGTTTTCTAAACTCAGTTCAGTTTGACCGACTGAACACGCTGACGCGTTCAGCTGCCATGGGGACAATCAAACTTTATAAATTGTGAGCATGTTGGCATGCCGGTAGAATTTAAATCAAAGCCCTAATCTGCTCAGGTGCATCTTCAGATCTGGTGAGACGTCTGTGTATTATATATATATATATATATACATATATATATATATATATATATAAATAAAGCCAAATGTTGGCTCTGAGACATTAAAGCTCTGCTCAGTCCTGCATTTGTGTTTCATTCATCTCCCTTTCCATTGTGCTGCTTTTCCTCAGCATTGCTGACAGGATTAATACTCCACAGGGAGATGGGTGGTAAAATATTTCCTTTCGCAGCTCGGTAACTGAGCTAATAATCCCAGCAGGAATTTCAGCCGCCGCTAAAGTGCAAGAGGTGGCATTAAAGGGGGATATATTTTTCGCTGGAAAAATGATGTGAGCCCAATTACCTGTAAGGTTTTTAGCTGCGTCAGCCTTCGCTTTAAAACAGTTCAACTAGTTTGAAATCCCTGATCACAGAAAAGATCCCACTAATGAAGAGAACTTCATACTTCAGAAAACCAGGCTTTGATCAATTAATTTATTAAACAAATGCTCTTGTTACTTAAACAGTTTTGCAAGTTTTTCACTTTTATTGTATTTTATTAAGTAGATCAAAACAAAGTTGTGTTTACTTATGGATTGGTTTTTAAATAAAACTAGAACTGAAAGCAGTTATAACTAGTTGCTCAGCCCCATTCAGCTTCTGTCTTGCCATAGATTCCTCGTTTCAATTTGGTCTGGGCTTTGACTGGGCCATTCTAATGCAAAAATATGAGCTAACCTACATTATTCACTTGTGGTTCTACCTCAGTCTTAAGTCTTGTGGCGCCTCTGTCAGGGTTTCTTCTGGGACTGACTGTGTATCTGGGCCTTAAATGATTATAATAATAAAAAATTTAAATTCCTTCAAAAATATCAGACATTTTTTGATTAATTTCACAACTTTTCTGGAAAAAAATTAATTTCTGAGTTTGAGAAGTCAACGATTTTCAAGAAAAAAAAAAAGAAAAAGTTTTGATAATTACATGAAAAAATTTTTTTTTGAAAAAAACCAGGAAATTTCTGAGTTGGTAGAAAATTTGCAAGAAAAAAAAAAAAAAAGCTTAACCTCCAAAATCTTTGGCAAAAAATATAAACTTCTGAGTTTTTTTAGCAAAATGTTTGACTTTTCAAACTCTGAAATTTCCCGGGTTTTTTAAAGATAATTTCTGAGACTTTTTGTTGGAAATGTATTCTTTGAATTCTACGTACAATAACCGTTGCGTAAATGACATGCATGCGCCGATAATAAAAACATTTTGTTATTAACCTGCTACGTTTAACACGATTCCTGATCAAATTTGTGCGTAACATAAAACTTTCAATCATAGAAAAAGAAAAATGGTTTACTGTTTACAATGAGGTGGAAGGTAACGGTCAAAAGCTCGTTCAATGACATCGCCATCTAGTGGCCTGGAATGGCAGCTGCAGCTGACTCAGGCTGTCTAAATGTTCAACTTTTTCCTCATCAACATCGGAAAATACTGGAAGTTTCCAGGCAGTGGATTCGTGTAAACGTAGCCTAATTTTTTTCTCTTCTTCTTGTGAATCTGTTGTTCAACTCCATCACTCTTCAGGTCATTCCTTGTGTCTCATTACAGCCAGGACTAAAGGAAACGTCTCGGTAAACAAATGGAGATGACACTCTCTGCATTCCCCCAACACACAAACACAACCTTGGAAGAAATTACAACAGGGAAGGGCGCAAATAAAAATAAAAAAAAACCCTTTAACTTGATTAGTTCAGGTAAAACAAATCACTGCTTGCTTTCTTTCTTTCATGCATACAGTCTGACCTCAGTGCACACAGAAAAAAAGAAGTGAGACAATAACAATCAGCGTAAGGATGAAAGCACCCCTTGTTAAGGAAAAAGAATGGACACATCCTAAACACACCCCTCGGATAATGAAACATACACACCCATTCACTCCCCTCTGTGGCTCCACGCACAATAAGTCTTGCTTCATTAAAGCCAAATCTCATCCACTATCAGTTTACAACCACAGAAGTCGTTCGAACCGCCAGGGAAATACAATTCTATTCCGATTCGGGGTTATCTTAATATATGAGCTTGTCTCTGCCACATTGGTCTGCGGTTATGAGCTGGGCAAAACACCCACAGCACTGCAATATTGCACCGGCACATCCACACAACGGATTGAAGCAATTAGCAGCTCATATATAGATATATACGTGTGTGTATGTGATTGTGTGGGTGCGACTCAACTCCCAGGTCTGCTTCTAATTTCTCCATGCAGGGTTATTAGCAGGCAGTTCATTGAGGATCACAGTCTGTTTGTCGGTGCACGTCTTCCGATTCCCAAGCAAACGCTCAGACTGAGCCTAAAATGGCAGCTCCAAGCATTCCGGCGCAGCAGTCGGATCGTGGCAAGAGGCGCAGAGGCCGCCTCTGAATTGTCAGAGTAAATAGATTTAACTTGCGAGGACATGGCGGAGAAGGAAAAACAAGACAAATGGTGTGCAAAGAAGACAAATCTCCCGGCGCTGTCAGAGTCTGAGGTGCTCCGGCCATCCATCCTCCATTGCACCTTCATTCGCTATCTGTCTGGCCCTATCCCACCTGTATGACACCCGATCACTCTTCATCCCTCTCTCCATCCATTACCCCTGTCACTTCATCCTTCCATTTCTCTGCCCCAAGGCCTGAGCTCTCCTTGTCTGTCACGGGCGATTATATCCGAGTGGATTATTCGGGATATCATGAGGAATAGCTGGTCAGCTACCTCCTCACAAAGGTTATAATGCTCTTAATAATAATGTCGCATTAGGCAGTGCTAGTCTGCAGGCGCCATGATGAACGACTAGTGTTAACGACCACGGGTAAAACCTCGCTAAAGTTAAGAAATCTTTAACAAAGACGCTACATAAACCAAAAGCATGGATCTTGATTAAAATTAATAGACAATACATCTGATAGAATATTTGGTAACTGACAGCCATCTTGGTAGGCTGTCGCTATGGAGTTGCTATGACAACGATAAACAAGCCACAAGCTTAGAACTAGTCCTAAGTTATAAATAATATAAATAGGTAATAATTAATACTCGACTACAATTTGAGTGTTCTACCTACCTCTGTGTAATGCCAATTTAAATATCAGTGATATTTACTGTAGTACTTATTGCCAAACTAGCGAAATTAGCTCAGCTAATGTAACTTTTATCTGCAAGCTCAGACAGACATGTAGCTTACATGTAACTACATGTATTTACTCTGCCAGTAATCAGAACCTTATAATTCATGCGAGTCTGTGCGTTTTTTTTTCACAAATCCGTTGAAACACTGATTGTATTTGTTCATGTATTTCAGAACATGAAGCTCCTCCATGTTGTTTGCACTCTTTGTGTTCGCTAGCGAGTTAACTATCTTCATTCTGGGGCATGAAGGCAGAGGAAGGAGTTTAGCCACTCAACTTCTCGGCTAGGCAAGATGGGTGCAACTAACTCGCTCACGCTCTCGTTACCTAGCAACTACCTCTTGAGTAACTTGTGGTTACCTAGCAACAGTAACTGGCGCAGCAGCAGTTTAAGGTTTTACCACTGTGGCTCAAAAATGCTTGGAAATAAACAACAGCAGGGAGTAAAACCTGTGGATAAAACAGGAAAAGTAATCAATAATTATCAACTCAATATCTCCAGAAAGACATCAAGAAAAAGTATTTGTGGAAAATGTATTCGACTGTTGGCTTCCATAACGCTGAAATTTTGCTGTAACTGTTCCATTATTATGTCTTTATATATTTATCTTTGTGAGAGTCTGTTTTGCTGCTATTGCATAAAAACTTCCCATTGTGGGACAATAAAGGGTTTTTCTTTATTGTCCCAATTAAGAAAAGTATCGACTAATTTTTCAGTCGCTACATTTTTCCAGAGGTTTTTGCGATAAAAGATAAAATTGTTGTTTTGAGACCATTTTCAAGTGATATAATGGCAATTGCATTATAATGCAAGAACACATTGTCAAAACATAAACCCTAAATTCCAGCGAACTGGAAAATATTTTAAATATCCAAAATAAAGTAAATGAATTGCGAAGATCATGTAAACAAAACGGTCCTTCAAAAAAAGACTTGTGGAGAGAAAAGCATCAAACTAATCACCAATTTTGGTAGAAAGAGAGAAAAAAGAAAAATAAATCATCCAAATGGAAAGCATTGAGACCGACAATAAATACTGATTTATTGATGACCAACGTATTGCTCGGACATAACAGTTACAGCTTTCAGTCTCCCAGATAAACAGGAACACACAATGTTCTCTGTTTCCTGCTCTCATTTCATCCCTATGGACACACCAGACCAGCAGAAATCAATCTCCACCCGGATCTTCTTTCTGTTCAGTCAGAACGAGCCGACATGGACGGAAAGCTTGCCACGGCGCTGACCTGCTGTGCCTCCATCCAGCTCCCCCTATAAAAGGCGTAGAACATGATGGAGCTGATGGAAAGGGAGGAAGGGACTCATGCAGCATGCATAATAACAGAGCATACCTCTTCACATGCATCTCTACATCCATCCCCCCATTGGCTGTCTCATCTGAGGCCAGCAGAGACACACAAACACACACATTTAAAGAAGACACAGACGATTGGCTGCAAGCTGCTCTCCAAGCTGACTATCAAAGGTAGACGAGAAGAGAGGAAAAAAATAAATCACACCCTGAAACTTCAGCTCACACGGATAAGGTCACGCAGACGGGCCCGACTCCAAGGATAACAGATCCTCCTCTCCTTTCATGGACGTTTCTAAATAAGCCAACATGAATGCACACTCAGAACCGCATGCTGTCATGTTCACACAGTTGGCCTCACACACACACACACACACACACACCCACCACACACACACACACACACACACACGACCTTTCCAGGGAAATTACCAAACTCTGAAATATTGGCTGGAATTTAAACTGTTTAAATGCTATCTGAAGCTTTTCAGACTTTCAACTTTTCACTCACATGAAGTCCAGTCTGTTCACTTCACCATTTCTTATGTTTGTCTACCAGGTAGCGGTACTTTATCTCACAAAAAAAATGTAAAATTTCACATCATCTTTTGTAATTTGGTTACACCGACCTTAGTAATTGACATAAATATCCAGCCTGAAGCTGTTTTACACGTTAACCAACCTGCTTAGAGAGAAAATAACATCAATGCATAACATTGTACAATGCTGATGTTTTAATTTTTTTTATTTTTATTTCACAGTTAAATTAAATAAATAATACATCAATGTTTCTCCCAATCTTTGATCAGATCAAGGCCTAATACTTATTAAGTCAATAATTGTGTAAACATACAACCCTTTGAAAAGTTAAAATACCCAAGATATAATTAATATTTCATATAAATATTTTAGGATGAAGGACAGACTCGGACAAGAAAGCAGAAAATCTAACTTTTTATTTTCTTTAGAGCCTCATCTGCAAGTTATTTTGCCCTGTTTGTTTTTTTATAAAAGGTGACTCAGCAGAAAACAGGCAGTTTTTAGGAAACGCTTTTTATTCTCAGATCTTTAAAAGGTCACGCTTGTCTCTGATTTCTCAGCCAAACATGATCAATGTTAGCACATAAAGCTACGTTGGTTGGTTTCAAATCTGCACCATTAGCTGCAATTCATTAAAAGTGGAGTAAACTTTTGGATTTTGTGTAAATACTTAAAATTATTTATTTACGATCACTTCATCTATCCAGACAAGAAACTATTGAGACTTAAAATCTCAAATAAACTGTTAACCATGGATGAAAGTACCAAGACTAAATGTTTCTGTGCTTTTCAATCGGCCAAAATCTGGGTTTTCTATCTTTTCTACAAACTCCTTGCAACAAGACTTTCTAATAAAATTATGGCAACTATGATGGACAAAAACTGCACAGAATTTCACTCATAAAAACTTAAACCAGCATTTAAGATAAAGGAAAGAAAGTCCTGCACACATGACCGACAACAGAGGTGTCCGGGGGCCATTTGTGGCCTTTGGACTAATTTTGTTCAGCCCTAAACTGTAAAAAAATACCAAGATCTTTTTGTTTTTTACACAGAAAAACTGCAAAGTACAACAAGAAGTAAGTTTATCTTTTTATAACCATGTTTATCCAGAGACTTTTACTGAAAAAACAACTTTGCTGCACCAAACTCGAGGCCCGTGGGCAAAATCCGGCCCGCCATAGCTTTTTATTTGGCCCTCTAGACTCTATACTAAACACTAATTATGCTTAAAAATTATGTTATCAATCAAATCAATGCATTTTTATCTATTTATTGCCAAATTATATCAGTCAGTCCATCCAGTTTCTTGAGAATTATTGTGGAAATTCACAAAATCAACAACTTTTTTTCACTAAAACATAATTGGGGGGTTTATTGAAAATTTTTCTCAAAACTTGTCAAAAACTTTCTTTCTTGTACCAAACAGTTGCCTCAGCCTTAGTTTATGTCAAATTATAGTCCATGATCTATATAAAAATTTGCATTTAGCTTCATAAATAACTGCAAATATTTCCAAATTAGTGCCACAAAAACTTCGATTTTTATTATTAAAAAAACACAAAAAGCATCACAAAATCCTGGAGATTGATTCTTTTCATACAACAAATATACAATATTATAGTGGTAAGTAGTAGATTTCTGCCCAAAAAAATCTCAGAAATTTTCTACAAAAAAAAAACAAAAAAAACATGGAAATTTCTGAATTTTTCTTTTCTAGAAAATTTCGGAGTTTTTTAGAAAATTTCTGAGATTGATCAAAAATTCTCTGAGTTTTTGGTGGATATTTAGTCCTTCTTCTTCCTACAGAAAGGCTTAACAAAATGTCAGAAAAATCGCTTTCAAGTTTAAGATCTGCAATAAATATCTGGCTACTTTATTTGCTTGATTTTAGATTGTTTCTTTTTGTCCTGCTACTATTTTTGAGTCTACAATTTTGGCCCAATCCTGAATATTGAAATCATTTTGCATAAGTCACTGCATCCCTGCTCTTGTAGATTTCCTACAAATTCATAAAAACAGTGCAGAAAACTTCAATCGTTCCTGATCTAATGAATAATCAAATCCACTCTCTGCTGTAATATCCCACCAAAAATATCAGCAAATCCAAAAGATCAGCAGCCAGGCTGGTTGTTTGATGGAAAGTGATTTGCGAGGCTCAGGAATGAGCTGGACTTAAATCCCAGGGGAGCAGGCGTCTGGTCGGCACAGAGAAATCCCTGTTAAAATATGGACAACAGAGAGGAAGAACTCCAGCTCTCCGGGGAGTGATTACCAAGCTAACTGTTGTCTGAGCAAGGCCACAAAGCCGACTCAAACAGGAGAGAGAGTCCTGCACAGCTGGAGGCAGGAAATGGATCTTTGAAAATGAAAATGGAGCTGAAATATAAAAACAGGCTGAATATTCTGGCAATGTGCAATGGATTACAAAGATAATATCTGATACATGTGGTTAAAAAAAAGAAAAGAAGAGGACAAAATAGATTAAATATATAAATATTATTAGAATAGGTTGTTATTTTTTACGTTAGTCTCAGACGTAATCTAAATAGTATTTATTCACTTTCAGTGAGTAAATGAATCTCAGTGTTTGCTAGAGAACATTAGAAAATAACGTCTCCATGACGACAGAGACATTAAAAGCAGGATTAGCTTTTAAAACCCAAAACTGTTCAAAAACATTCCATATTCAAGACAATTTAATTATAATAACGACTAATGAAGTTTTCAGACCAGTGGACTGGCTTACACTTCAGTTGGTGCAACAGATCCTAAGCAATCGAAACAGTTCCCCTCCTCGCCTGTGGTGGCGCTGCACCAACAACGACTAAAGGAAACAACAGGAAGACCTCTGACGTCGAGCGCAACTTCCTTCTTCACAAAATACAAACAAAATCAGAGAAGCATCAGATTTTAGCGGATGTAGATTTTCTCCTCTGTTTTGGGTAAAAAAAAACAAAACACAAACTCTTTCTCCTGCTGGAGCTTCACTCGCCTGCTTGTTCACTTCCTGCTTTAGAAGTGACTGGCGTTCACATATGCATTCGAACTGCATCAGAGTTCACTTTCTCAGAGTTTAATTACACATTCATAAGCCAGACTTTCTAGGCAACTTAACTAGTTTGATTAAATGAAACTAATCAGGGCTGGAGCTCCCTGAGGTTTTAGCCTTTGGCAGTGTTGAAAAAATAAGGATGTATCAAGTCTACAAACTGTCTAAGAACCGTACACTAGAGTTTATCAAATCCTGAGACGTGGATTTCCTCTTCTACTGTCATTTCTGGAAAGATTTTCAGTCTCAAACATCCAGGGAGGCTAAAAGGAGCAAAAAGAGTTCAGGACGGGATGAATAGTGAGGTCACACCTGAACTGGGACAACAGTGTTACTGCAGGCTGAAATTTCCCTGAAAGACCCAGGATCAGCAGCATGGCAGACAAAATGAACACAACATGTAAACGAGAGGAAAGCAGAAAGACGTTTATAGAGCAAATGGGCAAGAAAATTATTTTTTTTACACTTAGATTGAGCGACTCCATATGTACAGAGATTTGTCACAACAGCTGGCAGGGCTGGTGTTTACTTCATATTTTTGAACCCATAAATGTTTTATTTTAGAGAAAACAACAAACAAATAAATATGTGGGCATATGATGGAAGCATCAGAGCTTAATGTTGAGTTATTTATACAAATGGAAAATGATCAACACCTCCAGAGGACTATGAAAATGATCGATTACTAAATTAGGTAACAATTATTTCAATTGTTCATTCATCCGATTATCTAGTGAATATTAGTTACTGGCTATAACAGTAATTGGATTCCAATATTAATCCAAATTATCATAAAACAAAGAGCTCCACCTCCGGCTCAAGCTGCGTATCCTTCCGCTATGTTTACAAACAAATAGTCCCTCCATTGAATCATGGCTGCATTTACCCTACAAGTAAAATATCTTCTACTTAACTCTATAAACGACGGCATTATTCAGTCCAACATTGATAAATTAGGTTGTTTACATCAACTTCTTTGCGCATCTTTTTTTTTCCCTGCTCAGTAAAACAAGCTGCATCTTGGTTTCACACAACATTTCAGCTGCATGTAGCGTATAATAGTCTGGACCGCTCTTTGTGACATTAATCAAAGTGTAAGTTTAGAATGTCACTGACGGCTAAATGTCACAATGAAATGGGCAAATTAAAAAAAAAAAAAAGGAAAATCGATAACTGTTTGTTCCAAAAACCTTCACTGCTTTTCACTTTCCATAGTAAGAGCAGAAAAACTGGCCTACCATCGTCGTTTTTAAGCTTAATTAATAACCTTGCACTTGACAATAAAAACACGGGTAATCCTCTCAGCCGTTCTGACCTCTCAGCATGTGTGAAGCAGATATAATAATGAGCTTAATGCTGTGGTCATCACCTCCCACTAATGTCAGCTGAAACCAGGAGACCCCGGGCAATCTTCCCCCTCCTGAGGCCCTCAGGGTGCAGACCTGCACTATCACGCACGCTGCTGTGTGGCCTTTAATGACATTTCTCATGATTTACTGCGTCTAAACAAACATCCACGTGTGTGCTCGTGCACAGCCGCTTGTGTTTGTCTCTTGGCATGTATGACGGAGTGTGAGTTTATTTGGCGTCCGCACAGCAGCTCCAGACCTCCAGCCGACCTCTGACCCTATCCTCTGTGGAGGAAGTGAACCCCTGCAAACGGTAATGGTCGGTGTGCTGCCAGCTGAGGCGACGGGCCGCCTAAAGGGCGAGCGGAGAGTCGCCACAGCAGGAGGGGAGACAGCAGCAGGGAAAACGTGTCCAGAAAGGAGCAGAAAACTAACAATTAAATCATATTTAACAGTTTTTCACGTTGATCAATCCCTCCAGGATTTCTGGGTTGTTTTTTTTGGGGGAATTTTATGCAATAAATTGCTACTTTAAAAATTTTTGTAAGAAATTTTTTAATATTTTTTAATAGTCGCAAATAATCGCATCACAGACTAGAACTTGACATCAAGTACAGCCAAGGCAGAAGTAAAATACACTGCCACCTGCAGGTGGGAGTTGGCATCACTTCAAATATATGTTTTTGACTATTTTCCTAGGAAATTTCAGTAAACTCACAATTATGCATTAGCTCAAAATATTGTTGATTTTGTGTGAATTTAGTAAAACTGGAAGAATGGACTAATGTAACTTAGCAGTAGCAAATAAAAGCCATTTTTATTTAATTTATAAAATAATGTTTAAGCACACAACTGCTACCCTATAGGTTTTTTATGCGTAAGTCTACAATCTAGAGGGCCACATAAAAAGCTGCAGCGGGCCGCATTTGGCCCCTGTGCCTTGTGTTTGACACATGTGATATAGAGAGTAGCAATACATCATTAATATAAGCCTGAACTGGAGATAATCTGCACCATCTTAGTAGGCAACCGCGCAGATAAACCATGGCTTCCAGAGCAACAAAAAGAAAATATAAGGACACTCTTGAAAGAAATATATCCACAAAATGGCTGCTGTTTTATCAACAAAGAATGAAAATATGAGAAACGAATAATTTCTCCTACTAGGACCCAAAAATTACTCAACTAAAATCAGCACTACTTCAACATATTTTTATTTATGTAAAAGTAAAAAGTAGAAATTACTAAAAAGTCGACTCAAGTACTGAGTAACTGATCAAATTATCAATCATTTAATACTTAAAAATGACGTCATCATACGGACCAAACTATAAGGTTAAGTGGAAAATGACAGTAATTCATAAAAGTAACAAAAAATAACTAAATCAGGCAAAATAAAATTTTACCAAATCAGTTTCTATCAATAAAAAACGTATTAAACTTTAACAAAACTGCAGGTGAGTGTCTGAGTCTGAGTTGGTTTAAACATGCTTGTTTTTCATTCAGTGGGTAAAATATCCAGAAACTTTACTCAAGTAAGAAGAGAGATACTTCAAAATCAAATTACTCTGGTAAAAGTAAAAAGTACAGAGTAGTAAAAGTACTCATAAATGTACATTTTTTCAAAAACGTTACTCAAGTACATGAAACTAGTTACTACTCAACTCTGCTGCTGAGAGAACACAACGGAGGAGCTTCACGTTTATGAAGTTGTCGTATTTTGTGATCATTTTCGTCTACAAGTTTGGGTGAAAAACCAGAAGAAAAGTCGATGTTTGTACATTTTTTTCTTAAAACAGAAATATTACAGGTCTGGGTCTTACTGGGTTAAGTTAATAAACAAAGTGGATAAGGAGCGTTGCGCTCTTGACTCTTTGCGTCGTCCCTGGGGACAATGAATAAACGAGACAGAGCCGCACTGAAACGAACTCCAATTGTTTTCACTAAATGGCTGAGAGAAGCGGGTCTGGAAAGAGGTTGAGGGGCTGCTGGTGGCAGGATTATTGGTTCCTCTGCGGCCGTCTGTTTTCGATATTCACCCTCCAAATTGATTTTTGTTTTGCTGCTTTTGTTGCTGTCGATTGTGTCCGCAGGAGGAGGGTGGATAGCGCTTTGCTGGCCAGGAGTCCCCCGTGGCCAATTTTCCCAGCGCCACAACAGCGCAGTCGAAAATTAAACTGTCATAACGCCCATAACCACAATTAATGACAGGGATTAGGGGCTGAAATCTGCATTACTGAACACCTTTCAGCACACACGAGCTCTTAAGCACAGAACAGCAGAGAAATAAAGGCGAGGAAAAGAGAGGGGAGACGGGAGAGGAGGCAAGAGGGCCGGGAGACGGAGTAACGCTAGAAAAAAAAAAGGTAAGAGAGAGCAGAACAAAAGGACGGGAGATGTGTCTGGCTATGAGACAGAGAATTAAGAAAACACAGGGAAGATAATAAGCAAATTAGATGGTGACCAAGGGGAAGCTTTTGTTTGCAGAAACACTGGATAAATCCCCTCTCTGTAGACAAAAACAGCAGCTATTGATGCTAATAAGCACCTTCTTCTCTAAAAAGGCGGCTTGCAGCATAATTACCAGCTTCAGCTGAAGTTTATTATTAAATGGCCAAACATGATGTGACTAAACGGCCGGATAAGAACTCAGCGCAAAACAGAAAATGCAGCTTTTCAGTAAAAATAACATTTTGCTTGGTAGGTGGCAAAGCAGATAAATGCTCTAATTATTTAAAGCATGTAATTGAGGTCCTCTCTGCGCAGGTCAGAGAGGACACGAGTCTCTGCCGACACCATGACACACGGCGGGTAAACTAAATTACTTAAACAGCAGCGTCACTGACAGCTACTGCTGTTTTAAAAAAATCCCATAATTTCGATTTCAATTTTGTGTAAACGCAGCTAAAGTTTGCTTTACTGAGGGAATTGAACCTGCATTATCTGTTTTCCAGTCATTTTATAACACAATCAAGTAACTATATCAACTTTAGATGCTAAAAGAAACATTTGTAAATTAACCCCTTAAATTTTAGGCGTCTGTCGCTTTAAGAACTGCTCTTTCTGAAACTCCGCCTGCAGGAAGTCATCACAACATCCATCCACCATTAAGTGAAACTTTTCCAGCGTTTCACTGAGAAGCAGCTCCTATAACGACCTCAGCACCAGGTGTGCGCTAATTGCTGCTGGCTAGTCTGAAGGAGCCGAGTGGTGGAATCAGAAAGCTTGGAAACTGCAGCTCTGAGGAGGAGCTGAGCCTCAAAGGCGGGGCTCGGTCCAAACAGCCGTTTTTCGCGGCTGAATGGTTGCCATGGAGACTAAAGGATTTCTCAAATAGGCATGAAAGAATCAAAACTCCAGGAATAACATTATAACATGATGTAAAACTCAAGAACGTCCTTTTTACAAGACGTTATTCCACTGCATTTTATACTAAATATGCGTATTTATAGTAAATATGTGTATTTTCTACACTTGTACATTTCTATAAAGTGCTGGGTTACTTGGACATGTTACGTTCACATCCAATTGGTTTGTTATGATTATTAATATTTGTTTATTAGTTTGAAAATAATCTAACTATTCTCGTTAACCAGTTCCAAAAATGATTCGACAAGTTTTGATCCTCGAAATTAAGATATTGTTCACTATTGGCTCCACTGCATTTTCTAACTGTGGAGTTGTTAAATGTTTTATGCCACTTTTTTTCAGACAGAAAAATTACACAATGGCTATCGCTTTATGTTAAATACAAACTTCCAAAGGTAATAATTCCTTTTTCTTATTTGGACTTCAATCTGCAGGTCGTTGTTAAAACTCTGTCACAGAACGTAAACGCAATAAAAACATGGCTATGTACTACTAGGGAACATTTTTGTCTATTTTTCTACAATTATTTAATGTTAACTGTTTTTTTCTTTCAACACCTCTTATATATGGTAAACAACACAAGAACGGACATAATTAATTGGCTTATTTTTAGTTTCAGTTGAGATTATTAATGTACGCACTTATTGCAACTTTAATGTGGCGTTTGCAGGTTTATGAAGCTATTCTTAGGGGCAAGTTTAAACAAACAGACTATAAAAATATCTTATATGTACAAGCAGGCTGAAATGCTAATCAGAAACAAATAAGAAAGTTGAACCAGGGGATTTAAAAGTCTGAAAGTCTTCTTTTAAAGCAGACAAGAAGTTCAACATCATGGCTGATCAGTGCAGGATGTCTGGAGTGCAACAGGTGTAAGTACACACATTGTCCACCTCGTCAGCTGCAGCCAGCAGGTCATCGGCCATCTTGTCCAGGTTGGGTGTCTTGCTTCTGTAGATGAAGCACATCGTCTCTTTGAAGACATCTGGCTCATTTATCTCCGCGCAGCTCTGAACAAACAGAGAGGACACAACAGGTGAAAACCTACAAAGGTTTGACAACAAAAAAAGACAAGAGAACAAAAGGATGACACAATGGTTATGCGTTTTCACAGCTGATAGTCCGGTAGATTCGGTTCGATTGGGGACCAAAATCACAACATTTATTACCTTTTCAACTTTCACACTGAACTGTGTGAAAGGAGCTGTGGGGGCGTTGCACCAAGAACCACTGATGGAAACAACATGAAACCTCAGCAGACACTGACCGCAACTTCCTTATCAAAATGTAAACAGAAATGGAGTATTGTTACTTGTTAGCATTTGTAGGATTTCTCTTAAGACTACAAGATATTTCTTGCGAGGCTCATGCATTTGTTGTATTTAACCAGAATGCCCGCTGACAGTTTCCTGCCATTAGATTGTTCTCCAGTCCGCTTGCATTCACATAAGCCTTCAAACTGCACCAGAGTTCACTTTAATCAAACGTAGGTGTTATGGCAGACTTGCTTTTTTGGTCCATTAAGCGAATTTAATTTCATAATTTCAATTATGTACTCAATGGAAGTGCAGCCATTGTTGTGATGACGTGATGCCAATTTCAAGGTGTCAAGTTCAGAAATCTTGAAACGATATGCTGCATTTCATTCTTCCACTTAAGCCGCACGTGTCCAACTCAAGGCCCGGGGGCCGAATGTGGCCCACTGTAGCTCTTTATGTGGCCCTTTAGACTCCAAATTATGTCAACAAATTCAAAAAACTCACTCAGAATTTGCACAAAAATCAATAGGTTACCACATTTTTATGATTTTTGCTGCAAAATTTTCTCAAAATTGGCCAAAAACATTGGGTTCCTCAGCCTTACTTGATGTGAAATTATAGTCAGTGACTGATAAGGCTATTAATAAAAAGCCGTATCAATTCCTTACAAATATTTCAAAATTAGCGCCACAAAATCTGTGATTTTGATTGTAAAAAACTCCCACAAAAATCCTGGATGCACTGATAAGTGTGAAAAGATGTTCAATATAATTTAATTTTAAGAAATGCTTATTGAATACTGAAATTAACAGCTATCTATTGATCATCCAGCAGTTTAGTGGATTTATCAATACATTCTGGCACAACTGGCCCTTTAAGAACATAGATTTTTGATATTGCCCAAAATGAAAACACCCCTTACTAAAGCAAAATAACAGATTTCACAACTACAAATTAATATCATACCAAAGTCTGTTTCAAGATCTGTACATTATAATATATTTTTAACATTTTTCATGATTTCTAAAAGGTACACCTAGCTGCTCTACTGTGCCTGAAGCCAGCCATATTGCTCTGTGTCATAATGACTGTAACCTGAACCTTCCCCTCCACAATAAGAGGACGAACACAGCAATAAACCAATTATAACAAGGTTTTATTGTCAGCCAGGCACCCAAAGGCGTTTTAGCAGGGTCAGGCCGGGTGTGCTAACAGTTTACTGTGGTGGTGTCAACTCCAAGCACCGAGCAGCAACACAACCACCCTGACAAATAATCAACTCTAACAGCAGCCTGTCTGAACTTGCTGAAGTCTCCTTCTTTGCGAATGCGGTGGGAAAACGCACCTGGTTGGTTGCTGCTCGCTCGCGTTTGGTGCTGAGGCGACCGCTCCCGTCATTCTGACTCCTGAAACGTGTTGGAGTCTTGATGAAGTGAAAGAAAACAACAGCACACAAACACACAGATGTCACATGAGGAAAAAAAAAAAACTAACAGGATATTCCTCCGTAACGCAGAAATTGTTACGGAAATAAACGGAAAACTCTCCTGTAGTTACAGCATCTCCCACTCCCCCGTATTCACAGAGCAGCCCTCTATTAGAGCCTTTCTTTATGAGCTCATTTGTCTCTCCTCTATAGAGTGCTGCAGAGGAGTGTTAACTCATCTATCCGTTTCCTCTGAATCATATGGGGACGTGGCCCACCATTTCTCCCCGTTTCTGATGAAGATGCCCAGTTAAGCAGCAATTAAGATGCATTTCCTGGCGTGTGCTTTATAATTTCCCCATTTGAGCTGCGCAGGCATCAATATTCTGCTGACATGATGGCTAAATCACCGCGGTTCAATCTCGCCACCCCCCATCGGGTGGAAACAACAAACTGTGTCATGGGGACTCCAAGCTTTTCACAACTTAACTTCAGAGGATATTAGGTGGATTTACATGAATTCCACAAATATTCGTAATCGTAGCAGCCAATTAAACGACTGTTTACCTAGATTTATGGAAACTATAGCTTTATCCCAATTAGGGAGGCTGAATTGCAAATCACAGAGCTGTGTAAAAATATTTGCTACCACAATACTTATGCATTAATTTTCTTTGATTTGTGTGAGAAAATTTAAGTGCGACAGAAACAGGAGATGTAAGGGCGGATTATTTTTATACAGCAATATCATTAGCACACTAATTGCTATAAAAAGCCAGTTGTTCTTGTTAATAATGGTACTCTCGTGTTTGAAATAGTTTTCTCTAAAGCACAGCAGGCAGTCATCATTGTTTTGATGCAAAGTGGAGAAAGCTGCAGCTGAAAACGAGGTTTGTCACAATAATATTTTATAGTTGGACGATAAAATGCTTCAGTAATTATTGCGTTAATATTGTCATTTTGATAATTTTCAATTACTATAATGGTAAAAATTGCATAACAATGTAACACATTCTGAAATACCAATTCAATTTAAATTCAAATGAACATTTAACACTGCAACCAGAAGACACCTTAAATATCCAAAATAATCAAAAACAAATTAAATTAACTATAAAGTCTGTAAACAAAATTATCCGTCAAAAAAAGTTTGAAGATTGAAGATATCAACCAGTTTTTGGTAAAAAGAGAGAGAAAGGGAAAAATAATAAATCATGCAAATGGAAATTTTAATTTGTTACGCGATTAACTGATTTATTGCAACAGGCCAACTGATTCCTGTTTCACTGTTTGTCCTGCCAGTGGTGCAGCAGCACACCTTTCTGTTTTTCTTCTGTTAAAGTTTCCACCAGCATTTTTGGGTCCCTCACTTTCCTGTCCTGACCAATATGAAGCAAAAGGTTTTCTATTTTAGAATGAAGACTTGATTAGGGCTGTAACGATTCCTCAAATTATTCGAGTACCTCAATTATTCCATTTAAATATATGCCTAATAAAAACCGTATCAGTTCTTCACTTTGCATCTACCTGTGAGAGTTTTCATCCCACTGAATAATTTATTCATATTCTACTTTAGATTTAAGTTGAGGTGAGATCAGGTCCCTATAAAAAGTTATACGGATAAAAATAATGTGCATGTTTAAAGTAGCAACAGTTGCGCCTTATTTTTTATTTTGTCTCCAAACAAAATCTACTTTCAGAAAAGATGTCAAAATCACAAGAATTAAACACATATTACTTAAAGAGTAAAACATGACAGTGGTGCAGTCTAAAGAAAAGCCAACAGGAGAAAAAAAAACAACTGGTTGTTGAGAGAGAAAGCAAAACGCACCTTCATCTTTTCTGCCATTTCATGCTCAAGCATTGCTCTAAACATCAGCAAGCGAGCGAAACAGACGAACCGAAGACAAAGGCTGGGTGTTATTGTTGCTAGCATGGCAGAGTCTCTGATATCTGTGACAGAGTTGCCACAGGGCACAAGGAGAGCAATGGGATGATTGACAATGATGAGAGATGGAGAAGCAGCATGTGAAAACCGACTTAAAGTTTATTTAATCAAAGTCTATTGATTTAATTAGACTTAAATCATGTTTTTATCGTGTAACATTAATCATTTAACATTTATCAATGACTGACTTTGTTTTGTATGAAAGTTTTCTAGCAAAAGGCATTTGCAAACCCAGTCCTTGGTTGGACAAAATTAGAAACTAAGGATTCCCATCACTCACACATATATAAACAATAATCACGTGTTAGAGAGGACCATTCACCAAAACCAAGTAGGCTGGCATACATCAGTGTTCACACGTTTGTTTTTGTTTCACCTGGAAAATATTAAAAACAAATATTCCAAAAATGTAGAACATAAATAAATAAACATATTTTCCGCACTATAAGGCGCATTAAGCAGATAAGTCAGTCAGTCAAAGCACATTATGTATTACTCCGCGACGAAGCCGAGCTAATTTATCTTTTGGAAACAGCTGGCTTAGAAACCGGGCCGAACCTCCTTCCTCATTACGTGTTGATCAGATTACCAACTTTGTCTGAATTCACATATGATTTATATCTCTATGTCACAGTTTCCCTTTACACCGGAGCAGCATTAAAAACGTACAGAAGATGAAATGCTAGCCAGTTTTTTCCCCCCACACATGCGAGGCGACGTGACGCAGCGGCATTGTCTCCATGGTTACCAACCGTTAGACAGGGACCTTCTCAGTAATGCCATATTTGATATTGACCCTTCGTTACTAAATCATTCGAAGCGCCAAGTGAGGGACGGGAGTTTTGAACAGAGCGACTAAATTGTTTTCCAAAGTTGTTTTTGCCAGTTTATTCATATCTTCTACTTGTTCCAGTCGAGCTAATTTGTCTGTGAACGTAACACACCTGGTTGTGGCTCATAGTCGCTGGTATTTACAGAAGTTTGAATCGGCTAGCTTAGAAACCGACCCGAACCTCCTCCTTCCTGACGTGGTGATCAAACTACCGACTTTGCTTGAATTCACACCACATGATTTATATCACTATGTCATAAACAGCGTTTCCCCTTAAACCGAGGCAGGATTAAAAACGTACAAAAGACGAGATGCTAACCATTTTTTTCCTTACATGCTAGGCTACATGACGGTGCGGCACTGTCTCCATGGTTACCAACCGTTAGACACTCCATTCGCCAGTGACACATTTGATTTGTTTCTAATTAAGCATCACGATTTATATCACTTACATAAACTGTTTGTCCCCTTAAACCGGAGTTGCCTTTGAAAGTACAACAGACGAGATGCTAATAAGTTTTTTCATACATGTTCGGCTATGCTTATCTCCATGGTTACCGATGGTTAGCCGTGCCTTCCCCATAAGGCGATTTTTGATGTCTTTCTAATTATACTTACTTATAAAATATATAAACGTTAGTCTTCTTACCTTATACAAAGTATGCGCTGCAAATCCACGATTATACAGAGTACATTCAGATTTTTGATGTGGCCCAAAATGAAAATGAGTTCCGACTCCCTGTTATAGATCAAAACTAAAAAAAAACTAAAACTATTCTTCTGCTCCATGGACGGAAAGCAGAGCGCCTGGGTTGTTGTGCTACTGTCAATTATTCCAGCCTTGACCGCAGCAGGAGAGGTCATGTTTAATCTCCACCACAGACGGGTCAAACCGGACCAACTACAGCGCTTCAAATTTAATAAATCACTCCAACTTCTGCTGTATAATAACTGCAAGATTAAAATAATCACCTCATCTTGAGGTGTGTATATTTTTGCTCTTATCATCCGAGCCATGACAGCGGTTCGTTCCGGCACCGACCGGGCCGGACCTCACAGATGGAGCCGATTATCGTGTTTTGAGCATCATGTCCCCACTTTGTGATGCTTTCAATGCACATTATGCGCTCACAGGGCAACACTGGGAATCATCAACAAGGAAGGAATACTTAATTAGCAAGCCATTAAAATTTAACATTACTAATTATGTGCCAAAGTTCATGATTTGTTAATTAATTCAACTACTTAATAATATGTAGCTCAAGCAGCTAACCACTGAATGACTCATTTGGGGATTTGGTTTTATCCATCACCTCAGGAAAAACCACAAATAAGTACATTAATAACTAGTTTAATCTGCTGACACCATTTATTAAATGAAGATGTGTTTTGTGATAAGCATTAGGAAATTAACGGCTTTTTAAGCAGAAGTCACATTTTGATTGTTTTTGTTTAAATTGTGGAGAAAACATCTTGACATCATTTAACAACATTCAGTTTGGTGCCAACGAAAGAGTTAGACGGTATTTTAGGGGAAAATCCATCGGTCCGTCCGTCCGTCCATTCATCCATCATCGTCTTCCGTTTATCCAGGGTTATGTTGGGGGGTTAGCAGCCTAAGAAGGGAGGCCACTTCTTCCACCTCTTCCGGGGGAATCCCAAGGCGTTCCCAGGCCAGCCGAGAAACATCCAGCGTGTCCTGGGTCTTCCCCGGGGCCACCTCCCGGTGTGACCTGCCCCGAAAAAGCCGGGCTTGTTTCCGGTGCGAGTTGGACTCTGCCAAGGCTGCCCTTTGTCACAGATTCTGTTTGTTACTTTTATGAAGATAAAAGTAATGAACTCTCAGGTGGGACAGTGAAAGTACATCTAACTGGTCAACTGTTACAGATACGCAGAGTGTGAATGTATGACTTGAACTATGGACACATTGCAATGTGGTCAGGAAAAAAGTAGCGAGGGAGAGCTACGCTAGCTTGACTTTGACAATCTTAACGCGAATATGTTGTGTTTCTGTTCAGTTAAAAAAATTAAAAAAATAAAAAAATTGGCGACCCACACACCAACTTTCTGACAGATGATCAGCAGCGCAGAGGTTTAAATTACCTAATCAATCGCCACTAATATTCAGATAATCACTGAATAATCGCAATACAAACATAAAACTGTAACGGACTGAATGTTCTGTCCCTTAGTGAGAACCATTTGCGTGTTTTTCGGTGCTGAGTCCTGACACGGCAGTGGGGCTGTTGTCAGTCAGTTGCTATGGTAACGGTTCTGTGTGTAGCGTAGCCGGCACGGAGAGCGAGAAAAGAGACGATACCAGTGGTTTTGAGTTGTTCGTCAACAGTTTTTCTGTGTCATTTCCCCTTTGCTGTGGTGCACAACACTGAATTAATAATACCAACATCTCCAGGTTTTATTTCATTAACCGATTTGTTTTACCACGGCATCGCGGCACTGGATGGCAACTGACTAATTTTACTAATTATTGCATCCAATCAGTGCTTTGTGACTGCAGTTTTGCACAGACCGATACTGTGATGTTGAAATACTTTCCACAGAAACCAAACTCATGGCTGAATGTGAAGGTGTAACTCCTGGGACAGATATCGGGTAAGTTTCTATTGTGCAGCTGAATAGTGGTGAGCTCATACTGCAGCAATAAAATATGGGCGAGCAAGGCATGGAGAGAGAGGACAACAAAGCAGGACGAAGAAAGGGAGACGGGTGAGAGAAATTTTAGAAGAAGACAAGGAACAGGAGGATTTACAAAAGGAAAATTGAAAGCCAAAAAGAAAGTAGAAGGTGTAGAGGAATAAATAAACTGAAGGTAAGAGCCACAAAGAGAATCAGGGAGAGAGACCACACATCCAGCATTGAGTCAATTTCAGCCGCTCTCCCTCCTTCGTTTGATCCCTCCGTGTCCGTCTCCACAGTGATTAACGGCCCAGAGAGTTGTCACGGGAACAGGTGAGAGAGGGAATAACGAGAAGGAGGGTAAGGACGTCACCTGGACCGAGCCGAGCGCAGACGGAGGGAGAGGAAGCGAGAGAGAGAGGGAGAGGGGAAGACCCCAAACCACAGCAGCACATAATTAAAATGGCTCCTCACACACACACACGTTTCAACAAATCCAATAATGAACAGCCTCGCCCCCCCCCCAACCTGGTCTCCGCGGAGACACACAGTTCACCAGTTCCTCAAACTTTTCAGTCTGACGCCGGCTGTCATTAAAGCAGCAACATAAGAAATGAGTTCATGTTCGTTTGAGCTAAAATAGTTTTAATCAGGACAGTGTGTTGCTACAAAGATGCTGAATGGATTAAGATATAAGAATGGAAAATTACACATTAAAATTAGACATTTTGTAAGAAATTAAAGTAAAAATTTAATTATCGTCTCGGTGAAACAGAATTTGGACAATGAAGCATGAATAACAACGTTCCCTCCATTTTGGATCATACAAAAGATATAAGTTAAGCCAACTGGTTTCTGGGCCCCCTATGATTACAATAATTTCTGAATATGTACAGAAAACATGAAGCATAACGTCAAAACCTTTGTTTAACATATTCAAAAGAGTGAGTGGAGGAATAAACAAAACGAGCATCAATAACAAAAACCCCAAAAATAATTGATTATATCCATCAGTACTCATTTTTATATCATAATTTTAATAGTTTCATGTTTGAACATCATCACAAGTTTTTCTTGTAGTTCTGAATTTGCATATTTTAAACTGGAATTTGCTGCTTAGCTTTCAATATTTTTCAATGTTTTCTTATTTTTGGCTTTGTAAAGATTTAGTTATCTGTCGTCTTGATTATTTCCTTCTTACCAGTAAAAAAGAACGTGAAGTTTAAGTTTTAAGACGCTCTGCAGCTCAGAGATAAAAACTCTCCAAGTTGGATAGGAAATCATGAAATGCTATGATGCTAAAGTAGCGTATGTCATTGTCGGAGAATATGAATTCACAACGGGCCCGTCTTTTATGGCACCATTTGGTTCCTCGTTCCAACCTTGTGGAGCCAAAAATTACAACAATCTGGACTCAAACTGCCCAGTGTGCACAGGACACACTGCCTGCAGTCATTTCACAAAATCACCAGAAAAACAACGTTAAATTTCAGCCTACGCCTAAGATGGCCATCACAGTGTGTCGGAGAGTTCACATTGGCATGGTGGCGTGTTACTGATGATCAGAGATCAATAAGGACTGGTTACATGTCTTCATGCAAACAGAACTGGCAACACTCCCAAGTAATATATTGTGATTATCTTGGCAATAAAGAAGGATCTCAGAAAAATGTACATTTCAATCCCAATATACTTTATAAGGTCCAGTTGGGCACACATCTCCAAACTGTGCATAGAGTTTGTGTTTCTAAAGCGGGAGTTCAAATGAAAAATGTAAAAGGGATCAATTTTTATCTATCAGCAAGACAACGAACCATAAATAAAATCTGAAAAGTCTCAAATCAAAGCCAAATGTTCATCCATTTGGACTCATTTCTCTTCACATAATACAGTAAGAACAGAAAATATTCAGATTCCTTTAAATGTTCACTTTTTGTTTGTAGTCATTAACTAAAATTAAAAAAAGTTCAGATTATTTCTCATTAATGTATACTTAGCATCCCATCTTGACAGAAAAAACAGATGTAGAAATTTATTAAAAAAGAAAAATTGAAATATCACATGATCATAAGTATGAAAATGACTCGGTTGTTGTGCCAGAATGTATTGATAAAACCCACTAAACTGTTTCTTAAAGTGTAATAGCATTGAACATGTTTTCACACTGATCAATCATCCAGGATTTTATGACTGTTTTCCTGGGTTTTTGCAGTCAAAATCAAAGATTTTGTGGTGCTAATTTAGAAATATTTGTAAGAAATTCTTCTAATATTTGCTCCAATGTTTAGGGTTAGACGTGACTTTTTATTCATCTCTGTATCAGAGTGTAATTTGACATCAAGATGAGGCAGCAGTCACTTGTACCCAATGTTTTTGAGAAAAATTTGGCTGTAAAAATTTGAAAATTTGTATATTTTGTGTGAACTTTGAGTTTTTCAGATTTGTTGAAACACTGGAGGGACTTATTCATGTAATTCGGAGTCTAGCGGGCCACATAAACAGCTACGGCGGGCCACATTTGGCCCCCAGGCCTTGAGTTTGACACATTTTACCAACACAGAAAATGTTAAACCGCCTCATACAAAGAAATATAAATAGCAGAGTTCATTAGAAGAGATGAGAAAGTCAATCAAACATGCTTTGAATGATTAATGTGGTCTCTATGCCTCTGTAATCAATAAACTAGCCACTCAATATGGAAGCGTTTCAAAGACAAGCTATTGTTCTCTCTTTATCCAATCAGACTAGCAACTCTCCAGAACAAGCCAGGCATTCAAGGCAAATTGGGAGAGCCTGAGCGTGTGCGCTTCTCCATGCGCAGGAATAGTCTGAGCGTCTTCCCCGCTGATTTCGCCACCTGTTCCAGACAATGTCAACCAGACTCATTTATCTCTCTGCAGGACTCGCTGCAGAAACACACACACACACACACACACGACTACACATCACATGCAATAATTACTGGGTAATTTCTGACAGACGATGGACAGACTTGCGGTTTTAAAATGCCAGGCAGAAGCTCCGTTTAGGCAACAACACTCAGTTGGTGATGCTTACGGACATGTTGTACTTAGCTAATGTGTTTGTTTATAATTACAAAAATTAGAATAGTGATTAAATTACATATTTATTATCTGTTGTCTAAGCTAGCGCCTCATATTTAGCCGAGATTATGTGTTTTATTCACAATAGGTGGATGGACAGTAATTAGTTCTAGCAGCTTTCCATTAATTCACTGACCGGACACAATGAATGAAGTTTACTGACGAACTAAATCAACGAGTTTTCAGCCAAAACGGAGAAATAAAGCTGGGCATTAGCAAGGTAAAACACTAAAATTTACTGTGGCTACTTTTTCGTAACGTTACAGTGGTGTCTGCATAATTACAGCTCTGGAAAAAATTAAGAAGCCACTTAAAATGATTTCTCTGATTTTACTCTTTATAGGTTTATGTTTTAGTAAATGACAACATGTCTCTGAAACTCCAAGCAGAAATTTAGTATTTTCAGAAAGTGAGAAAAAGATGCAGTGCTTTCAGACCTCAAATAATACAAAGAAAACAAGTTAATGTTGATTTAAAAACAACAAAACTAATGTTTTAACTCAGGAAGAGTTCAGAAATCAATATTTGGTGATAACAAAAGTCCCTACTTTTGGTAAATCCATCCATCTGTCTGTGTTCACCTGAAGGTAATGCAGAAATAACATTTCGAGGGTGAGACCCAGACATCCTCGTGCCGCAGGGAGTCTTCAGTTCCTCCTGGAGGATCCCGGGATGTTTCCGGGCCAGGAGGGATGCAACATTCACAACAAGTTCTGGAGTTTCCTCCCTGTGGTGTAAAAGATGCAACAGTAACCCATCACTTTCTTCTTCCCTGAGGTATAATTATAACATGATACAAAGGTTTGTTTTCCGAAGCCACTTATAAGTTCCTAAGAACATAAGTTAGTCGTTCTTGTCATTTTCTTTATTTATTGATATTTATTTATTTACTAGAACAGCGGTGTCAAACTCATTTTTGTTTTGGACCAATAAAGATCATGAATGCTCTCAAAGGGCCAGTTGTGTCAGAATGTATTGATAAAACCTGATCACAATGGTTAAAATATCAATGAATTCTTAAAATTAAATATTATTGAACATCTTTTCAGTCCCTCCAGGATTTTGTGATACTTTGTCATTTAAAAAAAAAAAAAGTTTTTGACAATTTTTGAGAAGAATTTGCAATTCACTCCAAATTGTATTAGTGTAAAAAAGTGCAGGGATTTGTTGATTTTTGCGTGAATTTCCACATCAATTCTCAAGAAACTGGAGGGACTGATTGATATAATGTGGCAGTAAACCATCAAAAACTGCACTAATTTGACTAAAAACGTAAAATTTAAGCACACTTAGTATTTAGTCAAGAATCTAGTGGGCCACATAAAAATCTATGGCGGGCCGGATTTGGCCCTGGGGGCCTCGAATTTGACACGTGTGCATTAGGCGGACATGATGGTTGTATAATATTCAAGTCAACACAAACTTAAATCACGGATGTAAACCTATAAAGTAAACCATATAATCATATAATCACAAATTACGTTTGATTTAACGAGCATATTATAAAATTTACCCCTTAAACATGCTACAGTAAATAAAACATCAGCATTAAAACCTACTGTGCAATAAACGACAGATAGCATTGCGCTAACTAGCTGCTAATATATAAAACTGCTATCACTTTGAATACCTTATAGCTAGTTGCCCTAAACCTACGTGAATAATAGAAAGCATATCTCTTAATAACTCACCAAACTGGGCTGTACTCAACAACATCAGTATGAAGTGGTTTTAAGACTAATTTAATTAGCTTGCGTCAGCTTTCGGCACCATAAACTACTCCCTGTTCGCTGTCAAATTCCTTCCGGTTTTACGTCAGGTCACTTGAACCAACGCAAATAAACTGTGGAGCCCCCTAGTGGAATGAGAGGAGTGAATTCAACGCCAACAATGGAAGTTGTTTTTCAGCAGGGAAAATATCTAAAAATATTTCACTAATCACAAACTCAACCTTCTCTCATGGCCATCTTAAATGTCGTAAGCTATTACGAGGAATGTTTTTCGTTCTACATGTTGGTTTAAGCCAATTAGCTTTAAGCTAACAAAAGTGCTGGTGGTTTTATGGATTGTTTTGTACATTAGCAGCTAGTTAGCACAATGCTATGAATGCCACAGTAGCTTCTTAATTAGCTGTCCTAAACAACAGTGTCCTTCTTAAACAAAGACACTGTTTAAACTTTATTCCTTTAAATGTGGACTATAAGACTTAAAACAGGTAATTTAATAAAGTTTATCTGGGATTACTTATCTTCTGTACTCTTATTGAAGTAATATAAAGTGTTTTTTTGAAATAATGCAAACAATCTACTTCAGCGGCACACTTTAAATATTAATCAAAGGCTTTTATTTTACTTTATTTTTGTTCGCACAACAAGAACATAGTTATTGCCATAACAACACTGAGGTAATTACAAACACTTTCCTTTACTGGGTAATATTTCTGTCATGACACTGTGATACAAAGTTCCATTAACACTATTATGATTATGACAAAATAATTATTAAGCACGAGATATTAAAAGTACAAAATTGAATTTTAAAGAGGCTCCTTTACTTCTTTATTACAGCAGACTTTATTAGGCTATCAAACCGCTTAGTACGTTGTTTATCAGTCTGTGCACAATTACAGCTATTCAGAGACGCCTGGCGTCAAAGAAATAAAAGCATAATCATCATTCCCCTGAGTTATTTCAGTAAAACTGGCACAAAAAAAAACATTGAAAACATCCCCCCCAAAATGACCTTGGTGGAAAAGCGCTGAAAGAAAAGGCTGACATGCAAACAGACACACACAAAAACAGCCATCTTCAGCCATCTGCACAGCTGTTCAGCCAGTGCCACTTCCATCTACCTATTCAACCTGCACAAAAAGAGTCCTGTAATGGGAGGCCAGGTACATACAAAAGAGAAGTGCGTGGCAAGCAAGAAATTGAATGTCAAGGAGCCTTGTTTGGTCCTGATGGGGGTTTGAGGGTAAGCCTTAAAGGGAGGGAAGAGGAATAATACAGATACAGGGACGCCATGTGACAGACAGAGCCGAAAACTAATAACACACAAAGAGTGTGAGCAAAATGTTGGAGGGGATCTGCGGTTTGAGATGGCCTCTTCTAGCCGCAGCTAATTTCTGGTGGAAAAATGACAGAAAGAGAGAGAGAGATACAGAGATAAGAAAATGTGACTTTTCTAAAGAAAGGAGCAGGAATCCTTGTGGGTGTGAGGGCGCCTGGTTTCCACAGCTGGCTCTATTTAATCAGAGGGATGCAGGTCTGGATGACTGACTGACATACTTCCATCTCTTCATTTTCACAGAGGAATGCTCGCAAAACATCACAGGAGGAAGGGACAGAAACTGGCATTCATGAAACACTGATAAGCAGCACATAAAGCCGGGGAGAGATGCAGCTTCTGTGCACAGAGCAGAAAAAACAAGGAGACAGATGGAAGGACAAAGAAACAGAGGGCAGAAGACAGAAGTTCAGAGGAGAGAGAAAAGGGAATGTGAGAGAGCGAGTCCAACGCCGCGTCCCGAGTCCTCGCCACAAAAAAACAAACAAGTGCTGAGGAGCGAATTGAAAGTGAAGCCAAAGAGCCTGGTCAATGTGTTTCGGTATAAATAGCCCAATTAGTATTGCAGAGACGTCGTTGGGTTCTGAGATGCAGCGTGGCAGAGCCGGTCTAATTACTGGCTAACTTGACCAATTATTCCAGTGTTTAACCAGGCAGAAAGCAAATCGCAGCACCTGGTTATTTAGAAACACCGGCTGCCCTGTCAGGCTTCACGCTCTCAGCTGTCATCTCCAGTCACTGTCAACGTCCTCAAAACACTTTACAACTTCACGCATTGCACCGCGCCTTTAAGGTAGCTTCATTAATGTAGTTTGGTGTAATTCATGTTGTGGTTTTCTTATTTCCACATGCAGTTATACCTTTTTTGCATTGCTGTTGCATCACAAGCAGAGTTGGGTAGGAATTACATTTACTTGAGTAACTTCTTTGAAAAAATTTACCATTTTCACTTCAGTAATTTTATTATTATGAAGTATTTCTACTCCTACAAACATTTCACCAAAAGATTCACCAGACACAGATACACAGCGGGCCAGATTTGGCCCCCAGGCCTTAGGTTTGTCACATGACATATTGCTCTTCCAAACTAATCCTCTTTGATCTTTACTGCATCCTAGAAGTAGAGGTGGGTGGATTAATCCAAAATATCAATACCAGGTTGGTATCAGTACTGCATCGATACCAGCATGGAAAGATTGATTCTTTAGATTTTATTTTACATCTCACTTCAAAAAAAAATTTGTGTTAATTTCTCATTTTTTTGCATTTTCTGTTTGTTTAAGGAAAACTATATTAATTATGAGCTCTATCCAAATTCTCATTTTCATCTAATAGTGCGAATTAAATAATTAAAAGAGAAAAACTAAAAAAACACCCAAAGTTCAGAAGTTTGATGACATCAAACTTAAATGAAAAATATTGATAATTGGCGATATTGGCTCTGTATTTACGTGGCATTAAGTCAATAACAGAAAACCTAATCTTTGGTTTTTGGCAGGTTCTTGTTAAACACATTTCACCATCCTCCGTTTCTTCCAATAGCACTAATTTTGGTTTATCAATGAAAATCTTATCCACATCCAGATTCCACTAATGCTCATTATAAAAAGCTCTGCTCTGTATTTGAAGAGGCTGACATTTCCAAGAACTTTAATAACATCATAATGAACAAACCTCTTGTTACTCTGATTTTGATTTGCTGCCTGGAACATAAAAATATATCCACAACTTACAGCAACACAGCCGGCAGTGATGAAGATATGAAAGCGTTCGGCTAATCAATCCGCAGACTGAATAACTGACTGGGTTTTATTTATTACCCAGGAGTTTTCAACGCTGATAATCATAATGACAAAAACACATTCTGTACACAACCCTAGGTAAAGAATAACAGTAATGAAGAATCATCGCCGTTGTATCATCACAATCATCATTTGTTTTGGTAATTAAGTTCCCAAGATAAGTACTTGCTAAAGCAGTTGCCTTGCAGTCAGCTCCTCAGACATCGAGATGGATCTGTCGTAAGCTGCCGCTAAAGCCTCCAGGCAGCGCAGAGTTAATATTGAGCTTTAGCAACCCGATGATTTATTCATAATACATCAATCTTTTTCTGCTTGTTTATCTGCTTGTTTATGGATTTACAGTGTTTCACCATGCGTGAAATAGTTTGAAAAGGGAGAGAGGGAGAAAAAAAATCTAATAAAATTCATTAAGTTATGAAACAGCTCTTGTTTTTTTTTTTGTTTGTTTGTTTGTTTTTTTGTTTTAACTTCCAAGTCTCATCCGGAGCGTTGGCAAACGTCGCCGATTCAAACAGACACTTCAGACACTTGGAGGGAAGCATTCAAACACTCACCTCATCAAACGGCACACGCTGATCTGACTAGCTGCGATTCGCGGCAGCAGCAGCATGACTGGCACCCGTCCTAATTCCCCATTAGTCTCGTTTTACACGCAACATATCATTTTCCTTCAACAATCACCACCTGTTTGATTGAGATATGGTTTTGCAACATAGAACCAATTATTTTTGCTTAAATTCATTAACTTTGAGTCGTTTTTCAAAGTAATTATTAAAGTGACAAAAAACGGGGAGGAAAATAATCGCCGTCCAAATCCGCAGGCTGAGCCAGAAACTTTCAGAAATGGCTGCCAGCGTCGGTAAAGAGCGGCTGCCAGAATCCAGACACTTTATAATTGTTTCTAACCAGAGAAATAAGGTCATGAATAATGATGCTCCAAACTTCAAGAGAAAAACAAAACTTCACTACGGTGCAAAATTATGTAAAATTGTGTCATCTTCAATCTAGGCGGCTAATTAGTACCGTATTTTCCAGACTATAAGTCGCAGTTTTTTTCATAGTTTGGCCGGGGGTGCGACTTATTCTCCGGAGCGACTTATGTGTGAAATTATAAATTACATTACATCATATCACATGTTATTTTCACACCAAACCGCCAGAGGGCGCTCTAGGCCTGTGTTGATAATGTGTGTGGTAGAAGCTACCTCCGGAGTTAGCAGAGATGCTTACAAGCGACACCGAAGATGAAGATTTAGTGATTTGGAGCGACACGGATGGTTTGGTAAACTTGTTAGCATGTTATTTATGCTATAGTTATCTGAATAACTCTTAATATGTTAACATACCAGGCACGTTCTCAGTTCGTTGTTCATGTGTCATGTAACGTTAGCATACCGTACAATTATTCAGCCTGTTGTTGCCTCTATTCTATTTTTATTGCCTTTCAAGATAACATGTCTGTTCCTGGTGTTGCATTTTTTCAAATAAATTTCCCCCAAAAATGCGACTTATAGTCCGGAAAATACGGTAATTCTGGTAGGATTAAAACAACAATGTAACGTTTTGATCAACATACAAAATGGTGAAACTCTACCGCTACACTGCAAAAAATCTAAATCTTACAAAGTATGTTTTGTCAAGATTCTACTAGAAATATCTTAGAAAACTTGAAATATGACTAAACTAACTTACCTGTAGCTTTTCACTTATTTTAAGTCAATAATTATTTAATATTAATGGAAGAGTATTTTACCTATAACAAGACAATATTCCAATGTAACAAGTGAAACATTGTGACAATGGAGCTGGTGGTTTTTAATCAATATTAAGGAATTATTGACTTAAAAAAAACCTCATATCTTGCAGAAAAGTTATTTGTAAAGTAGTTTCGCCTTGTTTCTAGCTTTCTAAGATTTTAATTTTTTTGCAGTGTAATGGTGGTGTTCCACCATTTTGTATGTTGATCAAAAAGTTGCATTTTCATCTTATCCTTTTAGTGCTAATAAAGCAGGTTGAAGAATAAGTTAACTAATTAGCTGCTTCTATGAATAACAGATTTCTATCATGAAACATGGTGGTGGCTGGATCATGCTGTGGGGGCCAATGGAAGACAGTTGGAGGTTAAAGAAAATTACTAGATGATGCAAAAAAAATCTTAAGTTTGGGGTGAAGTTTCACCTTTACATGACAATAAACCAACCCTATAGGGGTATGAATACTAATTTTTAAGCCACATGATTGAAAATACAGGGGAATAATCATGACACATACATACAGTTTTCACTGCGCGTTGGACTCAATCATACCGGGAAATAATCAGAACAGAGAGAACAGAGACTGTTCTCTGAATGCATTTTAAATTACACATTTGCAAGGTCAGGTCATTTGCAGTATCTGAGGAAAGGTTGAGAGCAGCTTCTCATCTGATGAAAAGTATCATTGAAATCATTTTATGATTCATTCGATTCAGAATATAAACTGCTGGACCACTCTGCACCTGCTGTAGCCCACAGCCACTGCTTCATGGTTTTAAATGTATTCCATTCTCTTCTAATTATAATAACACAGGGCTCCCAATGTTTAAATGAAATTGCTATTTGAATGTTCGTATTAGGCCGGCTCGGCTGCATAGTGCAACAATATAACTTAAATGAACTGAAAGTAAGGCTGAACATATTTTAAAGTGCTCTACAAAAGTTTTAAATAATCGTTTAAAACTTTATGTAGCGTTGATCAGCTTAAACTGAACTAATAAAATGGAAACATATTGTTTTTCTTGGGCATTTAACATTGGTACACTGCAAAAAAAAAATCTAAATCTTACCAAGTATTCATGTCAAGTTTCTAGAAAAAAAGACATGAAAAAAGACAAAACTAACTTTTCAGCAAGATATAGGAGTTTGTTTTAAGTCAGTAATTCCTTATGATTGATGATGAAGTACTAGCTCCACCGTTACCTAGCAACCTCAGCCAAGCAAAGCCCGTTGCCTAGCAACTCCGTTTGAGTTCCACTGGCAGATTATTTCATCTATAACATGATGTTTTCCCAAGTTATAATTGAAATAATCTTCCAATGAAATGACTGCTTTTTAATAAATATTAGAAAATTATTGACTTAAAGTTTCTATATCTTTCTGAACAGTTAGTTTTGTCTTATTACATGTTTTCTAAGATATTTCCAATAGAAAAAAAATAATTGGATTGATTTTTGCAGTGTGTCCTTCACTCATTTCCTGAGATAAAATGAAAGAGCAGCCAAAGTCGAAACTATTTTTCAGAAAGCCTACAGAACTACTTTTAAGTTCAATGGATAATATGAAATTCTGGAAACTTGGATTCAAACGTTAGAAGAAAAAAAAAAAAGAGTCAAATTTTTCCGCAGAAGTTGACAAATGACATCCTGCAGCAACAACTGTAGCATACTAACATGTTGGAAGTCATCTAAATCTGGCAGCTCGAGGCATCGGGAAAAATAAATGCTGCTGAACTCCATGGAGATAACCTCTGAAACATAAACAAACAGAACCGCTGGCACTGACCAATAAATCATTTCCGTCGTATCTTTTACAAAACTCACTGCAGCACAACGGCGGCTTGGAACAAACAGCAGCTCACTGCATGTGTAACATTAAAAATATTACAGATGTGAAGTTGTCAAAATCTCCAGACGTTTGTTGGTGTGTTCAGTTCCGTTAGGGACCCAAAATACCGTATTTTCCAGAGTATAAGTCGCACCAGCCATAAAATACATAATAAAGAAGTAAAAGACATATATAAGTCGCATTTTTGGGGAAAATTTATTTGATAAATCCAACACCAAGAACAGACATGTCATCTTGAAAGGCAATAAAAATAGAATAGAGGCAACAACAGGCTGAATAATTGTACGGTATGCTAACGCTACATGACACATGAACAACGAACTGAGAACGTGGCTGGTATGTTAACATAACATATTAAGAGTTATTCAGATAACTATAGCATAAATAACATGCTAACAAGTTTACCAAACCATCCGTGTCGCTCCAAATCACTAAATCTTCATCCTCGGTGTCGCGTGTAAACAACTCGGCTAAGATAGAAGATGGTGCTAATTTAGAAATATTTGTAAGAAACTTTTACAATATTTGTGCTAATGTATGATGTTAAATGTGACTTTTTATTAATCTCTATTGATCAATCACGGACTATAACTTGACAAGTAAGACTGAGGCAGCAGTCACTTAACCCCGATGTTTTTGGCCAATTTTGAGAGAAATACGCAGTAAAAATCAGTAAAAAATGTGGGGATCTGTTAATTTTGTATGAATTTTGCAGGTTTTTGAAAAACTGGAGTGATTTATTGACGTAATATGGACTCTAAAGGGCCACACAGAAAACTACGCTGGGCCACATTTGGCCCCCGGGCCTTAAGTTTGGCACATGTGTATTAGAGGATCAACTCTGTGTTTTGTTTACAAATATTATCATTTTTACATATATTTCATACAAATCCAATCATATACAATGTTTCCTGAGTAACTTTGCTAAGATTTGTATATGTTTTAACTGTTATTATTAATGTTGTTTAATTCTACAATTGCTAACTGATGCTAGCTGCTCATTGGGAGTTTTGTAGTTTGTTTAGGGTTTTTTATTATGTTTTATTTAATGTATTAGAGGCAGAAGCTGCTAGATTGATGTTGACCACCAACTTGATTTTGTCTTGTTAAAAATAAATACAGTGAACTTAATAGTCAACCTACTTTACATCTGTGTGTTACTGATCTGGTGAAAGTAAATACCATGAAACAATTTCAAAATGCAGTTCAGTGTCATTGTAATAATAATAAATGAGACAGATCCTCTGACTTGAAAAAAAATGTCAACGAATAATGAAGTTACCAGTAACTGCAGTATTTTCATCAAAACCGCATTAATGCACCATCAAACATGCACACCAGCTCATTTCATCTCAGCAGCTTAATAGATCTGTGATCTTTAAACTTGTCGCTTGAACCCCTGAGCACAAAACCCATCAGCAGCTTTTTATAATGCACGACTCGCCCTCGTCTCACCCGGCTCTGCAGCCGGCAAGAGTAAACAGGCTCCATGTCACGGAGCTACTGCGAAGCTTTCTCCCTTTGCTATTCCTTCCCACTGCCCAGGCTTTGATCCTGTTGCTAACACAATTTAAATCATCACAAGCAATGACAGGATGTTTGAGCTGGGAAGCATTTGGCTACAGGAACGCTGGAATCATAATTATTAACCACTGAAACTGAGTGGTTTAGTAAGCTTCTTAGAATGACCTATAACATATTAGCTGTTTCTTATCACATAAATAGCAGCTAAAACGCTTTAAAGGGTTGGACAGTATGAAAAACGTATCAACATTTCATATCAGTCGATGTCAATAACTATTGATTATTGTCTTGCTTTAAATGTTTAAAATATTGCTATGAGGCGAAATCTGAAACTGCTGCTGTACAAGTTACTCAACAGGGTGTTGCTAGGTAACCACAAGTTGCTTAACAGGGTGTTGCTAGGTAACCAAAGAGCGAGTGAGTTACCTAGAATATCCTATATGTAAGGTAGTACAATTAGCTATAAAATAGCCGTTTTTAATCACATAAATCTTTGCCAAAATGCTTTGAAGCGGTGAACAACATGGCTGAAAAACGCATCGCTATAGAAGCGCTTCATATGAGTAAATATCAATAATAGTTATTCGTTTTCTGTTTTAAATGTCTAAAACTGCAAAGGAAACACTTTTTTCGCATCACAGGATGCATGTTATCAACAACTGGATGTTACTACAGGCAGAAATGACAAAGAAGAAACAAGAAGTTGTAGGAGGATGATGATTTTCTATATTGGTGGAGAAGCGACAAAGTTTTGAGAAATGTAGATTTTGTTTTCCATTTATTTGAAAACTGCACAAATTATAATTCCGAAAATAAATTTGCTTAATGAAAACACAGCAATTTAAAAAACAAAAACGTTCATAACACTGCAATTAATAACAGCTTAATAAATTAACTTATTATTAATAAATTAGCTTAATTGGTTCAAACTCATTTTGAAAGTAACTCATATTTTCCGATAAAACGTTTTTGCGTTAAGTCAAAAGGTTTATGTCACAAAACTGCCATGGAAACACTTTTTTGCATCAAGAATCATGTTAACAACTGGATCTTACTACTGCAGAAACGACAAAGACAACAACAGGAAATGGTAGGAGGATAACAGCCATGTTTTTTAATGACAAAAAGTCATTAAAAACATGTGGTTTTAATTGTGTTTTTTATTTAATTGTGCGCACATTTGCAATGGAATCGCAGGTTTTGTTGTGCAATACGCTGAGAATTCACCAGCAGGACGCGCACAGAGGTGTTTGTGGGAATCTGCGAGACAGAGGCAAATTTCATGCATGATTTGAAGCCAAGCTGCTGAACGAGTGTCGTGGTTTCAGCACTGATTCACAGCCAAGTGTGTTGTGCCTGGACAGCTTTTGTTCCAATGAATATACATGCAGACACAGACGTTCAGCAGGATCAGAACCAGCAGCGGTCATGATCCTCTGCATGTTGACTGTGAGCAAAACCCACTGGGCTTTCCTACTTTTATTTATTTATTCCTTGCTAAACATTTTTTTTGTTTTCACTTCCAAAAGAACAGAAAGAGAAATAGCTTTAGGAGTCATGAACAATCTAGTGCTTTAAGGAAATGTTTGCTGAATGAATACAAACACATCAGCCAGTGTGTCAAAAACCTATTATAGTAAACATAACAGAGACAAATCAAAGTATTTGTTTTCCTTCCACATTGTTGCCCTCAATCAGATTCTTTGATCCAATTCATTTTACTCTTTTCCTGTCTGCAAATTCTTCTGTTCACACAAACAAAATACTGTAATTTATTTATTTTTATGTCCGAGTAATAAGAAATTTGTTTCACCTCCCCTTTTTCTATTCAACAAACACACATCTTAACATGCAGATTTTACGACACCCAAACATGGTTTCTACCTCTCGGCTTTTTCCTTAAACAGACTAAAGTCAACATGCTCTCCTCTCGCCTGTGTTTCTTTCCACCTCTGCCTCTTTATTTGGCTCAGAAAGCTGTGTGTGTGTTGTTCGGTGTGCAGGGAGAGAGCAGCTGGAGCATCTGCAGTTGTCTCCTCTGACAGCAGCGCAGCATATGGCAGAGCCCGGTGAAGGATGGGTGCTGTCACCCGGCAAAGTGCTTACCCACCGACAGGAGAGGCGAGCCGCGCTAACACCATGAGGAGAAGGAAGAAACAGCTGAACATCAGCACCCGACTCATTTATTCTCCTCCCACCGCCTCGCTCTAGGAGGGACAGGCTGCAGGAAAGGACTTCCAAACAGGTAGCGAAAGTTTCCCTGGAAATCACACCAGGAAATGATTGAGAGAGGAAGAAAACAAAAGTACGCTGCAAAAACAATAAAATCCTAACAAGGATTTTTGTCTAGTTTCTACTGAAAATATTTTATTACACTTGAAATAATACAAAACTAACTTACAAGTAACTTTTCAGCAAGTTATAGGAGCTTTTTTTTTGTAGATTTTGTTTCCTTTTCCCTTAATTACTGGATAATAAACAGTTATAAGGATTTATAAAGTTTCTAGAGATTATGTAATAACATATCGATGAACTGTTATTAAGTGGAGCCTTATTGTAAAATGGCACCAATATTTTATAATTATTTTTCTTTTGGGAGTTACTGCAGTTTGTTGGTGCTCTTACCTGATGATAAAATGTGACAAATAACTTATTTTTATCATCATAAAGAATAATTTTACTGGTATTTTGCATGCTCAAGCTACAGTTACGCAAAGCTACATGCTAATAAATTCACTTAATATTGATAAATTTCTGTATGAAATTTGGATTTGGAGAAGAATTTAGATCTTTACACAAAACCTGAAGTGTTTTTGGTTTATTTTCTACTGCAAATATACTTTAAATAAGGCAAAACTGACTTACAAGTAACTTTTCAGCAAGATATTAGAGCTAGATTTAGGTCAATTACTTAATATTAAAGAAAAAACACTCATCATAAGTAAAATTTGTCAGCGGAAGAAAACATTTTCCCATATAATAAGTGGAAAATGTGTTGTTCCACTGGCAGTAGGACATGTGAGGATAATATTTCTGGTATAATTTAACTCCTTTCCAGAATCATCATGCTGCATTCTGGGGGATGTAGGCAGAGGAAAGGCTTTAGCCAATGAAAGCGAGTTTAGCACCTTTAATGGCAGCCATCGACTCATCAACTAACTCACTCACTCGCTCGCTCGCTCTTTGGTTACCTAGCAACGGCTCACTAATTCTTTGGTTGCCTAGCAGCAGACAGTTGACTAACGTGCGCTGCAGCAGCTTAAAGTTTCCCCAACTTGCTTCACGACCAGTTAAAAACGGGAGCGAAAACTGTGGATAAAACAGGAAAGGTCACGGCTTTGGCTGTGTTTAAGATGTTTAAAACAAAACAAAAAAAAAAGAACGATACGAAACGCTGATACCGCGATATCTTTTTCAGCCGTGTCGTCCAGAGTTAACTGGAAGATTATTTCCCTTATTCTAGAATTATTAACTTAAAACAAGCTCATATTCCTGTAACTTGTAGGTTAGTTTTGTCTTATTTAAGGTCTACTAAGATATTTGCACTAAAAACTAGACGAAAATATTTAGTGTCACCATGCAGTGCAGATTCTGTATTAGGTCTAATAAAACACATTTTCCACTGAATGTTTCATCTAATTTTGCTGTGAAGGATTTTATTGAATGCCGCCCAGCAGAATAAGCCACCAGGTTCACAAAACAGCTGGAGTTTTCCTGGACTGCTGAGCGTTTCCACATTGAATAAAGTCTTCAGGTTTGAGTAAATTCCTGCAGTTCGGCGGATCCTGAGCACAATTAAAATGCTGGAAACCAACCGGTGCCTTGAGGCAGAGCTCCTGGAGCCCTCAGCAGATTTTGTTGGCCGATTATAAAATATTTGTCAACCTATTAGAAATTTCTCTATCAATAAAAGAATGAATTGAGTATTTTCTCATCACCTGTTCTCCAAATAACTGGGTGAATAGAAGAAGCATCGACCAGAAAAACTTTCCGATTCTCACAAATTGTTGATTCATACTCTTGTTAAACTTGCATATCATCCTGCAGATCAAACTACAGAAAATATCAGCCTTTTCAGTAATACGTTTCTCTACAGCAAACAGTGATATTCCATCAGCTGTAACAATTATTAGAACAATTTCCAAGTTATTCATGAGAGTAAACCGTATTTACATTTATTTGCAGCGCTGTGTGAAAGTGTTTTGTCTTATAAATTTCTTCTGCTTTTGCTTTTTTTGCACTTAAATATCCCTGATTATCAAAACATTCAAAAGCCAACAGATTATGACGTAGTATTAAGGCCACATTAAGAAAATAAAATCAAATCAAATGAAAATTAAGTTGAAATAATACAAGAAAAAAGTTATAATACTTACAACTTGCTTATTCTGCTTAATGTAATTTCTTTAATTGTTTTACTGATATAAGCCTTTTATTGTTTTGTAGTTTTAGTTTTATCGTTTCCATTTCTTGCTCCTTCCATTAGCATAACTTATCGTTTTTCTCTTTTCTTCTCACCCAAAAATTTAACGATAAAGTTTTCAGTTTGGTGTTTTATTTATTTATTTTGGATATTTAAAATGTCTCCCAGTTCCAGTGTTAAATGTTCATTACAATTTAAAATTTCCAGGAACTATGCCACCACCATTACATCAGTTGAAAATGGTCTCAAAAACAACAATAATATCATTTATTGCAATAACTTCTGAGATAATTTATCAGTCAGCTAAATTTGTTACTGTGGCAAGGATCAATAAAGTATTTTTTAATAAAAAAAAAAAAAAAGAGCTAATTGGTCACAATGGGTTCAGGCCAAACCATCACTGCATGATTTAAACATCAGTATTTTCAATCAGTCACTAATAACTTTATATATATTTTAACTTGGTTAAAAAAACAGGAGATATTACGGTTTATTTTTGCTTTGATGAGGAGGAAGAAGCAGCTTTCCCTCCAAGTTAAGGTGGTCTGCTGTTGCTCTGCTTCTCAGTAGCCAATTTAAGATGACTGACAGATACGTTTCCCTGTAAACTTTTCCCTCCAAAACAATCCTTTTCCCTCCCTTTAGTCAATCAACGCACACTTCTACAGCAAGAAGTCCAACGTTGTCAATCAACACCGTAACCCCTGTGGATGAGTAACGACACACTTTAAGTTCTCTGCGGTTTCTCCACATAACTTAAGACTTTACACTTTTCTGAATCCAATCTTAGCCTGGTGTATTAATCTTGAATTCCCTTCAGAAGAGCCCATTCAGCCTCCTTCCCTTTTTTTGTTCTGATCTCTCATTTTTGACAGCTAATGTAGCACCTTTAATGCCAGCCGTCGTCTCATTAAATACCTGCAAGTGTTCAAGGCTCTAAAGGAAGATGGAGAGCGCGCCGCTGGTGGCGTTTAGGCCTCCTTCTACATGACATACAGCCGATTCCCGGCGCTAAATTTGAATATTAATGTCTCTGGAGGAAACCGAGCAGGTCACGGGGGCCTGGGGTCACGAGGAGAGGTTGATTTGCCAGCGACACAAACGGAAAGGGGGAGAAATGATGACAGATGCCAAAGCGGGAGGGGAGGAAAGCAGGGAAGCAGAGCAGGGGGAAAAGAGGAGGAAAAAAGTAAGAAACCGATGGAAATGATGTTCAAAGTGGGACATGAAAGGAAAACTAGAAAGAGGAGAAGGAGAGCGGGTTTGAATGAGAGATAAGATGGCGTGGAAAGAGAGGATGAGATAAGAGGAGAGAAAAGAGAGGGAGATCTGGACTCTGGGGTGACGGGGCTCTCAGATGCAGGAAGGGACCATCTGGACGAAAGCGCAGCCAGGTTTCCGACAGTAAACACTGGGCATCGCTTTCTCATGGAGACGGCCCAGGAACGGGGATTCAAACGCCCGCTCCACTCTTTCCTAACACCAGCCACTCGCCGCAGCCCACCCAGAAATTAAATCTGCCAAGCATCCTGCCCATGTGTTGGTGTGACAACACAACCAGACCTCAGTACTGGCAGCCACAGCGCTGTGCAACGCAACATCCCACTCCCAGATTGGCCTTTTTATTCACCACCAGGCCTTCCAGGACGAGTTTCATCCAATTTCAAAACATTGCTGCCTCTCAGTGTATCAATAAACACTTCTGTCAGATCATCAGGGCCCATTGTTCCCACTGTATACACAAACATAGCAATCGACCACAGTGTTTAAAAGAGACTTATTATCCCTCCATGAACAGGTTAGAATAGAGCTACGGCCTTTTCAAAACACCTTCATTACATCTGTTGCACAACATCCTTCTTAAGTCATGAGATTTTAGTCAGAATGGGCTGTTTTAGGCCCTCTTGGCTATTTAAATCCAAATAATAAAATGGCTGCAAACAAATGCACAATTATGCAACTATACATCTTTTGAAAAGCAGAAATCGAGCCTCATGCACAACCAACTGGACAGCAGCAAGTGGTTTCTGATTGATAAGTCAACAACAAAACACTTTTCTTTTCCAGCGGCCATTCCACAGCGCATACCAGTAAGACCAGCTGACCAAATGTGACAGTTACTTGGGTTGCCAGGTAACTTGTGGAACTCCGCCTGGGTTGCCAGGTAACTTGTGGAACTCCGCCTGGGTTGCCAGGTAACTTGTGGAACTCCGCCTGGGTTGCCAGGTAACTCGCGGAACTCCGCTTGGGTTGCCAGGTAACTTATGGAACTCCGCCTGGGTTGCCAGGTAACGGCTCAGTGCCTGCTGATTTCTGACGTTACATTCTGAAAGTTTTTTGGAACAGGTAATTTTCCAAACACTATAAAACATTAACTTACTGCCAAAAACCAGCGGAGTGAGTTTTTTTTTTAAGCGTTCAAGTTGTTTTTAGAAACAGCAGTAACATGCAAAATGTAATTTTTTTTCTTCCTGTAAAGCATTTTAATGGAAATTTATTTGACACATAAAACAAAGCAACACTTGACGGTGTAGTAAGAAGAAAGATAAAGTGCATTGACTTTTCAAGTCAATACTTTGTCGAAACATCTTTCATTTTTCCCATTTTATAAGATTAAGTGTCTTGTTCCACCGGCAGATTAGAACTGGAACATTTTCATCCATATTAAGAAACAACTGACTTAAAACAAGCTCCTGTTTCTTTCTTAAAAGTTACTTTTGATTTAGTTTTGTCTTATCAAAGTTTCCTTATATATATGCACTGGAAAACAAACCAAAAATACTTGGTAATATGTTGTGTTTATACATTAAAGCAGTTTTTTAAAAATGTTTTTCTTGTTGCCACTCTTCCATAAAGCACAAAACATTTGCATTTAAAATTTAAAGCAATTTTAGATTATACACATGTAGATGTTCTTCCTGAGGTGACTTTTAGAGAATTTTGTTCAGATTTAAGGAGGTTTGAAATTTTTTAATGTAATTTACCTTCATCTTTATGACAATGCATTACTTTGTTGTGCTATAAAATCTACACTGAGGTTTGTAGCTGTAATAAAACAATGTGAAAGGATTCAAATATGAATACTTTAGCTTTTAAGAAGCAGCTTCACCCCTTCTGTGAGGAAATTTAAATGATCCTCTGCAAAAATCGTCCCAATGAGACACACCTACATCTTTCTCACCCACAGGGTTAATTAGAAACGTTCAAACCTCTACTAGGATGTTTCTTTAACATTTTATGGCAACTAAATCATTTACATATCTCAAAACTTTAAACTCTTCCCTTCTTGGCTGAATTATAAGAGGCAGAACAGAGAAAGTGGATAAAAATTTTAAAAAAAGTCAAAGATGGAGGACAGTTGACCTCTGCTGCCCCCTGTGTTGCAAATGGAAAACAACAAGCAAGTTTGAAAAGAGGAGCAGCAGCAAGCAGCTCCTGGATCAGAAGAGTCAGAGCCGAGCCACCATGCAGGCTGAATGACAATCAGCCTGCATGTTAGTGATGAAAGAGAGCTCTAAACCCAGGAGCGATGTAGCAGCAATAAAAACACACATAATTCTCCTACACAGGCAGAGCAGCGTTACATAAAAAATAAGAAGGAAAATCAAGTTAAAGTTATACTCTTTGACATGAAGTTCAGACTCCTAATTGTGTTTCGGGTTTGATTAAAATCACATTTTCAGGGATAATCCCGACAGTTTTCGCTTGTGTACAGTCGAAGGTGTCTTGTTTTGTGTGCAGCGTTCAAATATCTCAGTCAATTTTGATCTCACAATAAAATCAGGATTATCCTTCATGAAACTGTGATTATTCTCCAGAAGGATTTCGAGCTTACAAAGGAAGACGCAGTGAACCACACAGACAAATAACCGAAATCCTCATGTCACAGAACAGTTTGTCATCAGGATGCAGATTACTGGACTCATCTAAAAGGAAGAACCTCTGCATCACTGGTACGCATTCACACCAACACGGTTTACTCAAATTCTGTTGTGGTTCAGGTGTGACTACAAACCAGCCTCAATACAAACCAATTACAGGACATTTACATCTTTTTGGACTTGGTGAGCCACCGTAGCTGGGTGTTGTGGTAAAAAGTAGCCCTTCAGTGTTGCTAACGCTGCATAAACTGAAATCGTATCTAAATTTACATTTTCTGCTTAGCGATGCTGCTGGCAGCACACATCATATGAGCTGCTCTGCAGATTCAAAATTATTTTAATAAGAGAACAAATGTCCACAACAGAAGTGTAGCTAGCAGTTTGTCCTCTGTCCCGCCGCGCGACGTTGTTTACAAATTGTAGTTCGCTTGCCAAAAAGCACAATGTGAAAATATAAAAACATAAAGTTAGCTTGTGGACCAAACACGCAAACCAAAACCTTTCCCGGTGTGAATTGTTTTATCAAAGTGAACTCTGGTCCGCCTACAAACCTCTGTTCGGTTGGAGTGCATGCATGTGGATGGAAACCGCTCCAAAAGCAGGAAGCGGATTACAGCGCAGGGCATTCTGGGTAAATATAACCAAATCAAAATCAGGTCAAAGGCAAAAGAAAAATCCTACAAAATCATGACCCTACTTCGTTTTTGCTGACATTTTAAGAAGGACGTTGCATTCAATGTCTTTTCATGTTTTTTCCTTCAGTGGTTATTGGTACAGCGCCCCCAAAGGCGAGGAGGGGAACTGGTTTTTCAACTGGTTTGGCTAGTTTGACCCAGTGCAGTGTGAAAGAGAACCATACCAGCTGAAAATATAACAATGATTGTCACCTGCATGGCGTTGTTTACAAATTATAGTTCACTTGCATTAAAAAAAAAAAGCACAATGTGAAACCAAGCTGCACCAAATAAAAATAATCTTGAAAGGTGAATGGATAAGCAAACTGATTCTGGTCTCGATTCAGTTGAAGTGAACTCTGGCACAGTTCGAATGCATATATGTGGAGGCAAGCACAACAGAGACCCCTCCAAAAGCAGGAAGCAGATTACAGCGCAGGGCATTTGGGTAAAAAAAACTAAACAAAACAAACTTGAGTCCAATGGTAGCAGGAGAAATGGAGAAAAATAGTACAACTTAAAAAATCTGACACCACTCCATTTTGTTTACATTTTACAAAGAAGAAAGTTGCATTCAGTATCTTCTTCGGAGGTCTTCACATTGTTTTTGTCAATGGTTTTTGGTGCAGCGCCCCCAAAGGCGAGGAGGGGAAACAGGATTTTCAAATGGTTTGGTTTGAAAATATAACAATTTTGTTCCCCAATCAAACCGAGTGAAAACACCCTAAGAAACCCCAGTGCTTCCCTCTGGAAGGCAGGACAGCCCTGAGGTTCCAGCTCTCTGGAAAATAGCACACAGATAAACAACAAAAGATGCTTCTTTTTGTTGTTTTTTGAGATACACAAAGTGATTAAGCCCTGCATGTGTGAATGTGCGCACAAGAGGGAAAGTTTGTTATGACGCATGGCCATAAGCAGCGGAGGAACAATGGCAAAAAGATGCAGGAAGTAAAGCCTGCAGGGAGCTTTTAACACTTCAGAAGAAAGCCGAATCTCTCTCTCTCTCCATCTTCTCACTGTTGCATAAAGTCTAGGGGTAAACATGAGACAGTACTGCTGTGCCTTTTCGGCCAAGAAGAGCGAAATTGCAGGGATCAAAGTGGTCCAATTATCATGTGTTTATGGAGTGCCAATTAGCTCTGGCACTGGCAGGAAGGATTCTGTAACACCCGGTTACACCACAAAGACACAGGAAAGGTAGTCATTGTGTTTACAGCAACTCCCGCCCAAAAGTCCCAAACAAGGTCAAAACATGGTGGCAAATTAAAAATAATTGCAGATATAATGAAAATCATCCACAGACACAAAATTATGGAGAAACTGGAGAGATTTGACAATATTTTGAAGATGTTACATCATTCGGCATTTTGTAAATGAGGACGGATCGCTTCCTTGCACAACGAGATTGAGATGGTTTTCCTGCACAGGAAGACACTTTGCATTCCTATCAGAGCAGTCATAACCATAACAGAGGATGAAGGTAATAACTTTAGGCGTTGCGTCTGTTTTTATGTGCCCGGTTCTAGAAAGGGTTACATGGCAGTATAGGTGAAGAAAAAACACCCACCCGCTTCAGAAATCCTCCTTCAATAAACCGAACCACTAGACCTTCTTTCTTTTTATTTCTTTCTTGTGGCAATGCCTGCAAGACTGTCCTACACAGATGCCATCAAAATCCAATCATCCATGTATTTGGATTCTTTGTGTTTACGTCCTACAGAGAAGAAACACAAACAAAAAGATTAAAATTTCCATATGAGATGGTTTACGGTTTATCTCAGAAAATATAAAAGCAAGCCTTCTCCGGAGTAAACGTTGAAGGAATGAACATCAGATATAACAGTGTATAGCCTCGTCATGCTTGTCAAACAATCAAACTGTTAGTTTTTGTCAAAATGCTTTCTTTATCTGTCCTCTTAGTAGCTCTTACATTGAAACTACGGTCCTTTAAAAGCAAAGCAAGAACAGAAAAACTTTTGTTTTTTTATTTTTTCTGCAATAATCAGCAATAAAGATGTGGAGTTTTTTATTCAAATATCCCAGATTATGTGGAAATCTTGACCAGCTGTTTTGGATTTTTGCAGAACGTCACACACATCGGCATGTTGCTCACACGTCCTTCCCCGACATACGTTTAAATATTCGATGAAATATCAACCTGTCTATATTCAAATACTAGGTAAGATTACAAAATACATCCAAACAAGTTACACCTTCCAACAGATTTGTTGGTATTTTTAACAGCTCAATAAAACTACTACACCCGTCTCCAGATTATTTCTTTAAATGGACAGAACATCAGAAAGCAGTTTAATCGTTGACAATTTGATTCCGTACTTTTATCCCACCAAAACAATCACCAGAAATTAATTCAGAAGTTTTAAGAGACATATGTTCAGTAGAATAGCGCGATGTATATGGTATAAGGTATAAATTTGGTTTATGAGAGATCTGCAGTCTACCAGCTAAATGCGGCAATGCTTGTTGATGACGTAACCGGACGACATCAAAAAAGAGGAAGTGGGAAACAGCGTGGCTGAGAGCGTAAAGGAAGCAAAGGAAGTGCTCCTTAAAAAGGCAGGTGCAAAAAACGCCAATTATCTAGACCATTCTTAGCATGATGCTCAGGATCGGCGCAGCAGATGTCACAGTCAGACAGCGAGGAAACAAGAGGTAAAACTGCAGGTGAAGTAAATGCGAAACCGCAAGGATGCTCGCATTTAAAGCTCGTTGAATCCAATGAACCCTCTCACTGAACCCTCCTGCGGTCTTAGCGCGATGCTCAGGAGGAGCACGGCAGATGTCACTGTCTGACGATCTTTCCTGAAACCACACACTAAAACAAAAACTCATTAAACCTCACAGTGTGACCGCGTACAGAGTAAAAAACTTGTGGGATTTTAAGAACTCTGTGTCTTAAGACTGTGGGAGGTTTGAACATTGAAACCAGGAGTGGATGTAATGTAATCTGCAAAGTGTGTGGAAGACGGGAAATACACACATTTTGTTTTACCACCTTAAAATGAAGCATGTGCTTGAATCCCAGCAATACAACTGACTGGGAAGAAAAAGCAGGATTTGACGCAGGCATCCTTTATATTGTTCTTACGTGGAGACATATTTTTAATTTTAACCAGGTAGACACCATTGAGATTATGCTGCTGCCTATAATTGCCAGGTCTCTGTTTTTGGCAATTACAAGATTTATTTTAAGGAAGACCTGGCATAAAAACAGTTAAGTAGCATCCACAAAATCTAGTGTTAAATAAGTTTCAACACCTACAAATATAAACATTCACTCAGTTAGAATGTGATTTATTTCCTTTTTGTTATAAGTTTTATACAAATCATATTGATATATTACATTACTGTCATCCATCATAACATATATTGTGATGTGAATGTTACACCATGTCACACATTCCCGTATTTTCTTCTATCTTCACTCACAAACCAGATTTAGTTCAAGAAAATGATTTGACAACCTCTTAAATGATTTAGAAGAAGCAGCAAACATCTGTTGAAAGCCCAGAGCGCGGCACAATTACCACGTACGTGTCTTCAGCTCCAACCCTCATATGATTTATTTTTATTTATTTATCTATTTATTTTTTAACGCTACGCGTTTTCAATCCTCGCTTCAAACAGAGTTCTGCTCTGGCTGCTCTTGCGTGGATCCCAACAGGCGTTCAGCTGACAGATCACAGTGGGAAGCACTAAGATGAAGTGTCAATGCTACTCTAAGATCCGATGTCAAATCCCTTGTTTGGATTTTAGAGAACAGGCGGCTAAAGCAGGGATTGGTAGAGGAGTACAGTGCATATGAAGTTACTCCCACCACTGCTCATGCAGGGGGATATTCACTGTAATCCCCTGACTCTCCAAGCAGTGTATGCAAAATAAGCTGACAGCGAAATCTCTGTGCAGAGACACCCAGGCATGAATAGAAGCCAATTCAGAAAATGTGGGAATCACTTAGCTTTTAAAAGCGCAGGTTTTGTCGCTGCAGTTGCAGGAAGTCAGAGCTACAATTATGACAGCAGCAAATCCAACGTAAACGTATAAAACCCCACTGGACTTTATGTGTGTCACGGCTAGAGGTGTCCAAAGTCCTCACATGCATTCTTCATCTTACTGTCACTAGAGGTGAAAAGATACTCCAGTGACAGCAAAAGTCCAGGCTGGACTGATTTACTCAAGGAAAAGTTAAAAAGTACAAGTTTTGAAAAAGCGAAAATACTTGATAAGTCGAAAATACTTATACTCTGGTCATACAAAATTCCTGCTTTAGCCACTCAACCTCTTCTAACGAGAAGCTAAGCTAAATCGGTGGCGCCAACTGACTCACTCACTCTTGGTTTCCTAGCAACAACCAGTGGAGTAACTTGCGCAGCAGCAGTTTAAGGTTTCCCTAATGTGCTTCATAACTACTTAAAAATAAAAAGCAACGACATGAAATCAAAAACTGGATAAAACAGGAAAGGTCACGAGTTTGGCTGTGTTTTAGAAATGATAGATTATTTCACTTATAACCATGAATTAACTTACAACAAGCTCCTATTTCCTTCTGAAAAGTTACTTGTAAGTTAGTTTTGTGTTATTTCAAGTTTAAGATATTTGCACTAGAAACTAGAAGAATACTTGGTAATATTGTGCGTTTTTGCAGTGTAGAAAGTACAAATATTTCTCTTAAAATGTAGGGAGGAAAAGTAAAAAAGTCGCCAGAAATATAAATACTCAAGTAAAGCAAAGATACAGGTTGCATCCAGCTGCGTGGTGAATTATCGCCACATCTTTATTTTTTCATTATGGAAGTAACTAGACATGTGAAAATGTTAGTACACTGCAAAAACATAAAATCTTACCAAGTATTTTTGTCCAGTTTCTAGCGCACTGGAACTTATAAGCAACCTTTCAGCAAAATATATAAGCTTGTTTTAAGTGAATAATTCCTTAATATTTGTGAAAAAGTACTAGCTCCACTGGCAGATTAATTCACTGATAACATGGGGAAATTGTCTTGTTATAAGTAAACTTATCTGCCACTTTTCACCTATATTAACGAATGATTGACTTGCAACAAGCTTCTACATTGTGCTTGAAGTTACTTGTAAGTTAGTTTTGTCTAAGATATCTGCACCAGAAAAATATTTAATACTTTGTGTTATTGCTGAGTAGAAAGTACAGATATTTCTCTTAAAATGCAGGAAGGATAAACCTATAACGAAGAACCTGCAGGACTCTGTCACCGAGAACGCATTAAATTCAGAACAAGGATCCGTTCCAGGCATCTGAGGAAACTCGTCCTGTCTTTGCGTACTTTCATCCCGTCTTTCATCTCCTTTCAAGATGTTTGAAAGACCAGCCATGGGAGACGGTGATGAAGCCCCCAGGCTCCGAAAGCTACTTGTGAAGTTTGTGTTATTTGGGCTTGAAACAAGACTACTAGTCATAAGTGTGGACTTCCCCAGTGGCAAAGCTAAACTCTGGAGTAAGGAGTGAGGTTGGCAGAAGAGACAGATGTGGGGGAAGGAAGCCAAGAGGAAGAAATACGGAGAGGTGAGAGGGAACGCTGAAGGAAGCTTCTGCAAACTTGCTGAAAAAAGAAAGAGAGGTGTGACTTCTTCAGTGCTCACCCGTGACAGTAAGTGTAGGTGTGTGTGTGTGTGCTGAGCTCAGCTAATGCCATGCTGCCATCTCCAGTGAGGCATCAGAAACCTGCGTTGGCAGAGAATCAACTTCAGGTCAGATCGCTGGCGCTCCGATTCACTGAGCTAGTTATGGTGGTGGGCGTGCAGCCGCTCTGACAGAATACCAAAACGAGCTGGCAGAATCCAACTGAGACATCAACAACCGGAGAAATTCAACTTCTGAAGCATATCGATACAAAAGACTGATTAACAACCACTAAATGTGTCAGCAAACACCTTCAGTTAAAGCTACGGCGCTTAATATAGTCGTAAAAAAGACTGAATTTTATGTGAAAACTAACACTTGCAGTACATGTACAGGTGTCACTCGATTTAAAAAAAAGAAAAGAAATGCCAGTGAATATTTTTAAGTTTTTACCACTTTCCAGCTGCACTTCTGCGACGAGGAGGAGGAGGAAAGTTTCTCACCATGCCAGAAGAAGTGATTGAAGGTGATGTGGAAGGTGAAAAAAAGCGAAGTCGGAGTGAGGAAGTGGGGAAGCGGGGAAGCGGGAGGAACGCCAGGCGTTTTGAGGCATCCATATTCAGGTGCGTGCTGCGGGGCATGGCTGACGCACTGCAGGCGAAGGTCGCACAGCGGCTCAGACACTGAACCGCCAGGCAGAGGCGGCATCTCTGCTCCCAGACAGGCAGAAAAAACCTGCAGCCGTCGCCACAAAATGCAGCAAAAACCATAAAATTATCAAAAATATTACAGCCACTATTAGTCAGAGGAAGGAAGAGTACTCAAAAATTGGACTTCAACATATTTTTATTCAAGTAAAAGTAAAAGCCGGGTTTCCCCCAGTGGATTACAAGCCTGGCGGGCCACCAGGCTTAACTTGTGCTTTTTTTTAAAGTCTTTTTAAGATGTTTGCATTTTTTAAAGACTTTAAAGTTGGTTTTCAGGTATAACTCTTTCAATAAAACATAATTATCAAGTGATTTTAAAATTTCCTGTCAACTCTGTCCTCCTCCTCATCTTCATCACCTCTCCAATCAGAAAGCGCTGCTGTTCAAATTAAAAAGGCTCAACATTACCCATCACTGTCCTGGCTGGCACAGTCGGACCTAAAACCGTCATTTACCCAGAATGCATTGCAGCGTGAACGACGTTCGTGTGACAATATTTTATTGACATTTTTAAAAGCTAAACAATCCACAGCAAAATTATTGCATTGTTTTTACGTCTAAAGTAAATATTTCTCAAATATCATGGATCCCTTTAAATTACCGTATTTTCTGGAGTATAAGTCGCACCAGCGCTAAAATGCACAATAAAGCAGGAAAACACATATATAAGTCGCATTTTGGGGGAAAATTTATTTGATAAAATCCAACACCAAGAACAGACATGTCATCTTGAAAGGCAATAAAAGTAGAATAGAGGCAACAACAGGCTGAATAATTGTACGGTATGCTAACGCTACATGACACATAAACAACGAACTGAGAACGTGGCTGGTATGTTAACATATTAAGAGTTTTTCAGATAACTATAGCATAAATAACATGCTAACAAGTTTACCAAACCATCCGTGTCGCTCCAAATCACTAAATCTTCATCTTCGGTTGTAAAAAACTCGGCTAACTCCAGAGCTAGCTTCTCCCACACATATTATCAACACAGGCCTAGAGCGCCCTCTGGCGGTTTAGTGTGAAAATAACATGTGATATGATATAATAATAATTTCACACATAAGTCGCTCCGGAGTATAAGTCGCACCCCGGGCCAAACTATGAAAAAAACTGCGACTTATAGTCCGGAAAATACGGTAGTTTAAAATGTTTTACAGTGCGCAGCTTCAATTATTTCAACAGTAAACGTCTGAGATTCGCCGGTCGCCTCACACACACGTCACGCCCCGTGACTGGCAGTCTTTACTCGGAGACTATTTGAATACCAAACAGCTTGAAACAGAGGGTGAGAAGTTTCCATCTCTCCTCTTCCAGCTGTCGGAGCAGCAGTCTGCAGGGGGGAGGCTGTTTTCTCTGGGACGAACAGAAAAAATGGAGGGAGGAAGGCAAAGGGAACTGGGGATGTCAGGAGACAACTTACAACCCACCCGAGAAAAGCAGCACATTAAGCCAAGGAAAGAAATGATGTGGGGGACTGGGTGGAGTGTGGGGTGGCAGGCTGCTGCCTGAATCCATCTCCATTAGTAAGTACAGACCATCAGAGGATCCAAACTCAGACACATGCTCTCTGGTGTGGGGCTGCAGGGCTGAGGAACAAACCAGCCATCAAAACACTCAAATACACACAGATGTGTTTTATTCTTTACAAACACGTGTGAATCACACCAGGGTTTTAAAATTCATCAGATATTTAACCTGTAAAATTATGGAACAAATTAAAGGAGTTAAAATTTAATACAATTTCAAAGAAAGTATAAGGAGGTCATTTTCACAAGATATAGAAATATGGCTGAGAGATCGCACTAATGTGTAAATTGAGGCTAACGAGTGTGTATATATTTAGACATATGTAAACGCAGATGAAATGGACGATTAATTAGTTAGAAATAAAGTTTAAAAAAAAAAAAAAAGACACTGGCGCTTTGATTAATTATTATTTTGTCCCGTTTTTTAAACTTCCCATAACGATAAATGAGATTTAGTATCGGCTGATACCGATCCAGTACAATTATTTTAAACAAAATCGAGATAAATGTACTGACTTACAAATTTATTTGATAACTCTACACCAGAACAGGACACTCACTAAAAAAACTGGTCGAAAATAGTATTTTTGATCTCGTTTCGAGTGGAAATGTCTGAGAAAATTAGAAATTGGACAAAACTACCTTACAAATAACTTCTCAGCAGGATGTAGAACCATGTTCATCAGATTTTGTGGCGCTAATTTAGAAATATTTGTAAGAAATTTTTATGATATTTGTCTTAATGTATGATGATAAACGCAACTTTTTATTAAACCAGTTGAGGTTGACATCAATTTCAAGAAAAATTTGCAGTAAAATCCAGAAAAAAAGTGGGAATCTGTAGATTTTGTGTGAATTTTGCAGATTTGTGAAAAACTGGAGGGATTTATGGATTATGGAATTTGGATTCTGGAAGGCCACATAAAAGTCTTCGGCGGGCCAGATTTGGCCCCCGGGCCTTCAGTTTGACACATGTGCAACATATGAGCCATTTCACATGAAACAATGTGTGCAGATGTTGTATTTATTTTTAAAAAGTACAATAAAATACCCTGAAGTTTGCAGTTTTAATGAGTTTAAAGGATATTAATGCGACTTTTGCAAGGCACAAAAATCCATTTCACCCTCATCTGAGCAGCGGCGCCATCTCCATCAGCTCTGCAGTCATTCTCCTGCAAGATTCGTCTTGTTTAAAGAGCTCAGCCTTAATATGCATTGTATTCATATTTGTACCTCCCGGCATCAAGTATATAAGCAAACCAAAGTGGTATTCCAACGCATAAGTAGTCCACAGGCACTCAGCTTTCTTAATTAAGTCGCTTTGTTTTTATTTGGCCTTCTTTCCTAGAGGCCTGAATTAAATTGGATTCCAAATGATCCAGAACCGACGGAGCGATCTTAAGCGCCATATTCGTAGATGGCGTGCTCACTAAACTGTCACAAATATGCAGGCAGTTGGGTAATTTTCTCCAGTGGCAAAACGAGAGAAGTAGCGAGCGCCCAGGTCTCCCCAGAGGCATGCTGGGAAGATTTGAGGGGGGCATATGGAGGGGATGGGACGGGGCGCATTTACAGCCAAAAGCCCCTGAGACACAACATGAGAAAATGACTGGAAAATAAGGTTTCTCTTGTCCACTATTTGCTATATTCAAAGTTTTCACAGGACATTAAATGCATCAAACAGCTCAAAGGCCTGCCCATGTGTAAAAACACAAAGTTATCTGGAGTCAGAATTACGAGGTCGATTTCAAGCGTTTCACGGCGCAGGTTGAATTAAAAAGGATATAAGGGAGAGAAAATTAATTTATGGGTGTGAAAAGAAGAAGTCACAGGTCTGAATGAGCAAATGAGGCAGCGAAGGTTCACACAGGGGAAATGTTTCTCAGCAGGAAAAATGATTTTCCTTTCAACACAACCTGCACCGCAGGGGGTAGTACACAGATTCGCTGCATACGCCTCCGATTCAAAGACGCTTCCGCCTCCCGTCGCATCCGCCCGACATTTCCTGCTTCCTGTTCGGCCTGCCGCGGGGCGCCGGGGAGGAGAGCGAACGGCGGCGGCGGCGATAAACCTGGCCACATCTGGCCTCAACTAATTTCTGTTCCACACAAGTTTGCTGCTTTTTCCTCCCAATAACATAACCTAATTAAAAAAATAAAAAAGTCAGGGATTGGAGCCACGCTCATTTCCAATTCATCAGCAGGAGCGAGGCAAACCCAGACTTCTAAAAAGGATGGGTCTTTTTTAATTAAAATCAAAATTGCCCCACGCCACTTTCAATTATATATTTACTGGAAATGAATCCAAGCTGAGGTGATTACACAAACCCATATGGCTATCAGTAACTCACATTATTAGACACACTTCTGGAGTATTAGACACACTTTCCACCTCCAACAAATTTAAACATCCCACAGGCAAAGGTGTGATGGGAGTTTTCTTTCATTTATCTTCAAACTCGCAAACTTTTCTGCCGAACATAGACTTCTGTGTCAGTTATCTGCAATTGTTTCCTACATTAAATAAAGAAAACACACACATTAAAACCCTTTTGAATTTTTTTATGCTAATCAAGGCTAAAAAAAACACAAACTTAGAGCTAACCAAGAAAAAGTAGAGCGATAAATAGTATTTTCTCTCCTTATTAAAACTTTTATGATTCACAATAAACATCTAGGTGAGACATTTAAAGTTTACAAACATTAAGTTTCATGTTGTTATCAATGAAGCAAACCTCTATGAACTATTAATATATTAATGACACATTTTGTCAAGAAATACAAGAAATAGAATCAGAACAAAGGAAACTAGAACACAATTATTATTTTAAAAACTAGAAGAAATTTGGACATAATCTGAGATGGAAGCCATCTTTGTTTGGTGAAATGTTTCGTTTTTTACGTGCGATTTGGTTGTTGGGTTATTGCCAGTTGAAAACATTGTCGTCTCTTAAACTGTGAGTTGTTGAAATCCACAGAAGTTACTCTTTAGCAGGCGTTTGCGTAACAATTTGAGTTAAAATACTTCGCATAAAGTATTAGCGCCCCATCATCTCTTTGTGTTCGAATTATGTTCCTGTCCTCTCAGGCAGAAACATTATGTTTTAATCAAAGCAAACAACTCCTCACACAGGAAATGTAATTATAAATATGTAGTTATTTCAGTGTATTAGCACATCAGCTGAGCTGAAGTGGTTTTATTTCAATTAGAACACATTTTATTTAAAAAATACTTATAATTTTAGCTTTCCATTGTGACACATATTCTGCTGTGCAGCCAGACATAAGAATCATGAAACACTCAGCTGACCATATGGGCTGTTCATTAAAATGTTAAGCATATGGAGGCTTTAATTTGTGGTAGCTACTTAAAACTAAATGTTCAGCTTTTACTTTATGAAATTACATCATGTTTATTAGCTGAAGCTCCAGGGGTTCTGCCAAGAAAAACACAACCTTCAAAATATTCTGCTGCGTTTTAGATAACATCAAACCAAACGGGTTCCAGAAGTTAAAAGAAAAGGCTTGAACAAACCGAGCAAATACTTATGTTTTTCTATGAACCATCTGGGAGCAAAATACTTTCATTTAATTGTTCTTTAAATATAAACAGTACATATTCTCGCCTTTTCTCTGATTGCTGCAAAGCTTAATTGTCAAATATTTATAATCTAAACCAAATGATCACTTCATATTGAGGCAGAATTTGATGATAATTCAGTCATTTCTTCAGCTGTTTTGCAGTCAGTCTCCATTACAAATGTTAGTTTTGTGGACATTTGACAGAATTGTTTCTCTTTATAAGTTGTGACTCAGTTCAAAAACTCTGATATCCATAAATGTTTGCACTCTTATTGTGTAAGTTTAAAATCTCCGCCTGGATATTTTTTGCTTATTTTAACTCCAGGAAGTTCTTTAAGTGTCCTGTGAGTAAATATAGTTGCCAATTTATCCATAACAACTGGAACTTTTAATACCCAGCAACTTATTTTTGCAATTTACCGTCTACTAAGAGTTTTATCAGATTAAACCGAAGAAAAACATGCTTCCTGCTTTGGCGCGGGCGAAATTACCGTAATAACCCGTAGTGGCTGGAAAGTGCAACGTCTCCCCTTTCCAAAACTGTAGAAATTTTTCAGAAAGTGAAAAGTATCGCAGAGTTACGGTACTGCTTGTAAAACTGCAGTACACAAATATTACCTCCAAGATAACAGCTGTGTGCTTAAATATTGTTCTATTAATCAAATCAAAGTGGTTTTTATCTGTTTTACTGTAATCAACAAATCAAGTTTTTTTTTGGTGCTAATTCATAACTGTAAGCTTGAAGTGATGCCAACTCCCACCTGCAGGTGGCAGCATGTTTTACTTCTGGACTTCTGTCTTACTTGATGTCAACTTCAAGTCTGTGATTGATTATTTGCGAGTAATAAAAAGTCACATCGCCATATAGGAGTGCAAATACTGCAAAAATCCTTGCAAATATTCCTAAATTAACAATTTATAGTAAAATCCTGAAGGGATTGATTGACGTGAAAAACTGTTATATCTGATTTAATTGTAATAAGAACTTATGAAATGCAGAAATGGTTATAACCAATTGTTTATTGGGATTATTAATACACTTAAGCACAACCGGCCCTTTAAGAGCCTTAAGAACAGAACAAAAACAAGTTGGACGCCGCTGCCCCGTATCTTGCTGAAAAGTTACTTTTAAGGTAGTTTTGTCTTTTTTTGTCAAGTTTTCTAAGATATTCCCACCGGAAACTTGACAAAAATACTTGTTAAGGTTTTGACTTTTTGCTGTGATCCCAATTTCAAACGACGGCAGATTGTTTTTTCTTCTTCCCTGGAAATAACTTAAGCTCACATTATTCAACACTTATCAGTTACAATGAGAATATATCAGCAACCATTTGAGCTAAAAGTGAAACCGTTGACGACCTCTTGCATTTCTTTATGATTGACGTAGGGAGCGACGCCACTTTGATCCAGACACAAAAGACAAAAAAAAAAAAACAAACAAACTTTATTTATATATTTATATATTCTATAAGCGGCGTTGGTCAGCCTGGACTTCAAAACCGCACATCAAAACCGCCTTTCATCTCAATAAACACTGACAACAAACGACGGGGAAGAAGAAAGGATATCATCCAGCGACAACAACAGAAACAACTTTAAAAGACGTGGCGGAGATGAAAACGTTGACATACGTTATCCGTCTTGGCTCTTCAGAGGAAACTGATGTTTGAGCAAGTGATAAAATACACAAGTCGCCAAAAACGGACAAATCATAAACAAACACGCAACAATAAGGCAGAATGAAGAGAAACATTTCGCAATTAAGAGGGCAACTTTAAATAGTTTTCCCTGCGAGTCGCTCAAGTTATTTATGCTGACAGTCGGCTTGAATACATAAGAAACACAGTTGTCACACTGAAGATAATGTTTGCCGTCTTTTCATGGTTTCCAAGTAGTAAAAGCTGTTTCACACTGAGGAAAACAAATAAAAGCTTTCAGTACCACATCTACTCTCCTCCTCCAGCAAATTGTCGGGTTTTTTCTCTCTTTGATGCAAAATTGATGCAGCTCAGAAAGAAAGATTTTCTTTATATTCCAACTCAGATTTTTTCCCCCCCCTTGTCAAATACTGAAGCCGTTTTAGGCGAAACACGTCTGAGCAGCTGACGGTTCGTCTGGACTCTTGGCAGAGCTTTATTAGCAAATGCTATCGTTTCCTTCAGAACTTGGAAACAAGTGCGCCGTTCTGGAGAGCTCTTGTTTTTGTAATTCCTCTAACAGATTTCCCCTTTCATGACATTTTAAATAAAATCGTTGTCCTTAGTTTACACTGTCTCGCAAAATGAAATGCTATTCGTGCAGCACAATAACAGCGAACGTCACAATGTTCGATTAAACGTGACCTATTACTGTTTAAACAGAGAGTTCAGAAAAGCTGTTCATTACTTTTATTTGCACAAAATAATTCTTAGATAATGGGTTGTTTTCGGGCTGCTTGTCACTTTAAATCCAAATAATCTGCTGCTGGCCACGCCCCCCCAATTCAACATTTACACTGCACGTGAAAATGGCTGCACTTCTGCTTTTATAACTTTAACAAGCAGAAGTGGAGTATCCTGCAGAAACAACAAGAAAGCAGCAAGTGGTTTCTGAATGGTAAGTCAACAACAAAACACTTGCCTTTTCCAGCAGCCATTGTACAACACATACAGCAGTAATGGTGCGTTCAGACCAAACGCATTTTGAGTGTCAAAAACGGATCAGAGCCAAGAGCAACAATTTGCTTCTCCATAGTTTTTCTTTTTTTCTGAGATCACGTTGGAAAATGCTAAACCATGCGCTGGTTGATGCTCTGCGTCGAGCGACAAAAGTTCAGATTTTCCAACTTCAGCGTTGGGCACGCGTCAAACACTCGAAACGTTTCAAATCGCACAGCGCTCGAAACGCGCCGCATCTCCCCCTCGACTCGCCGACGACGCGCCTCCACACAGACCTTGTATGTAAACCGGACGCGCCTGACACTCGAAACGCGTTTGGAATGAAAGCACCATTATACATCTTCTGGTTTAGACTGTAACATCTTGATCACATCAAGTTTGGTTGTGAGCAAAACTGAATTTCACATTTGTCCTGTTAATATTTTTAAATGTAAAATCAACATTGTGAGTTTTACATCATAACGCCATTTCCTCAAAACAAGCTTGCTGTGAACGCCCCATAAAACCAGCTGAACAAACATTCTGCTAGGTAACGGGCAGAATTCTGCCGGGGTTGCTAGGTAACGGGCAGAATTCTGCCGGGGTTGCTAGGTAACGCAGTGCCTGAATTGTAATGTTACATTCTGGAGGTTTTTGAAACGACTCATTTTCCAAACAATCGAAAACATTAACGTTTTCTCTTTTTCAGAAAAAAGCTTGTTTTCGTTTTTAGAAGCAGTCGAGACCAAATGGAAGTATAAAAATGTAAAATTTTGCTCAACTCTCCACCTTTAAAACCGTACAAACTACAACTATGTCCTTTCATCGGTAAAACTGGGAGATAAATATTGCATATTGCTGGGAGAGAAATTCTAATAAATGTCCCGCTTTCTCCAGTATTTGGATCAACAACACGTCACCCTGTAACAGGTAAACGTTCAGCGGCACAAACTCCTCGTGTGTCGATCCCAAACTGAACGGTTAACCGACTGCAGTGTTTCACTGAGAGAAGCGTTCCTCTGGTTTCTTCTTTGTTTTCCTTTGAGTGGAGCAGAGAAATGTACCAGCCGTCTGAGTCCATTCATACAGGACTGAAGACTTTTGTCTCAAGCTGGCAGTTTGCTCTGAAGGTCACCCAGCACCTTTCAAGCAGCAGCTCTGACCAGGAAAGGTCAGTTTTATGTTCTTTAATAATAAACACTTTCTGAAAATGTACAATTCTTACTGGTCACGTCAAATCAACCTCCCCCCGTCTCATAGGATTAAAAGTCTTCAACGTAAAAAGTAAATTACAATCTGTAACGAACTGTTTCATTTTCATCACAAGGTTCCAGGTTCAGTTTTTCTCACTCAGAAAATAAATCCAGCTGGAAAAGAAAAACCCTTTTCCGTCCCTAAGCTTAATTAGTCTCTGATTGAAACAGAAGTTCAGGACCTGGAAAAAGTTGGCAGAAACCGAATCCGGAGCTGAAAGAAACGGAGCCAGAAACGAAAGAGGAGAGACGGAAAGAGGGAGAGACCTCTGTCATGGTGAGCGGATCGTTGACAGGAAAGGTGGCGCCAAACCCAGAGAAATCTTAATTAATGTTACAAGATAACGACTGCACCTGATCTTCCTCAGTTCACACACAAAACATCTTTAGTACAATTTGTATCAGATAAAATACACTGTTGGCTTTTTCCCTCGGTGGAACAATGAAAAATTAATCACAAAAGAGGAGGAAAGCTGATTTGCAATTTAAATTACTCAACACTTCCTGGCAATTAATTAGTCTATAGGAGTAAGTGAGGGTATAAACAAGAATTTTCACACCATGTTTCCACTTGTGCAAGCAATTTTTAATTTTCTTTTTTTTTTGCATGTATGAGATCTAATTTTGTTCTATTTCTTGCATCTTGTCTCTGATAGGGAACAGCGAATGCAGAGTAATCACACAGCGAATCAATTTAGGAAAACATGACAACGCTGTCAGCGGTGCTAACAGCCTCGCAGCTTTCTAAGTAGACCCAGATGACACTTAACCAGAATAAAGCTAAGAGTCTGTTTTTTCCCCAACCCTTTCATGAGAAACATCAAGAGCAAAGCGGCAGCAGGAAAGCAGACATAACAACTCTACGAGATGGAGACGATGTGTGATAATCATAGGACTCCCTCTGAATAGCTGTCTTCAAACAGCTCAGTTGTCATGGGAATCCAGAGAGTGCAAATGGGAGGAAAGAAGAAGAGGTGATCATGCACATTATGTTGTAAAAATAAACTGAATTTCATTACAATTGCATTTTGTAACAGCTCCAATTGTTGTCGCGAAAATTAAAGGATAAAGAAGGAAGTTAATGAAGGTGAAGCGCTTCAAAAAGCAGTTTTTGGTGGCGACTTGGGCTCAGTTAGCACCTCGTAGTTTCAACAGAAAGGAAGAAGTGTTTCCTGATTGGCAGATCAATAAAGTGTGGAGATAATATAACGCTATACGTCAGCAACAAGGAGGCCGATCCTATGAATCTAAAAACGAGGCAGTTTCCTGTTGAGATTGGGACCAAGGGAAACTTAAAACGTGTTTTCTCTGAGAGCAAGGCTGAAGATTTTTCAGAATTAGATCATAAAATCTTTGGGCATCAGGTTGAAACTATGTGTTTGGTCTTTTGGTGTGAGAAACTCACTAATGGGCAATTTAGTAAACTAAAATAATAGCTGGGCCTGCAATTATATGGAAGAGGATTAGGGCCACTGAAAAAGAGAGAAATGGTCAAAAGTCAGAATTTTGAGAAAAAAGTCCAAATTCTAATAAAAAAATAAATTTTTTTTATTTTTAAAAAATTTGGGGAAAAGGAAAAAATTTAAGAAAAAAAATAATTCAAAAAAAGGAAAAATTTTAATAAAATTAATTTAAAAAGTACAAATTCTAAGGAAAATTGTAAAATTTCTAAAAAAAAATAAAAAGGAAAGATTTTAAGAAAAAAGTAAAAATTCTAAAGAAGGAAATTTTTTAAGCAAAGGGTAAAAATCAAAAAAACAAAATTCTAAGAATTTATTTTTAATTCTAAAAAAGTAAAAATTCTAAGAAAAAATTTTAAAATTCTAAAAAATTTACAATTCTAAGAAGAAAAAGTAAAAATTCTGAGAAAAAAAAAAGACTGACAAAAAAATCCTAAATCTGAGAGAAAGTAAAAAAAAAAAAAAGAAAAGTAATTTCTTTCCAGTGGCTCTAATCCTCTTCTGTGGAAATGAGGTCAAGAAAACACAAAGAGAGTTTAATTGTAAATCATCATTCATACATCTGATTGATGATCTGTGGGGAAGTTACAGGAAGCGTCAAAATAAGAACTGGGAGAACAAAAAAGTCAAAATAATACAGTTTCCAGAGGACGACTGGGGGAAAAACTCCAGCCATCGGCAGAAATTACAACAATAGAAGAAAATGCAGAAACACACTGAGGAAGAATGAAGGTAGGAGGGAAAAATCAGACGAACACCTGAAGGAAATTAATCTGGATCATCAGAAAACATTCCAAGAATTTCCCTGGAGAGTCGGAAAAACAGATCCGGGAAGAAAAACTGTTTATTTGTGCTTTCGTGACAACAACCTGATTTAATTACAGACGAGCAAAAATGCTTGTTAAAAGCCCAAAGTGCTGCAACAGAATTTGTTCTGTGGGGGATTTTCATTAAAACGTCCATTTGAATTTGAAAACAGACAAAAAATTAATTCTTTTGAAATTATTATTCATTCTTTCCAAAAAACTCAACATTTTCTGGAAAAAAAACCCCCAAAAAACAGAAGAAGCATCACAGTAATTCGGAAATAAACTAAATATTGAAAACAGATAAATAACTAAAATGAAACAAGAAAAATAAAAAAAAATAAAACAAAGTAAAATACAAGAAAAATAAATAAAAACACCAGAAAATAAAATAAAGTACAAGAAAAATAAATAAAACACAAGAAAAATAAGTAAAATATCGTACAAAATAAATTAATACAAAATCATTTGGAAATAATTGGTCTAATTATGTCATTCTGTCACATTAGTCAACTGATTGCTGAGCTCCTGCCGTCTAAAATATGAAATAGGGAAAAAAATATGTTCACCTCTGAAAGGAAAGAAGCAAATCCTGATTTTAAATTCGACTTCAGATTGACATCAAAAGACGAATTCCACTCTGCAGAAACACAAAATATGACCAAGTATTTCTGTCCCGTTTCTACTCTAAATATCAAAAATAACACAAATAACTTTCAGCAAGAAATATAAGCTTGTTTTAAGTCAATAATTCCTCAACATTTACTGGTTCAATTGGGAGATTATTTCACTTGTAACATGGAAAAAATTTCTTGTTACAGTGAAATAATCTGCCAGTTTAATAAATATGTTTTAAATAAATATTAAAGAATTGTTGAGTTAAAAAATCTCCTATATATTCCCGAAAAGTTACTTTAAGACTAGAAACTAGATCAGGAATCCTTGGTAAGATTTGTCTGCGTTAATTACTCTTCCAGCGTTGCAGCGGTAAACAACCAAACCGTCTTGCTGACGGAAATGATCCACTCAGTATCAAACAGTTCTTCTGAAATGCATTCTCCTGCATGAATCATTTTACCCTGACAGCGCTGTGATGAAGATTCATCATTCCAAGAGCTGTCTGCTGGAAATTGGACCACAGCGCAGCTAAAACAAGCGAAGGTAAAGAAAAGAAGCAATAAATTTAGTGTTCAGTGTGAGAAAAGGTGGAGAGCGGAGGAGGCCGGGCCGACTCTATTCCTCGCCACCGTTCCATGGCTGCTCTCAAAAAGGTGAGCCAGATGAAGAGAGAGAGAGAGAGAGAGAGAGAGAGAGAGAGAGAGAGAGCCCATCTATATTCATTACAGAGAGACTGTCTGCTCTCACTCCGGCCTCCGTCTCTCTGTCACACACAGCCCAACTCTCCGGTGAGTTTGACAAACCAAGAGACGGATTCAGCTTCTTCTGCATAAACAACGGGACCTGAGTGAAGTTGCCCCTCCCCAGCTTCTTCAAATCAGGCAAAATTGGTGCCAAATGTTTGTGCTACGTTTGTGCAGCTACAATTTTAAAGATATTAAGAAATGTTTCTAGAGGTCATCGAAGGTCAACCAGCCCCCACCCCACCTTCTTCAAATCAAACAAAATGGGTGTCAATCAACTGGACTCCATTTGTGCAGAGAAAATCTTTGTTTGTGCTGCTTTGGCTTTGAAGATGTTAATGAAATGTTTAAGGTCAAAAGGTCAACCCACACTTTTATGAAATCAAACAAAATTGGTGTCAAATGTTTGCCGAGTTGATTGACACCTTTTCTTATGTTACAAGTGCAAAAATCTGCTTAGTATCAGCAGTTTTTAATCAATATTAAGGAATTATTGATTTAAAAAAGCTGCTGTATCTTCCTGAAAAGTTTTTTGTGAGGTAGTTTGGTCTTATTTCAATTTTTCTAACTTATTTCCAGCAGAAACCTGACAAAAAATACTTTTTTTATCCGTGCAAAACATGTTCATTAAATTTTTTGTCTCATTCTGACATGGTAAGATTTTTTGTCTATTTTAAGCTTCTCTCAGAATAAGCTGCCCAACTCAACTTTTACACTCACGTGAAGATGGCTGCAAACAGACACAGCTATACAAACGTACATCTTAGAGAAGCAGAAGTGGAGCCTCCTGCACGACCAACAAGAATGCGGCACGCTGTTTCTGGGTGGTAAGCCAACATGAAAACCCTTGTCTTTTCCAGTAGCCATTGTACAATGGATGCAGCTGTAAAACCAGCTGATCAAATGTGCTGGAGCTCAGCTTGGGTTGCTCGGTAACGGGCAGAGTTCCGCCGGTGTTACTAGGCAACGAGGTATTGTCTGCTGGTTTGTGACGTGACATTCCACAGTATTTTGAAAGCACTCGTTTTCCAGACACCAAGAAAACATAGAAATGTCCAAGAAAATTTAAGAACTGTGGAACAATTAGTGGAGGCACATTCTGAAACAAATCCGTCAGTGTGAGAAAGAAAACTTCTTCTTTTTGAAGCCAATATCACCTCAGTTAAGTTTTAAAAAAAGTCTGTTTACCAACACGATTATTCTTAATATTTAACACAGTTACATAAAAAATACTACCAGCATGTCAAAAACAGCTCCTAACCAAGTATTTCTGGTCTAGTTTTTAGTGCAAATATCTTATTACAAGTGACTTTTCAGCAAGACATAGGGGCTTGTTTTAAGTCAGTAATTCCTTAATATTGATGTAAAAATACAAAGTGAAAAGGAAATAATTGACATTTTTCTCATATGTTAAAATGTCTTGTTCCACTGACAGATTATTTTAAGTGTGATAAGATATTTGTACTAGAAAGTAGACAAAAATACTGGTTACAAAATACAAGTTCAACTCAAGAATTCAAGAAAAGACGATTATTTTCTGAACTGTTGTGCATTAATTAACTATAAGACACTCTTTAAAATACTTAAATCGAAGGATGTTTTTGCAAAAAGTTGTGGAGTAGTGCCATATTATAAAAACAATACATCAAAAACAAAGAGTGACAGATTAGAAACAACTGAAAACTTCAGCCAATTTCAAACTTAACTTCAAAAATGACAGAGTTACAGACACGCATGGTGTTTTCCTCTTGGAGGAGGAAAAACAGGTGCCACAGTGCTGAGACAGCGCCACCAGATGGACAGGGGGTGGAGCTGCGTGATTTGGCGGCAGTAAGGAAAAAAAAAAAAGCTGCGATCACAGCGGGGACTCTGGAGCGTTTAGAGGGTCACCTTGTGCAAAAACAGGCAGTGAATAAAACAGCGAGGTACAGAGACAGACTGCAGAGTTTAGAGGAACAGACTACAAACGCTGAAAATAAGCCAGAAATCTGAGGTTAGGCAGCGGAGCGGTGCACAATTTCAATTTATGCATGACACATTTCTGAACATAAATCAAATGCCTGCATGTTAGCTCCTCTTGCAACAGCCGCAACACCACAACGAAGTTCCCTCCCTCTGGTGAGGAGTCTGACACAAGGTTAATGAAGCTTGTTCATTATAAGGTGAGATTTCATTAAAGCTTGCAGGGAGCGCGTGCAAATACATCTAGAGGGGATCACAAAGACCAATCACATGAAAGTAGCTGAGCCCCATTTATAAAAATAAAACATAGAAATCCTTCAGAGTTGGCCGGAGGCGCACGTCTTGTCAAGTAAGCAGCAGAACACGCATCATACCAGAGGAAAGACGAGCCTTCATTATGAGAAACGCTTTTTTTTTTTCTGACGAGAGAATTAGCATGGACATGTCTCTGAAATTAATGACATGAAAACCGAAGTTATGAGAGACGCTGCAGGAGAGACTGGCAGCCAGCCAGAAGAGACAAAGAGCCGACGCTGAGACATGAAAGGCAATTATACGGACGAGGATTAGCGCCACGAAAAAGCAAAATTAACACAGAATAAATTACTCTTTTTGTCTCAGAATTCTGATTTTAAACTGAGAATTCTGACTTTATGTTAAAAATACTGGCTTTAATTTCAGAAATCTGATTATTTTTCTCAGAATTCTGACTTCAATTTTAAAATTTGTAATTTTTTTCAGAATTGTGAGTTTAATCTCAAAATTTGGATTTTGTTTCCCAGAATTCTGACTTTAATCTCAAAATTCTGATTTTACTTTCAAAATTCTGCATGTTTTTTTAATTGTGACTTTAATCTCAAAATTCTGATTTCACTCTCAAAATTTGGATTTTTTTTTCTCAGAATTCCGACTTTAATCTCAAAATTCTGATTTCACTCTCAAAATTTGGAATTTTTTTTCTCAGAATTCTGACTTTAATCTCAAAATTCTGATTTCACTCTCAAAATTTGGAATTTTTTTTCTCAGAATTCTGACTTTAATCTCAAAATTCTGATTTTACTTTCAAAATTCTGCATATTTTTTTTTAAATTGTGACTTTAAGCTCAAAATGTGAACTTTTTTTTCCAGAATTCTGACTTTAATCTCAACATTCTGACCTTAATCTCAAAATTCTGCCTTTATTTCCTCAAAATTTTCACTTCTTTTCTCAGAATTTTAACTTTAACTTCAGCATTCTGACTTTAATCTCAAAATTCAGACATTTTTTGTCAAAATTCTCATTTTTTCCTCAGAATTCTCACTTTTTTTCAGATTTCTGACTTTAATCTCCTGATTTTAAAGTCAGACTTTGTTTTTGATTTTTTACAGTGGCCCTAATCCTCTTCCATACAATTAAAAGGACCAGATGTTGAGCGTGCCTGAAAACACATCTGCCCATTTCGCCCGAGGCACGGCAGACGTCCCTGACTGGAGAGACAAAAACCCAGAGAGCGGGAGCCAGGATGTGGAAAGGCCAGGAACCGCGAGCGGACACGCATGACGGAGCTGAGCGTGGATTGGGCAGCGGGTCGGCGGACGCTGGAGTGTGTCGGCTCCAGGGCCGCAGGAGGTGTGATGGATTAAGAGCTACCGGCGGAGACGGAGGCCTTCTCTGAACCGTGGCGCTAACCCCAGCGAAACAACATCACCATCACTCAGCATATCACTGATGGCCTCCGTCTCTCCTCCCGTTTAAACCGTCTTCCATACTCCCCATTTTCTCTCCTCTAATGCGCACTCAAGACGGCCATAAAACCAGGCAGCCGTGCCAAAACCACACACCTCTAATGCTTTAGAGTCTCATTTTCTGATTTTGAAGATTTAAAAACGAGAGAAGTAGTCATACGAGCAGGTACCTTTACACATCATAAAGACGGAGATTGCTGGGTTCATTTTAATGATGTTAATACTCACGCTGCATTTTTAAGCTTTGACTACACCGTGAAAGATGCATTTTTAAGGATAAGTAGTTACTGGGCCATATTTCTATGAAAAATTAGCATCTTCATTGTGTTTCCCAAAGGTTTCCACTGGACGTGTTATAACCACAAACTCATGTATTATTTAGCAACATTATTTGCTAAATAAACACAAAGTCATGCATACTTTTTAAGTGGAAGGAAAAAGGGACACAGTCTGATAAATCAAATGTTTTTTTACGTGGTTGTCCATTCTAAGAATTAAACCAGATTGCAACGAGACTTTAGTGAGAACGGTTCCCCAAATCGTGCAGAAGAACGTTCACGCAATATTTATGGAAGTAATAATTAATGGAGCCATTTATGGATCAATTTTAAAGTTTATTCAGCAACAGCATCATCACAAGATCATAACAACACAAGGGAAGCTAATAAAAATAAAGCACAACGGCTTTTTGTTGAGTACTGACTGCAAACAGAAAGGTCTGTTTGGACGTGCAGTCAGGGATTCCTTCATAAATTCAGAATTATAATTTTCTGCCATTGTTTACGTCTGGATTTACACCGTATGGCTTCGTCTGGCGCAGAAATATGACTCATGTCTCACACCAATGATAAAAAAGACGGATAAAGTGCGACAGTCCAGACCGCATCTATATCAAATCAAATTTTATTTGTTGTTTCAGCAACAAGACCTTTCAAAGTGCTTCACATCATAAAGACACAAAGTCAGCAACTGAAACACTTTACCGTCATTACACATCAGATTGTTGATCAATGTTTCATTAATTATGTTTCAAAAGTAACTCTAACCAGCTGGGTTTTCACTCAGTGTTTCGACTGTTCTGCAGTTTTCAGGAAGATTGTTCCAGATTTGTGGTGTATAGAAGCTGAATGCTGCGTCTCCATGTTTGGTTCTGGTTCTGGGGATGCAGACTAGAACCAGAACCAGAAGAACCTGAGAGGTTTGGGAGGTTGCCATGACAATGGCAGATCTTTAACGTGTTGCATTGCTAAACTGTTCAGTGATTTATGAACCAACAACAGTATTTTAAAGTTTATTCCCCCAGTGGAAGGAATTTAAAACCAGTGTGATGTGCTCTAACATCCCAGTTTTAGTCAGAACAGCAGCAGCAGCGTTCGAGATCAATATGTTGATTGATTTGTTAGGCAGACCTGAGAGGACACTGAAGGTTCAGATCCATCACGACGCCCATTATTTCGGGCCTTATTGCTGGTTTTTAGTTATAATAACTGAAGCTGTGCGAATTAGTTTCACTAATCGTGTGCGGTGTGAATGTAGCCAATGTTGTAGTTTTCACATCCACAGATTTAAGGATATCATCATCACAGATAAATACAAAACCAGATCAACTAATTTCCATCAGCTTCAGAACCTGCAACACTAAATACATGTGTGCATCAACAACAGTTAGAGTTTGTCCAACTGGCCAAATATTACATTAATAAATGTCTAATAATTTAAATACAATAGCTGACCAAATATTGCATCGGTGATTTGAATTAAGTTTGCAATTTGGGACGATGGATCAAATAATTCTCAGCCAGATGTTGAAAGTGTATTGTAATATTTTCTCTCCTATTCCCACTTTAAACTGGTGGCTCCTTGCAAGAGTATTATTGGTTATCAATGTGAGTTCAATAAGTCTGTTCAGAGTCAGACAGAAACATTCTGGGAATTCGAAATGAGCTTTGCAAGATCAGAAAACATGCTGGTGCTTAAAACGGACAAATATGCAAGTTCAGCCTTTTCTCCTCTGCATGACCCTTTCAACACCTAATGGTAGAAACAAAAGCAACATAAATATCACAGCAGAAGTCTCATTACTGTACAAAGATCTGCAGCTCAGCATGGCAAGCGAGGGATTTTCAAAGGAAATTTAATTGTAATCTTCTCTTTTCTTATCTTTGTTGGAAGACTGAAAGAGCAGACTACATCTGAAACCGTTGTTTACCTTCGTGTCTTGATGCATTTGTGATCCCTCGATCCCTACTGCATTGAAAACTGAAGAAGCCGCTGCCGGAAAGTTTCAAATGTAAACCTAAACAGAAAAAAACAAAAGAGTGCCTGAAATCTGTATTTATTTAAATTCATATCTCCTCTTGTTGTGAGAACTAACCATGTTTCAAGCTCAGTGACTCCCAGCCATGGAAATCAATCCATTTACACAGTAATTTAAACAGCCAGGTACAAACAGCCTCTCCGTATTTTAATCAGCTAAATAACACGGAGCATTGACCATGAAGGAAGAAAGAAGTCTGCAAGTTATGTTGAAAAACAAACCTTAAAACTGACTTCCAACACCAAATATGATCAAATTTTGCCCATCGGTATCTGCATTTCCATTTCCAAATTGAAATTAAGAAAATAGATTGACTTTAATCTAACACGCCAATTTCAATTAAAATATTTTCATGAAAAATATTTCACAAATCTGCAACAGAAACACATTTTTTGCATCATGTGACCAACAACCGGATGTTACTACTGGCAGAAATGATAAAAAAAGACAACAGGAAGTGGCAGGCGGATGATGTTTAGCAACTTATTTTGTAAACAAACTTATTTTAATTGAATAAAATAAGTTTGAATATGAACACCACAAATGCTAAATTTAGTTTTTCCGACATTAGCGTTAGCTACAAATGGAATAAAAACCATTCATAGCTTATGTTGTTTGTTGTATAATACAAAGTACAACTACTTTTCTGGAGTAAAAATTTTCAGAAAAACTGATCTAACATGCATAACCAAAACAAAACACAACAAAAACAACAAGATGACCAAGAAAGATGTAACTTCATGTAGCTTGGCTTCAAAAGCACAGAGGAAAAATTTAATCTGTTGGAAAAAACATTTCCATTATGCAAATTGAAATTAGAAAAATAAATTGACTTAAAGGAAACACGGCAATATTTTTATGAAAAATATTTCTCAAAACTGCAACGGAAACATATTTTTCGCATCACCTGATAAACAACCGAATGTTGCTACTGGCAGAAACTACAAAATACATTAAAGGGAGTGGTAGAAATGACAAAACAACAGCCATCTTTTTTAAAAACTTCTCGAGTGGACATATTTTATTTAATTGCGTTTCCTATTAAATGAAAAAACCAAAAGCAAAATTGTAAATTTTTTTACATTAGTGGCACTTTGATAGATGGAACAGAAACTACTACGACTACTTTTCTGGAGTAACAGTTTCAGAACTGATTTACCATGCAAAACGTACAAAAAAACAATAACAAAAACAAGACATTATTTAATGTAGCGCAACTTCAAACCCACAGGAAAAAATTTAACTGTTCTAAAAAATATTCAGAACAAATTTCTGAATTTTTTATAAATATTTAATATTTTCAGATTTTCTGTTTTGATTCAGACAGTTCTCCAAATGTGCTCTTACTTGTTACCTTCATTTATTTTCTACGCTGCATAAAGTGAGGCGATATGGGAGCCTAAAGGGAGGAGAATAGGGAAAGAGTGGAGCTGTTTTGTGTCCAAATCTGGTGCAATGATGCAATTTATAATTAAAATGCAAATTGAGCAACAGGGAGTCTCTTTTCACCTTGTTTTCTCGCTGCTCCAACATTCTCCGGGGAACAAATCCATGCCTGGGATCTCTGTGCCCAAGTCAGTAAATCAATTTTTATATAAACCACTAAAATCAATTTGAGACTCAGGCTACACAGAAACTTACGTTCGAGCCATTGCTTGACTAATAGAAAACTTAAGATGCATGGACAGACACGTCCAGCTTGTGGCGATGAAAAATTCTCCTACTTTGCTATGATGATGCGTGAGGGATTTTTAAAAGCATACATCCTTTAACCAAAAGCAATTATTCAGCAACAAGAAAGAAAAAAAATCTTCTCCTCTCTGATATATTTGTCTTCGGAATATTTTTTGCAAAAAGTGGCTTAAATATTTGTAAAGCTTAAATTTCAAACAAAAAATAATCAAGCGTTTAGAAGAAGTGCTATTTTAAAACAGTCTGACAAAGAGAGTGGATTAAAAATAGAGGCGCTCAGCTGTATTTGCCATTCAGGATGATATTGACATGTAACACATTTCCAGCTCAATTATCTGCATCTAGAGGATTTCAAACACATTTAGCAAGGACCAGAAAGGTTGCTAATTAGCAGGAGCTTTGGCTTGTAAGGAGACCAAAAACAAAGCCTCTCTTTAACTGCATCTCTATTCTGTTTTTATCTCTGCTCTGCTCACAGAGGGAGTGGACAGACATCATGTATGCACTCTGTTGCTAGCTTCAACAGGTTCAAGTTCACAGACAAAGCAAGAAACAAAATTAGATGTAGTTTTAATAGTAATGTGGTATGAATGTGTGGATGTTACTTATCACTTCTAATAGTGTTATTTGGCTGCTGTTACATGTCTGTGGCTTTCAAAATGCCCGTTTTTAAAGCTAAGTTAGCCGTTAGCTCGGCACCGTTAGCCTTTAGCTGTTAGCCAGATTATGTATGCAGTCTGTTGCTGGCTTCAATAGGTTCAAGCTCACAGACAAAGCAAAAAACAAAATTAGATGTAGTTTTAATAGAAATGTGGTATGAATGTGTGGATGTTATTCATCACTTCTAACAGTGCTATTATTATATGTCTGTAGCTTTCAAAATGTCCGTTTTAAAGCTAAGTTATGTGTTAGCTCGGAGTTGTTAGCCTTTAGCTGTCATCCAAATTATGATCAGATAGTATTTTACATTGTTGAGGTTTAAACAGCATTTATGATAAAGGGAGTTAATACTGATATATAGGTTTATTTATCCAATATTTAATACCACATTTATAAATCATAGCTTTAATTTTTTTCCCCGTATTTTCTGAAACTGCTTTGTTTTGTAATGTAATGCAGAGCTGTAACCACAGTTCTTCAGTAACCCCCCATAAAACTACTAATGGCTGTTGTGCTCTCTGTTGTAGTTAATTAGGCTAAATCAATAAATCAGCAACAGAGGTCAAAATCCCCAACAATTACCTAATAAATTAATGTGGAAAATGTATTAATATCGAAATGCCTATAATAACCCCAGGGATCATTGTAGGCAAAATAAAGACACTTTTGAATAATTTAATTTATGCTTGCTTTTGTTTTAATGTTAATACAGTGAAATGCAGCTAAAACTAGAAAGTGTTAATGCTCAATGCTGAATGCTTTTGGTGAAAATGGCAAAAGCCTTCAACTGCTGAAGACTTGCAGAAAGGTAAGAAATAGTCCATGCAGTGTGAAAAACCCACGTAAAAGACAAAATTAGCTAAAAAAAACTAGCTAAAATACTAATGATAGCAAATAGGCTACCACTAGCATGTTGGGTTACAGTAATATATTCCATGAAATGTAAAAAAAAAAAAAAAAAAAAAAAAAAGTTAATGTAAACTTTGAAAAGGACAGAAATGTTTTATATCGTAATTCTCAATTCTGCCACAGGATGGAGCTGTGTGGGGAGGAAAATTCATAAAAAGCTGATTATTATAAAAAGTATGAAGGTTATGAATATCAACATTGGGCACTGGGAGATAAAGCTGAAAAGGATAAAAATTGAAAGGTGAAAATAGCACAAAATATGCAGGAGAAGAAGCGTGGCGAAATTTAAAGAGCAACCAGAAAAGTGGAACTCAATAGTCTTAATGCCTGCAGCATTCAGACTAACAAAGCTGAAAAAATAAACAGAAATCCTTAATCTTCCATAACATCCTTATTTGTTTTTCCTCAAATCTGAATTATAGTTTGGAATCATGTCAATTTTCTTTGTCGCAGAAAACGTAGCCTTGGGTAACAACGGTTTCTGCACCTCCCCAGATACCATCGATGCCTCATTTCAGCAAAGGACAATCTCATCATCCTTCCACACCCCCCTCCTTACTGCTGCATGGCATTTTATCAACACCGGCTGCCTGCTGGATGCTTAAATTTAGCTATTTTACCTGAGGTTCTGCAGTGAAATGAATGTCATACATCTTTGAAAAATTGGGCTTTTATCAACGGATTTTTACAACAACAATGAGGAATGACTCAGTCATGCAATTAGTGCAGAAAAGTTGGCACAAAAGACGAATCTCCACGTGGCAGAGAGAGCTACACATTTCAGTAATAATATATCAAATTCAACGAGCAAAAATAGATGTTTTGAATGCTAACCTTTGGATGTATTTCCAGTTTTTTCAGTTCCTCTTTCAGACCCTCAATACAAAATGGACGGCTACCATTGTGTTTTGACGATGTCATCTATATCTCCAACTGGTTGCAATATGCTACAGCGATTGCATGGTGGAGGTAAGTTATTTAAAAATGTCCCGACCTTGTTTTTTTTTTTTTTTTACATATTTGTTAACGCCGTCACTCTATCGTGACTGAAAAATATATATATGAGGATTATGGCCACTGAAGAAAAGAAACTTCTGACTTTAAACTCAGAATTAAAAAAAATAATTTTACTCTTCTGATTTCAGAAGTCAAAATTCTGAGAAAATTTTTTAAAAATTCTGAAATTAAATTCAGAATTCTCAGAAAAAAGTAATAATTCTGAGAAAAGAATTCATAATTATGAGGGGAAAAGTCAGAATTAAATTCTGAATTCAGTGATTAAAATCAGAATTTTGAGCTCAACGTCTTAATCCTCTTCCGTAATAATATAAAACAGATAATCTGTGTTAAAAGTTTTTCCTTTGAGTTATTTTGTTCAACCCAGGACAGAATTTGGACAAAGATTAAAGATACTTTAATACCATATTAACATAATTTTTCTAAACAAATGCTGTGCAAATAAAAGCAAAAAATGTTTTGAAGTGGGTTTTGAGAAAGCAAAATACTAAAATAAAATTTCAAGAGTGACTTCCCACTTAATATCGATATTAATATTTTGAATCGATTCGCTCACCTCTACTCGATTTAACAAAGTGAAAAGAAGCAAACATTTCTACTGTGTGGAAGAACAATACAGGAAATAAAATTGCATCCCCTAAGATTTGTGAGCGTTTATCACCAGAGATCAATGCACAGCATAACGCTGTTGTTTAAAAGTGCCTTTGCATTGGCATAAACTAATGAAACTCCAGCTGACGCCACAGACAGAAGACGAGCCAATTAAGATCGACCGTTCCCTTAACATGTCAAACTGTCATGTTCTGCTGGGCGTAATGCGGCGGAGGGTCAGAACTGGCATCGCTGCCCACAGCGGCTCGTCTTTACCGCAGGGAATAATATTCATTGTTCTTAACAAATGTCACGTCTTGTAGCTTCTCTCTCCTTAAGGAAGCCTGAAACTAAGACACTTCTGCAGGAACCAGTGAGGCGAAAAGCTACAAGACAAGGTCAGGGACAGGTAACAGTCCAGGGTTATCTTTAATTGAAAATGTCTTTTCACAAAGCAATTATTACCATGTCTTCATCTGATACTTCCCATGTCCTAATGATGTGGCTTTTATTTTATTTTAAAAGTTTACTTATTTTAGCTCCTTTAAAAAGCTCCATTTTGACTGTCGGTAAGTCAGGATTTAATGTTTAAACTATTAAATCAGGCGACAATTCTCCCGTTTTAGGGGATTTATCTTTATTTACTAGTTGGTAAAATATTTTACTACTTCTTTAAAATCAGAATATTGTATAAAGTGAGGTAAATATATCTTTGTGCAAATTAGAAAAGGCCAAATGAGTTACAAACAGACTTAAGGACAACAAAATCAATGTTTTGGACCGGTTGTCACAAAATGTTGCTTTTGGTACAAAATTAATTCTGTAACAATAAAAATTCATCAGCAGAGATTTATTTATTTTTAAAAAGTGTGCAATTTGTTCTAAAAGGAGGGGAAACTCGGAAGAAATGTTTGTCAAACAATACATTTTAATTTATTTTTAAATCTGAAATGAAGGAAACTGAAAGGATTTTGGTAGTTTTAACTGATTCAAGACATAAAAGGTTTGTCAGACATTAACTGCCTATGTGGTGCAGAGCCTATAAAAACTATTTATCCTTTCTTATTGCTCTTAAAAAGCAATCATGATCAACAAAAATTGGCTTTTTGAGCATTTTTTAAAATAATGTTTCATATCTACATCTGTAAGAAAACTACAGATTCAGAGAATATTTATTTTCCAGCCAAAGTAACCAGCAAAAGCTTCACATAAAGGGTTATTTGAAGATATGAAGATGGACGTTCTGGAGTGGCCCAGTCAAAGCCCAGACCTTGATTTGATAGAAAATCTGTAGCTGGACTAGCTGACAGAGTTTGAACAGGTTTTAAAGGAAGAGTGGAGTAAAAAGTTGAAAATACCAAATGCTGACTTGAACACTTTGGATATTTAGTCATTTCTTTTATGTTGCATATTTACTGCCAATTAATTGTCATTATCTGGAATAAATCAGATTTTGCTCTGACTCTTGACAAAACGCCTCATTTTGTTGATCATGATTGATTTCTATAATAAATAAAAAAGGGGTAAAACATCTCAGTGGGTGAGCATTTATTATAGGCATTGAAATAAAACACAAGAAATTAGCTTTTTTTCTATTTTTTCACATCAGTCCTTCCCTTATGCAGCTCTCGGGTCAGGAAAAGGGCAGCTAACGTCTCTGCAGATCCCACACATCCTGGACACAAACGGTTTATACTTTTAGCTTCAGGTCGGCGCTATGGAGCGCTAATCTCTCCTTCATAAAATGCATTTTGTCCATAAAATATTTCAGCTCCAAGGGATGCAAACACCTAAATCCAACTTTGCTTCAGCACAATTTTATTTTTAATAAAGTAGAGCAACAAAAAAGTTTGTTTTTTTTTGTCTAAGTATATATAATAATTTAGATTAATGCAGTTTTAGTGGAACAGTTGGACATTTGGCTCCTTATTTCTTTGCTTTTGCTCTTTCTGTGAAAGAAAGGAGGAGGAAAGGTAGGCGGATTAATAAGTTCAGTTCTCTCTATCGGCCGCACTTGGAACGGCTGGGGTTACTTCTTTATGTGCCCCAGTGTCACTTCGCTTCCCAATTACCAAACCAACACACTCACACACACACCCCCACACACACACACACACACACACATACATACACATGTGTGTTCAGGGGGAATATTAGATAAAAGGTGGATTGTGTGTGTGTGTGTTTTTTAAACCAGGAGAGATCCTCTCACCTTTTTAACATCTCATCTAGACATAAAGGAGCACTGAAGGCTGAAACTGAGTTATCTTTATGGAGAAAGTGTCAAATCGCCACCTTAATAATGAAAATGAACAAGAAAAATAAGAAGCAGAAGAAATATGACATTGTTTCTGTGTACTATAAATACAAAAAAATCCAAAATAACTCTTTATATTATAAAGAGTGTTACCAAACAGAGAAAAAGTATTTGGTATGTAACTTTTCTAAAAGATATATTTTTACATATTTGTTGAAACTGCCATGAAAAAGTGCTACCAGTGCTATGTATAAACACCCAATCAGAGCCAGAGGGAGGGTCTTAGCGCTGTTAATCACCATCCCCTAATGCTAATGCTAGTTAGCATAGCCACAGATGACAGTGGATGAACGGTTTTCCTGTACGTTGGTCCCACGTTGGGGATTTGTTGGGGCGTGGAAAAGTGGCAAATAACAAAAACAAAATCACACCGGACTCCATTTATGTTTGCTTTATTTGGATCAACGTTGGAGTATTTAGACAAGTTCAACATGCTCACATATTCTCAACTCCCAACTCTCGCATTTTTATACTCATATCTGTCTGTGTGTGTGTGTGTGTGTGTGTGTGTGCGTAGAGTTCTCAACCAGTCCAAATCTCTAGACTTGTGTTTTGTTGAAATGCTATGAGAGTTTTCTGGAATTGTCCACAGCTGAGGCGCTTCAAACCTGAGTACATTTCCTCCTGCTAAAAACATGTCTTACAGCAAAACAGCCAAATAACATACTTACCAACTAATAACATAATTATCCCTCTACATTAGTACTTTTAGCAACGACTACATGAGCTTGACTGACAGCGCTAAGTCCTGCCTTCTGGCTCTGATTGGTTGTTTTTGCTACTGCAAAAACTCAAAATCTTACTTAGTATTTTTGGTCTAGTTTCTAGTGCAAATATCTTATTACACTTGAAGTAAGACAAAACTAACTTAAAAGTAGCTTTGTAGCAAGTTAATGAAATTTGATTCAAGTCAATAATTCGTTAATATCGATTAAGAAGTACTGGTTTCATTTGCAGATTATTTCACTTACAACAAGACACTTTTCCCAGGTTATAAGTTAATTTATCTGCCAATTAATCTAGCACTTTTTGATCAATGTTAATAAATTATTTACCCAAAATAAGTGCGTTTGTCTTGCTGAAAAGTTTGTCTTATTTTAAGTGTATTAATATATTTTCACTAGAAACTAGATCAAAAATACTTGGGAAGATTTTGTGTTTTTGCAGTTTTTGCAGTGTGCATTTCTTCAGACAGTAGTAACAACAGAGGAAGAAGAATAACCAATGATATCGGTCTTTTCACAGATGATCTGTCTCATATTGTCATGACATAGTGACAGTTTTAACAAATAAGTTATTTTATTTCTTAGTTACGTATTGTATCATGAAGACACACCATTTCAGCTCGTTGTTTTTGTAAGAGACAATTTTCTGCTGTCTTCCAGCTCCAACAGTTTATGTTTTCTTCTATTTTTTTCTAAGAAGAACCCCACGGTTGAGATAATCGTAGATGTAGCGTTCCTGCAGACGAAACGCTCTGCTTGACACCTAAATGCCAGCAGCTATTTCTGCACTTCTGAAGTGGGAAAAAAAAAAAAAAAAAGCAAACAACTGTAAAGTTACAGCCTCCAGAAAAATACCAAATAAGTGGGATGTTGTCGTATCTTGTGTAGTAATCGTCAGCCACCGGTTGGATTTGAGATCAGTTCATTACCTGCACACGGGAGTTTACAGGAAGTCAGCAGTGTTACGGTCACTGACCACTAGGGGCTCTCTATGAGAGAGCTCTCAGCCACCAATAAAGAGGTTCTTGCAGGAGATGTCAGACCCCCTTTTTTTTTAATTTTTTTATCTGGGCCTTGTTCTGGAGTGATCCTGACTGATTGTGGGGTTGTGAGTGTTTTCCGGCTGTGAGCCTAGTGTCCAAATTAAGTGTTTTAACTAAAATCTGTTTCTTTTCTTTCCACTAGTGATGGTGAGATGAAGCCTCATGAGGCATTGAACCACTTGAACCAACTGGTTCGAGAAAGGGTTCATTTCTTGAAGCTTCATGTGCACACGAAACCACCTACTGGCCAGGTGTATAATCACAGCCAGCTGTATCTTAACACGTGTGATGCATTGAATTTTTGTCTATTATGGCTCTTGGGAATTACTTCACAAAAGGTGTAGGACGAAATCATTTGTCTACATAAATTATGTACACACATATGTGTATAATAAAATATTGTTTGAATGTATTCTCTGTGTGTAATTTTTCCCAAAATAGTAGTTAGTGTCATGTGATATGGCATGTTGTGTAATAATGTTTTTCTGTGACTCTAGAAAAATGGTATGGGCTTAATCAGGCAGAGGACAGTGAAAGTGCCTGTGGAACTAGGGAGGCGGTAGTGAACAGGCTAATGCTTGTGTAACTTGGATGATTTCATGCATTTTTATTAATAAACAATCATTTCTCCACAGTTTTTGGTTTCAAACGATTTCTCTTTTTTGACACTACTTCTCCAGCCTTTGAAAAGACACGCTCACATGGCACAGCTGATGCCGGGGTGCATAAATAAATAAGTGCAAGTTTGTCCTCACGCTCCTAAATCTCCTATCTATCTATCTCTCTCCTAAACTCTCCAAACACCAAACTAACTGTCTCAAACTAAATAACCACTATCCAAACTCTGCTATCAAAACTCTATCCACTCTCTCAACTGACCGCAACTCGCCTACAACAACCCACATTTTGAATGGAGCCTGTGGGGTTTATAAAGCTGTCAAACCCCGCGCCAAAATCTGAACCACTTCCCGAAGCAGTCACGTGGTACAGCCCGGCAGCGAGGCTTCGGACGTCATCGTTTTCGGCTCCTCCCCTAAATGAAGCAAGCTTTGATACGCGCTTTAAGGAAACGCCCCCTCCATTACTCGACACACGCCTCGAAGCCTCGGCACATCACGTAACATCACTACTTTCCACAGTGGAAGCCGGTAGGGGTTCTTTGCCATTTTTGTTTAACTGCTTTTCTCCTGTTTTGATGGTTAGTCCAGGGAGTTTAGGTTTTGTACTTTTTCTTTTGGTCCAATTCACCTTTAGAGAGTTCTGTTTAATTTCATAGTTAAAAAGGGGGTGTTTTGTTTGTTATTTTGGCCTTGGAGACCCTGATGACACAAGCTTCCCTGTGTTTTGTTTTTGTTTTGGTTTGACCTGCATTGTAAATAAACCCCTTATTGACATCAACTATTTTATTTTTGTGTTACACCCAGCGCCAGATTTTACCCTTAGTGATTTTGGGGGGGGGGGATTGTAACAAGCAGCAGAAGACTCAACCGCGCTCCCGAAGGACTATTAAGATAACGCCAACGAAATGACTGGAGGTGTTAGTGGAGGTGACAGAACCCTGTGTGTCCCCTTTCCAGTCCCAACCCTCCTAATTCATGTTAAGGTTACATGTGTTCCCTTCAATATTCTTTCACAGCGCTGAGCCTTTTTGCGAGGGTTATCAGATAGCGCTTGGTACGACGGTCAGCTCTGAAAGAGGAAAATGTCAGGCAGATAAAGCTGCTGGACCGTACAACACACACACACACACACACACACACCCACACACACCACACACACACACACACACTCCCTCAGTGGCATTTCAGATGTTTGGGACCGTAACAAACAGCCACACTCGAAGCCGACTAATTCTTCTGTCTCGAGGAATACTCCCACTGCTGTCAAACTTTCAGCCCAAAACTGAATTTTCTGTCTTTTCGGCCATTTCAAATGACTCAAATTAAGTATTCTCAATATGTCGTCTTTTGTCTAAATCGCCCGAAGTGAAGGATGCTTTTGGTCCAGCCCCCCTCTGAGATTATCGCTCCCTTTAATGAAGTAATTTCAGACAGGCAGGAAGGCACTTTCCAATCTCTGAAGAGCCAATCAAATCCACCAGAGAAGCTCTTTCTTCTCTGGCAGACACCTACATGGTGGCAACAGCAGCAACAGACGGACAGATGGAGGCACGTAAAACATGAAACAACAAAACAAGCAAGAAGTGTTACTTTTTTTTCTTCTTTTTTTTTAACAAACATCACAACCTGTCCAAATTCTGCTTTTCCTTAAATTGGACGTATAATCCAAAATTTATATTTTGCATGTTTTTGTACTTTTTTGTGTGTTTCTACTGCTTCTGAAAACAACTTTAAAAAAAAAACACCCATCAGGTTTTTGGGAATAAATTAAGGTTTTTTTGGTGTCTAGAAAATGAGCTGTTTTGAAAACCTCTGGAATGTAACATCACAAGTCAGCCGGCAGTGCCCCGTTACCTAGCAACACCAGCGGAACTCTGCCCGTTACCTAGCAACCCGGGCTGAGCTCCAAAGCGTTTGGTCAGCTAGTTTTTCTGCTTTCTGCGCAGTACAATGGCTGCTGGTAAAGATAAGTGTTTGGTTGTTGACTTAGCGTCCAGGAACCACTTGCTGCATTCTTGTTGGTTGTGCAGGAGGCTCCAATTCTGCTTTTCAAAAATGAATGGTGGTATAGTTTTGCATCTGTTTGCAGCCATTTTCACGTGCGAATGTAAAACCTGAGTTAGGGTTCAGTAACTCTGGAAAAAATTAACTTTTAGGTGTAATTCTACTGCACAGTACTTTTTAGTTTGGTAACTTTATTATGAGGCATCGCTACGCTTACTTGCGTAAAATTTCGAATGAATGAAGAACAAGCTTCAAGTAGAAAAAGGCCATTTTCCTCTGTAACAAAAGGAAGTAAATTAAAAAAGCAAAGCCTGAAATCAGCATGATGGCAAAACAAACAAGCAGGAACAGAAAGACTCTTTGAAAATGAATTCTATAAATAAATAAATAAAAGCAATCATTAACCAGCTCAAGCGAACTTAACGGGGATCCAAGGGACACAACAGAGGAGGCATAAGTGGTGGGAGCCACCGGGTTGCTGCAGCAACTGAAATTAGAGCCGCAGACGACAAGAGAAATGAGAATGTGTGGGAACAAACCAGGTGAAACAGATTGAGAGGGGAATAAAGACGCATAAGAGACGGAGGAAGAAAAAAACATGAGGATATTTATAGTTTTCACAGTAACAGAACTTCCACTTCAAGTTATTAGGCACTAATTTCTTAGCATAAACCACATGTGTCAAACTCAAGGCCCGTGGGCCACATCCGGTCCACTATCGCTGTTTATGTGGCCCTCTAGATTGTAGACTAAACACAAAATGTGCTTAAATATTATGTTATTAATCAAATCAATGCAGTTTTTATCTGTTCACTGCCAAATAATATCAATCAGTTCCTCCAGTTTCTTGAGAATTATTGTGAAAATTCACATAAAATCAACAAATCCCCTCAGTTTTTAGCTCTAATACATATTTGGGAGTTAAATGAAGAGTTTTCTCAAAAATTGTCAAAAACTTTCTTACTTGTCCTAAACAGCTGCCTCTGGTTTAATTGTTGTCAGATTATAGTCCATATAAAAAGTTGGATTTACCGTCATAAATAAGCACAAATATTTCCAAATTTGTACCACAAACACTTTGATTTTTATTGAAAAAATAATTACAAACAGTATCACCAAATTCTGGAAGAACTGAAAAGATGTTGAATTACATTTAATTTTAAAAATCTATTGATAGTTTAACAGTTTGTGAACAGGTTTCATGAATACATTCTGGCACAACCGGCCCTTTAAGAGCTTTCAGGACTTTGATTTGGCCCAAAACGAAAATTAGTTTAACACCGCTGCTATAAACAGATTAAAATTACACTTTTACAGATTTCTACAAAAACATAAAGAAAACAAACAAAGCATCTTTTCAGTAAGCAACAAATTCACTCTGTTATATTATGATGAACAACAAGCAGGTATTAAGCTCCTTTTTCTTCCCTTGGCTGCTTCAGTGGGACAGATAACTGGTTTATAGGGTCTCAGTGTTGAAACCTTAAATGCCAATACTGGTCTCAAGAGAGGGAATAATTAAAGCATAAAGATCTAAAAGGCTTGTCACATGTGGTTGGGCCAGCTGTCACAACTGTCTGCTCATATTTGGAGCTGTAACAAGGACGGCTGGACCAATGCAGCAGCACAGTAATGGCTGAGCATTAAATGTCAGCTGACTGAGCTACAGTATAGCTAAAGGCTACCACAATACAGCTGAGCCATTGAGAACAAGCCTGGCATTTAGCACAACACACCAGTATGAGAGGCCCCATGGGCCAAAACTTACACATACTATCAAACTCTCTTACATGTACTATCAAAAACATTTTTCCAAATCTTTTTATTTTTATTTTTTTTATTTCCAATAATTTTTTTAGAAACAAACAAAAACTGCCGGTCAGTTTGTGTCTGGTAAAATTTTGGTTAAAACATGTTTGCTTTTTCAATAAGTGAGCAGAAAATCCTAACATTTTACTGAAGGAGGAGCAGAAATACTTCATAATAAAGTTACTGAAGTAAATGTAACTGAGTAAATGTAACTAGTTACTGAGCAACTCTGGCTATAAGTGAAATAAATCTGCAATAGGAACTAGAACTTTTTCACAAATAGTAAGGAATTATTGACTTAAAACAAGCTCAGATTTCTTGCTGAAAAGCTACATGTCAGTTAGTTTCGTCTTATTTCAAGTGTGGAGTAAAACTAGAGAAGAACACTTTGTGTTTTTGCAGTGTAAGTCTAATCGTATAACACCCGCCCTGCTGGCGGATGACTGACGTATGATTAGTGTAATAAGCGTGGAGTTGCGATCCCGGCTACGTCTGCCGCCGGTGTGGTTACGCATGGCAGGCAGCTGCCGGCGGCCATGACTGGCAGGTCAGATGAGCTCCCCGATCCGCTCAGGCGTGCAGATCCAGATCTTTTTGACTGATCTGAAGTGGCTTCAATTAAGTGAAGCAGCCAAGTGTGAGGGAGGCGACTCGGCGGCGAAGGCCCCAGATGAGCTGCGTGACAGATTTTGGAGGGTGGAGTGAGCGGGGCCTCGCCAGTTTCAACCTTTTTCTTCATTTTCTCTTAGCTAATTACTAAGTATCCACATGGAAACACTTGTCATTGTGATCTCAGCAAATTGGCGGTAAGTGCAGGGTCAGCGTGGAACATCTTTCGTTTATGTAATCAGGTTTTTCCAAACGAATGCTGCTACCATCAACACAGTGTTATTTTCAATATCTACATTATTATTAGCTACAGATGACACTAAACATAAGGCAAGTTATTTTATTTAGACATATTTTCTAATGAGTGCACACTTTAGTTAATATTTGTCTGACTGGATGTTCATAACAGTTTTACAAAGGACTGAAGTGAGGATTTTATTTGTTAAAGTCAACTAATGCTGTTTATTTTGACACTTTTATAGTGTTGAATTATTTTTGCTTCATTTGTTTCACGTGTTTTTGTTTTTTTTCTTTGTTAATTATTTTTTTATTCTTCGTTACGTTTCGTCGGTACTATGACGACGTTACTATTACGACGAATTAGGGTCACTGACGAAAAAAAAAGTAAATTTCTATCAAAAATTACAAAAAATTTTAGATTTCTCTCAGATTTTTTTAATATAAAAAAAGGAAGAAAATTTATCAGCTTGACGAGTCACAAATTTGTTGGAAAAAAACAAAAAAATATCCATGAATTAATCTAAAAGATTTCTGAGATTCATCTCAGAATTTCAGTTCTTTCTAGTGAAGTTTTGACTTTCCTAACAGAGAAAAAAAGAGGAGTAAATGTCTGCAAAAAATGTCAATATTTGAGATTAATGGTGTTTTCTAGAAAAACAAGGACATTTTTGTGTTTGAAAAGTCAAATATTTGCTGGGGAAAAAAGTTCCAAGCTTTTAACAAATTTCTGAGATTAATTTCAAAGTTTGAGTGTTTTACAGAAAATGTTTGACTTCTCAAACTCAGAAATTTCCTAGAAAAATGTCCAATATTAATCTAAAATTTTCTGAGGTTTTTTCTAGCAAATATTTGGCTTTCTAGAGTGCAATAAATTTCAGACGTTTTCTAGAAAAACAGAGAAATTTCAGAGTTTAAAAAGTCAAAATGTTCTCAAAAACTTTGGCGATAAAAACCTAAATTTCTAAACTTAAAAAGTCAAACAATTCAGAAATATCCAAGTTTTTATCTCAAAAATTTCTGAGATTAATTTTAGTTTTTTTCTAGCAAGTTTTTGACTTTTTAAACTCAGAAATAAAGATGTGTAAATTTCTGGCAAAGGATCACTTGGAAAACTTGGAAACTTCTGAGTTTGAAAAGTCAACAATTTACTAGAAAAAAACTACAATTTTGAGAAATTTTCAGAAACATTTCTTCTGGCAAATATGTGACTTTTGGTGGTAGGATGAGGCGTTTTTTTGCATCACACGAGTCACATGATGAACAACCGGACGTTGCCACTGGCGCAAACCACAAAGAAGAAGACAACAGGAAGTAGCTAGAGGGTGATGGAGAGGCGTATTTATTCATGATTTCTCACGTGAACAAACTTATTCACGTGTGATTTTAATTGCATTTATTATTTAATGTAAACATACAATTCCAAAATTATGAGATTAGTGGAAAATTGACAAATTTGTAACAGAAACGCAGCTAATATTGTTCAAAATGAATTTATAGATTGCTTCGACACCCTAATTTGGGGTTAATGCACCGCGGACCGAAACAGTCAGCAGCAATATTCTTGGATTTCCTGAACCTGGCGCAGACCGGAGCATCTCCCCCTCATTTGGAAATCACCTACATCAAAGCGCCTTGCACATCTGCTCCACTTCCTGCTGCCATGCTAGCCAGCTGGAGTCTGTCCGTCAGTTTTCTGTCTTTAGGTGTGTCAGTCCTGCGTATCTGTCCAGAGTTTGAGCTTCTTGGCAGTTTCCTCACATTAACAGGGAGGAAAAAAACCCAAACATGACTGTAGTTGTGAGAGGAAGCGTGGGAGTGAGCGCGTGCCTTATCAAATTCTTGCAAGAGACTCCTTGTCAACTTGACTGCTTGTGTGCATCTGTTATTTAGAAGACTTGAATGCAAGACGCCTTTGGAAAAACACTGTCTGGGTGGCAAGATACTGAAAAGATAAAAGTTGTGCAAAAAGGTTTTCTTCACCAGGCGGTTAAGAAAACATGAGATTTTTGATGTTTAATTAAAAAACAATGATCAGAAGACAAACTGCGTACAGCAGGGGTGTCCAAACTTTTGCCATTGGGGCCAGAAATATCAAGTTGAGATCAACCAAGGGCCAAATTTATTTCTTTTTTGTTGTTTTATGTCTCCAATTATATACTAAATAGATAATATTTTAATAAAGGAAAGTAGTCCAAATTTTGTCGAAAATTAATCTGAAAATTATTGTTGATCCAAAATATAAAGACAATTGCTGTTTTTAAAAACGTTTTGGGCGTTACTGTCCTTGTTAATTAAAGACAAACACTTTGTCTTGCAGCTAAATACATAAATATTTTAAGAAAATTGTTGTTGGTGGTAAAAGTGACAATTTAATAGAGATATTTGCTACATTTTTAATTGTGCAGATCAAAAACATTAAATCTGACCAAGTATTTTTGTCTAGTTCTTACCTTTCACCAAGACGTAGGAGCTTATTTTAGGTAAATAATTCCTTCATAATGATAAAAATAATAGTTCCACTAGTAGACTATTTCATTTATAAAATGATTTAAGTAATCCATCAATGGAGGTATTGATTTTTATCAATATTAAGGAATTATTTATTTAAAACAAAACTCTACAAAGCTAATTTTGTCTTATTTTAAGAGTATTTGTAGTATAAACTAAACCAAAACTACCAAGTGTTTTTGCAGTGTGGACCAAACAAAAGCATGCAGAGGGCCACAAATGGCCCCTGATCCACACTTTGAACATCCCTTGCTAAAAATAAAAAATAAAAAATAAATTACTAAACAATAAGTGTAAAAACTTCAATTAACAGCAACGTCAAAGCTCAATCTGTAATTCACCTGGCAGTATCTGGTGAAAATCATGTTTTTTAGGGATAATTAAGTCCAAATGGAACGAATAAAAACGCTTTAATAAGTGAACAGATATCTGCAGAACAGACCCAGCGGTACGCAGTCTCATTAAAATCCTCAGTCTAATTTTATTTCAAATACCACCCCTACCAGAATAAACATGACCAAGGCCTCTTCCTCATACTTCACATGCCTGTCAACCAAAAGCACACAGGACTTCACAGAGCAGGCTGCTTGTCTTTGGCACAAAATATATATATATATATATATATATATATATATATATATATATATATATTATATATATATATATTACTGAAAGGTCTGTGAGCTGTAACAAAATGTCTTAAATAAAACAGCCACAGCGATCCTGTTCGAGCTCATAATGCATCAAATTCATAAAGATGTCTGGAAAAAAATAAATCTGTAACTTTTCTCTCCACACTCAGATCATTAAGCTGAAATCTGAATTCTGAAGCAGCCATGGATAACTTGAATCAAGTCACAAGTCGCCTCAGAAGTGAAATAAATTGTGACTCACTAAAATCCTAAACAGAGACTCGTATTCAGCTGAGAAATACTGCATGGATAATAGCCTACTTTTTATGGGCTCATTGTATTCGTGACCGGAATCCAAATTAGTTCCCGGCTTTTTACCCCCGAGAGAAGAAAGATGATCTGCATGAATGAATGAAAAATCTTACGATCCGTATGTTTACACAAATATACAGAGGAAATGTCAATCAGATGCAAAAAACAAAGGTTGAGTCGTGAAAGAAATGTCAAAAAGATACACCAACGATGTGCTGTGTATATCAGATCAATAGCTCACCTGAAACACTTCGAACATTACAATGAAATAGATGCTGCCTGGATCAATAGGCCTTCACTCATCTACTCAACACTAATGCATATTTTATAAAAAAAAACAAAAAAACAACTAAAGTGTTTAACTGATTAAACAACTCATCAGTGAGACGTTTTTTGTTGCTTTTCATTTGAGATATTTCACCGGATCTGTGGATTCATTCATAATATCTGCTAATGTGATGCGTTAATATGCATTGTTATGCAGTATGGGCAGCTAAAATGCTATGTTTTTGTCACAGTAAGCTAGGCTAAAGTTCACTGTAAAAAGAAAACGTCTCTAATTTACGGTAAAATACCAGCAGCTGTGGTTGCCAGAATTTTACCATATGAAACTGGTAAAAAAATGTATATGGTAAAATTAAATTTGACCAATTTTATTCATAAAATTGTAAAGATTTTACCATATAAATTGGTAAAACTTTACCAATTGCTGAAATTACAAAGTCAAGATGAAAGTTTTTGACTTTTGAAACTCAGAAGTTTCCATGTTTTTTCCAGTAAATATGAGTTTTGGCAGGAGGATGAAGTAGTTTTTTGGCTGTTTATTTTGCATAACTGTCATGGAAACACACGAGGCATCGCACAAGTCACATGACCAACAACCAGATGTTGCCGCTCACAGAAACCATGAAGAAGAAGACAGGAAGTAGTTGGAGGATGATGGTGTGGTGTGCTTTTTAATTACTTATCACGTGAACAGTAAGTTCACCAACTAAAATCTCGTGTCGTGTTTGTTGCGTTTCTTATTTAATGGAAACAACGCAATTGCAAAATTGTTTTTTGTTTTCACGTTAGCGGAATATTGACCAAGTTTTGCACACATTTGTAATGGTAAATGCAGCTTATAAAAAGAAAAAAAATCTTTGGGTGTTTGAATTTTTTTATCCATAAAAGCAAACTTATTGAATTCTTCCTTTACCCTTTGAGCAGTAAAATACAATAGACCAACAATAAAACAGCGAATTCACAAAATTACTTAACTTCTATTTTACTCTCTCTGCTCTGTTTGAAGAAACTTCATACTTTCACTGTACTTTTTGTTATCTTACTGTCCTTTTTGGAAATAAGAAGGGTAACTATCAATACTTTCTTGTCCCACCATTTGATCCAGTGTGAGAAATCCAATCAACAGTTTGGACAAATCGGCCAAATCCTAGCCTGAATGTTCTTTTCTTCTTTATGTATTCTTGGCATTTTGTCATTTGCCCCCCTGCGACTCCAGCAGCCTGAATTGGTCGTCTTTCTGTGGTTTTAACAACCTTTGACGCCACTGAGAGCTAACTAGTTGACCCTAAGAATGCCAGGGCATCATGACACAGCATGATGCTTTCTGAAAAGTAAAAAGGAGGGGGGCAGAGCTGCTGGCAAGCAAGGTGTGGAAACAAAAGGGCAAAACAGTGGGCAACAGAAGACAGATCAAAAACAGACAAAGAAGAGCCTCTTCTCTCCGGAAAAGTCTGATGTAACAAAGAGACACACGGCAGTCAGGTGAACCAAATTATTTTCGAAAAAGGTGCAAATTAAGAGAGGAAAGAGGAAAGTTTTTTACACCGACTGTAAAAAACACAAAATCTTACCAACTATCTTTGTCCAGTTTCTATTATAAATATCTTAGTAAGCTTGAAATAAGACAAAACTAATTTACAAGTAACTTTTCAACAAGAAACAGTAGCTTGTTTTAAGTCAAAAATTTGTTAATGTTGATCAAAAAGTACATGCTCCACTGGCACCGTTACCTAGCAACCCCAGTCAGGCCCAACCCGTTACCTAGCAACCAAGCTCTAGTTTCACTGGCAGATTATTTCACTTATCACCAGAGTTGAGTAGTAACTACTTACATTTACTCAGTTACATTTACTTGAGTAACCTTTTTTTTAAAGTATTTCAGGAGTATATTTTCTGCTGAAAAGTTACTTCTAAGGTGGTTCTGCCTTGTCTCAAGTTTTCTATCATATTTGCATTAGAAATCTGAAATTAATACATGAAGAAATTTAGATTTTTTGCAGTGTAAAAATAAAAGAAACATATCTTAGCTTTTAAGAAGGAATGAATACTCTATAAGAAAGGACCAGGAGTAGGACGAATGTTATGTTGACATTGATCTTTTTGTTGTTGTTTTACCTTATTTATTTGGTTAATTGTTTGTTTCTGTTGGTTTTCTCATGTCTACAGTATCAGAATATATACCCAGTTTTAAATTTACTAGTGTACATCACAATATGCTATGTAAATACTTTTAGTATGTTCTTTGTCCTTTTTGATGGACAAAACGGACAAAGATTTTGTTTTGTTTGTTGCAAAAAAACAAAATCTGACTGAGTATTTTGGGTCCAGTCTCAAGTGCAAATATCTCAGTAAATTTGTATGGGGGAATTTTTCTGCCATAATCCAAGCTCACATATTTTCAGTCTGAAAGCAGGATGTCATGTATTTTGTTCTCAAAACTTCTCTGCCAGCTTACGAAACATTCTCTGCTTGCTTCTGGAACAAAAATGCACTGTCGCCTGGCAACCTCTGAGCCAATAGAATGAAAGTGTTGTACTGGGTACGTTTGTTTCCTTCTACCAGGCGTCCCTGTGTGGCTATGATGGATTGTAGCAACTTGCGCCACCCACTGGATGTAAGGAGAAACAGCAACCTCGGCTTTCTGCTCCGTGTTACATTTAACATCCGCTAGCAGTGCTACTGATCGCTAACAGCTAATGATCGTAGGCAGGAGTTTGTTCACCCAATCAACTTTCTACAGAAACTAGACTAAAACTACTTGGTAATACTAGTGAAAAGCAAGAGAAGCACAACACAAATTAGGAAAGAATGAAAGCTGAGAACTTGCTTGTTCTCTAACGGACGCCAACTTCAAACGACGGCCACTGAGGGAGAATAACGGAAAAACTTAGGAACATAACTGTCATTACAGGCACTCAACATCGCGCCGCCCACACATGGACTAAAAGCACTCATAAAGAGAGATGAAGAGCACCTAAATTACTTGCAATGCAGCGCTGAACAATATGCTATAAAGACTTAAAAGTCCATAGCAATCTAACCTGCAGACACGTCACAACCTGTCTCTTTCTCATTTGCATCTTGAGAGAAAATCTGACATTTAGATATAACCTTGCTGACATGCAAAGTAAGTACAGCCAATTTCAGAAACTGCAAAAAAGAAATGATGCAGATCTAAGACCAATCACAAGTCGATGCCTACTCTCAGTCAATAAAACACAAACCAAATGTAATGACCTCTCAAACTCCTCCACGGTGACATTTCCTCTACCTTTTACAGCTATCAATCAACTCAACTACATCGCCTGCCCTCCAATGCTTTCCTCTTGCAGTTTTTCACTCCAAATCCACTCCTGTGCCTCCATCTTTTTCTCTCTCCATCCAAAACAACAGTCATTCCAGAAAAGAGCCATCAATCTCCTTCAATGAGACGTGAGTGCATGAGTGCCAAGGCTACAGTAGATTACTATCTGTTCTGCCTCCACTCAGCGCTTTTTAACAGAACGGACGGCCAGATGGACGGGAGGAAAACGCAAAGAAAGAAAAAATCTTTGCAATGTAACACATTAGGACTTGAAAAGCCAATGTAACTTCATAATTTATTTCCAAAGGACAATCTTACCTGGAATATGCGCAAAGTTGGGTGGTTATATTTACTCCATTACATTTACTTGAGTAACTCTTAAAAAAAATGTACTTTTAGGACCCTTTACTTTTTACTTTTACTTCAGTAATTATATTGTGAAGTATTTCTATTCTTATTTGAGTAAAATTTATGAATTTTCTACCCACTCACCAGACACAGACACAAATATGCAGTTTTTGTTAAAGTTTCACAACTTTTTTTATTGAAAGAAACTGATTTGGAAACATTTTCTTTTGCCTGATTTTGTTACTTACATGTAGTATTGTCATTTTAACCCCTAAAATGGCAAAATTTTCATGTAAATTTATATTTTGGTCTGTCTGATTATGTAATTTTGAAGTATTAAATGATTGATAATTTGATCAGTTACTTTTTACTCTTGAGTAATTTCTTGGACGGCTACTTTTTACTTTTATGTTGAAATAATGCTACTTTTAAGCGCAATTTTTGGGTCGTCTGCCCACCTCTGGACATGAGACTTCAATGTCTCCAATAAACTTGAGTTTTGCATCTGGGACGCAAAATCCGACAATAACTACAATGTAGCTATGCTCGTCACCTAGCAACCCTAGCAGAGCTCAGACTGTTACCTAGCAACCACAGCAGAACTCTGCTCGTTCAAATCCAAACAGCCATTTTCACGTGGGAGTGTAAAAGTTGAGTTTGGGGGAGTGGGCAGCAGTTTGGATTTAAAGTGACAGGACGCCCTAAACAGCTCATTCTGAACTGAACAGACTAAAATCTCACTATCTAACAATGATTTAGTGCAAAGAAAAATGTAATGAACATGTTTTGTATCTGTTTTGAAGCATAACAGTTCACCTTTAAACATTTCATGCTAGCTTTGTGTTTGCCAGGTGTCTTTGTTGAATGGCAGCAGTGACATAAACGTCTTTATTAAGATAGTATTACCTCTGCAATGCATATATCTGATATCAAGCTTGTGTAAAGGTGATTACAACTACAAATAGGTCGCTGTCCAAGGTTAATTACCAGCATTCTGTAAGCTATTTCCATATTGGCCTATGATGATGCTTAAAGGGTAAAACTCTACAGGCCAAATATTCTAATTTGAACTTATTAGCTGTGATCCAGAACATTCAGATTTTATATTTAGAGGTGTTTTGATACAAAGCGCCGACATGCACGAATGTGAAAAACATTCAGAGCCGTGACCTTGCAGCCAAGAGTGTTTTTTAACAAGCTGCCTCGCCGCCTGCCGCGCAGTGGCAGCAATCCAAACCCGCATTGTGCATCCAAGGCTGAGCGCGAGCCTCTGAGGAAAGCCCAGGAGAGACTCAAATGGGTCTGGAAAGACGGGATTCTGCATTTAAAATTCATTTTTTACCAATTGTGCTGCTAGGGAAGCCATGTGATCTCATTGCTTCTACAACATGTGTTCAGTCCAAGGATACGAGCCCACCATGTCAGCTCTGAAAGCCACATCCTCAATTGAGAATGATAGGTCTAATTTCTATGCTACTTTCAGTGAGAAGGGCCTGCATGGGGGAGTTTTGTCAGGCATAATAAACTCTCCTTGCCTTGTCACAGCACTGTTGAGTAGGAAGGTTAAACTTAGAGCTGTCTGCAAAGCTGTCCCTCTGCTGCAACAGAGCTTTGACAGGGGATCAGCGCGGTGTGGCTCCTGTTGAGCCTCTGGGACGCGGCGCAACCAGCAGGAGGAGGCGGCGCCGCGGGCTCAGCCATGCGCTAAAGACTCTGACACTGACATAATCACCGATAATTGATTCGACTGGTGAGAAAGGTTTAACATTAAAGGATAAAAACGGCCGCAAAGCGCCGGGGCTTAATGTGAACCGATGGGGCTGACGCCGCCTGTCACACGTCATCTGATCGCACAAGAACACGAGATTCTGAAGGCATGTCGTCAATTCATCGCTCGGCCTAGAACCGCTCAGCGACCTCAGAGCCGGGCTTTGATCAGCGGCCGCCGGGAGAAAATGGAGGATCACTGAAGTCAAGGGCGGAAAAATAGACAGAAAAATGAAGAAAATAAAAGACAGATGGCCTTCGAAATTGCAATACAGCAGCCCTGTAATATCACAAAACAAATCTGAAAGATCTGTTTGAAAATCTGAAAATGGTGCAAACTAAATCAACTCAAAATCCAAATTATTAATCAACTTAATGATTTATTAGGTTAAAATGTGTTCCAATAGATTAACTAATAAGGTTTGCTTAGTCTTTCTTTCAGTGTTGTAGTTTGGCCGCCATCCAGCAGAGGGAGATGATCGTGATCCTTAAGTGTATTGTTTGTTGATGCAGAAACAAAGATGGCAGAGGGCTGTAACAGAAAAATAAAACGGCCCAAAAAGAGTTCGGTATGTATGACGGCGCATTAATGCCACTGTAGATGGAACATTTTTAAAAAAGAGGAGTAAATTTGCACCAAAAATCTAAAAAAAAAAAAATCTGATTGTAATCGCAGAAATTTCCTAGAACAAGGATATTTCTGAGTTTGAAAAGTAAAAAAATTTACTAGAAAAAACTTAAGATATTTTGAGATTAATCTACAAAATTTGAGAAAGTTGCGAATTCCAGCAAATTTGCAATTTTCAAAGTTGTCTACTTTCCTAAGCTTTTGAACTATGTCTAAATTTAGTAATATGAAAAAAACCTAAATTTTCTATTGATTCAGTCAGTGTTTAATACATTTGATTCCAAACACACGTCAAATTTAATGATTACCGCATATAAAAATTTGCCCTTTATATTACGGGAAGGCGGTCAGCGCTCTTGATACAAGACAAAAGTTGGGTTTTTAAGAAAATGGCCGCTTATCAACCTTAGATTGCATGCTAAATAGGTCAATATTGAATTTTGTGATCTCTATTTCAGGTTGTTCTCATTTTTCAAACACATTGTAATCGGTTTTATCTTTGATTTGAGTAGACCCCTGTCTCTCCAAACACTGAGCTCTTCTTCTGCTCGCCATCAGAGCTCCGTTATTAACATATAATGGAGACGCATGAGGTAAGTTTTGTAGCGGTGACTGGGGTGCGCCTATTTGCTGAGTGAACTGATGAAGACAGAGGGTTCCCTGTAGTCTTACAGTCAGGGCTGTGATAAATTGGCCTACCTCCACCTTTTTCCCTGCCTGCAGGAAGGATGTGTGTATGAGGATCAGAATGGATGCCTGCTAGACTGGAACTGACAACATCAAGTGGCAGTGTGACCGTTTTCATGAACGTAAGAAGGAAGGTCAAGTGCACAGAGTAAGAAGGCTTCTACTATGTCACCAAATTGGACCGCAAAGGAGCCAGGACAAACATGTAGCACTTTGAGTTGTGTATTCATGCATTTTTCACTTTTTAATACATTAGAACCACAAAAGTCAATGTGTTTTATAGGGGTTTGATGCAATAGAGCGGCATAAAGTAGTGCATATTTGTGAAGAAGAAGAAAAATTATACATGGTTTACAAAGAAAAGCAAAAATATTTTTTACAGCTGATCTACTTCTACACTTCCATTTTGGTGTCAACTGCTTGTACACAAAATTATTCAGCTGTTTCATAAGTTTATAATTTTGGTGTTTGAGAAAAGACATCCTGACTATTAAGTCATTCAACGTTATCTAGCAACGCCAGTTAAGCCCAGCAACCGTTACCTAGCAACCAAAGCAGCTAGGTAACATGCCGCAGCATGTTTGGTCAGCTGGTTTTACCGCTGTATTCGCTGTATACAATGGCTGCTGGGAAAAAAAAGTGCTTTGTTGTTGACTTTCCATTCAGAAATCATCTGGTGCATTCTTGTTGGTTGTGAAGGAGGCTCTACTTCTGCTCTTCAAAGATGTACAGCTGTATAATTGTGCATCTGTTTGCAGCCATTTTCACATGTGAGTGTAAACACACATGTGGCCAACACCAGGATATTCGGATTTAAAGTGAAAAGAGGCCCTAAAATCTCATTATCTATGAATAATTTTGTGAAAAAAATGTAATGAAAATTTTTTGTATAGCCTATAAATTTAGCCTACCTTGTTCAAAATGGCACGTTCCTGCAGGAACTGACTGCTGGTTACATAAAATCACAACAAAACACATGGAAGTTTATGCTTATATTGGGAAAATGAAAAATTCAAGCTACATAAATACTTTTGAAAGGCAGTGTGTCCTCCGTATTCACATTCCTCGCTGGTCTAATGGCTGCAGAGGTAAACAAAGATGCTTAGAAGACAGAAAAAGACAAATCTTAAGCCAAGTTTGGGGACATGAATATGTTTCGCTGTGAATGTCTGGTGAGACATCAAAGATTTTACAGATATTTAACAAAACCAAAGGCGCTCCGTCTGAAGTAGACTACAGTTAGATGGAGGTAAGAGCAGAATGAAAGAGAAGAAAAGTAGAATAGCAAATAAGAGACTGCAAGGGGAAAAGAGAAAGCCGCAGGCTTGGTGAAGCGGAGCAAAAAAAAAAGACTTGGCAAAATGAGCAAGAGAGAAAATGTAAATGAAAAGCTGCTGAACAAAAAACGTGAACAGAAGAGAGAGAATGTGAGAGATTACTTCAAGAGCTGATAAAGAAGAAGCTGAAAAGCAACGCAAAGCTGACAATGGAGAACACACAGCTCGGGGTTGGGGAAGTGGAGCACAACAAAACGGAGAAGACATGATGAGCATGCATCATGCAGCCTTTTAAAATGGCCTCCACAGTTTCTCAGTAAATGTCCTTTAACGGGAAGTGCAGACAGTCGTAGACATCACGGTGCTCAACCCGTTCCTGTAAAGAAAATGGAAGTGCCACAGAAAATGAAAAGAGAAGACATGGGAAAAAGATGAAGTGGTAAAGCAAAAAAGGACACACATGACTCCCAGAGAGGAGACCTGTGGCATCTGTCACAAGTCAGGACCGCAGAGAGGAAGAGGAGGGGGAGAGCAGGCGGCGCAGCGGCTCTTCGTCCAACTCTGGTGCGTCTGTTCTCCACTGGCAGATGGAGGATAAGCATAAGCTCCAGCAGCCAGTGATGGAGATAAGGTCATTTACAAACACCGACCAAAACCCAGAAGAACTAGAAAAACTATAAAGTCATAACTGTTCCTTGCCAATGTTAATCTGCTCAAAGAACGAACAAGAAGACGCCAGCAAAAGAGAAAGAGCTCAAAATATTTCACATGGAATCCAAGGGAGGGAAGGGTGACGTTCCTGCACTCGGGGAGTATTTGAAAGAAAACCATAAAACCTACATGAGCGATGCTTGTACTCCCTCAATCAGACAACATGTAGCTACGTTTTGATGCATAAATCATTTTTGTAGAGTGAAATATGTACAAACTGCAGGATTTTGTTTGTGAAAAAGCGCCGGCTGCTAGAGTGGTGCTGAAGAATTCAGTCGATTACATTGTAAAACTGAAAAAATCTGCATAAAACTCAAATCGCGATTTTAGAAAAACCACAAGAAGCATCAAAAAGTTGAATCATTTGAAGATAGCTTAACATCTTGTGACCTGTTTAAAAGTTGAATGAAGTTTCTAGGTTGAGATAGGCAGAAGTCGTGCACTGCTAAAGAGCACAAAGTGTTTGCTGAATTTTGTGGCATTGTGAGGATTTTCAATGCATTTCAGTGGAGTCAAAATATGCAAAAGTTAAAACAGTATAAAAAGAATGAAATTTCCTAATGATATTACAGAATTCTCCTGAACCTTCAGAGCCACATAAAGACAGTTACAAAATTGACCTTCTGTCACCTGACAGGAGGATTAAAGGACTAATGTCCCAGCGTGATCTACAGAAACTCATCCATGCGTTTATTGTTAGTTGCAATCATTACTGCAACAGTGATTGATTAGCAGTGATTGGAAGATTGATCAACATATCCGATGTGTATTTTCGTGATGGTATTTGACAAAATGTAACGTTTATTAATTGCTTGAACAATGTTTCTGTGATTTAAAACACTTTAAGCTGCCCTGTTGCTAAAATATGCTGTCCTAATAAATTTGACTTGACTTGAGTAAAGTACAGATACATAAAAAATTAACATATAATGTAGTTGTACTTCAGTACATCATTAGCAGTGGAGCACAGAGCGTCCTGATGTCGGCACACGGATCCCTCAGAACGGTGGCCGCCACAGTCCCTCTGCACACAATCATCTTCTACACAATCACCACAGAGCAATGTCAGCCTCGTTTTCATGAATATTCATCTGCCTCATTAACACTCAAGTGGGGAAAGAAAACATATTGCATGAGACTCCCATTACTGGAAGAGAGAGTAAGAGCTAAAGGAGAGAGGGGAAATGTAGCGGCAGCCACATTAAGAGACAATCTCTTCCTTCTTTTATTGCCAGCAAAGATTTTTGATTCCTACGAGAGAAAGAGAAAATGTCCTTGTTTCTCAGGGGTTTGATACCCATTTATTGCCTTTATTTATAAAGCAAGACAGGGCAGTATGAAAGCAGCGTCAGCAGCAGGGACGGCGCAGCGGGAGCACAGGCTGGGAATTACAGACCATTTTCCCCACAAATCCTCCAGCAACAAAAGCTTTAAAACAGCAGCAATCTCTCCACTAATGTCTGGCTGTTCACAGTAACTGCTAAACTGTTGGGGAAATGTGTGACTACACCTCAACACAAGTTGTGCATTTATAAAGGAAAAAAAAAACAACAACAGCTATCTTCTGTTCGGCAACAAAATAAAGCCTGGTTCTCCACCAACAGACTCGGTCGCTCAACCAGAGTCTACGCCACAAAAAGACGGGGGGGGGGATTATTTTCTCTTTATGCTAAAAAGCTTTTGAATCGCTGCACACAAACTGGCAACAGGGGAAATCCTCCATCCTGCAGCAGGGCTATTAGAAAGACTCTGGGAAGTTTGAGGACAGATTTACCTGCATGTCCTTTTAAAACTTTTTTAGGAGGGACGTTGAGCCAGACAGTCCTGCCCCCACCCGACTCAAACCGGTCCTTTAAAGGGCACCAACAAAATCTGTGGTACCATAATTGGACCAAGTCTCTAGAAATCAATACTGCTGCTTACATGAGGGGGCTCTACCAAAGCTATTTCATATTCCTACCTGCTCTACGCAATTTCTGGGGAAAAAAAAAAACACAACCCCTCAATTCCAGAACTGTATGAGCTATTGATTTTGCAGCCAGTACTCTTACTCCTTCTCTCCCTCCGCCCGTCCTCTTCTTTCTCTTTTTCAATCCACACTTTTTACATTTAACTCCGTTTCTGCCTCTCCTTGTGAAAAAATGAAATGTTTCTGTTAACGAGGATGTGAAGCATTCATAAATGTAGTTAGTGTCACGTAAAAAGGAAGTCTTTTCAGATTTGTTATTAATAATTGAAAGCTAGCTCTTTTTCTTTTTTCAAAGGTCTCACCTGCACTCCTTGGAGACTAATTTTTTACATTATTTTGGTATATTTTCACAGAATTATTCAACAACACCAGATGAATTCAAGAGTTTTTTTCTGAGGACGTGTGAGATCTAATAAGTTTTAGCATTAATTATGAAGCGAGTCACAGTTTTTTCACAACTCTTCCATTTGAAGCAATTTTCAAAAAGAAAGAAATGCATAAAACTAACAGAATTTCTTTTTGGTTCTTTCAGACAAACAAAATAAAAGCTATAATGTAGAGTAAGGCAGGTTGTGTGCACTGATCAACTAATTACTAAGTTAAAAGCACGGTTAAAAAATCTAAACCATGCACCTCAGACATTAGATAAAAGAGTTTCATAACTCTGAATATTGTCCCTGTTATGGAAGGATCACATGCTAAAAAATGTCAAATTATTTTAGCCTTAAAGTACAAAAATCCTGATAAACTGTCTAAATACATTATTTAAGGTTCTATCTTTTATTCTGTGCTAATTTTGACATTTCTGTCTAAATTGCTTCAGTTCTATTATTTGGATGTAAAACCATCTCAATCTGACACTGTGAGCAGAAAATAAAAAGTCTTCATAGAGGCAGCCTGGCCGTTGCCTTCCTGCTCAATTAGGCTAGATTCTCATCTCTTTTCACTGCTCCCATTCACTTTCTTCCATTCACTGGGATTCCCTCCAGTATAATTTGTACAAGGCCAATCAGCAAAGAGAAGGAGAAATTGTGAACAATGACGTTGCTTCTCTGTGCTGTTTTTGAACAGTTTAACTTTATCGATGGCAACAGAGGAAGTGAACGAAAATGTTCAGTCCGTGTTGGTCACGGTTCCAAATATGGCAGTAATATCAACAGTCACCTCGTTTGGCTTGGTTCTTCTCTTTCTACTGTGGAGGACGGTAGTTTACTGACTAAGCAATTTTATAGCATCGAATTGACACCTTAAATTTGAAGGGGCAGTATTATGTAAAATCAACTTTTTGAACTTTACATCATGATATAATGTTCTTCTCTCATGAAAATCATACCCGGAGTGTTACCTTGATTCTTTCATGAATGCCAACCAATCAGTTGTGCAAAACGCCTAGTTGGACCTAACCCCGCCTTCCGAGGCTCAGCTCCTCCTTTGAGCTCCAGTTTCCAAGCTTCCACCTCACAAATCAAAAACTTCCCTCCACAGCTCCTTCAGACTAGCCAGCAGCAATTAGTAAACACCTGGTGGCACTGCGCATCTGGTGAAATTATTCTTAGTGTTAACAGAGGAGTGATGTTGTTATGGCTTCCTGAAGGTGCAGTTTCATAAAGAGCAGGAGTTTTTAACAGAGGCCCAATTTTAAGTCATGTTTGACATATGTAGCATTTTTATAACATCTGAAGGTGACAGTTACTTGATTGTGCTACAAAATGGCACTTTGTGGCTGGAAAACAAATAAAACTGCTCCTTCAAAACTTCAACAGAAGTCATTTCTCAATAGACAAGACCCTTTGTACGAAGCAAAGAGTAGAACAAGCGGCTGATTTTTACAAGGCTACGTTAGAGATGTCTGGAAAATAGCAAAAATGTTAATAAGTAACAACAGAAACTATTTCTTCCAAATTAAAGCCTGCTTACAGACGTCCGGTCAGCCCCAAATTCCAACCATTTTGATGGATTTTTTCAAAATCGACGTACAGCTACTTAGCTGTACACTTAGCTCTCTGCGTCTCACCCCTGCACCTTTGGCCTGGGGGCTGCTGCTCCTTTGCTTCCCTGACGAGCCACCCCCGTGCGGGGCATGTGGCTGCCCTGCGGTGGTGCCTTGTGTCGTTCTGCCTGGGGCTGTTGTGGCTTTCCAGAGCCGGGTCCATTTGTTGTCTTTTCCTGCTTTTGGTTCCTGTGGGTTTCCGAATTTCCATCGTTTTGCCACTGTGCACCTCTAGATGACAAACTTACTCACATTTACCTACTCAACACAAACGCAATTCATTCTACACACAAAAAAAACAAAAACTTTTTACATTACAATGCAAAAAACATTACACTTCAATTACCTCAGTGTAAACAGTATATATGGTTGATTTATGCCTTTCAGCTTTGAAACAAAGCAATTTAAGAAAAAAGCACCAGTTGTTCATGCTTGCTTAAGACAAAATCATGTAAAATTTTAAAAGGACAAAATTTCTATCTAATATACAAGTAAACATTTATGTTTACCATGCAAAAAAAATACTTTTTGCACAGCTTTAATACTTCCATTTGTGTTTCCACTGCTTATAGAAACAAAAAATATGTTTTGATGACTTTGAAAATTAGCCATTCAAAACCCTCCAGATTGTTGAGTTACGTTGCACCGTTACTTAGCAACCCCAGCCGAGCCCAGCCCGTCACCTAGCAACCCAAACGGAACTCCATCACGTTTGCTCTGCTTGTTTTACCGCTGTATGTGCTGTACAATGGCTGCTGGAAAAGACAAGTGTTTTGTTGTTGTTGTAACTCAGCCAGTGTCGTTCCACAACCGGGGACTCTGTGTTGTGTTAATGTTGTTATTTCTGTCCTCATTCGTTCATATAAAAATAACAATGCACAGCAATCAAAATATTAAGCTAGTAAGGGGCTCAGAGCAAGTTTTCATCCAGGGAAAGTTCAAACTTTAATCTGCAATAAGCGCAACTTCCTTCTTAAAAAATGTAAACAAAAATGGAGTGACATCAGATTTCAGTTGTTGGAGGATTTCTCTTTTATCTTTGGTAAAAAACGACAAGCCATTTCTCCGGCTAGACTTGTGTGTTTGTTTTGGTTGCATTTACCCAGCATGCAATGCGCCGTAGTCCACTTCCTGATTTTGGAGCTGTCTCTGGTTTGTAGGCGGACTAGAGTTTGCTTTTTTGGTCAACTTTAGATTTTGATTACGCATTCACACCTCCCCAAACCTACCGGAGATTCTCGGCAAACAAACGGGAGTCGATTAAAGTGAACGAAACAGGGCTGGTGTGCAAAAACTGGGTTTGGAAACCAAATTACTTTAGGATTGATCAGGATTCTCTTTGTTTAAAAATTAATATCACCACATTTTATATCCAATTTGAGGGCAGTGACACTTTTAAATACCTGTGAATCATTAATTCAGATTCTAATGGCTTTCTGGGGTCAAGCAGGTTGGCAGAGACTTGAGACTTGCCCAGTTCAAATCAAAGGTCCAAAGTCAGCATGCATGATTTAAACATATCTAAATAGCAAATGGCAAGAGACTGAAGCAGAAACGCAGGAGAAGCAGCGGATTAAAGTGAGGAACAGCTCTGCTTGTCTTTAAAATTACTTTTCCTCTTAAAACATTCACTTCATCTGAGTCTCTCTTGCTCCCTACTTCTTATTGGAAAACAGTTCTGCACAAGAGTGGTGGAAAACCATTCGACGCCTTCTCCATCTGCATCAGTCACACACCGACACGCATGCACAGAAAATACATTTCATCCTCAATATCCAAAACAGCCAATGGCACTAGCAGGCATTTGCGACCCCAATCCATATTTCAATTTCTCTCCTCTCATGCAAACTAATTCAATACTTGTTGCCTTTCCTTGCAAGAGACGAGCAATGTGAGAAATGAGCCTCTTCTCGTGTTGCATCAATAGAAAGCCCAGTCAGAGACATTTCTAAGCAGTGCATATGTCTATATCAATTGCATCTTTGTAGACCTTACATTATTGGAGGCCAAACATCCAAGGGTATAATGTTTTTGCTTTGTTTTGCAGTAAAGCAGATTTTTTTTCTGCACATTTAGTTTTTCAAAACACAATCAGATCAAATTATGAGGATCTGCAAACGCACAGGTACTTCACAAAGCTATTTGTTCTCCTCTGAGCTGCTGACCTTTTCTGTTTCCCAGCTCAATAAGCAATAACTGACTGAGTCAATAGAATGAACAGTTCTTATGTTTGTGTATAACATTAATTAGTTTGGATGAGTCACTAGCAAAGTCGGAAACAGAAGCACCAAGGCTATCCGCAAATCATTTTTGTACTAATTCAGCGGTAAAATGAAAGAAAGAAAGAAATAGAAATGATCTCTGAACCTACTTTACCTTGCAATTAAAAATGTTCACCCAATTAGGGAGTGGTTGAAAAAAAATAAATGAAAAACAGAATTGAGAGGGAGTCAGTTCGGTTCCCCTTCTGTAGCTTCAATTATTTTTGCACTAGTGGCCAGGAAGTCGGCTGTTAAGACATGAAGGATTCCCGTCTGCTCCACACCTCTGCGCTCCCTCTCACAGGGAGATGGATTTGGCGGATTGTCACGTCTTTACTCAAACCACCTGACTCCATGTTCTTCCACTGACTGATCACTGCCTGGGGGAGGAATCTGCCATTTCCTTTGTTAACAGGACCTTCAAGACAGGTTCACTGCTGCAAGAACTGGAGAGATTCACATCCAGCGTTTGGGAGATAAAAACTAAGAGAGGGGTGTAAACGTTTTGCCATTGTGGCCAAAAATGTTAAATTAAGAGAAATTAAGGGCCACATTTAATCCTTAAGACTTTTGTTGTTTTTATGTCTTCAATAATATACTAAATAGACAATATTTTAATGAAGAAAAGTAGTCACATTTTTGCATACTTTAGAATCTATAAATCATTGTCAATCCAAAATATAAACATGGTCTTGCACAGTTGTTGTTTTTTAATTTTTTAAAACAGTTTTGGTATTAATTTTTTTTTTAAACATTGTTAATTAAAGAAGAAAATTTTTTTTACATAAAGAAATACTTTTTAAGAAGATTTTTTAAATTCATTGTGAATTTGCCACATTCTTGAATTGTGGACCCAGGGCCAAACAAAATCATTCAGAGGGCCACAAATGGCCACTCTTTGGACAAAGAATCAAGACATCATTTCAGGTATGTTTGTGATGAGGAAATAACATTTTAACATAAAGTGCAGCTCAGAAAAGTTGATTTTACCCAGTAAAACCCTTTAAAAAGTACTTCTTCCATAGGCAGAGTATTTCACTTATAACAAGACATTTTTCTAATGTTATAAGTGAAATAATCTGCCAATGAAATACAGACTTTTTCTATCAATATTAAGGAATTATTTACTGAAAACAAGCCAATGGAACTTGAACTGGGTTGCTAGGTAACGGGCTGGGCTTGGCTGAGGTTGCTAGGTAACGGTGTCAGTGGAACGTTTACTTTTTCATCAATATTAATGAATAAATTGACTTAAAACAAGCTCCTATATCTTGCTGAAAAGTTACTTGTAAGCTGGTGTTGTCTTATTTCAGGTGCACTACGATAATTACACAAGAAACTCGACCAATAACGCTTGGTAAAATTTGGTGGTTTTGCAGTGCAGAGAGAAAGACAGTATAGGAGAATGGAAAATAAAGATGTTTTTGCGAATAAACAGGGAGAACGTCCACGTAAATATTTGCATTTTCTTCCTCCATTTTCCTACTTCCATCATCACACATCGTAACGCTGGGTCTTCCTCATCGTCTGCAGCAAACATGGCTGCCGCACTCAGTTTACAACGCTATTTGCGAGTGCAACACAGGAACGAAACCAAAACATGTTTTTCTGCATATTTAATGCCACCAAACCGTATTTTCCTAAAGTACATCTGCTAACGTTGGAGCCATTTTTTCAATCTTCATTTGCTGCTGGAGCGAGAATGATCGAGAGTCCCCGCCAAACCCTCGATTCAGCTTTTACTCTTTCCACGCCGGCAAACGGAAAAGCAAGCAGGTAATAACGACAAATTTCCGAGGCTTAAATGACGACAGCTTTACGACGGCGAAGTGGCCCCCATGACTCCATTCCTGTCAGATTCTATTAGTTCGGCCTCCGCCATGTGTTTAAATTCGCTTTCCGCCTATTCCCAGCATTTACAGAAGCGACTCCAGTAAATAAACCAAATGGCTGCATCTTTTACTTTATGAAGCAGGGGCCTCTGGGCAGCGCGGCGCTTCTGTGTGAAGAACGGCTGAGGAGTTCAATATTCTGCATCCGGCTGAAAGGACGCAGTCGACTACAGGGAGATATTGACACACATTGTTGTCAGAGTTTAAATTTGAGTAGTGCTTAAGAACGTACAAGCAGCCAGGCGAGAAGAGCATTTTTAAATCAAGACAAGTGGGCTCTCCACTTCCACTCCACACACACACCTCAGTAAACAGAGAAAAAGTGAGTCCGCCCACCAGCTGCCAGGTGGAAATATACGCAAAGGCCACCCGTCTAATAACTGCTTTTGATGCACACAACTCAAAGTTTGGGGGAAAAAAAGAGCATCTGGTCTGTCCCCTCCATAGTCATCTTGTTAAATTAGAATTTATTTCCATGGTTTAAGCCTCATTCATAAAAAAATCAGAAATCTCTGTCCATAAATTCCCTCAATCTGGGCTTATTGCGGCACATTTTAATCACCATGACAAGTTATAGGATCTTTTTATTATAAAACCATTAAATTACTATAATTGTTTGAGCAGATTAATCATAAAACGAAAGAAAACTTGGAACAATAAATTGTGGAACAAGTTATTAAAAACACATGGCGCACTGTGGCTAAATTAGTTTTTTTTTTTAAATGGCCTCAAGTCGACCACAGGAGCGCTTTTGAAATTAATACATTTGTTTATGCAAATACAAAAATTACTCAGAAGACGTCAGTTTGAGCTTCATTAAGGAAAAAAAAAACACCAAAGTAAAGATTAAATCCAACTCGTAACACTAAACCAACTCTTAGCTTCTTGCATATGTGCACAGTTCTTCACGATCATTCTCAGAGATTCAAACTTTCAGAAAACTTTATTGAACCAGTTTTTTCTGCACAATGATTATTCATTGTCGGTATGATTTTCTGCTTTTTAGTTTAAAATGTCAGCTTTGCTTTTTCAGTGTAATCTAAGGGACAGAAATACTGTCAGATTTGTGTGAATTCACTGCAAAAACAAAAAATCTTACCAAGTATTTTTGGTAAATATCTAAATAAAACAAAAAAGTAAAAACTTACAGGCACCTTTTCAGCAAGATATAGGAGCTTGCTTTAAGTCAATAACAGCTTAATATTAATTTTAAAAGTTCTAGTTCTACTTTCAGATTATTTCACTTATAGCAAGATATTTTTCTCACGTTATAAGTAAAATAATCTGCCAGCTGAGTAAGTACTTTTTCTTTTATCAATATTCAGGAATTATTTACTAAAAACAAGCCAATAGAACCAGAACTGAGTTGCTAGGTAACAGGCTGGGCTTGGTTGAGGTTGCTAGGTAACAGTGCCAGAAGAAGATGTACTTTTTCATCAATATTAACAAATTATTCACTAAAACAAGGGCTTATATCTTGCTGAAAAGTTACTTGTAAATTAGTTTCGTCGTATTTGGAGTGTACTAAAATATTTGAACTAAAAACTAAACCAAAATACTTGTTAAGATTTTGTAATTTTTCAAGTGGGAATAAATTAAGACATCAATAAGAGGGCTTTAACCTGCACTGTCAGAACCAATCATAATGTCCAAAAATATTACAGTTTTATACGCAGATTATAACCAGACACATGTAAATTCATCATTTCAAGCAGAAAACATGAAGGAACCTTTTACAGTTTCATTACATTTCATGTCTGTCCATGAATGTTGCATTAATTCTTCACTGAGAGCCGAGAAACACTATATTGTATCTGTTGGAGGTAGAGCCAATTTCCACTGCCACACATTGCGTTGAACAGAACAGTGCTTTATACTTCAATGGCTTTTTTCATCACCACAGGGCGAGGGTGGAATCTGTGTAAATCTGATCTGCAAAATGCTTAAATAGACTTTTTGCATACAAAGTGCCTAGCTGGTCTGGTAATGGGTTTCACGTTTTGCTTTGAATACCAATTCAGATTCATTAAAAAAAACGGTTTGAGTTAAAATATTCAATTAAGTTAACAAAAAACTTTAAGGGAAGTCATCTTATGTCATCAACTTGGGCTGGTTTTCGCTCTGCTGTTTTTCAAACACTTATATTTTACTATGGGGGACACGAGCTACAGGAAGGTCCCACACCAAAATTGTGATTTCATCTAAATGCACTGCAGTCTTGGATTACAATGAACAATGACCCAAAACTTTAAGAACAAAACTATTTATTTAGCCTCTTTAACATGCAGAAACTGTGCAGTAGATGTTTGATACTCATTTTTATAAAACATTAGGTTATCTGTATACAACTCTATATTTAGCACTGCTATGCTAACAACATTCACCTTTTCAACTTAAAAGTGAAAATTAATGAACCACTATAAAGAACTGTTAGTTTACCCCCTTTTATCCTTTGTGTCTTCCTTAATATTGTTTAAAAAGTAAACATTTTTCCACCTAAAACAATAAGTAAAATAATCTGCCAGTGGAACTGGAACTGGGTTGCTAGGTAACCGGCTGGGTTTGACTGGCGTTGCTAGGTAACGTTGACTTTTTCATCAACATTAAGTAATTATTAACTTTAATATCTTGCTAAGAAGTATTTGTAAGTTGGGTTTGTACTGACTTATTTGCAGTGGAACAAAATATTTTGATTTTGTGTTTTTGCAGTGAACATAGAGCATCGCTTACACTGCAAAAACATTCTGGTTCTAGTTTATTTTGTAAATACATTAATACTCTTAAGATAAAACTAACTTATATGTAACTGTTCAGCAATAAATATGAACTTGCTTGAGATTAATAATTCGTTAATATTGACTTTAAAAAATGGCATATAATTTCACTTATGACAAGACACTTTTTTTCTCGTTATAAGTGAAATAATCTGCCAGTGGAATAAGTAGTTTTATTTTTAAATATTTAAGAGTTACTTATAAGTTAGTTTTGCCTTCTTTCATATATAGTAAAATATTTGCATTAGAAACTAGACTCTTGACAGACTTTGTGTTTTTGCAGTGTGTGGAGGCTGTGCTGCTGATATGAAGCAGAACAGGAAGCTTTCAGAAATCCTGGCATTTTTGCAATGTTTCATAGAAATAATCTTAATGTGACTTTCCTTTGTTGTTGGAAGATTTAAATCGCATCCATCAAAGTTTAACAAAAGCACCCGGGATTTGTTTGGAATTTGCTATGAAGCTCATCCAAGAAGGTTGTTTGGTGGGATATTTAGTCCAAAAAGGAGAGCAAATCAGAAATACAGAGGGAGGAAGAGGAGGATGAAGAAGAGGAGGAGAAGCCTGGCAGTTGAATAAAGAAGAGGGAGAAAGTTTTTTCCGACACCTGGATTGTTTTCTTCCCGGGAATGTTTGATCTCCGGAGCAACACAATGCTGCAGGCTGATTTTCTAAAGATCTTTTTACGAATTAAATTAGCTTTTTTTGTTGTTGTGAGGAGCAGCCGTGAGTTACCACCGTTCTGAATTATGTACATTTGTGTTGACATCCTTTTATTGGTACTCCAACATTGGGGATAATAACACCAGCTTTATTTCCAGCTTGTTGTTGCACGTCGCTAACATGATTCATAATTCTCGCAGCCGGTGGGATATTTCAGTCCAGGAAATTGCATTATCCCCGCTCACTCCACAGGTCTGGCGCCGTGTTTGGCCGCGGCTCAGCTGCGGAGTTTAACGCAATAATAAATAAATAAGCATGTGGCCGGGTGCAAGACGGCGGCCCGGTGGGGGTGAACCGAAGAAAAACAGAGGAGGTTTAATTAAAGCTGGAAACCAAATTCCTCCACACAGCTCAACCTGCATACTTCACTCGCCATTATGCATTTCTGCATGCATGAGTGTGTCTGTGTCCGCCTCACAAAGGCGTCTTCGATCACACGTGTTTGCGAGTGTCTGCAGTAAATGCAAGCTTAGAATAATCCCCTGTGCTGCTCAGATAAGAGCCCCTAAATTCCTTCATCACACAGGTGTGTAACCTTGCTGACAACGAGAAAGGCGGCTGTTTTGTTTTGTTTTTTTATTTTTCTCCAGTAACCCGGCTATCACACTCCATGCAGGCGCCGTAAAACGACTCGCTGTGCGCCGCTACGTTTTTGTTACGCTATTTTCAGCTGAAATGATTGAACTGCCAGTCTCTTTGTAATTACCTGAGGGGTGCAGGCGGCGGCACGGCGAGTAAAAAAGGCTGATGAGGGAGTATTGAATTTGCACTTCAATTAGAGTGCTTATAAAGTGTGGATTACACAAGGACTCTGGGGCCAGAGCGATCTCTCAATTACCACAGCGCACTTTGGGAGGATAGATACATCGATTCCATATTGATATCTGTATCGGTCTGATATTTAGAAGAAGAAGAAACTTTATTTAATTACATTTTTCAGCAACAATGCAGTTCAAATTGCTTTACATGAATTAGAAGAAAAACAGAAACAACACAAGCATCATAAAACAAAACTTTTTATGGGTTGCTCCACAATTTATAAGCTAGCAGGGGTTTTTAAAAATAAATCACTCCTTAAGAGGAGATCTAATCAGTCTAATTCTGTGGTATTTGATTTATTTTTTTACATTATATCTCGATTTTCTAATTGCACTTTTTGAACCATTTGAAAGATGCTAAACGGGATCATTTTATTCACTATTTTACTATTCAGTTAAAAAATTGAAATAAATACATGGTAGTATTTTATATGGAGCGTTATGTTATAAATAAGTAATAACTTACAATAAATATGCATGGTTAATGTTCATTTATCTGGTTAAAACACTCAAATGTAAGGAGGAACTTATCTTTTGTTCCACCTGCCAGTTAAGGGGGAAATATTAAGTGGCACACACTCCTCTTTGTGTAAATCCTCAATATTTTCCATTATTATGACACAGGTGGGTTTTTAGTCTAGATTTAAAGGCTCCGTCTTGTTTCTGTTTTGCTTCAGATCAGTTTTTTTAATGTTTCTAGCTGTGTTTATTCCTCATTACTCCAGTTTATCTTGTTTCTTAGGTCTGGTTATTCTTTAGAGTTAGATGTTGCCCCTTTTGCTCCTGTGATTTTTTGTTCTGGACTGGCTCCTTGTGTTCCCTGTGCCCTCCGTTATTTTTGTTGTAAGTTTTTTGTTCTTCATTCTTTCTTTAAAATTCACAAACTCTATTTGACACATCTGCCTACTGCATTTGGATTGACTTTAAATCCAAACAACATAACACAGAGTTTATTATAAGCCTGGTGGGGTACCAGGCTTTATTTGTGCCCCGCCAGCCTAAGCATTACTCATTTTTTTAGGTCTTTTTTAAATGTTTGCATTTTTTAGACTTTATAGTTGGTGTTCAGGTATTAATCTTCCAATCTTTCAATAACACATAATTATCAAGTGATATTTTCAAATTTCCTGTCAACTTTAAACATTTTTTTGACTCAAAAACATGGCGGGCCGCTGGCTGCCCCAAAACCAGGATTCGCAAGTTTTTCTTCACAGTAAAACTCCTAAATGCACTGAGAGGAAGAAAAAAAACTGTGTTGTGAAGCTATTGGTGCTGAAATTGTGCAAAGTTCTCAAATAAATTTGCAATTTAGTCGATTTATATCTATAATTTACAGACAATTCAGTGCTATTTTTCAGTATCGCATATGAAACTTCGAAAGTCGGTATCAGAAGTGAAAAAAGTGGATCACTAAGTATGTCTTGGTTTTTATTCATATAATTTTTTTGTATTTTCTACCAGTTTTATAATAATGTTGAAATTATATTATTTTTCCAAACTAAATTATTATTTTTTGTTTTACTGTTTATCTTACTTGTGATGTTGATTGTTTTGAAGCATGTTCCTATCAGAAATATTGGCAAATTTTGACTATATTGTATAAAGAACAATAAGTAGGAAGTTAATAAAACAGGAAAAACAACTAAATTGCTTTTAATTCTGTAGTTAGGCATGGAGATATACCCGTTATTACACCTTCCAAAACTTCAGAGCGCTTCATTTTTTTTTCTATTGTCTGAAGCTGCCCCCTTTAAGAAGAAGGAGGTAAACAAGAGATATTTGTTCAAAAGGGAAGAAAAAAATTTAACAAAACGTCTTAATCCACATCAAAATTCTCAAACGGATTATTGAGCCAATGAGTGAAAATCACCGGCCATTTAGAGTGGATTTGTCTGCAAGGCAACGATAAACGACAGCTGCTTTTTTTTCTTCACGGCTTAGCGTCGCGTTTCTTAGAAGATGGTGCTTGAAGGACGCGCTTTCAGAGTAAACAGGCCAAAGAAGGGGACGGTTTCTGTGAAGACAATGCGAGACGATGTAGAAAGTAAATGATTAATTGACACAGATTCTCAAAAAAGAATTTAATTGGTTGCAAATTTCAAAGCTAGAAAAAAAACAAGTTTTATTATCTTTGCTCCGACTCTGAAATTTGTTTCCCTGTGAAATTAGCTACACAAGGAAGCTGTGCAAACACATTATGGCACCTTTATAAAATAAGGAGGATGCCTGAATTTAATTTGACATTCTTGTGCTTACACGACCACTATGTTGATGCTAATTTGATTTGTGGATGAGCCATAAAAGCAAAATAAAAAAAGGGATTTTATATCTCCAAAAGCTTTTGATCTCTATGACTCCAGTCCTTTTTCTGTCTGCTTAGATCATATCCCTCTCTTCTACCTTTCTCTCCCTTGCGCTAACTCTCATTTTTACTGTCAACAAAGACTGCGCAGCCTTCCCACAGGCCCTAAAGGAATCTCTCACACTGCACTCACATAATCACTTCAGACCCGGCTGTTTAGGCCGACATCTCCGCCGGGACCCGCCAGCCGCAAGCCAAATCAGACCTCCGAGTGGAGAAGAGAAAAGGTAGAAAAGAAAAGAGGAACAACAGAAACAACGAGGTGAACGTCAAAGAGGAGAACATCAGCGGCCTGGCCTGCTGGCGGCAGAGTGTCATTCTCCTCCTGCAGCTGACAAACGACGAGATTAAAGGTGTTTCTTTACGGTTTCTATGGCGCCAATATTTTAAGAGTCCTAAGTTTTGGTTTTATTTGAATTCTGCAGGCAGCATGTGATAAATGTGACACAAAAAATAAGGCTTGTAATCAGCGGAAGCCAAAATAATACAGATTATTTTGAGACAGCATTTCATAACCTGTGCTAATCCCGTGTTAGTTAATGAGCTCAAACCCTGACAGCAAAGATAAGAGTTCAGTCCACAGTGATTTAACTCCATCCTCCAGGGTTTGGATGAAACGGTTTGCCTAAAGTCCAATTCTTAATCCCACTGAATACATGTGGAGTCAGATTGAGCCCACTAAGAAAGTCAGAATACTGAGGATTAAAGTCAGAATTCTGACTTTGAGGTCTGACTTTCAGTCAAATGAAGATTAAAGTAAAAATTCTGGGGAAAAAATCTGAATTTTCAGCCAGAATTTTAACTTTAATCTCAAAATTATGAGATTAAAGTTAAAATTTTGAGGTTTGAAGTCAGAATTCTGAGATTAAAGTCAGAACTTGGCTGTACAATGGCTGCTGAAAAAGACAAGCGTTCTGTTGTTGACTTAGTATCTTGTTGGTTGTGCAGAAGGCTCCACTTCTGTTATTCAAAGTGCAGTTCTATAATTGCGTATGTGTTTGCAGCCATTTTTACATGTGAGTGTAAATGTTGATTTTGGGGGCGTGACCAGAAGCAGCTGATTTGGATTTAAAGTGAAATGAGGCACTAAACCAGCTCATTCTGACTAAAGTCTCATTATATAAGAATGATTTTGTGCAAAATAATAAAATGAACATGTTTTGTATAGACCACAGATCTATCCTAACCTGTTCAAGGAAACATAGTAGTTCACCTTTCAAGTCAAATTCCACTATAAAATTCAAAGACCAAATGTGATGTTGAGTTTTTTCTAGTTATATCAAAGACGGTGGATTTAATGGCATATATAATGACTTCTTATGCAGGAAAATGGGCTTCATGCATAACCTCCAGCGCTGTTAGAACTGTTAGAAAAAAGCCTTTTCTCATCCAATTAGAGGCATCCATTGGAGGACTGAATCTCCAAACAGCTCGAAACGAGGCTCTTTTTATCCAAAGAAGGAGAATAAAAAGGAGCTGTTGATGCCTGTTCTCTGGCTAATATGATGGTCAGCAACACTCGAATTACATTAAACCATCAGGGTGGATTATAAAACAGGAAGAAAACTGAGAATTGAATCTTAATTGGTTGAAATTAACAGACGGCATCTTTGCAAAAAGTTTCAAATATAACTAGTCATGACTGAAGTAACATGTCCTGTCTGCTACAATAGATTGCCTATATTAGCCTCATTATTGAGGCCTTAATTAAGCAGGCTAATGTGAAATGTTTGATACACATTGCAGAATGAAATATGCTTGTTTTTCTCATTCGGTCAGAGGCTGAGTTATGCAGCCCAATTTGACTGACTCCCAAACTTAATTTCCCCTCCAGTGTTGACTTGTGTGGAGATATTTGCATAGTAAAGTGTTTTTATAGAGGCTGAAAGGCTTTCTGGGTAAAAATGTGTAAAACATCACAGCTGAAAAAGTGCAAATGAGGAGGCAAGTATTTTGTGGGTATAACTGATTTTAATTTGAAATTATGGACACAAAGAGCTTTTTATGAACAGTATTTTAATTGGATTTAAAAATGGATTTGTTATCTAAAGTGAGGCTTTAATGACCTCTATAGTCTGGAATAGAATATCAAAGCCTCAGAGAACAAATACCCCCATTTTAAAACTTTTTTAACTATATAACAGTCTAATAAACATCCACTAGTTCTTTGTGTAGATTTCTCCTTTGTCGTTTATCGAAAATGCTTAGTTTTTTGGGGGGGGTTTCAACAAAATTGCAATGGAAACATTTTTTCCACATCACAAGAGTCACATGATCAACAACCGGATGTTTCTACTGGTGCAACCCACAAAGAAGACAACAGGAAGTAGTGGAAGGACAATGGCGCTGCATGTTTTTTTTTTAAACAAACATATTTGCTTGTGATTTTAATTGCATTTCTTATTTAATGCAATTGTGATTTTTTTTTTTGACATTAAAGAAATATTGACAAAGTTTTGCACAATGATAAAACCTCTGGATAAAATAAGCAAAACCTTAAACAAGCACACTGTTTTGGTTTTATTTAGCCATTATCCAATTTACCATTATGTTTGGAAGTTTTTCAGTTTTCTTCCAACCTTCAGTTTTATATCACTCCTCAAGCATTTATAATCTATTTTGACTAGTGTGAGTCCTATTCACCACGTCACTTAATCATTCGAGGCGCCATGATGGACGTCAAGTGAGGGACGGGAGTATTAAACAGATCAACTGAAATTGTTTTCTGAAGTTGTTTTTGCCACTTTATTGGTGGCTTTTACTTGTTCGAGTTGAGCTAATTTGTCTTTGAACCTGATAGGAGCTCACAGACGGCGGTATTTATTAAAATTGGAAATAGCTAGTTTATAAACCGACCCGAAACTCCTCCCTCCTGACCTGTTGATCAAATTACCGATTTGCTGAATTCACACCACATGATTAATATCTCTATGTCATAAACAGCGTTTCCCCTTAAACCGCAGCGGCATTAAACACGTACAAAAGACAAGATGCTAACGTGTTTTTTTCCATACATGCTAGGCAACATGACGGTGCAGTTACTGATTAGAGGCGCACTTTCGCCATAATGCAATATTTTATTTTATTTTTCCCCTCCAGGGGGATTTTTGCGGGCTCTAGTGTCCCTTACATGACAGTAAGCTGACAGGAGCAGAGAGGGGGGAGGACATGAGGCAAATATCGTTGGGTCCGGGAGTCGAACCCGCGACGAGGACTTCAAGGCCTCCACTAACCCTTAACGCCACAACAGCACGCGGAAGATTTTATATTTTTCTAAAAGTAAGTTTTTTTCTTACCTGGTAAAAACTGTTCGCTGCAACTTCGCGGTTACACCCGAGGGCTGACAGTCATTGTGATTAGCAGCTGCTATCCATCCAACAGCAACTTTCCTCATTTAGTTATAAAATAAAATGGCAAGTTTGGTTTTGATCCTTATCTGTTTGTGCAGCCGACCGCGCAGCACCCTATGATCATTTTTAAAGTGAAATTAACTTAATAAAAGTGATATTATTCTACCAAATGTGCCTTTTTTGACTAGCTTTAGAGGAGCGCCCGTCATGGCGGAGTGGGCGGAGTTTCGAAGAGTGACGTCACGTGCAAAAGGGTCAACGTGTCCGAAAATACAGATAAACAATATCACAGTTCTATTAATCGATTATAAATGAGAACACGATTATTATAACTGCTTCTTTCAGCTGCATAGAGGTTATTAGACAAATGCTTTTTAACAACCTGCATAATAATCTGTTCTAAATAAATATTTGTGCATAAAACATGTAAAATCATTTAACTTCATTAAACAGCTATGAAGAGAGTCAACATCTGATGGAGCAAACAGGATAACAAAGACAAAACCTTCAAAGGTGATAAAATCTGAACACAAGGAAATAAAGTTGTGACAACCTTAAATATAATAAGTTTTCTGCAATAAGTTCACTTCAGCCGAAGTCGTTTCAGAGAAAAGGATGCAGGTTGCCTTTCAAGGCTTTGATTTACTTGGCTTCCTTTCAGATATCCTGCATCATTACTCTGTTTCATAATAAACAAGGGCATAAAAAAAACGTCGAGCATGAAGAACAAAGAAACAGAAACTTAATTTCTCTTCTTATTTAACCACTTCCTCTCCTACTTAGGTGCAGTTTCTGTGAACCTGCATTTTTCTGCATTGTGGCCCGCAGCCAAAGCTCAGTGGAAATATAGAAAAATCAGGTTTAAGTGTCCTGATGTAGCTGAGGCATAATGACCTCAAGCCACAGGTCAAAACATTTCTCTGTCCCTCCATTCCCCCAAATGAGTCTGCCTCTGGTCATTAGAGGAGCAGCATTTTAAAAACAGAGAAAAACAGCCTGCGCTGTGGCCATTAAAGACGCCATCGACTTTTTAATTAAGTCTCATAGAGGGCCTATCAATGAGAGGGCGGTAATCAACGAAGGCATAAAGCCAATCCCATCCCATTTCTGTGTTCTTTGAGGCTTTAACAGATTTGTTTTCATTTTGTGCCATTAGAGGAACTCCAAGGCTGGAACAGTGAAGATCTCTGCAGAAACTCATCTAACTCCACATCATGTGCCATAATCCAGCTCCAGGATCTTTCATTTTTCTTTTACACAACATTAACACCAAAGAAGGTTATGCATATTAAACTAGTTTGCGCTTACAATGACTTTATTCTAAGAATATTTTTGCAGCGATAAGTGCTATACCTCCTGGAGTTACAGGCTGGGATTTTTTCTGTTATTCTGCTGTAATTAACTTTGCAGTTTGTGACACAAAAGGCTTATTTATCAATGAAATGTGAGAAACCTGCAGATACTGGAAAAGGGAAATTTGCCAAGTTTCAATGAATGAAAACAAGTAAAGCAAACGAAAGAAAAAACACATAATGAAGAAATTTGGAACAATGATAGTCTTCATATCTCATCAGAACATCAAATTTGTTCATTTTAAATTATAGTACACTGCAAAAACAAATTCAATGCATTTGAAATAAGACAAAGCTAATTTACTAGTATCGTTTTAGCAAGAAATATCAGCTTGCTTTAAGTTAATAATATCTTCATATTGATAAAAATAAAATAAAATACTTGCTCTATTGGCAAATTATTTTACTTACATGGGAAAATTTGTCGAACTCAGTGACACAATTGCAGAATAGAATCCCCTTTTAATTTCTATTAAGGAATTATTTACTTAAAATAAGCTCTTATATCTTACTGAAGTTACTTTTTGTCTTATTTCAAGTGTGTTAAGATATTTGCACTAGAAACTAGACAAAAATACTTAAGATTTTGCAGTGAAAAGCAGGAGAAAAAATGTATCACATTGAAACAATTTAGGAGTAAATTTAATATCTGCAAAACAAGAGAAAGTGTGCAGGTCTCTAATTTTGAATATTAGAGACCTGCACAATAGATTTTATTGCTTAAAGAAGCAACAGGAAAGTAATTCAAAAAGAAATTTGATCTCAGAACTCTGTTTTCAGAAAAGCAAAAAACAAACATGGTTTTTCTATTTGGCAGCCTTGTGTGTACGGTGTTGGAAAAAGTATAATGCTAAATCCACTCTTTAGATGTTTTTATTCTTCCATTTGGTTGTTACTGCTTCTAAAAACAGTCCAAGTGCTTAAAACAAAACACCTAGCAATATTTTGGGAATAAGTTAACGCTTTTTTGGTGTCTGAAAAACCTTCAGAATGTAACTTCACCTTCAACTGGCACTGCGCCGTTACCTAGCAACCCCAGCCACGCCCAGCCCCGTTACCTAGCAACCCAAGCAGAGTTCCAGCAAGCAACTTATTAGGATTTAAAGTGACAAGAGGCCCTAAAACAGCTCAAAATAGGTGGAACGGAGCAGACTGAAATCTCATTATCTAACAATTAATTTTTACAAAAAATGTAATGGACATGTTTTGTGTAGCATATGACTTCTTTTTTTTTAAAGGAAACACAGAAGAAGATCGGAATGATTAACACTAAAGAAGCTGAACAAACATTCAAACCAAACAATGGGAAGAGGACTGATAATAACCTAAGAAAAATAAATACAAAAGTTAAAGGAAGAAAACAAAGGATTAAATAAACTGAACACAAAAAAATCAACTAATATAGCAAGACGTGTTGAACAATAATGAACACAGAGGCATGAGCAGAATTTGGCAAAACCTAAAAAATGTAAATAAACAACAATGAAATTATGAAAACAAATGAAAATAATTAGATGATTAAAAAAAAGAATTAAACAGTCTATCACTATAGCAAGAATCTCATTTATAAATACTGGTATAGTATTTTGTTTTTGTACATAGATGAGACTGTATTTAAAATGTTTTAATTGGTCTGTTCCTTCTTAAAACTATGTTTATTGAGAAATCTGCATGAAAATTCCCTGCAGATGGAGTTTAATTTAACTAAGACAGGATTAAGAGTTTAGACATAAATCCAGATGAGGGTTTTCATCCCAGATGCTAGAGACTGGAAACTTCAGAGCAGCACAACATGTGTCTCATTTCTTTTTAACATTTTTATATGTATAAATAGTCAACAAATTATTCATGAGAATTGCTTTGGTTGTTGTTGATTTGTCAAGCAGGTGTTTGTACATGAGAAATTTGAGACAGAAGCTAAAATAAGTTTAAGAAGTGACCCGGATTTGCTTCCGTTTCAAACTTTTTGGTCAAACTTTGAGTCCAACCTTTTGATTTCCTGTTTAAAGGAATCATCCGGAGGGGAGCTGGAGAACGTTCACTCGTCTGACACATGGGGCGGGTCGCAGTGACCCAAAATCAGTAAGTCCTGGGCAGCACCGACTGGACCTGACCTGTTTATCTCCAGTTACTGAGGACATTACAACTTCCAGATAATGTTGAAGTAAAGACCCTGTTTCGGTCAGAGAAAATAACCAGCATTCATTTATGAAATAACTGAATATTTCTAAAGTCAAAACTTGATTTGCATTTATTTATGAGTCTTCAAACAACTAAAAGCTATCAAAAATGTTTTTTATATTTAAATGTACATTTAAGAGTAGGTGATTACATGAATTTCTGACCTCAAAAATGTAAAATCTGCAATAGATGATTAAATAACATTTAATTGACTGAATCTGTGAATTTATACTTGAAATTCAGATTGTTATTTTTTTAATTTATCTATCTTTGACATTTATGAAATGTTCTGTTTTAAATTTGTTTGCCTGAACAAACTGTAAAAATTGTTCAGGCAGTTGATTTAAAATTTCTTTTAATTTCATTTTTTGTTTTTGTAAAGTTTACAAAAGTATGATTTTATTGTAATGTTTGTGATGTCGACCGCAGGATGAGTAGAGGAATTTAAATAAACAAATATTTAACATTTAATCTGTGGGTTAAAAATGTACAAAACAAGAACAGAGACAAAACGAAAATGTTAAAAACAAAACAATTGTATTGTAACACTTCAGGCATGTAGATCCTCATTGTTAATTATTTGGACTGCAACAAGCAACACTTTCTTCTAATTTAATAACTGGGGAGCTTTAAAGAAGCCACAAAGTCCATCAGTACAAATAGAAAGTCTCACTTGCATAAATAGGGATTAACAGATTAATGGATTAAAACTCACTTTTTGACACTACGTAATGTTAGCTCAGGATTAAAGCTGCAGCTTGTAATTTTTATAAGAAATATTTTTTTACATTTTTGTTGAAACTGTCATGTTGTGAACATTTCGGTTTCGTCCTAACTAGAAACAACCAATCAGAGCCAGGAGGAGGGGCTTAGCACCCAATCACAATCCTCCCTCTGCTATGCTACGCTGCAGCTAGCACAGTGTAATTTTATTTTAACAATATTATAGATGTGAAGTTTATTTATTCTTTGAATGTATTTTTGTTTAGTCAGCAAGTTGTTTCTTCAGACATTTTATTGGTGTTTTATGTTCTGTTACGTTGCTCTTGGCAGTTAGTGGTTACCATAGTAACCAGTAACTGACAGCTCCGCCCCCTTTTGGCTGTTGCTGTCTGTAACTGTGGAGCAGAAGCTGCTGGACTGATGTTAACCACCACCTTGTCTTCCTCTTTTGTTAGAATAAATTTAATGCACCTGAATGTGTCTGTTGTGAAGTCGACCTATTGTACCCGAGATGAACATAGAAAGGCTTTAATAGCATGTTGAATGCTAGGCTAGTTAGCTGATGACGGTGGATAAAAGGCTTTCCTGTAACAGTAAGGTGGTTTTAGCAAATATATAAAAATATATAAAAAATTTTAATAGAATTACATGATGCAGCTTTGAGGGAGTTTTGCCTTAAGCCTTAAACTATTATCTTACTTTTTTATTAATTTCTTGAGTATTTTAACTCAAAATAGCAGAAAATTATCTACTCTTTTCTTATAGTGTTGGATGTTAAAGCAAATTCCTTGATAAAATTTGCTCACATAAGCAGAAACCTGAAGCCTTTTTCAAAACTTTTACATCCATAGTTACTTATTTCAGTGGATTTAATCTACAAAATCTTTCACTTTCAATGAGTTTTAACATTCTTGGATTTTCAGAGCTAATAAAAATTAATTTACTGTGCAGATGAGCTGTTTCAGGCTTAAAGCTATGAACACTTCTTCAGTTTTGCTTCAGAGAAGCCCCACACATTTCGCTGATAACTTAATCTTTGAGTTTTATCTTCAACCAATTGGCAAAAGGCAAGAAAAAACACAGTAATAGGGTTAGAAACATAAATCAGAGCTCCAGGAAGCCCATTATTGGTAAAGTAATAGAGATCGACATTGATTGCAAGCTTCAGCTGTTTGCCTAATTGCAGATCTACGGGCAACATGGGCTCTCATTTACATATGTAAATGCTGAGCAGGCCAACAAAGCTGTTCCTGGCAAATGCCTCTGTTTGACTGCAGGCGGAAAAGAGGCTGTGGGGTGTGGAGAAAGGGGAAATAAACAAACACACAAACTTTAATGCTGGAAAAAATGAAAATATGGATTTTTTCTAAAACTTGCAGGTGAGTAGAAGAACATGTTGCTCTCTCCTGTAGGTTAAACCTCCGACAGATTGCCTGACAGTTGCGAGTGTCCTCAGAGCGACTTCCCCGCTAAGTTCAAGGACTCTCAGACTCATGCTGATGTGCTCAGTTGTGCACAGATGCCACGGCGTCTGAGATTGTGATCTACGAGCATTACTGCGACTCCACGTTACTAATTCATATAGACAGCTGGGGACAGTCGGAGCAGGTCCCCAGTGCTTTCGCAGCTTCCAGACAGCACGCCACCAGCTCATGTAACACAAGAAGGAGGGAGCGTGTGCCTGGAAGAGAAACACAGCGCCAGGTAATAAATCAGGTGAAGAGGAAGCTGCTTGTTCCTGTCATACCATCTCAACTCTTTCAAATTTTGTCACAATTACAACTGTGCCTTAAAAAGCCACCTGACACTGCCCACCCGTGGGTAATTTATTCTCAAAATAAGTCCAGCTCTTAGAAATATGTTAAAGATTGTTAGAAAACCAAGGCACAGACAAGCTAACACCACCAGGGGGCCCCCAAGAGCATTTTGTGGCAATAGATTACATATTTTACATTCCCTACACTTAAAGGATTTTAAACTTGTTTACATTTTTACTGTAAATTAAATGTTGATCTGCAGATGTTGCTTTCAAATAGTTAAATTTACGCAACTCACTTAAATACCACAAACGCTAGCTGATTAGAGCATCTCTGCCTGTTTGCTTCTCCTTTTTTGTTATAATAACACCGGTGTTATGTAAACTCCAGAAAACACACCCTAAAAAAAATCTGAAATTTGGAGATTAATTTCAGAAAGTTTCTATAAAAAAACATTTGTGAGCTCAAATGTTGAAAATTTTCAACTTTTTGAAACATTAAATTTCCAAAATACAAAAACTTTTGACTTTACAGTTTTTCTAGAAAATGTTTCAGATTAGTCCAAACATTTCTGGGGGGGGGGTTTTCTCATAAATCTTCAAAACTTTTAGCTGAGAATCTTTTCTGTGATTAATCTAAAAATGTATATATATATATATATATATATATATATATATATATATATATATATATATATATATATATATATATATATAAAATGTTCAAGTTCTGGACCTCAGAAAATGTCCTTCATTTTTCATTAATCCTCAGATTTTTGACCTTGTAGGCAGAAATTTGCTCCTTTTTTGTATCTGCAATCGCACTTGCAGGTTGTCGTTTTTAAGTGATGCTAACTCCCACCTGCAGGTGGCAGTATTTCTTACTTCTACTCCTTTGCTGCCTCAGCTTTACCTGATGTCAAGTTGTAATCTGGGATCGATGAGGCAAGTAACAAAAAGTCACAATTACTGTCAGACATCAGGGCAAATATTAGACATTTCTTGTAAGAAATTCTAAAATAGCAACACAAAATTTGTTAAAAACTCAAAAACAATCGCAAAATTCCTGTGGGACTGATCAGTGTGAAAAGCTGTTCAATATTATTTAAATTAAAAAAGTATTCCCTGAAAATGTTTTCTAATATTTTAACATTTAATAATGGGAAAATGAGATAAAGTTTTAGGAGTGTGAATACTTTTTAAAAAGCTCTGTTGGCAACATTGAAATATCCTGAAAGAAGAACGATGGAAGTTCAAACTCCGATCTTACAAAAACTGTTCTTATTAAAAAATAAAAAATAAAAAATAAAAAGATTTCTGTCACAACTTTGTGACAGAAATAAAGCCTCATACTTCTCATCTCTATCGCTGGTTATGAATAGCAATCTCTGCCTGATTAAATCAATCAGCGACAGAGATGATATCACATAAGAGCGATTCAACCAATTCCCAGTTCATGAATATACATTCACTCCCGCAATCATCCAGAGTCTGCTTAGGGGGGAAAAACATTTGCGTTCAGAAATGTATATGTTTGAAATCTACAGTAGGCTGACTGAAACATAATTAAAGACAATCCGACTAATAATAAGTGAGCTTGAAGCAAGAAGTCGACAACTTAGCGTGTTGTTGTATGTTTATATATTAATTGGAGCTATGTATGTTTAAATAAACCCAGTTCAAGCTGGTAAACATGCTGGTCTGAACCCATATTTAGACCAAACACTGAGCGCCTTCCTTTTTGTGGTTTGTGAAATAAACATCAGTTGAAGCCTCAGACTGGAGGAATGAAAGGCAGGAACTGATACACAATTAATGCGACTTGGCAGCAAAGCAGACTGGTGTCTCTGGTCAATCTCTCCAATTCTCACTCTTTGCCTCTTTTACCAACACAGACACACACTTACATGCAGCTACACACACACACACACACACAGAGAAAAAGCAGGAGAAATATCAATAAAATTCATTGCCTTGTTGCCACTTATTCCCTCCTGCTCTCCTGTTGACAGATTCCTCCTCTCTCCTCCTGCTGATCTTCAGGCTGTCCTAATTCGTAGATCCTCCTGAGAAACCATCAAAGTGCTACCTTTAATATCGCACGTCTTCCTGCAGCTTTCCTGGTTCTTTGTGCCGTCTTGATCGCAAACGCGCTCATTTAAATTTGGCATGGAGGTTTAATTTCAGAGGAAACTATTGGTTTATGGTTTTGTCTTTAGCTGAATACTTTTGTAATCGACTATTCTGATGATTAATCGGATAAAGAAATTGGGACATCCTGCAGATTTTCATTTAATTACTTAGAGATATATTTAAAAAATGCAAGTAAACAGTTGATAATGGTTGTAAATAAATGGTTGCTCTGGACAACAACAATCATAAATTCTGCTTCTGAACTAGCAAGTCCAGCCATCAATTTGTCTAAAATATAAACTTAAATTCGAATTAGCTTCACCAAAACACATTTACTATGGAGCACCAAAACTGTCATAATTAAAAATAAAAGCAGAAACATTTACATATTTCATTTTTCCTTTTTCTTAGACATTTCCATCAAGAAACGTGTATGTTTTATTTTTTATTTTCCTTAAGCATGCGGAAAATGCAAAATAAAATACATTTCTTGTCAAAAACTTATGTGTAAGGAAAATAAAATACAAAATAAATGCATTCCTTCGCAACAATGCGTGTGTAAGGAAAAAGAAAATCAAAATATATGCATTTTTTTGATGAAAACTTGTGTAACAAAAGAGAAAAACAAAATTTACATTTCTACTTTTATCTTTAATTATGGCAGTTTTGGTCTTCTATAATCTACCCAGGTTTTATTTGTGAGAAAATATATAAAATACAAGAAATCTGTAAGGGTGCAGATTATTTTTCACAGAATTGTAATTTTTTGAGTGTTTTTTGTCAACGTCTCACAGTTTCTATGCTCACATTGCAAACTACCAGGTCTGCAGGTCAAAATTAGTTAACAGTCAAATAAACTTTAAAAACTCCTCTAATAGTCTGCAGGACTTTAGATCGAAGCAATTTTAACAGGTTACAAGAAGGTTTGGCTCTGAAATAAAAGCATAAATTGGGTGCATTTTAAACCATTTCCACATTGTGTTCATATGTATTTTTTTCTCAAATAAAGCAGATATTTTTATTTTCCTGTTGGTAAATTAATATCTTTCAAGTGTTAAAATAAAGTGCATTTCCACTTTGCTGCTGCATTGAAAAATTAGAGAAATAAATCTATTTCAGCACCGCGGACAGCACCAATTTGTAACAAACCGCAGATTCATTCACGGAGAAGCAAACCGAGTTGTCCCACTTTTAAGCTCAACGTTAGAGCTTCAAGCATGCATGTTCAGCTCACATAGACAAGTGTGGAAACCTTGATAGCCCACGAAAACACATTCCTTCTCTGAATCAATAATCCAATATGTTCAGTCAGAGATAACAGATGATCAGAAGATAGGTACCACGCAGTGCCAGGAGGCGCCTCCATCACGCCTGGTTCACACATTTCACGCAAAAGGAGAAGCCAAAAAAATAAATAAATAAAGGTTTCTCCAGGGACTGCCAATCTCCTCCAGTAATGGTAATACGGGAGACAAATGAAGGCAATAACTAGCAATGGGATTAGATCTCTTATAAAAATGTGAAAGGAGGGAGATTCGGGACATCTGTCTCCTCTACTACAGCGAAAATGAGGCAGAACAGAGAAGAGCAACGGCAAAACACGTGAGACTAACTTTTATCACTCAAGTCCAAAAATGTAGGAGCAGGAAAATTTATAGCTAGATATGTGGGTATATCATATTTTTTATATTTTTAGTTAGAAACTCTTCACATCTGTTAAAGTTAAACTTTTAGTAGTTTGCTAACCTGAAAGTGTTTGATTAACAAATGCAACTGTCACAATAAACCTTATTTTTCTTTTCTTTCTATTATTTTCACTCTAGATTTTTATAAATTTATACTTACTTATGTCTAAGCAATAAGCAATTAATCAATTAAACCCATAATAAATTAAATGAGCTCAATATTTTTCATTTCGATTTTTAAAATGTTTTGAAGTGAAAACTTGTTTATAGTCATAATAATCAGTTTTATTTTTGGTTTTAGTTTTGGTCATTTTATTTGATGAAATTAGCTCAATATTTAGTTTGGAACTAAATATTTAGTTAGTAAAAAATAATTACTAATATTTAGTTAGTAAAAAATATGTACCTTAATAGCTACATATGTAGCTATTAAGCTACATATGTAGTTCAGACTTAAACATTTAGTTTGGAAGAAAATATTTAGTTGGCAAATTTAATATTTAGTTTCCAAGTAAAATATTCTAAACAAAAGCTCAATATTTAGTAGCAAACTAAATATTTGGTTTGGAAGCTAAATATTTAGTTTGCCAGCTAAATATTATGAAAGCTTATGTTTGAATTAGCATTAATTTTTTTATTTGAAATATATGGTTGGCAAACAAAATTTCTGGTTAGGAAGCTAAACATTTAGTCAGTCAACTAAATATTTTGTTTACTAACGAAATATTTAGCTTGCCAACTAAATATTTTGAAAGCTAATATTTGAAATAGTCTTCAAATGTTTAATTTGAAAGCTAAATATTTGGACTATAAACTAAATATTTGATTAGGAAGCCAAATATTTAGTTTGCTAACTAAATATTTTGAAAGCTTTCAAAAGTTCAATCTGAAAACTAAATATTTAGTTTGTAAACTAAATATTTAGCTTCCCAACCAGAAATTTTGTTCTTTAGCTGAATTTAGATATTTAGCTTTCAAATTAAATATTTAGTTATTGGAACGCTGACATTTATAAATGGACCAATAACATGGTGAAAATATAACTTTGAAAAATTAACTCCTCCATTTTGTTCTAACTAAACCTAAATATTGCTGTTAATTTTTAACTACACAAATGGCCACCTATTGTAGGATTCTACTTTCTTTTCCTGTCTGTATCTTTTATGACGTGCATAATTTCTACTTCCATCTTTCATTAGGATTTAAGTCAAAGTCTATATGAGCTTCAGAGATTTGTATATTTAAAGTCGCTGAAACATCAGAATTTCTGAAACACACTTGGGTTTTGGAAACTTTCTTCCCTGACACTCTAATACCCATTTTCACCTGATGTAATTTGTTCTCCTTGTAAGAAGAAAGCCGATCCTCCAGAACATCTGTGATAGTACTATGTGCTCACAGAGGTGTGTTATCACACCTTGAAATACAAATTTCCACCTCATTTAACTTCCTCAGACTTCACAATGTGGAAGTCAGTCATGTATTATTTATTGCTGTGTGGGTCATTATCCAGAATATTTTCTTTAAAAAAAAACCAGGAATATGATGTTTAGGAGCCGTTACAGAGCCTATTTGATGCACAGTATTACTCATCACATGCAGAGATACCCAATTGTCCTTTCTGAAAAATCTGAATTTACATCACATAGCTGTAAATGTGCACTCTAACCTGAAATGAGAAGCCAAACGTAAAACACTGAATACTGATAAACACTTTCTGGTCTTTGTGAGAGGGCTTGCAGTCATCAGGGAAGAAAAGAAAACATTATTCCAGATAAATGTGTTTCATAAAAGAAGATATTAAGGCTTTGTCAAAAACAACTGGGGTCTTCAAGCGGGATCCAACTGCACATCTATTAAGGCTAATCACTGTGAATAGACGGACACCAGAGTCCCCAAAGAGCTGAGATTAACCCCAGCAGGAAACAGACACAAACAATTTGCAGCAATGGAGCTAATATCTGGGCACAAACAAATCAGAGGGACTAGCATCACTGCGTGGGCGGTGATGTTTGTAAATTATGAATTCAGTCCTTTTTGGACAACAAGTACGATTAACTTAAGTGACAAAAAAACCTGGCAAGACAGAAGAAATTTGGCTTTTTACGTGACAAAAACGTGTATTGATTCGATTATTTACCATGGTAACTTAGAGCTACTATTAAAACATGAAGCTAATGCTTTTTCATATCAGTCGATATCAATATTACTCATGTTTTTATTTTTCCTTTAAATATCTGAAATACAGCCTGTTTTATTCACAGGTGTTTTGTTTTGTTTGTTTGTTTGTTTTTTTGTTTTTAATTTCTAAGTAGTTCGGAAGCAAAGATTGAACAACTACTGAAAAGTAAGTGCCTCAACAGGTGGTTGCTAGGTAACCAACGAACGAATGAGTTGCTAGGTAACCAAAGAGTACTTTTTGCTACCTACCTCTTTTACCTAGCCGTGGTGCTGTGGTAGCGCAGGGGAAAAACCCGACCCACGCATCGAGGCCGTTAGTGTGGCGGTGACCGCATGTCTTCCCCGTCTCTCATTAACCTGTTTCCTGTCGAACTACTTTCAAATAAAGGCCACTAGAGCCAACAAAACCTTTAAATAAAACAATTTTTAGCTAGCCGTGAGAGGTTAGCTTCTCCGTTAAACGGCTAAACATTTCCTTACGTACCCCAGAATGCTGTGCGGTTTTTTTAGGCGTATTACCTACTGATATTGATCAGTATCTGGGGCGATATATATTGTTATTGATTTATTGCACAGCTAATACAAAGTATTAGGGCCATGCTAATAAAAAAAATAAATACATAAAATAAAATAAAATTACAAATAAAAGTTGTAAAAAAAATAGAATAAAGTCAAAATAAACAAGAATATGACTTTACTCTTGTAATACTTCATTCTCATAATTTTATTTATTATATATCTTATCTTTATTTATCTTATATCTTATTATATATAAAGATATCTTTATATGCCCAGCACTATAAAGCCATAGTTAATGCTGCTTCTTCCTTTTTAGCACATAAAAATGTGCTAAAGGTCTTGCATTTACTTTTACTTGAGAAACCTCCAAGATAAGCAAGACAGACTTAATTTAGCTGATCTTCTGCACATAGATCCTTACTGCCAGTTTATTTGTGTCAACCCATCTGCAGTTAAATAGTTTTTATCTATTGTGAGCCATAAAGCCAGGCCAGCTGTTATGACTGTGACTGAAAAGTTGATCCATATGCTGCATGATGCCCTTTACTGCATGTCTGCACTTTAAAAGAAAGTTAAATCTCCCACAAATCAGATTAAATGGAACAGCAGGGGCATAATCATGTTATGGGATACACAAAAAAGCTTCTCAGTAGGCTAATGTGCTTGTCGTTGCTGTTCACTAGGCTTCAGCTGGGAGCCAGTAGGCCTAATTGGCTGCACAGTGCCTAATCAGACTTGTTGGATTGTCTTGTTCAACATTGTATCCCCATCCTTGTATCAATTTTCAGCTAAATTGCCTGGTTCACCAGAAACGCAGAAGAATTAGGGAGTCGGCACTGCCATTATGGCATTTTATTTCAACCTCGTAGATTTTACAAACTCGGGTCTCATTTCTTTTAGACGCAAAAAGAATGAAAAACACTTTAATTTGAGCATTTATATATTGATTTGTTGTCAAATTTAGTACACAAATAAATGCAAATTCATAGTCCCTGAATAGTTTTACATTTTCTCACACTGGAGCCACAAAACTAAAGACATTTTATTGGGATTTTATTAAACCAACATTCAGGGTAAAGTAATGAAAAAAATGGAGTGCAGCTTGAAAAAAAAGTTCATATTAATTTAGAAACAACAATACTAATCTTTTAACTCAGGGCGAGTTCAGAGATCAATAGTTGGTGGAAAAACCATGAGGTTTTCAGTGGGGTTCAGTTCTTCATTTTAAAATATTAAAATAATATTGAATGATAAAGAAAACGTTGTTATACATGAAAAAATTATTCCTAAATTTTTTATGAGTTGGTGCACAAATAACAGGTTGTTAGTTTACATATCAAAATTTGTTAAATTTAGTAAATTCAGCTGATGTTACTTTCAAATTGTTAAAATAATATGACATCTAAAAAGTGCTCTTCATTTCAAAATCCAATGTTCTTTTTCTTCTGTTTGCTACGCCTGTGACGTTAAAATCAGTAGCTGTAACAACACCAGCATGACGTAAGCTAATATGCTAAAGATAATTAGCCCCCAAATGAAAATCTGCTTAGGGCCCCAAAAAGGCTTGGACTGGCCCTGATAATCAAATATATTACAACAGAATGGCTGTAATAATTAAATCAATCTACAGAAAAGATTAAAAGCAGCATGCTTTTAATGAGAGGGGATAGTAGATTAAATCTACTTTAAAAGCATTTTAGAAACAAACCAGATTTCATTTTCACCGCATTCATTTTTCTTCCATTTATAACCGCCTGCTTTGTTAACACCGTTATTGATCTGGTATTGATCTGAGCAGCAGATCTCAGTGTAAAATCTTTCATCACAGCTAAAGTGCAGAAAACGTTTAAAACTTCTTTTTTCTTTTCAGATTGAGCGGCTCCGTTAGATCACTTCTAAAGTTGAAGTGCAGAGAAATGTGAAGCTTTGAGTCGGCCGAGCCCACCGGGATGACGAGGAGTCGGGGAAGTTGCCTCGTCTGCAGCCAGATGCTGGTTGCAGCAGCAGCTGGTGGGGGGTGGACCCACCTGTCTCCAACTCCCCCAACCTCACCCCGTCTCCCTCGCCTCTGCTGCGGTGAAAGCGACAGATGGAGTCCGAAGGCTTGGCTGCGGTCCTCCAGGTTTCCTCTTCAGGATGAAGGTTTCCTCTCCCAGCCGGGTCTGAAGGCGCCATGCCAGGGGAACACGCAGACCAGGCCTGGCCTCGGCCCCTTCATCACTGCTGGGGTCAACTGCTTACAGACAGGGGGTCGCCTCATCGCCTCGACATCCAGCAAACGCTCTGCTGCCTCCATGTGGCCCAAACACGAAACTGCATGCTTGGTTTCAGTCTGAAGGCATTTCTGGAAACCTCGTGAATATTGTTTCACAGAGGAAAGCAGGAGTATGGAGGACCAAACCTGACATAATTAAAAAATAAAAGCAGAAATATAGATATTTTGTTTTTCCTTACACATGTTTTCATCAAGAAATGTATATATTTTGTTTTTCATTTTGATTAAAAATGCATTTTTTGTCAAAGAGTGTATATATTTTGTTTTTCTTTCCCCTTTAACATACAGAAAATGCAAAGAAAAATACATTTCTTGATGAAAATATATTTATAAAGAAAAGAAAAAACAAAAAAATATACATTCCTTGATGAAAAGTTTAAGAAATGTTTCAGAAAAAGGAAATACAAAACAGATATTTCTGCTTTTATTTTTAGTTGTGTCAGTTTTGGTCCTCCATAAAGAGGAAGCAATGCAAGAATACAAAGTTTTACCAAGTTTTTTTTTTACAGCAAATATTACGAAATTTAATATGAGTCACTGGGATTTGAATAAAAAAATGCCACTGAAATTTTAATGTTGTATATTTATATTTACACTTTTGGTGTTCAAATATATGCAGAATACATTTTTTACCAAGATTTTTTTCACACAAATTTTACTTGTTATTTTCACTTCAAGCTAAAGAATTTAGATCCGTATTTTGAAGCGACCGTATTTTCGATAGCTGCTTTTCAGTTTGTCAGTGCAAAAAATCTAGATTATACAAAACAAAAATTTTCAAAGTATTTTCAGTGTCTTGAGAATCAACTGGCTGAAAGTTACTGAAATTCAGCATCTAAAAACTCAGCGTAAAAAAGGAAATACTTTTGTACCCTTAAAATGAGGCACAACTAACTTACAGTAGAAAAAAGGTGTACATTTCCACAAAAAACCTACAATATTTTTAGACTGAGCTCAGAAAGTTGAAAATTTCTGTTCTTAAAAAAGTGGAACATTTTTGTTATTAAAAAGTGAAAGATTTGGGAGAAAGAAACTGAAATTTTTAGATATACTTCAGGAATTTTCTAGAAAAACATTGGAAATTTACTAAGCTTGGGGAAAATGTCTTGATATAGTGAAAAAAAATCTCAGTGAAATTATACTTCTTTTTATCAGTATTGAATAAAAAGTCAGAATATAACTGACAGAAAAAAAAACAACCAAGCAGAGCCAAGGGGATGGTTTTAGCGCCGTGAATCACTCTCATGTACTTGCTGCTAAATGTACTAATGGCAGATAAACAATTTACCTTTACAGGAAAACCGTTTATCAGCCCATCTGTTGCTACCTTAGCATTCATGACACGCTCTGTTGTCAAAAAGACAACAGAGAGCACAAGGATGATTGACAGCGATAAGACCCGTCTCTTTACTCTCACTGGTTGTTTCCAGTTAGCACTGGGAGAAGGCAGAGATTTATTTTCACAGATTATCAGTCTCATATTAAACTATCACAACAGTTTCAATAAGTATTTAAATAAATATTTTTTATAAAAATTGTGTACTGTATGGAATTATTGACTCATATTTACTGACAGGTTCCTTGTAAGTTAGTTTTCCCTAATTTCAAGTGAACTAAGATATTTTTACTAGAAACTAAACCAAAAATATCCGGTAACATTTTGTGTTTTTATGCTAAATCTATGTCATACACGCTGACACAACGCTGCTCGTGCGAAAGAATGAGCAGGAAAGCATTGTAATACAAGGTACAGGGGTCAAAAGGTCATGTCAAAACAACAGAGCACCGAACTCCATCATGCAGTCGGCTGGTGACCTTTTATGTCTCTAGTTTGGTGATAAATCAGTGGGTGAGGTTCCAGAAGGCGCACGGAGAGCTCATTAGGGATTCTTTGAAGGAGCGAGTCGTCCAAACAACTTGTTCCACTCTGGACTTCTCATTAACCTCCTGCATTTTTGATTGTTGCACACACACGCACGCATGCACGTACGCATGCACGTACGCACAGTTTGAGTTCAGAGGAAATCATCCAGATGAAAAAAGAAGATTCTACCCACATAGTTTTTTTGTTATTCAGATGAATACATTCTGCTCCCTTCTGACTTTAGCCACAATGAGTTTTGATGTTTTTTGGGAGGTTTGTTAGCAGCAGAGCAAAATTAAAACTCATGCCTTCGAGTTTTATTCTCTGAATGTCTGATTTTAGTCCCAAAAACACATGTGGAACGCTTCTATAGATTCTGCGCTTATAAAGAGATGGAAATGGATTTATTTCAGCTCTAAATTACAGAATTTCACTGCAAAAACAAAATCTTACCAAGTATTTTTGATCTGCTTTCTAGTGCAAATATCATACTTCACTAATGTTCTTCTTTTGCTTGCTTTTGTTTTAAATTTATTTTCTTTTCTATATAACTTTGTTTACTCTCTCAACTCAAACACTTGAAATAAGACAAAATTAACAGGTAACTTTTAGCTTATTTTACAGCTTATTTTAGGTCAATAACTCCTTAATACTAATGAAAAACTGTTAGTTTCACAGGCAAATAATTTCACTTATAACTAAAATGACTTTTTAGACATTACTAAGGAATTATTCACTTAAAACAAGCTCCTATATTTTGCTGAAAAGTTACTTATAAGTTAGTTTTGTCTTATTTCATATAAACTGAGATATTTGCACTAGAAACTAGAACAAAAATACTTCGTAAGATTTTGTGTTTTGGCAGTGGAAAAAAGAACAAGTTCAACTATCAGATTATTTCTCTTATGCCAAGACATTTTCCCATGTAGTAAAAGAAATAATCTCTTAAACTTGAACTTTTTTTATCAATACTTAAAAATTATTTACTGAAAACAAGCTTGTATGTCTTCCTGAAAAGTTACTTGTAAGTCAGTTTTGTCTTTTTTCAAATCTGCGGTAGAGTCAAGACCAAAAACATTTAGTAAAGTTTAGTTTTTTTGCAATGCTGATTTTCTAACTAAACACTTGCGTGCGGCTGATCAAAACTGTCCTAAAATCAATAGTGAGGCGAATAACTCAGGTTTCTGTTAAGCACTGTATCAGGCCAATACTTTGATTTAATGGGTGATATCAGATTTTCCACACCACGTGAAAAGTGAAATTAGTTTTCCACTGGCCCACTGTGAACATAAAAAGACTGTGGGATGTGTAAAAGTTTTTTTTTTTATAAAAATGGTTTGGTAATAGCAACGAAAGAAGAAACAATTATTGCAGAACATGAAATGAATCCAAAGAGACCCATTTTCTTTTTCTTTTCTTTTTTTTTTTTTGCCAAATATGCAAGTCATTAACATTCATGACTCAAGCACTATGGGAATTACCAGATCCCTGATTGAAGGAGAGAAAAGGGACGGACACGTAGGGATACAAACGGATAACAGCCGAGCTCAAACCGGAATGTTTTCCTTTTGGGATTTCAGTTCCACTGCATCGCTTTACTTTGATAAAGATAACGACCATAAACCTGAGCGGGAACGGGTGCAAATTAAATCTGATTTCATCAGAAACAAAAAGCAAACTGTTGCCAATACTCTTTATCGACAGTGTGTAAATAAAATTAGAGCAAAAATCAGAGATATGCTGGTGAAAGCTTACTCATCAGGGGTATACATGTCACAGTTAAGGGGCAATTTGAGCCTCCTTTTGTATAATTATTACATTGGTGTTTCCATCTTTCAGCTGGAAACAAGTATTTAACCCCAACTGACGCAGTCAGTATAGCTTCTTATTCCATAAGGGTGAACTATTAGCTGATTTAGGGTGTCTTGTCCCTTTAAATCCAAATAAACTGCCGCTGGCCACGCCCCCAAACTCAACATCTACACAACTGTATTTGAATATTAAACAAACATCTCTTCTGGATGGCAAATTAACAACAAAACACTTGTCTTCTCCATTGTACAGCGCATACGGCGGTGAAACCAGCAAACCAAAAGCATTGGAGTCCCGCTTGGGTTGCTAGGTAACGGGACTGGGCAACGGCTGGTGTTGCTAGGTAACGGCGCAGGTCCCTTCGAATGCGACTCAACATCCGGGAAATTTTTGAAATGGTTCGTATTCCAGTCCAGATACCAAAAAACATCAGTTTACCGTTAAAAAACATCGAGCGGGTGTTTTTAAACGCTTGTATTGTTTTTTTTTAGAAGCAGTAAAGAACCAAATAGAAGTGTAAAAATGTACAAAATGTGAATGCAGCATAGCATGTCCCCTGTTGAGAGACGTGTCCTCTGGTTCCGGAAATGACGTTTTTCTATTTAAGACGGGTCAAATCGTTGGCCTCCATCGAGCTGATCTGAATCTTTCATACTGTATTAACTGTAAAGCAGAAGAAAACTGTGGGTGTACGTCTGGTGAGGCTTTTGGTTAGAACATGTTTGTTTTTATTTCATTTGTCTTTATTACTTATTTTTATTTTTTATTTTCATCAGGTGATTCGATTATGTTATTTTTGTAGAGCACTTTCGTGCAGTTTTAACCTATTTTTAAAAGTGCTATAAATAAATGTTGACTTTGACATTCAGTGGGTAGAGAAACCAGAAATTTTACTCAAGAGCAGCAATACTTCATTTTAAAATTACTGAAGTAAAAAAGTACACGTAAAACATCCTAAAAGTATGTTTTGTTTTTTCAGAAAAGTTGCCATATTTTCCGGACGATAAGTCGCACCGGAGTATAAGTCGCATTTCTGGGGGAAATTTATTTGACAAAATCCAACACCAAGAACAGACATGTCATCTTGAAAGGCAATAAAAATAGAATAGAGGCAACAACAGGCTGAATAATTGTACGGTATGCTAACACTACATGACACATAAACAACTGACTGAGAACGTGCTTGGTATGTTAACATTACATATTAAGAGTTATTCAGATAACTATAGCATAAATAACATGCTAACAAGTTTACCAAACCATCCGTGTCACTCCAAATCACTAAATCTTCATCTTTGGTGTCGCGTGTAAACAACTCGACTAACTCCGGAGGTAGCTTCTACTACACACATTATCAACACAGGCCTAGAGCGCCCTCTGGCGGTTTTGTGTGAAAATAACATGTGATATGATATAATAATGTGGTAATAATTTCACACATAAGTCGCTCCGGAGTATAAGTCGCACCCCCGGCCAAACTATGAAAAAACTGCGACTTATAGTCCGGAAAATACAGTACTGTAATTGTGTACATATAACTAGTTACTACCAAACTCTGAGGTGCTTCTATCATGGCCACCATGTTTTCACGCCTCTGGCGGCTGCTCTCTGCAGAAGCTGGTGTTTGGGTTTAGTTGGTGGTGTGTAAATGCTGTTAGATTGTGGTTTCTAGTGTCAGCATGGCTCTAATCAGCTGTTGGCAGGCGGATGAGCCGGCGGTCTCTCCCCGTGGCGGCACCCTGGGTCGAAAGCCGGTTTGAAGTTTAATGATGCCAGCTGCCAGCTCCACCAGGCTTTGAGCGCTAATGAGCTGGCACTGGCGGCGGACGGGGGCCGCAGCGGCTGCACCTGGAAATGTAGCACACGTTTCAAAGGGGCGGGGCTCCGCCGGGGACGTCGAGGGCCTGCTGGAGACCCAGGACGGCACTGAGAGCCCCGCGTCTCTTTGAAGAGCGCCCCAATTTCCATATTTCATTACACAGTGCTGACTGACAAGGCCCTGCCAGATGTTCTATTTTCAGCTATTTAAATTTTGACCTGCTTTCCTACCATGGATGCAGAAAGACAGAAATAGAGAAAGAAACAAAAAAAGAAACACCAGTTTTCATCAAGATGCCAGGGATGATGAATATGGAGGACCAAAGCTGACATAAGTAAAAATAAAAGCTGAAATGTATATTTTGTTGTTTTTGTTAGACATGTGTTTTCATTAACAAATGCATAGTTTTTTAATTTTCATTTTTGTTACATGAGTTTTTGTCAAAAAAATTATATCTTTTGTTTTTTCCTTTTCCATGCGTTTTTGTCTTTATACATACGTTTTTGTCAAGAAATGTATTCAATTTAGCAATTTTTGCATGTTTAATGAAAAGGAAACATATTTTTTTGTCAAGAAATTAATATATAAATTTCTTGACAAAAAAGCATTGTTTAAGCAAAAGGAAAAACAAAATATATACATTTTTTGACAAAAATGCATGATTAAGGAAAACTCAAAGAGAAAATATATGCATTTTCTTCATGAAAATGTGTTAGGAAAAGGACAAACAAAATATATATATTTCTCCTTCTATTTTAAATTATGACAGTTTTGGTCTTCCATAAGGGGTTAATGTGATTGATCTACCATGCTAGAATCACATTAATCACACTTTAACTTGCACATCTTCTCTTTCTACAGACGTCTGCTGACAGTCTGTGCTCTGGGCTTCTGTCTTACTCAAGGACGAGACGCATTGTCTGTTTCAGGGATCAAACCCTGAAACCTTGTATTTATGAGACAATGAGTCTCCAACCATCCAGTTAGTCAGTCCAGAGCCACGTTGGCCCCAAAGTGAGTGATGCATGCTCCAGAACGCAACATAAACCACATTCATGCCGTCTCTCCGTCCCTGAGACATCACAGATGATTAATTCCTTTGGTATTCCTGTTGAAATGGCTCTTACATTGAGCATCCATGCTCAATCCCTCATGCAAAAATACATCGACAACCCTGACCTTTTTGTGCGGCTGTTGCCAATCCACTTTGTTATCGTCAATTCAAAGATCAATAAGATTTGGTTGCTACAAAACTTCTGCATTAGACCCCTATTTGGATATGGAAAACTCTTGATAGAGAAAGAAACAAGGAAGGATGAAATTAAAACACTTATATATCCAAAACGGATGTAACTCTCTCTCTTATTTAGCAAAGCGTAGATGACGCACTTTTTAAAAGTTACTAGAAGATTTATTTTTTACTTTTTTGGTATTAGCAGATTTAGACACCTCTAAGCTAGTTTTGGGTTAGCATTAGCAGTATCCTCACCTATTTTGTACCCAATTCATCAAATTGCTCACTTTTTAAATGGGAAATATGATGTAGAATCATCAAATTTTCTGAGCTTTATATCATATTATAATGTTATTCCTTCACCATAAACATTGTGCGGGTGAATTTTACATCCAACTCCAGCCTCTGTTGGACCGTTTGTCTGTCCCGTTCTTCGATATCTCCGCCATTTTAGTTTTCTGTGTCAACGGCTCCGTTTAAGGATGACCACCGGCGCCCTCTGCTGGATGGCGGCCAAACTACAACACTAACAGACAGTAAAATGGCTAGTTAAAAGCATCAAGAATTTATTACTACTAATAATTAGACAAATCAATAGGACTTGAGTCACTTTAAGTCAAAATGTTTGTTATATTTGACCAAGTTTTCATAAATTAGATAAAAGTTGATTTAGGGAAAGTCGACTTTTGTGCAAAAATCTCTAGATAAACATGATTCTACTTATTATATTATTGTAAAGGAAATTATTCTGTTTCCAAATAAAACATTTTCACTAAGCAGACATTAATAGTTAATTTATTGCAACTAATTTGAATCTGATAAACCATTAATCCACAATTTATCATAAGTCGATAATTCTTAAAATTCTTAAAGGTCTTTCTTAATTTTTAAGTTAAATAGACAAAAAAAAAGCTCAAAATCTTAATCTGTCTATTTTTTTGTGACAATTGGTAAATTATTTAAACAGTATAATTTTAACTACAAACTAACTCACTAATTTTTCCAAAATCAGATTTAATATCCAAGAAAGATTTTTGACAAAGTGCAAGCGAGAATGATATCACCTCATGGGACGTAGCAATGCAAAATCAGGTTTTATTTTAGTCCAAGTTGATGTGTCTGAGGTATTTATTCTATATATATATGTTAGAAAATCATAAAAATTAAAGTTTTGTAATTATTTCTGACAGAATTCCAGGTTAGATATTTCCTGAAAGACCAGAATCAGAGCATTTTGTGTTTCTTCACTTCATTTTCTCTCACATTTCTTTCTTTTTTTCCTGTTTCTGTTTGCAGAGGGGCTCCAAACGAGTCAGGGGTCAGCAGGAGTGGGTTAAAGTTGCAGGCCAATTTGGCTCCACCGTTGCAATCAGGTAGATTCCTCTGAGATTTCCCTGCGATGAAGAGGTTTGAACTCTCAACCCCTGAGCTGTCGGTCAAAAGCTGATGATTTGGGAAACTCCTCAGACAGTAATAATGGGTCATGGTGCTAACAAAGCAATTATTATTTCAAATGGATTTTTAAAAAATCTGCACAAGCCAAGTAGATTTAGGAATTTAAAATAGTTTCTGGTAAACTGACACAGATTTTAATATTTATAGAATGTTTAAAATGAATAAAGAATTTACTGCAGTAGCTTTTTCTCTTATAATTTATTAAAAACATGACTTACTGTGGTTGTTAATTAACATAGTGAGGAAAATTGCAAAGTTAAAAAAACAATTATTTTCAATTAAATGACCGTTTTCACATTTATTATCCCCAGGGCCGGCCCAAGCCTTTTTGTGGCCCTAAGCAAATTTTCATTTGGGGGCCCAAACACCAACATGACAACACCAGACGCTTCATAATTCCTAAGTTACTCCATGTGTCCAATGCATCTGCTACCATTAGCATCGTTTATAATTAGCTTACATCATGCTAGTGTTATTATAGCTATTGATTTTAACCTTATAAATTAAGAATATATACATATTTGGATTTTGAGATGCAGAGTGGTATTTAATGTGCCATATTATTTTAATTATCTGAAAGCAACATCAGTTGATAAGCACTAAATTTACAGTAAACAAGTTTGATATCTTGTCAAAACAGTCTAAAGCCAGAATAAATTATTTTTGTAACTATAAACGGATAAAGAATCCTTTTCCCATGTGTAATAGCATTTAGTTTGCAATGTTATTTAAAACATGTATAAAATGTATGAACATATAAAATGTATATAAATTGTAAATATGTACCATTTATAATAGTTATTGGTGCTCTTGGGGCCCCCTGGTGGTGTGGGGGTTTCATTGTCGGTCCTAATAATGCCAACAAGAACTATTTAGGAGCTATAAACTTTATCATTATTAACTTCTTGTTTCCCTGGGGTACAAATACAACATAACATATAACAAATAACCTCTAGGCTTGGTGAGGACTTAAATGTTGTTCCACACACCTCAGAGTCACAAAGTCTCCATAAAAACCACTGGACCTCATCCACATGCTGCATTGAGTCAAGTTAGGAGTGAAACATACATTTTTCCATGTTAAAATACTCAACTGCTGTCCAGTCAGTAAAAGCTAAATGTACAAATTATAACTGCACAGGTGCCAATATTTGTGATTTTGTAAAAAATAAAATAAATCCAATAAATTCCTTTAAAAAAAGTATCTGATAAAAAGGCTGGTTACGTTTTTAACATAAGAAAAAAATAGTTATTTCCAAATTGTAGTATTTAAAGACTGAAATGATAATATTAATGCAAATCACAATTACAAATACTCCATAGGTGGTGTGTATTTGTTTGAACAGAGTAAAATGACAAAAGGCTTGAGAACATGCTGCTATAATAGAAACAATATTTCTATTATCGTTACAAAAACATCTTTAAGTGTGTTAGGCGTTGCATTTGCAACACTCACATGTTTAAATATGTTTTTTTTAATTATTATTTCGTTTGCTCAAATCACGTTGAACTATAAATACATATTCCTGTCAGCCTGAGCAGTTGGTGGGTTAAAAATAAAACTCACTGATTCAGGTGATTAAGAGACACTACATATGTTCACAAGGAAGAATTACCTACAAACACAACCCGAAATATTCAGCGTTATGAATTTATTAGCAAGTTAAAAAAAGGTTTAGGTACAAAAATGGAAACACTCGAACAGCTTTTGCGCTTAAAACCCATCTCAATATTAAATTAGTTTCATGACTGAGCCACATTTACCTTCTTTGCTGCGTTTCCTTAAATAAATTAGGGTATTTTAAACATATTTCTTCCCTTCTCAAGAAACAGAGCTTATAGCAGTACCTGGAATGCAATTTCAATCAACAAAGTTTAAAAATAAACACATTCTGAGGCAGAAATGACTCCCTTACTTTTCCCAAAGTTAAAATGTTCGAGTGTATAAGACTCCAGGTACAGAGAGGGTGGTTAAGATTCAGACGCAGGCCTCTATTCAAATATGAAGTTCTCCTTGACATTTTCTGCACAGCACTGGCTGCTCATCCTTGTCGCATCTCCACGCTGCAGATGGAACAGCGCGACCCAGTGACATTTACAAACTCATCTGCCTCAAGGCGATAACGTTCTATTATCAGAAACGTCTCCACAAAGTCCTGAGATCTCCGGCAGCGCGCGTCAAATTCACTCAGATTTGCAAAAGGAAGAACAGTTTCTGTTTTTACTTAAAATATATGTATCTGCTGAATTTTCTGACAACTTAACAGGAGTAGAAAAAGTCTTAAAATGGACTGTTTTTGCCACCAGAGGGCGCCATCTGTTGAAACAAGGTCAGGCATACCCTGGGGTCCTGGATGGCAGTCAAGAATGCTGTGAACAGTAGCGGGGTCAAAGGTGAATTGTAGTGAAAGCAGAAAGAATATAGTAAAAGCAAATGTAAACAAACCATGTAGGGTGGTGTAGAAGTGATGTAGCAATGCAAACGCGTGAAACAACGTGCACAAAAAAAAACAAAAACAAGATGCAGTGCTCTGTATGAAGGAGGAAGTACTCCTTTACTTTATTGAAAATGAGAAATCAATGTGAAGCAGCCAGGAATGCAATGAAGAAACTGAAACGTGAGCTGTGCGGATTTAGCTTCTGCATTGTTCAGGTTCCTGGATGCAGGATGAGACCAAACTGTGCGGCTTTGCCCATGGTTGTACTTTTTACTCCAGCAGACGGGAACTTTAGAAGTCTGGGCGATCCTTCTTCAGTTTGCTGTAGTCCATGTTCACTGTAAAAAACTGGAAATAGAGACACATTTTAGCTCAAGCACATTAGTTGATATGTTAATTTGAAATACTTCTATGTTTAGATCAAGCTTGAGGTTAAGTTCATCAGATTTGGTCAGCATTAACTAGATTATGTGCTTTCTGAAAGACTTCACAGATCAACACACTAAGCCCTGATAAAGCCACTAACACATTGTTTTTCCAAAGTGTCAGCGGTATCGTGTGGCGGATAAATACACTCCTTGGAGGAGTGTATTTTTATTTACATGACAGACACACACCTTGTACTGGTAGTTTGGACTCAGTTTGTTCCAAGGCTCTGGGTTGTTCTTGCGATCCCAGCTGAGGGACAGAACAGGAATAGGTTTACAGAAAAGGCCACAGTAGGTCACAGACATGCATTTTTCATCAGCAGTGCTTACGAAACGTCGGGGTTTCTCAGGCCCAGGCGAGCCAGGTACAGCAAGGACATGGTTGCCCCGCCACCAATGAAGATGAAAAGCGGAATCAGCTGTGAGAAAAACAGACCTAAAGTTAAACAGGAAGCATCGCTTTCATTAGATGCCATAACAGTAACCTGCACAAACAGGCACGTCGTCACTGTTTTGACAACACAGGCCAGGAACTCAGAGATTAACCTCTGTATATTGTTAATGATCTGCATAAACCAAAAATATTCTCAATTACAGTTCCCTATCAAACACAACGTTTCTTCTGGATAAATTAAACAAATACAGCTTTAAAAAAAAAAACTAGCATCCTGCTTTATTTATTTTGCCTTCTTATATAATGACAATAAAGAAATTCAGATTCTAATAAGACAAGTAAAACAGACAAAAAAGGAAATAAATTAAAACCAACGCATCATGAATGGGACTCTATATCCTGGCAAACTGAGGTACTTGAATTATTTCTATTGGGTGTCTGTTAAACTGTGACTTTGATAATTTACAGAAATTTCAAAGTCAACTTTGCCAGCAAAGACTCAATTTTATTGAAAGTTCAGAACTAACTGGCTTTAATTAAACTAAAAAATTGACATAAATAAGAAAATACTAGACATACGCCCAAGCCAACTGGGATATTTTCAAGCATCCTGCAATATTTTAAACGGAGATTAAAATAATAATACAACATGGCCTCTTTGACAAGATGACGGAATAGGGCAGGAATTCAAGCTAACAGAAGTAGCAGTCAAAAAACTACATCGTCACATCTAGTTTTGGTTAATTATTAACTACCCTTTCTTCGTGTCATTTATCTTTTTTGTATCTTAAAGACTAAAAGCTTAATTTCTTTACATCGGTTTGCTTTAAACGTTTATATTTTGAACTGCATATGAGATACAAAGCCAGAGTTGCGCGACATCAAACCTGCTAAGCTAAATTAGCCACAAAAATTCGGAAAACATCCCGTTTTATCACAAATCCTCCCAAAAATGATTCAATGCTAGAGATAAGCTTTCGGTACTTACAGCTGGGTGGTTTCTGAGTTGCTTGCGGATTGTAAGAAGCATTTTGGCGTCTGGAAATCCGCTTTTTCTCGAAAAAACAACCGCTTATGTGAAGAAACGCTACTACTGTCCTGACTTTAATCGCTCGTGAGGCGGAAGAAGGTCGATGAGGAATCAGAAAGATGCTTCGCATATTTCCTGACAAATACTAACCTTAAAAATACTAATAAATACTCTGCGTATCGCTTCAAATGTTCATCCCACTTTCATAGAGTGAATTCTAAATTATTTCACATTTTTTAAATTAACGCGATTCAGAACGTTAAAGAAGAATTTTAAACAGGCAAAATTGTGGCCAACCGGCCGTTTTTAACCCAAAACGAAGAGACACAAAACCCCCACAATGTTATTCAATGAGCAAAACATTGCTGTAACAAACTGATGTTTTGAAGGCATTTTTCTGCTAGTTACATCAACATCATCTAAAAACACGACATCTAACGTTAAAACATTACATCAGACTAATAAAAAACATCTTTTATACACAAATTTGAGCCTAATGCCTGTGTGAAAGTTTTGATTTTCAAAAGGCAAGCAATCATAATCATAGGATGTATTTTGATTTACTAAATATGACTGTATAGAATACAGAATAGAATAGAAACAACCTTTATCCGATCGTATACTTTAAATAATAAGCTTTGGTTAATTTAATCAACTTTCTGTATCTTATTCATAACAAATTTCATAACAATTGACATAAAAATCCACATAATTCATGATTTGTTCTCAACCTGTGAATATTGGCAACTCCAGGTATAATGAATTGGATTAAACTGAAGTAAACGTCCACTGTCTTTATAGATTTTTGATCATTTTCCATCATTTGAGTAAAGCCAGGTTTCAGTACCCAGCTCAAACCATCACACCTCCACTCCACCGATAGTTAGCATGAGTTATTTGTGTCGTGTTTGGGTTTCTGTTTATTACATTCACACACTTTGGTTTCATCGGCCCAACTGACATGATTCCAGGAAAAAAATGAGTGTATGTATTTTTAGTAATGCGTCTTAAAAAAACAGTGTCTTCAATCAGAAGCTTCTTAAATTCGCTGTAATACAGACTGCTAGAGGAGGTATTTGCTGTAATCACAATAAACTGTAACGCTGAAGATTTTTAATGTGAGTTACATTTTAAAATGTGTTTTTGAATTTGACATGCATTTTACACTTAAAATAAGACAAAACTAAGTTTTCAGTAAGAAATAGCACATTGTTTTAATTAAATAATTCCTTAAAATTGATGGAAAAAGTAGTAATTATAAGTGAAATAATCTGCCAATGGAACAATACATTTTAATTTATAATATGGGAAAAAGTGACAGATTATTTCACTTATAACCAGTATTTTCTTCATCATTATTACGGAGTTATTTACTTAAATCAACCTCTTAGTCTTGTTATATTTCTTCACAAAAACTTGACCAAAAATCCCAGTGAGATTTTGTGTTTTTGCAGTGTTTATATAATTCGCTTTTCAACTGAATAACTGTAGCTCAGTTTTATAAGACAAAATTTATGTTTCTGTCATAGAAATTTCACAGACAGAAAGAAATAAAGATGAGATCAATGCAATTTAATTCCCTTTTTGGCCAGTTATTTCATATTATATAAAATAAAATCACTTGAATAGTAATATTGGACAACATCAAGCTACAGACAACCGGTTACAGTTTTTTTCTGAATACTTTTCAAAGAACTACACACATAGTCAAGCCTCAATCTGTAAAAATAAAAAAGGATTTTATGCTAGAGGCATAGTTTAGTTCAGCAGCTGGTTTTGGTTTTTACTTTAAAATTGTAGCTCGTAATTCAGTCTGGGCTTCACACATCATAAGATATGTGCCTTCAGTGTATCAAGAGCTGCAAACTGTGACCCTATATTTAAAACACAGGCACATGTAATGAGTTCTGTACAAGTTATCTTCTGGTTCCAGTCCGTCTCCATTTTCTTCTTCTGGTTCTTTAATGCTTCTTAGGGGATTTTCCAAATTTAGCATCCAACCCAAGACCTAAAGCAAGAAAAGCAAACATTAAAACCTTAAATGGTGATCCCCCCCAGACACAAATAAAACAACTAAAGCATTTAATTAAGTTTGACTTTTACCAAGGAATACCAGGATGGTGCCGACCCACTGCATGTCAGTCATGACGTTTCCAAACAAAATAACGGAACCGAGGATGGTGAAGAACTTCCTGGTTGTGGTGACGATGGAGCAGGTCAGCGGCCCGAAGTAAACAACCGTCATGAAGATGAAAGTCTGCAGAAAACGATAATATTATCAAATCAGGGGATTCCCAAACTTTCCCATGGCATCGACTCCAAACGGAGGAGGAACCTCTTTACAAACCCACAGAGGCTACAAAATACGGAAAGAAGCATTTCATTGTGCATTTTTTCCTCACTTTTATGAACTATTCGGTAAATAATATATTCATTTAGGGTAAGTTTTAACAGGCGACGAGTTCGGTGCTCGAACATTTTCAGGTTGAGGAGCAAAGCGACTTCAGAAATTTGACTGTAGATGAAATAGAAAATATTTTTTTCTTGAATTTCCAGAGTTGGGTAGTAATTATTTACATTTACTTGAGTAACTTTTTTTAAAATGTACTTTTAGGAGTATTTTTACTACTTTGTACTTTTTGCTTTTACTTTGGTAATTTCACTATTACGCATTTCTACTTTTACTTGAGTAAAATTTCTGGGTTTCTGAATGAAAAACAAACATGTTTTAACCAAACAATCACCAATGACACAACCCTGCAGTTTTGATCAAAGTTTAATAAGTTTTATTATAGACAGAAACTGATTTGGAAAATTTTTCTTTTGCCTAATTTTGGGGTTTTTTTGTGCATTACTTGTATGAACTGTTGTCATTTTGGTTGTTTAAATACCAAAATTTCCACCTGACATCTGATGACATAATTTTTAAATATTAAATGATTGGTAATTTGATCAGTTACTCAATACTTCAGTTACTTTTTACCAAATACTTTTCTGCTCTTGAGTAATTTCTTGGACTTTTTACACTTCAGTAATACTTTTGGCTCCTCTACCCAGATATGCCAATTTCGACCTTCGATAAGGTAATTCAACACATTTTCTCTTAATGGCTGAAAAACAGATAAAAAATACTGAATTTTTAAAACATGTTTCCCTCCATCTTTTCTCCAAGGCCCGCCTGTTGGCGCTCAGAGTGTTGAAGCGTTGAACCCACCTGGCCCAAAGCGCTCGTCAGTCCGAACAGAAGAATGTTGTAGAAAATGCTGGGATGTTGCTCTGCAAAACTCAGGAAGCGCCAAACTTCTCCGCTCCACAAAACGACTGAGGGGAGAGATGGGCATCAGCTTACGAACAGAACATTAGACAACAAACAGAATATTAATGCAGAGAATCAGATTTCCCAGGTTGAATTGCATAAATTCAAAATAATATAAACAAATAAAAATAAAATAGTGTGACACAGAAAAAAACAAATCTACGAGAATATTTATTTTTGACCAATTTTAGGAAATTTTTTACATTTTCATCTGAATCTTTCTCAAGTTAAACTTTCTGGCATCCTAAACTGAGTGAACAGCGCCCTCTGGTGGCCTCACACCACAACAACAAGGAGAAGATGAGTTTGGACAAGTGGATTAAATTTTGCATTTTTACAGCTGAACCAGAATAAATAAAAGTATATTTCATAATAAGTAGTGTTTCCCACTCATTTTATGTCCTTATTTCTATTCTACAAGCACAATCTTTCATTTGATCACCTCCAGTAACTCAGCGGCGTCCAAACTTTAAGTTGAAAGAGCTTCTACTTTTTTTTTTAAACAGTTTTGTTGCATAATTTTTTTACCTTTAGATGCTCAATAATAAATTAAATAGTTTAGAAAACAGATGTGTATGTTACTGTAAGTACAGTAAGTACACTTCCTAAATCTTTGAGGTTGATTGTTTTCTTATATGAGAAGAACGACTTGTTTTTCAAAGTTTGTGGTTCTCGTTGCTCCAAAACTAAGATGAATGGCAAAACCTTGTTAATAAATGCGAATCTATTTTACTTTATCTGTAAAAAAGTTGAAAATGTCTTAACCTGCACCAAACACCAACACTTGCAGGCTAGATCTAATCCATTTGGACCGCAGAAAATCCTTCAGACTGCCACAAATGGCCCTCGGACCGCGCTTTGGACACCCCTGCAGTCGCTCTTTGTTAATCAGTTTATTGTTCTGCTTGAACTGAATTTTAATAACTGACTAGAAATAGACAGAACAGTTTTTAATAGGCTGCTAGTAAGAAGGGATGCAACACATTTTTCATTTTTTGCATCTTTTCATGCGTTTCTTTAAAATTATGTAGATTATTTCACTTATAACATGGAAAAATGTCGTCTTACAAGTGAAATAATCTCTTTGTTAACAATATTAAGGAATTATTGACTAAAAACAAGCTCTTACATCTTGCTAAAAACTCACTTCTAAGTTAGTTTTGTCTTATTTTAAGTGTACTAGGATATTTGCACTAAAACTGAGCAAAAACATTAGGTATGTTTTTGTGTTTTTGCAGTGCAACACTTAACACAACTTTTTTTTTTACATTTTATGCATGAAATGAAGCCAATTTGCGTTTTTTGTTAATATAAATTTCCATTTTTAGCAGCAACAAAGAAACGAAGGAATGAATATTGCTGGTGAAATGGTATAAAGTGACACCTTTACACATTAAATGAGCCGCTGCTTTGTGTTGAACCAGGTGATTCTGCTGTTTCTCCCCGACAGCAGGAAGGATAATAAATCTGTGAAAAGCTCCTGGCTGAATATTCGTATCGATGAGCGTTTGGCAGCGAGCACCAGCGACTCACCCAGACCCAGAATGAGCGTGGACCACATGTTGATGTTCAGCATCATGTGGTTGGCGCCGGTCTGGAAGCGGGCCCTCATGTGATCTTGGGCGACGCCGGTGAGTCCATCCAACGTCAGAGACACCAGCTGGGACCGAAGCAGGCGTGATGAGCAGAGCAGACATGAGAAATCAAATTCAGACGATGGGATCACAGCGTTTACGCACCAGCAGGATCTCCCCGAAGCCGAAGATGTGGTCGTCTGCCGTGGCGGCGGCGGCTTTGTTGGGTTTGTAGAGAAACAAAGCAACGCCGCCGACAATCAGCAGCACACACAGATACTTCGCCAGAGGATATTTCTTCCTCAGTATGGTTACGCCGAGCATCATAACTGCAACAAACACAAAGAATTTCATTTTCACCATAAATGTGTCATTCCTGAAAGCAAAACAAACAGACCAGTGTGACGAGTGGTAAAAGGTGAAACTACAATGTCAGTTCTGTTAGAAATATGCAAACGCTTTTATAATTTATTTAAAACGATCTTGGAGTAATTATACAAAACTGGACTGAAATTACGTTTTTACGAAAGATTAGGGCAACTGGAAAAATAAAAACAAGATAATTGGGAATTTTTCTGAGTTCTGAGATTTAAGTCAGATTTATGAGTAAAGAATCGGATTTATGAGAAAAATAAAAGACAAAATTTTAAGGAAAAAAAACAGCAGGAAATAAACTCAAATTTCTGCTTCAAAACAAATTCAAAATTTAGTATTTTTAAAAAGTTAGAATTCTGCATGAAAAAAGAGTAAACATTTTAAGTAAAATACAAAGTCAAAACTTTGCATTTAAAAAGTCAAAATTCTGTATAAAAAAAAGAGTTAAATTTCTTAGAAAAAAGTCAAATTTCTGAGGTAAAAAAAAAGTTAAGACATTTTACTTTTTTCCAGCAGCCCTAAATCTTTTCCACTCACCTAAACAGAAATGTCTCACAAGAAAGTAAAATACATTTAATCACAACAAAATGTAAGACAACTATTTATTTAACAATTAATTTTTTTTCAAACAAATTTAAGATATTTTAAGGCCTTAATTTAAACAAAAGATTTACAACTTTTTAAGGATGGAAGTCCATTATGTAAGGATTTATTAAACATCTTAAAAATATGCTACCAATCCTGATAGGTTCATTTAAGTTTTAAAACATTTAGAGGTTTACATGCTGACTAATAAAACTCAAAGTATTTTAAAACTTCAGTTTTACATTTATCACTAAATTCCAGATGATTCACTTCCTCTGCAACATGTACACAGCAGCACACTTCATTAGTACTGAAGTGTTTGCAACCACAGTCTTTTTAATTTATTTTCCGACCACAAATGTTCAAGAATGTGTTACTGCATACAGAAATCACTTCCCTAAATGCAACTCGGTGCTAATCTTAAAGCAGGAAGTTGAAAAGCACAAACTATCTGTTATTTATTATGAATTTAATGCATTTCAAACTACCTGGTATGGGTTTGCAGGATTTCCCCAACACCTAAAACAATAAAAATCCCACTTTAGAACACAATAAAAACATATTTCATACTCAAATCAGTTCCTGACTTTAGTGAATTTTAATGGAGATTCACCTGTGTGGGATAGTTGACATATTGGAGGGCGGAGTTACTGGAAACCATCGCTCCCAGATAGGAGAGCGAACACAGGCCATAGAGCCAGCTTTTGGTGTGATCCACTTTGGAGCTTTCAAAACATTGGATCACTGTTTGAGAGAGAGAAAAACAAGATTAAATTACTGATTTCTTGTGTTTTAGTGTGAAAAGTTGCAGTTCATGCAGGCACTTACAGATCTTTGCAAAAACACTGTTGATGATGCACTGGATAAAGACCAGCGTCCGTGCAAAAGTAAACTTCTCCCCATTATAATTACCTCGAGTGCTGCAAGAGTCATACAGACCACAGGTTATTGCTCCATTTTTCATTCAAAACACATTTTACCAGCTGCAGGTTTGAGATTGTAATCATGGTAATAATAAAAAATAATATTTCATATTACAAGCATTGATTATTATGTTAAACCAGATATGACCTGAGGTCAATTCATGGAGAAAATGACTAGAAAAACTAATCCATTACTTTAATCCCTAATGCTTTTGTTGATTAATCCTAATCTAAATACTTAAAAGTTTAAACTCCCATTTTGAATTCACTACTAGAAAACAAGAATTACAACTGTGGTCTAAAATCTGCCTGAACTTATAATAATTTCTGCCTGTAATGTGATTTAATTAATGCCAATTTTCCAACTCAAAGGGTGAATTTGGTCAGGACACAAAACCTGGTAGAGCCAAAGACATTTTATACCCGAGAAACATTTTTATAAATTTCACTTTAAATGGTTTAAAAATCAAAAAATGTAATAAAAATAAATATTCCAAAAGTTGATTAGTGGCACAAAATACATAAATGTCACAAATTGCGAAAAACAAGCTATTAGAAACATCCCAAATCACCAATTATATGTGTGCTATTTAAATCAAAGCAGGTAAAGTTATGCAAAAATAAAATTCAATCAGTAAATAAATGATGTTTTTCTTGGTTTGAAACTTTTTGAATTCAGTTTAAGTCACAAAAAGCTAATCAATAACTGTCCCAATCTTTAGCTAAATGTAAAACATTAGGAGATAATTGATTATTTCAGATGATTGATTATTTCAGATGAACTTACATTGTCTCCTGCAGGATTCCGTAGTAAAAATAACACACGAAGACTCCGAAGAAGCAAACGATGAAGCGGATCCGCAAATTGTCCCACAGCGATGCGGGCTTCCCTGCTGCCTTTCCCGCAGCCATGCTGTCCTCCACCAGCCCCGGCAGGTTCACCGACACCGCTCCGCTCCCCACGCCCCTCACGCCGGTGTCCCGCTCCACTATACCCGCTGGGATTAACCGCCCGGAACCGCCGGTGTTGGATTTATGTTTTATCCCGAGGATAAAAGTTTTATTGGGATTTCTCCCGCACAGTGGCTGGTAATTACCAAGGCGTCAGACAGTCGGTTTTCACAGACTGCCAAGCGTATCAGATCGGCTAAATATCACATTTTGTTTTGTTTACACATTAATCAATCCGAATATTTCCCCATTTACAATATTAAACCATTAGTGCAGTAGCAGTTAATGTTTTCATTGAGCAATAGCTTATATTTAGATTATTTAAAAAAAATCCAATAGGACCCCGGAGCGTTTTAATTTTAGCCTGAGTTCTTAAATCTTCAAGAAAAAAATATTTATTGTAGCCAGAGCTTGTAGATTTATTCAAGTATGACGAAATTGGCTACCTTAGCGAGAAAACAATTTCAAGTGTTATTATTAATGATAACAGTAAGCGGCGACTATGCCTTCCATACAGGCAGCAAATAAGGACAGCTAAGATTGAAAAGGAGGGCTTCTTGAACTGGTCGCGTACTTTTTTGTCGTGTCGTGATGTGGATTAATTTCATTGGTCCATGTAAGTATTAAAGCTCCACTATGAGCCAATCACAATACAAACCGCAAATCCACGTGTCGAAAACGACACAATAATAATGATAGTTGTCTATTTTCTTGTTTCATGTTATTTATTGTGTTGTAATTTTTTTCTGCAATTTTCTTTGTTCGAAATAAAACTAGTTTTGAAAAAAAAACAATCATTCAATAGGTACCTTAGTGGTTAATTTAATATTTAACACATTCCACACACAAATACTGTACTGATATTTGCAAGCCTTTAAAAAAAAAATTCTAAAGACAATTAATACACACAGCGTTTTATTCAACACTGCACTGAGTAATCCAAACCAACTTACATAGTCTAGAAAGGATAGAATAAAATTTGATTTCAGTTTTAATAGATGTGGACAAAAAGAAAAACAAAAACCTGTGTTTTCCACACTATTTACTGCTACACTTTGTAAAAGAAAAAAAAGCAATAGTGACCTTGTTTTAAAAGATGATCAGTAGTTATGGTTTCCAGTTTTGGTTCTCCTACCACATCAATTATTTTTGTTAAGGCTTAAGCCATCAAAACCTTATTTTTGAGTAATTGAGAATGTAAAAATCCACTACAAATCAGCTGAATTATAACTATGTACGTTTTAGGCAAGTAAATCAAAACTTCAAGTCCTACTTGTAAAATTGCAAACATAAATATATAACAGTGAATCCTTAAAAAAGTAAGAAAATAAATATAGTATATCCTAGCATCTGTAGAAAAGAAGGGGATAAGTATTAAAATATATTTTTAATCAACATATTTAGCATATAAATTCACCGCATACTTGTTTTCAAGTTAATGCCTATAACAGCGGTTTACATGTGGTGTAAGTGCCTGGCTTTCTGAAAGTAAATACACTTACTTGACATAAAAAAAAAAAATCCTGGGAAAGTGAAGACATGAAACCAAAACCTGAAAAGATCCTTCAGATAGAAATAGCCAACAAACAGACTGAACTTTATGTCACATTATCCTGAAGAATGGCAGCAATGAATGCTTACAGTCGCACAGAGTGTAATGGTAAAGATGTCCACAGCAACGAGACACTTAATCGTCAGTCTGCATCAAAACATCAGCAAGTGTTCCAGGTTCTGGCAGTGCATTGTTGTGCAGTCCTGAGAGACGGCGTTTAGGTTTTACGCCTACTGCATGCCCAGGTGCCTGGTGGGGGACGCCTGACCCGAGCAGCCGGTGACGGGCGACACGGACAGGCCGCGAAACAGGAGGTCCATGGAGGGCAGCAGGGGCTTCAGGAGGCTGACCGGGCAGAAAGCGGAGCCTCCATGGGGGGTAAAGTTGACTTTATTAGGGTCCGGACAGGAGGGCTGGAGGAGCTGCTCATCCGGAGAGGCTGACCTGGAAATAAATACATCAAGAATCATTTTAAACACTTCAAATTAAGTTATGAATGTCTTTGGTTAAAGATACAGTGTGTCACTTTAATTTAAAAAAAATGTTTTTGACATATTTGTTGAAATTGTCACTACATGTGACAGTATGGTATGATAATCTGATCATTTGTGAAGAAAGCGTGCTAACTAGAAACAACCAATCAGAGCCAGGAGGCGGGTCTTAGCGCTGCCAATCGCCTTCCTTGCTCTCTGGTATGCTTCTGCTAGCATAGCATGTTGTGAATGATATATCGAGCTAACACGGCCACCGAAGATGGTGCATAAACATTAAGTTGTTTCTCTGCCATTAGCACATTTAGCAGCGAGGACATTAGATTGATTGACAGCATTAAGACCCTCCTCCTCTGGCTCTGACTGGTTGTTTTTGGTTGGAAGCGATGCATCTTTCCAGTCGAACAGGGAACAGGTGGAGAAGATCGATCTTTCCACAAATTATATAGAGACGAGAATATAAAGTTAAGTAGAAATTTTGGTATTTAAATAATAAAAATTACAATAATTCATATCAGTAACAAAAAAATAAAATCAGACAAAAGGAAATTTTTCCAAAACAGTTTTTGTTTCAATAAAAATCTTTTGAAACTTTAATAAAAACTCCAGGTGTGTGTCTTTAGTGAATATTTGGTTAAAACATGTTTGTTTATCAAATTTTAATCAAGTAAGAGTAGAAATACTTAAAAATAAAAGTAAAAGGTAAAGCCTAGTAAAAATACTCCAAGAAGTAAATTTTTTCAAGTTGAACTGAGTAAAAGTAACTAGTTATAATCATTGTAATCAACTTTGATTACAATGCGCCTTGGTGGACCTTCAATATTTATATATTAGTTACTAGACCAACTAAAACTTACATTGCTTCCTCACAAACTTGAACTCGCTCGCAGCCTTCTGGCGGGACGCGCTGGAAGGAGTAGGTTTTGTTTGGACGGGGCGAAGAGGAGCAGGGCTGCTGAAGAGGAGCTTCCAGTGCGAACGAAGGAAGCGACGCTGAAGAAGAGGAGCACAATCCTTCACCCTCCGCAGGCTCTGCAGACACACACACATCACTAAACACAGGAACCGAAAACTGATAATTCAGCGTTACACTCTGAAAACAGTCCAGAGTCCAACCTGGGTCCAACATGGGGCACGGCGGCGGGGAGGGGGACAATCGTGATGCGTTCAGGTGGCACGGGGAACCGGACGGGAGTGACGAGTCGAGCAGACATGGAGACAGGGAGGGAGACGGGAGGGATGGAGACGGTTCGCTCTGAGAGCCGCTGCTGCATCTCTGAGCCGGGACGGGAGCTCTGTGGCCGTCTGGGATGTCCAAGATCTGGAATATTCGGCTGAATTAACTTAAACACATTATTATAAATAAAATGCACAAGAGTAAAGCTGTCACTGTAACAAAGAAGTAACTCAGATGAACAATTATATTACTGCTTTGAGACTAGGCCTGGACAATAAATCAGTAGTATATATCACAATCTTCACGTGATAAATATCAAAAGAAAATATGACAGAATATTCAATATACTGCACAGCATTCTGGGAGATTTAAGCAGAGGAAAGACTTTAACCGCTCAGTTCTCACTGCTAGCTAAGAAATGCTGGTGCAATCAACTCACTCTCTCACCCTTTGGTTACCTAGCAACTCACTCTCTTGCCCTTTGGTTACCGAGCAACTCATTCTCTCTCCCTTTGGTTACCTAGCAATTCACTCTCACTCCCTTTGGATTACCTAGCAACGACCTGTTGAGTAACTTGCCCAGCAGCAGTTTACGATTGAATGTAAAAAACAATATTCACACCATCAGTTAGGCAGCATTTTAGATATGTAAAACTCAAAAGCAGAACTCGGTGGGCCGACCTCATGATCATCGTCTGGTTTCTCAGACACAAACACTTCCTCCAGCTCCAAGCTGAGACCCTCAACGCTCCGCCTCAGCCGCGGTGCGAGCCTGTTCAGAGGCATCATGGGAACCGTCTGCAGAAAAACGGTTAAACGTGACCTGTTATGTAACTTTTTTGGCCTGCTTCAGGGCGTCTTCTCACTTTAAATCTAAATAAACTGCTGCTGACCAGGCCTCCCAGTTCAACGTTTACACTCACACTGAGAATGGCTGCAAACACTTGTCTTTTCCAGCAGCCATTGCACAGCGAACACAGTGGTAAAACTAGCTCACCAAACATGCTGGAGTTCCATTTGTGTTGCTAGGAAACGGGTGGAACTCCGCTGGGGTTGCTAGGTTACAACGCAGTGCCCACGGAATGTGATTAACAATCAGAAGGCTTTTGAAATGGTTAATTTCCAGACACCAAAATAACTAACTTATTTCCACAAATCAGCTGTTTTTTTTATTTTAAGCATTTGGATTGTTTTTGGAAAAGCAGTTGAGATCCAAACCGAAGTATTAAAACGGGAAAAATGTGAATTTTGCACAAAAAATTGCAGCAAATAAATTCCGAAACTAAAATAGATGACATTCATGCCAATACTGACAGACTGTAAACTTCTAACCAGAACTATATATTGTAGATTATGATCCAAGATCATTTTCATTCAGTCAAGAAGTTTGTTTCTGATAGATAATGACACCTGGATCTCTAACAATATGATAAAACATTGATAAAATATTTTTTTAAATCAGTTTTTGTGTAAAGTCAATGTTTTTTGTGACATCACAATTCAGAAGCACAGTCCGTTACCTAGCAACGTAAGTGGAGCTCCAGCACGTTTGGTCAGCTGGTTTTACTGCTGTATTTTGTTCGTTGTTGACTTAATATCCAGAAACCACTTACTGCATTCTTGTTGGTTGTGCAGGAGGCTCCACTTCTGCTTTTCAAAGATGTACTGTTCTATAACTGGGCATCTGTTTGTAGTCATTTTCACATGCAAATAACTACAAATGATAAATGTTGAGTTGGAGGCGTGGCCAGCTGCAGGTTATTTGGGTTTAAAGGCTCTAAACGGCTCATTCTGAATAAATTTGAGCATAAACACAAACAAACACACATAAAGTACCTGAGTGACGCCTGCCGCCTGTCCTGCCGCCTGTAGCTCATATCCTGCAGAGGGAGGAGCGTTCCTGGAGCGTTTTTGCAGATGGTGCCTCAGTTTGGCCACCTGAGCGCAGAAAGGAGATAAAACTGATTTAGGATCCAGTTTGACTGACTCTGAAAGGGAAGGGGTACGAACTCTCCCCTCGGGTCCTGTTAATATTTCAAGTGAAAAAGCGCAGTTTTAAACTTTATTAGTTAAGTACTTGCCTCCTTCAAGTGCTCTGCACTTCCCCAAGACGCTGAGCGCTTGTGCCCACCCACACTCCTCCTTCCCCGGGTCTCCTCCGTCCAGGAACACGGAGTCTTTAAAAACACACACAGTCAGATGAACAAGGAGTCCAGTGTGTCGTCTCTCACACTCTTGCGGGAAGGATAGCGCGGATCAAAGCAGGGGTCAGCAGGTTTGACCTTTGAGAGGAACTCTACGTTTTCTGCCGAGCCAGCAAACGGCCGCCGGCTCTGCGGCTTTGAGAGACGCTGAGGCCCACAGCTGTCTCACACACCTGTCCCGCAACAGCTGTGCAGAGGAAGGTGACAAGAAACCACTGTGAGCTGCAGAAACAGCCCCGCTTTCGCAGACGCGCACTGCAAAAACACAAAACCTCGTCGCGTGTTTTCGGTAAGACAAAACCAACTCACAAGTAACTTTTCAGGAAGCTGCTGGAGGAGCTTGTTTTAAGTCAAGGATTCCTTAATATTGAAGAAGAATATTACGTTCCACTGGCGCTGTTACCTAGCAACCAGAGCCCAGCCCGTTACCTAGCAACCCAGGGCAGATTATTTCACTTAAATCAAGGGGAAAATGTCTTTGTTATATAGTGAAATAATCTATCAGTGGAACTACTACTTTTTAAAAACTATGTTAAGGATTTACTGACTTAAAACAAGCATCTTAATCGTCTTGAAAAGTTACTTTTAATGCAGTTTTGTCTTAATTTAAGTGTTAGAGATATTTGCACTGAAAACTAAAAACATTGCTTGGTAAGATTTTGTGTTTTTCCAATGAAATAAAAGAAAAAAACCACTGTAAGCTGCAAAAACACTAAATCAAGCATTTCTGTTGAGTTGTCACTCCATATATTTAAGCAGAAAGACTGGGGAAAAAAATGTTTTTATCATGTTTTGTGTGTTATTTTTGATTGTTGTTTTGGATTTTAACTTATATCTAGCCATGAGTTTCATGAATGTTCACACTATTACCTTTAATAGTGCAAACATCTTAGTACACTTGAAATAAGACGAAACTAACTTACTACTAACTTTTCAGCAAGAAATATGACATTAATTTAAGTCAATAGTTACCTAATATGATTAAAATTGACCAGTTCTACACCATTTTTCCCATGTTATAAGTGAAATAATCTGACAATATTGAGGAATTATTGACTTAAAACCAGCCTCTACTTCTTTCTGACAAGTTGTTTGTAAGTTAGTTTACTCTTATTTCAAGCGTCCGAACATATTTGCACAAGAAACCACAGCTAGCCGCAAAAACACAAAATCTTAAAGTATTTTTGGTCTAGTTTCTACGACAAACATTTTTGCACATTTGAAATAGAAAAAGTTCCACTGGCAGATTATTTCACTCATAATATGGAAAAATTCTGCTAGAACTAGTAATTTTTAAAATCAGTATTATATAATTATTTACTTAAGACACATGCACTGAGGTATTTTGAGTAGAAACTACCCCAAAGATGAGAAACTCCCCCATCCAAACCTCACAAGCAAACACAAACTCGTCGCCTCGTTGGACTCAAATTCACGCTAAACTTATTTTCCCCAAAAACAAGCAAACATAAAAGTTTCACTTCTTCTTTTTCGGTCACCCGCCATACCGATTTCTTCACATTCACTTTAGATCGTCTACCAGCCGCAGCCTGGTCGATTCCTCTGAGCTGCTGGTTCTGGACGTTCATCCCGACCGGATTCTGGTTGGACCGGCTACGCTAAAGCTTCCCAAACAACCCGCCCCACTCTGTGGGCTCCATTATATTCCTCATCTAACTTCCTTTCCCTCAGAAACACAACCTCATCTCTACAACGCAACAGAAAAGTTTCCTCCCGCAGGAAAAAATGCATATCATGTCCAGCAGGCTAAATAGGTCAGAATACAGCATGGGTGAGTCATTCAGTGACACTGGAATAAAGTTACAGCCCCCTGTCCTCCATGTAATCATCCAGATCTGACATCCCACCCTTCCCTTAACATGAGCAGGGCATCATGGGACACCAACCTATAAAAAGATCTAAAACGTAGATGAGAATGTGGCCTGCATGGCTAAAGTTTCCATCTAAACGGAGCAGAGCAGCGACTTACATCTGTAGATCTGTGATTATTTTATGAGGCTCTCAAATGACTTTAATCTCAATACAGAGGAGTTTATGACTACAAGGACTTAAAATAGGCAACAAATAACCAGTTTTCCAACTTCAGGGTTGATAGAGCACTGCAAAAAAACAAAATGTTACCAAGTATTTTTGGTCCAATTTAGTGCAAATATATTAGGAGACCTGAAATAAGACAAAACTAACTTATGAGTAACTTTTTAGCAAAATATCGGAGCTTGTTCTAGGTCAATAATTCCTTAATATTTGAGGAAAAAGTTCTAGTTGTATTGTCAGATTATTTCACTTATAAGATGGGAAAAATGTCTTGGTAAATAAATAGGAGTGTGCTGATTTATTTTGATTGTGTGCCGAGATCAGTGATCGGCTTTACATATGAAGCCAATCTTATCCACTGATCTTATCCAGCTTTTCAAATGTGTAATGTGTCCTTTTTTACTCTCCGGTGAGAAAAGTCTGACTGACAAACCGGCCCAAAAATACTTAGTAAGATTTTGTGTTTTTACAGTGTTGTGGATCAATTTGATGAAAAACTGCTAAACTTTTGAATTGGCTGAAAAGAAGCTCTGATTTCTTTCAGGAGAGTTACTTGTTAGTTAGTTTTGTCTTATTTCAAGTTTAATCAGATATTTGAACTAAATTAGACCAAAACACGTTTTTGTGTTTTTGCAGTGAAGGTGACAAGAAAACAATGTGAGCTGCAAAAACACAAGATCTTACCAAGTATTTTTTCTTTTTCTCATCCAAATATCTTAGTTCACTTGAAATAAAACAAAATTAACTTAGAAGTAACTTTTCAGGAAGATATACGAGTAGATAATTCCTTAATCTTGATGAAAAAGTTCTACTTTTATGGGTAGATTATTTTATTTATAACAATTCATTTTTCCCATAACATAAGTGAAATAATCTGCCTATGAAACTGGAACATTTCCATCAATACTAAGGAATTATCTACTTATAACAAGGTTCTATTTTTTGCTGAAAAGTCACTTCTAATTTTGTTTTGTCTTATTTTAAGTCTCCTAAAATATTTACACAATCAGAATGAAATTAAACCAGATAAAAAATCTTGATATTTGCAATAACAAATGGGTGAAATTGACTATTTTATAAAATCAAAGCAATATTTAGCTAACATTATAGTTTTGATGACAAACTTTTCGGTTGAAATTCCCTCCACATGTGGAAATCTGAACTCGTTTACTCTGCCTTTGGCGTGTGTGAGTGTGTGTGTGTGTGTGTGTGTGTGTGTGTGTGTGTGTGTGTGAACGAATGGGAAACACATGTAAAGAGTTGTGAATAGTCCGTCTAAGGTTACAATGACCTGAATAGACTGCAGGGCTTTCATCATTCATAAATAAAGTGTCTCTAAATAGGTTTAAAAAAAAAATTTTATTTTACATTTTTACAATTTCACTAATAATTAGCCAAATATTTGCAAAATATTCAGAAATTTCGACTCTTTTCTAATGTTTCAACACATATCAGAGCATTTTAGTGATATTTCTGGTTAAGCCGTCTGACGTAAAGCAGCGGAGCTACAGGACGGTTGGTGGCGAGGTGGGGGGATGGGGCGAGGTCAGGAGGGGTCGTTCCCTCACAATGCAGGCAAAGCGGGTTCATGCGGGCCTTAAACTGTGTCAGCAGCCAGGATGAAGATGATGCTAAGTCTTTGTGCACCAGATACAGTGGCGGGGCGGCGGAGGGGAGGCAGCAGTTTGAGGAAGAACAAAAACGACTATTTCCAGTTGGCTGCTTTCCAGGCGCTGCATCAAACTGGAAGCCCAGACACCTGCAGATCTCTGGGTTTTACCAGCACAGCCTGGAGCCGAGGCGTTCTGGGGGTTCAGCCCGTCTGCGGCAGGTTTCATCTGATCTAACGCGTTCAGCCCTGGGCGGGAAATCAGCAATACGGATAAAAAAAATTACCTTTTTCAGGCCAAATCAGATTTTATTTATTTATTTACTTTGTTTTTGGTTGCTTTCTCATCTACGAGAGAGTATTAGGGCCACTATAAGAAATTAAAAAAATAAAATAAAATTATGAGAATAAAGTCAGAATGTTATGAGAATTCAGTATGTTGAGATTTTATTCTAGTAATATTACTGAATTTATTCTAGTAATATTTTTACTTTATTTTCATAAAGTAAATATGAAATCCTAACCCTAACTTTGCTGACTTTATTTTAGTAATTTTACAACTTTATTCTTACAATATTATGACATAATTTTTGTATTTTTATGACTTTAGTATCATCATTTTATTTTTTAATTTATTATTTTTTTCTTAGTGTGGTCCTTTTACTGGTCTTTCTATTCCAAAAACAAAATTACAGAAAATATTTTCAAAAAGTGGCTTTTATTTCAACCATCTTTTCTCTAAGTCTGACTGCAATGTTTTAGGCTATGAGAAATTTTGTTTAATTACAATAAAATAGTCAAAATATTAAAAAAAAAAATACACACAGTATTAAAATTCTGAGAAAAAACTTGATTTAATGAAAAAAAAGCTGCTAGAGTTATCAAGATCAGTTCATGTGATTCTTTCTTCAAAACAGACTCTGTTGTTTGCACAATCATTTTAAAATCCAGCTACTGATAATAATTTGACACTAATTGTTCACAAGGAGTTCTCATAAACTTATTACTGTATTCTGGTAGTATTACAATTTTATTCCTTCAATATTATTACTTTAATCAAATTTAAAAAGACATAACTTGGTCCTAATATTGCATTGAGGAGTTGACCTGAAGTCCAAACAAACAGAAACTGTAAAACAAGATGGCTGCCAACACTCTGAATTATGGAAACCCAAAGACGCATTAGGAAAAAAACGCCAGTTTTTCTTAAAATACCCCAAATTTTAATTTGCCCTAATCCCTGAGCACTTATGCTATAATTAGTTGCTAATCGGAGGGTTTCAGGATAAGATGGCGTCTACCTGAGTGGCTTTGTCGTTGACGGCTGCAGTGGCGTCTGCCTCTCTGGGCCACTGGCCCTGCAGATACGGGCCGACGATTGTATCCAGAGAAAGAGTTCGGCGGATCGTGGGCCTCGGCGGGCGAGCGGCGGTTTTATCAACTTTGGAAACAGAAGAAAAACATAAACAATAAATGAGAAATGTAGTATAAGTTGGTGACAGATGAATACGAAATGGTGCATAACAAGGTCAGGAAAATTTTTTAATTTTTAAAAAATTGTGAGGAAGAAGGAAGTAGGTCAGGTACGCTAGCTTGACTTTGACAATCTTAACATGTAGGTGTGCTGCAGAATTTGTCTCAATTAAAAAAAAGGCGACCCACAGACCAACTCTCTGACAAATCATCAGAAGAAATTAGGTTGAATGTACCACTACTGTGTTCAGATCATTACTTATCGCAAAATAAATAAACATAAAAAAAAAAAGAAAATGTTATGAAAACATAAAACTCTAATGTTCTGCTCTTTGTGTGGGAAATGTTTGCCTGTTCTTTGGTGTTGAAAAAGTGATAACATATAATATTGAAAGAATAAACTCATAATATTACGAGAATAAATTCATAATACTACAAGAATAAACCTATAATATTGCAAGGTTCTGGTTGAAATAATATGAGAATAAAGTTGTGATATTATCAGAACTCCGACGTGAAAAAAGTATCAGTTTTACAGCTGGAGGAACGTTGAGCATTTTATGAAGTTATACTTTGGTATCAGTTTTACAAATAAGGAAATACTTCTGTTTACTTTGTCTTTACTTCTGTAGTTTTATGACTCATCGTTTATTTCCCACCAAACTGTAAGCAAATCCACATCATGCTGTCTTTTACAAAGTATAAATAATATGCAGATGTGACTTTCATGGATCTAGTTAAAGTAACAAGCACTCGGAGGGAAACAAAGAGGCCTTTAAAAGTGCTGCTGCTGTGTTAGCGCTGAAAACTCCAGCAGGTCACAGTGCAAAGGGGCATTCGAGTGTCCAAATCACGTCATGAGAGGAAAGTTATGTTTCAGGGTTACTAACCTCCTTTGTTGACATAGCTTTCTCAGAGTGTGTTGAAAGTCTAATTTTAAGCCAACAAGCCAAGTGAAACTGAAGCTCCGCCTGTCAGGATTATGACAGGAATGGGACATTTTTTCCCTTTAGCCTTACAAGCCTTTCTGTCAATCAAGCACTGCAAAAATACAAACTTTTACCAAGTAGTTTTGGTTTAGTTTAGTGCAAATATCTTTGTACACTGAATAAGACAAAATAAGCTTAGGAGAAACTCTTCAGCAAAATAATTTGTTAATATTGATTAAAAAAAAATCTTAATTTGCCAATGAAGCTGGTACATTTTCATCAATATTAAGGAATTATTTATTAAAACAAGCTGCTACATCTTCCTGTACAGTTACTCATAAATTAATTTTGTTTTATTTCAAGTGTACTAAGACATTTGCACTAAACTAAACCAAAATTATGTGGTGAGATTTTGTGTTTTTGCAGTGTAGGCACAGTAATTGATTATTTGATTGTTGACGCTGTTGATTAATCAATTATTTGATTAACAAAAAGCTAATTTGTAAATACTGATATATATAAACCTATTTTGTCTTGAAAAAATAGTTTTCTTTAATATTCATTTGTATATTTTTCTTGTTACAAGATACAATAAATCCCCTGTGTGACGGGAAGCTTTCATTTTAATTTCTATGTCTTTCCTAAGTTAGTTGACAATTATTTCAATAATCAATTAATCGTTTCAGCCCCACTTGTCTAATACAGAACATATCAAGGTTCCTAATTGCTTTAATGTTTTTAAGTAATTGTTTATTTAAGATAATATCTTCCTTCTAGCGCACGTGCTTGATGACGTCACAAATGATCGGCGTTTCTTCGACTACATCGATTCTTGTTTTTTGTTTAACTACTCAACTCCGCTTGTTGTCATTTGTTGCTTTAGTTACAGAAAACATATTTCCTAATCACGCAAAATATGAAGGTTCCGTTTTGCAATTTAGAAGCAAAAAAAGTAACATTTATAAAGCAACAGAAAACTGGCAGTAGTGTCTCTGCGGTGCGTGGAAGTGGCCGCCGCCTGCTGCGTGTATTTACCCGCTCTGGGCTCTCTGCACAGGGGAGCGGAGCCTGTCTGCAGCTGGAACGGGACGGTGGCTCGGAGGGGCTGCAGGCTGGGGTTGCTGCATCCCCGGGGCGCTCCGCCGCTCCGACCCGACATGCCCACCCTGCCCTCCTCCCGCCCCGCACGCACGCACCCACTCCACGTATGAAAACACACACTTTTACTGACTTCAGAGTTCCCGTCGTGGTTTCCAATCAGTCCCTCCGAGTCGCTGGACGCACAAACTGCAGGAGTTTCTGCTGTGCACTTTAAACAGAAATATAATCCGGGTGAAATCCGCAGCCTAATCCCGAGTGAATTATCTCATGAGTGATGCGATCGCCTCACATTCCGTGGTTCCCTTCTCTGCAGAATGACAACCTGTGCGAGTAACTCGTGTGGCACTTTATTACTAATCCAAGCGGATCTGGTTGGTCGCTGCAGAATATTTCTGAACGCCTATTGGGCGTCACATCCATCTGTCTTCCTGAAGGAGAGCAAAACTCCTCCAGCCCCCATGACCCCCAAAAAGAAGAAAAAAATCCCACCCACTTTGTTAAGATTTGTGCTCTGCTTTGCAGGGCAGGGGGCCATCCATCCCCTCCTCCATTTAAACCCGGACTATAAGCGTTCACAGTGGCCTCACATTGTCCTGACTTATATTTTACATACCATAATACTTTTAAACAGAGAAAAAATCTTAAGTTATTGCACATTTATACATCTATACATAACTTCCAGCAGACAATCTGGACTTTCTCCCATTTACTTTGATTCCCTGATTTAATTATTTATTTATTTATGTTTAAGTTTTGTCACCTCTAGTTGTATTTATTTAGCAGTTACCACACCAGAAAGTGGGCTATGAGAAAGGACATGCGGCTTCCGGTAGAATTTCTACCCAGCCAATCAGCGAACAGAAGCAGAAGTCGTGAGCGATGACGTCACCGCGGAGGACGTTACGAAGCCTTTCAGTCCGTTTTCGCCACGCTTCCAGATATTTAATTAGCGTCTACAGTTCTTCTGTCTTTGCGACGAAATATGGCGGTTTACGTACGCTGCTTCCGGTAAGCTTCATATCGTCGAAATGACGCATTGCACACGTCACGGACAAACGTAAAGCTTCAATAGAGTCAAAATGGTGAAAATTTAAAGTGTAACGTAGTGTTTTATTGGGGAAAATAATTAGTGAATATAACTTGACTTTGGTAAAATTCAATGAAACTCAAATCCAGTGAATGTTTGGGTTAATATTGAATTACAGTGTTGGCTTTAATCAAATAATTTAAGTGGATTTAACTTATCTTTTGATGTGGTTATGCATATGATTTAAATAAGCTGAGGGACTTTTGAGGTGAAACATTTATTATTGATTATTTCACTTATAAAATTGGAAAAATAATCTCCCAGTGGAGGAAACACTTTTTAAAATCAATAATAAGGAATTATTTACCTAAAACAAGTTCCTATATCTTGAAAAAAAAATCACTTGTAAGCTATTCAAGTGTACAAATATGTCAGTGACGTGCGGTGAGGTTCATAGCTGGTGAGGCACTGACTTAATCATAATCAGATTTACAAATATAGACCCCTGTATGTTATTGTTTACATAAGGAAATTTTGCACATGCAGACAACCTGCAAGGTAAAAAGACAATTATTTTACATTCCATCCATGCCGCCGTTTAATAACTCAAACTTGGGTATTTATGTTTTTAATTTCGTGCTCCACAGCAAAGGGAAAAACCGTTAAAGTCTCTGCCTCCTCTGACCGCATGTCACTGAAAGATATTCTGACTAGAAACGAAACAAATTTCGTGACATTTTGTGTTTTTGCAGTGTGGTTGAAGTAGTTTCAAACGACATAGGAGTCTAACCACTAGATGGAACCAGAGTAATGTTCAGACGCAGATGTTTTTGCTCAGACACAAATAATGGAAAAAAAAGGCAGTTTATTGCAACAGAAAAATTCAAACTGTAAACAAATGGGAAGAAAATACTGCTGGACTGAAAACTAGCTGGTCAAAGCTTATGCAGCAGCTTGTATCTGTATAAAACCAATAAATTCAGGAGATGTTTGTGGTGTTAAAATAATTAAAACCAGAATATAATGCGGATTTTCAGCCGGTTTCATTCAGTCATGCTATTTAGAAAATACTGCTGAGTGTATCCTGACATCCACATGTCTTAATATTACCCTTAAAATCACCTTCTTGTGCTGTTTCGGTTACACTTTTCACATGATAATTCAACAAAACAGGCAAACACAGACAAAGCCGTGGCAATAATACTGATATTAAAAAAAAGAAGAGGTAAACAGATGTTTTGCATGATTTTTGGATGTGGGGATTGATGTGAAATAACAGAAGGGGAAAAAAAAGCTTCCTGCAGCATAAAAATCCAGACGTGATGCCTTGACGCTCTTGTTTCTGTTTCATCAACGTGGGAATGTGGCAGGTTTTGTTCAACGCAGCATCGGTTAGGGGGCGGTTAAGTTGTTGCTCCGGGGCTCCTAGCTGGGAGAGAGCGCAGGGCTGGGCTCGGTGCTGATGTTCACCAAACACTCGCTGGACTTCAGGCTCGCCAAAGACTTGGAGCTCGGTAAGGAGGCCAGCGAGCCGCACAGCCCCAGCATGGAGGGAGTGTTGTCTTTTCCTGCAGAAAACACAAGAAAATCCCAAGTTTGTGAATAGTTTATGCTGCCTACGCAAACCAGCGTACAGTGGGATGAAGCCGGCCATTGTGCAAATAAAAGCATGGGTGGCTGCTACTATGAGGCTTTTATACAGCGATCCAGGGCGTGCAAATGCTGCAGGGTTTTATTTTACCATTACTACAGATGTGCAGTTTGCCAAAATTGGTTTATTTTTTCTTCAAATTAATTTGGATCATCAGGAAGTTAGTTCATCACGATTTTTATTACTGTCTTATGTTTTAGTTAACACAACAAAAACACAAAATTACAAAGTACTTTTGGTCTAGTTCACTTGAAATAAGACAAAACTAACTTACAAGTAAGTTTTTAGCAAGCTATATGAGTTTATTTTAAGTGAATAATTCCTAAATATTGATGAAAAGTACTAGTTCGATTGGAAGATTACTTATGACAAGATATTTTTCCCATGTTAAAAGTGAAATAATCTGAGTACTTTTTAATCAATATTAAGGAATTATTCACTTAAAATAAGCTCTTATTCTAACATCCTGGTGATATATCAGATTACACTTCAAAAACAACAAATCTTACCAAGTATATTTCTAGTGCAAATCCCTTAGTATACTTAAAATAAGACGAAACTAACTTACAAGTAGTAAGTTAGTACAATATCTAACTTTTCAGCTAGATATTGTACTTGTTTTAGGTGAATTTTTCCTTAATATTGATGAAAAAGTTCTGGTTTGATGGTCAGATTTTTACAAGTCTTGTAAGTGAAATAATCTACCAGTGGAACTAGAACTTTTAATCAATATTAAGGAATTATTGACTTAAAACCAGCTCCTATATCTTGAGTTTGAGCACTGCACCACTGACTGTAAAACATAATGTTTTATAAATGTTCAGTGTCAGCAGTTTTACCCGCTGAGGTCCAGGCAGCATCTCCGTTCTGCCTCCCATCCATCTTCTGGGAGTCGGAGTTCAGACTGACCTGAGGAGAAAGTTGATCCAGGCTATGGAAACTCCTCCTGGACGAAAAACACAAAAAATAAGCTATAATAACGCTACAAAAACACAAAATCTTACCAAGTACTTTAGTCTAGTTTCTAGTAAAATATCTGAAATGAGACACAAGTAATTTTTCAGCAAGATATAGGAGCTTTTTTGAGTCAATAATTTCTTAGAAAATTGTTGAAACAAGCGCCTATATCTTGCTGAATCGTTACTTGTGAGTTATTTTTGTCTTATTTCAAGTGTACTAAGATATTTTACTAGAAACTAGACTAAATAATTTCTGTTTTTGCTGTGAAGTCATACATAATTTGAACTAATTCATCCAGAAACTGTATTTTGCAGTGGAAAGAGGTTTTACCTGCGGAACAGCTTGACATCACCTTGGTTGTTTGTGATGGTTGACCACTGGTTGACGAGTGGGATGGCGAGATCTTTAGCCAGATGGGAGGAGTCACAAGGCATGAGGGCGGAGCTGGAGGGAGAACAAGGTTTTACTGTGAGAAAATAATATTTTTACCCCATAAGAACCTGAGTTATACAGAGTAATTATGAGCTCTATTTATGTTGCGTATAACAGAAATCAGTGAGAAAAATCAAAGTTTGAACATAATTATATAAATGAATGAAATTGTGAGGAAAATGGTTCACAAAATAAAACCACAGTCTTTAAATTATGATTTAGTTTTTAATGGGTAGTAAAGTGAAGTATCCAGCACGACAGATCTATGGAAGGGATGCCAGAAGTGGCAAAAATATGAGAAAAATCAGCAGGAAAATTTTTTTTTGGCTCAAATGCAACTTTTTCAGTCTGAACGACCCAATTCTGATCTTTTCACCTCCAAAAACAAATCCAATCTGTTTCACTTTTGTATGTGGTGCTAAATCAGATACATGTTCGATGGTCATGTCACATTTTTATCCAACTTTGGATAATCTACACTTAAATAATGGCTGAAAATAATAGCTATGCGATTATGAAAGAGGTCCTGGTTCTGACTACACATCCAAACTGACTTCTCCATGGAAATTTTAGTTCGGCCTGAAACGCATACCACGATATAAACTTTTCATAACAATCGATATTGATAATAATTGATTAGTTTTTTTTGTTTTAATCATCTGAACTTCTGCCAAACTTTGGGGAGGATCTTTCCTGTTTTATTCATAGTTTTCAGTCCTTGTTGCTTTTTATTTTTTGAGAGGGAACCTTAAACTGCTGCTGGGCCGGTTACTCAGCAGGTTGTTGCTAGGTAACCAAAGAATGAGCGAGTTGCTAGGCAACCAAAGAGTGAGTGAGTCAGCTGATTCCACCAACATTTCTTTGCTAACAGTTGAGGTTGAGAGGCAATGTGTTTTAGCTTCCTTCATCTTGTTATGATCTTGTGACGATGCCGTCAGCTCCCGTTGCTGGACAAATTTAAAAATCCATCCACGAAGAAGAAGAACGTTTGTGTGCTCCTTCTGCAAATCGCTTTGGGGAACATGAAAAGCTCACAGAGGAGTCTGACTGCAGTCAGGTTAAATTAATAATATGAATGACCAGGCAAAACAAAAATAAAGAACTGGTGTAGCCTAACAAGAAGAAATACAGGAAGTAAACAAATGACAACCCAGCAGCACACTGCAAAAACACAAAATGTTACCAAGTATTTTTGGACCAGTGCAAATATCTCATCTTACTTAAAATAAGACAGAAATAACTTATAAGTGACTTTTGAAGAAGATATAGGAGCATGCTAAAAGTCAAAAATTCCTAAAATATTGATGAAATAGTACATTATTTAACTTGTAACAAGAGAAAATTGTATTTTTCTAAGTTAAAACAAGCTCCTATGTTTTGCTGGGAAGCTACTTGTAAGTTATTTCAAGTGTACTAGAAACTAGACCAAAGTTACTCGGTAAGATTTTATGTTTTTGAAGTTTAAGTCACACTCTGTTATCTGATTGTGATTCCTCACAGTTGAGCCTGCAGCTCCAACACGATGGCCTCCAGCTCCTTCTTCTCCTGCTGACCCTGCAGTGTCAGGTCCTCCACCTTGGCTCGGAGACGCTTGCTCTCCGTCTCCACGTTCTTCAGCTGCGACTCCCGCAGGCGCACCAGCTCCTCCAGATACCCCTACGCAACGCAAAGGGAAGAAAGCTTAGCAAAGCAAGGGCTGCAGCTAATTATTATTTCAGTTATCAATTATTCTAATGATTAACTGGATAAAATAAACTGGCAAAGTTTTTTTATTTAACTAGGCATATAATATTAGAAATACATAGTTTCTTTTTTAAGTAAGAAAAAACATTTTCTTGGCTAAAATGAAATAGCATTTTTTTAGTGTACACTTATTTGTAACAAAAGATACATCTACTGCTAAAAATACTTGTAGCATCAACATATAAAAAGTTCAGCTCTGTTGATTGTTTTTCCAATAAGTGATTAATAATTGAAAAGCAGAAAGTGCTAAAGAGGACACTTTTTTCTTTTTCTTTTTTACAGAATATCAACCAGGTGAAGCTAAAATTACCCCACTACAGTTCTGTACAGAAGAGGATTAAACCCCAAAAGAATTCAGACTTTAATATTCTGAGATTAAAATAAAGAGTTCTGAGAAAAAGTCAGTTTTCAGAAAAAAATTATTTTGGGGAAAAAAGTCAGAATTTGAGGGAAAAATCTGAATTTTAAGAAAAAAAATTACTTTTGGGAAAAAAGTCAAAATTTTGAGGAAATAAGTCACAATTTTGAGAGAAAAAAGTGTGAATTTTGAGAAAAAGTCTGAATTTGAGGAAAAAATCTGAATTTTAAGAAAAAAAAAAGTTTTGGGGAAAAAAGGCAGATCTGAGATTGTAGTCTCCATTTTTAGATTAAACTGAGAATTCTGAGAAAAAGTTACCTTCTGGGCGTAGACGATCTTAAACCTTTGCTCCATCTTGCGGCACTTGTTGCTCCAGCTTTCCTCGTCGGTCACCAGAGGGATGTAGGGATGCTCGGGGACGCTCTCCTCGCTGTTGCTGCTGTCCACGCTGCGGCGGTCCTCCTCATCGCTCAGGTAGTCGTAGCTCCATGGCGGGGAAACAAACTAAAAACTTAAAACACATCCTGTGTGAAGTGAACCGATCGGCTGGCTGAGTCTTACCTCTGTGTGAACTTTAGGTACGGCGTGAAGTCGATCACAGCTGGGCATTTCCCATCCAGAGCTTCTCCTTTCAAGCAAAAACTGCACAAAAGTTGCTCTTTTACCGCCAGATTGTTAAAAATAAAAAACATAGTTGGGTAGTTACATTTACTTGAGTAACTGTTATGAAGTATTTCTACTTTTACTGGAGTAGCCAAAAATTCACCAGACACAGACCTTCAGTTTTTGTTAAAAGTTTCATAAGTTTTATGTTGAAAGAAACTGATTTGGAAAACAATATTTTTTATATTTATAGAAATTATTTAATTTTTGGTCTAAAATACCAAAATTTCCACTGTGTGAAGATGCAATTTTTAAATATTAAATGTTTGATGTTTTAGTCAGTTACTCAGTATGTGAGTAATATTTCTTACCAAACACGTTTTACTGTTATTTGAGTGAAACTACGTGTTTGTGCTTTAGTACCTGCTGAAAACCTGATTTTTGCAGAAACCTCACCTGAAGTCGATGGCGCTCAGTCCAATCAGCATCCCAGTCAGGACGGTGGCTTCCTCCCTCAGCATAATGGCTCCATCATCATAGAACCTCCTGTTGGACAAAAAACTGAGAATTATTTTGGTTTTACCTTCAATACATACCAATGCATATGCTCATACCACGGTTGAAATCAGATATATTGAATAAAAAGACATATTAATTTTTTTCTCCCTGTCTGAAGTTAAACTGTTTTCTGTTTTAGCTTGGATAGAATTACCAACATTATTTCTATTTGCTAAATGTCAGAAAACGTGACAGGAATTTTTAATAATTTTTTTTTTTGCATCTTTCTTCAAATTCAAAAGTTTAAATAATTTTGTTTATTGTCCAGAATTACCTAAAACATCCTCACTGAATATATTGGGTCTTCTTAACAATAGAAAAACTGGCTTGAATCATAAAACTGATTTGTAATAAATTGTGAAGAAAATAAACAGATCTATGAAAAACAATCTTCACTATCACAGGGGTTTATATTGTTAAGAATAAATGCAAAAGAAAAAACCTGAGTGGAGTCAACAGCTCTGTCTGTGTCCGATCAAACCAGTAAAACAATAACTCATATTTTGCACCTTTTTCTACTTCTAGCTGTTTTCAAAAACAGACCAAGTACCTAAAAAAACACCCAGATGTTTTTTAGAAGTAAATTTATGCTTTTTGGTGTCTGGAATATAGACCATTCCAAAAACTGCCGTTACCTAGCAACCCTGGCGAAGCCCAGTCCCGTTACCTAGCAACCTGATCTGAGTTCCAACAGTTTAGTCAGGCGATTTTCAAAGATTTCAAGATTCAAAGATTTTTTTTATTGTCATACCAGCCTTGCTTGTTTGTGGTACGAAATTCTGACTCAATTCCCAGATTAACAAATCTAATAAATAAATAATTTATATATATTTCATGTGATTTTACCACTATATGTGCAGTATAATAGCTGCTAAAAAAGACAAGTGTTTTGGTGTCCAGAAACCACTTGCTTCATTCTTGTTGGTTGTGCAGGAGGCTCTACTTCTGCTTTTCAAAGCTCTACATATAGTTGATCTATGATCAATTGTATAACTGTGTGCAGGCGTTTTCAAACTGTGAGTATAAACATTGACTTTGGGGGCGTGGCCAGTGGATTTAAAGTGACAAGAGGCTAATTATGAAACTCTGAACTGAAGGGAATAATATCTTATTATCTAAGAATGATTTTGTGGAAAAATGCCCAGAGATCTATGCTAGCCAGTTCAAGTAAGTCTTTACTATGTCATCCAATTATCACTGCAAAAACACAAAATCTTACCAAGTAACCAAGTATGTTTGGTCTAATTTCTAGTGCAAATATATTATTCCACTTGAAATAAGACAAAACTAACTTACAAAATGAGTTGTTTTACATGAATTATTGTAAATATTGATGTAAAATTTATTGTTCCATTGACAGATTATTTCACTAATAACATGGGAAAATGTTTTTGTTTTTCCAGGGGAACTAGTACTTTTTTAAAATCAATATTGAATAATTATTTAATTAAAACAAGCTTGCTGAAAACTTGCTTGTAAGTTAGTTTTTCTACTTTAAGTGTACAAGAAACTAGACAAAAATACTTGGTAAAATTTTGTGTTTTGCAGTGATGAGTTAAATCAGTCAGAGATGTGCATTTTTCAGTTTTGCAATAAAAATTGAAGTGGGACCTGGTTGTTCTGGTGTCCCTCAGAGCAGTGGACACATATTCAGACAGACGCTTCTCCATCAGAGCCACTCTGATCCACGCCCGGCCCTGTGGGACGACAGCAGAAGTCAGCGGGAACAGAAGGCCCTCTCTGTGACAGAAACCCTTCCCCCCCGTGAACACGTAGCATCCTCGCCTTGGCTCGGGACGTGCTGATGTTCTCGATGTTCTCGATGCTGGCGATGCAGTTGTTCTGCACCTTGCTGCACGCCAGCCGGATGTACTCCCAGAAACTGCGCTGTCCATCGGAGGTGAACCAACTCCCTGAACCTGCGCGCCGATCGAAACACAGCAGAGGGTTATTTCTGTTCAGACTGCAGGATGTCGTCACAGCAACACTGTTTTTTTTCCTCATATGTTACCTGCTGTGTTACCTTTGAAGCGGTGGCTGAGGATGTGCTCTAAAATAGCAGCAAAGTTAATAAACTCCTCTGATGAATCATCTATAGGCTCTGCTGTGTACTTTTCTAGAAGAGTCTTCACAGAAAATCTGAAAAACAAAGAGACAAACAAAACTGAGTTAGGAACCCGAACAGCAACTCAAAGGGAAAACATTTACATTTTAAGCAATGAGTCCCGCATCAAAAATTTTTTTTTTTGAATTTGTCTAAAATTAAGACCCTTAATGTCTTAAATTAAAATCTGACTTTCATCTCAGAATTTAGATTTTTTTTCTCTCAGAATTTAAATTTTGATCTCAGAATTCTCACTTGAATTAGGACTTTTCAGAATTCAGAAATATTTTTGGAATTCTCATTGTAATCAGACTTTTTTTGAGAATTCAAATGTTATTTTCAGAACTCTAATAATTTCCGGAATTCTGACATTTATTTCCCTCGCAATTCTGATCTTAATATCATAATTCTAACTTTTTTCAGAATTCTGACTTTTCTCAGAATTCTGAAAAAATCCAAAATTCCAAAGAATTCTGATTTTAATTCTAACTTTTTTTTTCTCAGCATTCTGAAGAAAATGTTCTTAAATTTGTCTAAAATTCTGACCTTCAATGCCTTAAATTAAAATCTGATTTTAATCTCAGAATTGTGACTTTTTCTCAGAATTCTGACTTTTAAATTATTTTTTTTAATGCGTGAATCACACGTCTACAATTTTATTTCGGCGCCACTATTTAATGGGTTTAATGTTGCTTTTTTTCCCCCTCTCTCTGGATTTTTCTGTCTGACTCCACGCCGTCAAGGCTACCATTAACTAGCTGCTACTATACCACTGGTAGCTTAGCTATCTATCTTTTTTGCATCTATTACGGGTTAAAGCTGAAGTATGGGACTTTTATAAATAATGTTTTTTTTACGTATTTGTCACACCATGACTGTTGTGAGACAGATAATCTATAAAAAGATCGACCTCCTCCACGTCCTCCCAGAACTACCATCTGAAGGAACCTCGTTGAAACATGTGCTAATGGCGGAGAAATAACTTACTGTTACAGGAAAGCTGTTAATACGGCATCATCGGTGGCTATGCTAACTAGCCTTAGCATTTCGAGCAGGCTAGCTATCTGCAAGAAGCTGCAGCTTAGCAGAAAGGAAGGGGGAGGGAATAGCATGATTGACAGCGCTAAGACCCGCCTCCTGGCTCTTACTAGTTGTTTCTAGTTAGTACAGGGAGACAGCAGAGGTTTTAAAAATCATGTAAAAAATGTTTTATAAACGTTGCATTCCCCAATTTTAAGGGTTTTGTGCTGCACGCCCCGTGCAGCTGAGCACTATACTGTACTGAAGCAGACAAACGTAGTACTGTATCTAAACAACAGCAGGGAGGAGGGCTTTTCTCTTTCTTTCTTTTTGGGAACCACGCCATCTTCTCATACTGAGGTCACCCCAATTGTCCTGTGTGCTTGCACAAAGCGCCCCCTTCAACGCTCCGGCTTTGTTATCATGAAAACGACACAATTATCCCCCTGTCTGCTCGGTTCTGCCACGCTTCCAGGTCCCTTTGGGTCTTGTCTCTCTGAGGGACCGGCCAGCATCAAAGCATGATCAAATAATTCCCTCCCCCTCATCTATACATGGTGGTGTGATCTATTTAGGGCAGCTGCAGCGGCTTCGGTGTGGCTTTTTGACTTGACATGCTTGCCCTTCTGCGCTGCAGAGGGTCTGCTATGCGGCGTGCGCGATAGCTGGCATCCAGGCTGCCTCCGCTTCAATGGGCAACACGAGCATTACAGAGGGCAAGACTGCCCTGGCGGTGGGGAATACCTCCATAGCCAGGGGAAAGACTACTGTGTCCTTAGGCAAGTCCTCCATCTTTAGGGGAGTGACCACCACCTCCATGGGAGATTCCACCATCCAAAGGCAAAAGACGACCGTGGCTCTGGGACGGGCCAGCTTCAGCCGGGGAACCACCACCACCTCCTTCCGCAAGGCGCTGACGTCCAAGCGCAGGAACACCTAGATGGAGAGGGACCCCAAGCCCAGGGCGAAGACACCCAAAGCGGCCAAGCAGTCCAAAAAAGACTCTAATAACGAGTGGAAAACTACATTCTCGTCAAGCAAGACCTCCTTCACCAAAGGCAGGGTTTCGTTCCTGAGGACAAGGTTGTTCATCTCCTGGGGGAAATCCTCGTTTTCCTGGAGCAAAACCGTAATAACTTTGGGCAGCAACAGCATAACGGTGGCTAAAACCTCGGTGACACGGGGGGAGACCACCAGCTCTCTCATGACTCTGACCTTTACCTACGGGACCAAATCTGTGTCTGTTGTCAAGACGACCCTCATCAGGGGCAAGGAAAGGCACAGCAACATCTACTGGGATTTTCACACGTGAATCCAGCACACAAATAAAAGCTCGTGGATGTGTCTGTGTGGTCAGTGTTAGAAGGTCAGTAATCACAACCAGCTGCTGTGTTTGGGAATTTAACTCGTCTTTAATTCAGAAAAAAGGGGTGGGGGAGTCCCGCGTTAAAAAGCGTGCAGAGGATGTTATGCAAATGCCACAGCGATGCGATGAGGCTTTATGGTGTGTTGAGCTCAGCAGGGAGGGGAAGCTTGAACAGATGTGATGTGATGTATATGTGGCGACACCAGAACAATTCGCCCGTTCTGTGCAGCCGGGACCAGTAGGAGTCCAGTGGGTCTTTGAAGCATTCCCATGGTTCGGCTGCAAGCTGTATTCACAACAAAACTGTAAAAGTGTATTAATGTCATAGTGCCTATAAAGATAATACCTCTACACTCTGGTTGTTCCTGATTGTTTTTGTGTGTAGTTATTAAAAAATTGGATAGTTTGGACTTTTCATTATAGCTTATGTCATTGTGATTTTTTGTTTGTCTTATGCAGTTAGTTTTAAGAGTGGGCAATAGTTAAATATTGCTTAGTTTCAGTTTAGTTTTTACCAGTCATAGCAATAGTTTTAGTTTTTTTATACTTTGGTTCATTTTCAGGAGGCGAATTCAAAAAGAAAACCAAATTCAAACATTTCTTCAATTATTGCTGGATACCAAACTGACACCGTAAGCTGCTTGTGTGGGGGGAAAAAAATAAATAAATTTCACATCAGTTTCTACTAAATAAGATTCAAAAACAAAAATATTTTAATTCTCAATTTCAGTAGTTTTAGTTGGTGTTATGATATAGTTGAAGTTAGTTGTAGTTTCTCCCCTTTAATTATCGTTTTTATTTATTTCAGTTAACAAAAATGTTTTCTCAATTTCAACGGCGTATTAGGGCCACATACATTTCCACCAAAAAAACAGAAATTTTGAGATGAATCTCAGAAATTTTCTATAAAAATCAAAACTATTTTGGACTTTGAAAAGTCAACAATTTTCTAGAAATAATAAAGTAGAAATTTTGAGATAAATCACAGGACAAAAATTGTGAATTTATGAACTTGAAACTCAGAAATTTCCAAGTCTTTTTCTAGAAAATTTCTGTTTTTCCAGCTAAGTTTTTGACTTTTTATTTCCTATCCATAATGGCCTAAGACATCGTTTCAGATTTTCCTGTTTGAAAAGCTAGGAGAAAAAAATATCTGAGATTTTCTGGAAATTTTACTTTCCAAATGCCCATATTGTTTTCAGAATTTTTCTGAAAATTTTCTAGAAAATCTTCAGCTTGACAACTCAAATTTTCTTGTTTTGTCTAGAAAATTCTGAAGTTTAATCTCAAAATTTCAGATTTTTATTATTTTTAGCAAACCTTCATCTCTTCAAATTTATAAATTTACTTCTTTTTCTAGAAAATTCTGAGATTGATCTCAAACTTTCTGAGATTTTTCAAGGAAATTTAAACTTTTTAGACTAGGAAATTTTATTTTATTTTTTTCGTACAAAATTTCTGAAATTTAACTCAAAATTTTTAGTTTTTTCACGACTTTTCAAACTGAGACATTTCCTTGTTTTTTTCCAGAAAACCTCTGAGATTTTTTAAACAGAGATTTGCTCCCTTTTTTTATTTATTTACCACATTAATCACAGTTTTTATTCATTTCAATTAACTAAAATGATTTCTGAATTTCAGTTTTGGCCACTTTGATCGCTGTAGTTGACCATAATAACAAGCTCAAAGCCTCAGATCCACATCTATGGGGAAAGATAAACACATCCAGTCTTCATCCTGCAACAAAAACAGCAGCTGATTTTACATATGGCGCTTACTGCTGTGCACAGAGGGACGTCTTACAATCAGAAGCTGTAGGGGAACAATGGCAGAGAAGAAAGTGATGTCACCGCGGACTGTCCTGTTTTTCAACAATGTCTCCTTCAACCGTCCGGTGTCGTCGTGTCCGAGGGACAATCGCCCCACTGTCAAAGTCCCCCCCGATAGGCTGCGTCCACCTACGGCTGCCTCTGTCCATTCACGGGACGCGTGGGTGGTATGCGGCCTTCCAAAGCCCACGTAGACCAGCTCAACGGAGGCTTTATGCCACACGGGGGTCGCGCCGTCCATGCTTAGCATTCTGGTCATGTTACGACCAACTCCGAGACGAGCTGCATGACTGTGCCATGCTCGGCGTGGAGTGAGTCCCGAACCCCAACGTCAAGTCCGGGTCAGGAAGACAATGGGGAACACCAGTTTCACAGAGGGGAAGACGGCCTTGACGCTGGGCAACACCACCATCAAGAGGGGGAAGACCAAGCTGGCCATGGGGAGCTCCTCCATCTCTCGGGGAAGGAGCACGACGTCTCTGGGTTCGTCCACCATCACCAGTGGGAAGACCAAGATCTCGCTGGGCAGCGCCTCGTTCAGCAGGGGAACCACCACCACGTCTTTTCGGAAAGCCCTCTTCCCAAAGCGCAAGACGAAGACGATCTAGAGGACGCAGAGCCGAGGGCGGGGAGACGGGAAGCCGCGACCAAACGGCATCAAGGCAGGGAACATTTGGATACGACGACGACGCTGTCCACGAAAACCGGATTAAATTTGGTTTGGGGGTTTTGACTTTGATCTGGAACTATCAAGAAAACAGGTCAGTTGCGTTTAAATCATGTAAGGCAGTGTTTCCCAACCCTGGCCCTCAAGGCTCACTGCTCTGCATGTTTTAGGTATTTCCTTGCTGCAGTCCAGCTGAATTAGTTTGTTGAACTGCAATCAGTTGAACCAGAAACATTAAAGCAGGGAAACCTCTAAAACATGTAGGACAGCGTTGCCTTGAGGACCAGGGTTGGGAAACACTGATGTAAGGAGTCCGACTTTTTTTCATTTTCCATTTGGCAGAGCTGGGTTACATTTACCTTAGTAACGTTAGTTGGAAAAGGTACTTTTAGGAGTATCTTTACTGCACTGTACTTTGAGTAACTTTAATATGAAGTACCTCAACTCTTACTTTAGTAAAACTTCTGGATTTTCTACCCACTGAAAGAAAAACAAACATGTTTAAACCAGAAATATCACCAGACAGACACACACCTGCAGTTTCTGTTAAATTTTATGAAGTTTTTTTATTCAAAGAAACTGATTTGGAAAAATTTTATTTTGCCTGATTGTGTTATATTTGTTATTTATTTGAATTATTGTCATTTTTGTCCTTAAAATACCAAAATTTCCACGCAACTTTATATTTTGGTCCATCTGATGATGTAATTTATAAATATTAAATGATTGATAATTTGATCAGTCACTCAAACTTTTTACCAAATACGTTTTTACTCCTAATTGAGTAATTTCTTGAATGGCTACCTTTTACTTTTATTTGAGTAAAATATGTTGAAGTCGAGCTATTTTTACTTCAGTACTATTTTTGGTTAGTCTACCTGCCTCTGGTTATCGGCATCTAATTCTTTTCAAGAATAAAAATTGGGTTACTGACTTTCAAACTGTTTGCTAATATTCAACCAAGTTCAATAAGTTTATAAGAAGCTGATTTTGGTGCATCAAAATGAGCAAAAATCTCTGGATAAACCTGGCTCTACTTATATTAAGATCTTGGTTGTCATCAGCTCTTTTTTTGCCAAAAGATAATTTAGGAAAAAGAAAATCACTTTTTTTTGTAAAAAGTAAAATTATGTTGCTCATAACTGCAAATAATGAGCAGCAAAATGGTCACAAATGGCCCTCGAGCCGCACTTTGGACACCTCTGTGTAGTGAAAAGTCACCTCTGCTTTTTACATGAGTATTTCTGCAAAACCCATCCATATGTGTCAGTCGTCTAAAAAAGCCTTTGCACTTCTAACAATAATCCTCTTCACTGCAAAAACTAAATTTTACCAAATATTTTTGATTTATCTTATAGTACAAATATCTTGAAATAAGACAAAACTTATTGATCAAGATATAGAAGTTTGATTTAAGTAAATAAATTCCTTCATATTGGTTTTAAAAAGTGGTAGTTCCACTGGAAGATGGTTTTTTGACAATAACAAAATATCTTTCCATGCTAAATGAAATAATTTAGAAACAAAACAAAAATATTTGGTAAGATTTTGTGTTTTTGCAGAGCATCATCCTATCTTGTCAAAGTTTATAACCTCATATACTGTCTATGTACGTGCATTTTTATTAATCAGAAAACTACAGAACAGCTCTTCCGCACCTGATGATTTTGTGATTTTGTACTGACTCACTTTGATCTGAAGGACGCCTTAAAATGCAAAAGGTTTGAGAGGAGCAGCAACATGCTCTTGGTACGATTTGACACTGAAAAACAACCGCGCTGCTTTCTGACAGCCGTCTTTGTGCCCCCTCTCGCTCCGCCCTGGACCTCGTCCAGGCCCCACTCAGCTCCCGCTGAAAGCCGCTCTTGTTCTCCCTTTCTCACCTTTCCACTGTATTTACAGGAATTACTTTGAGCCACAAAGATGCCAAAAACTGCATGTGTCCTGCAAAAACACAGAATATCACCAAGTACTTTCCTCTGGTTTCCAATGCAAACATTTTAGTTCATTTGAAATAAGACAAAACTAACTTACAGTTACGTTTACTTGAGTAACTTTTCTGAAAAATGTACTTTTACTACGCTGTACTTTGAGTAATTTTATTATGAAGTATTTCTACTCTTACTTTAGTAAAAATCAAACATGTTTTAACCAAAAAATTATCAGACACAGACACACACCTGCAGTTTTTGTAAATTTTTCTACAGTTTTTTATTGAGAGAAACCAATTTGGAAATATTTATTTTGCTCGATTTTGTTATTTATTTTTGTTACTTATATGAATTAATGCCATTTTCGTCCTTAAAAACCAAAATTTACTCTTAACTTTAAATTTTAGTCCATCTGATGATGTACATATTTTAAATATTAAATGATAATTTGATCAGTTACTCAGTACTTAAGTAACTTTTCACCTTCTCTGCTTATAAGTAACTTTTTAGCAAGATATAAAATCTTGTTTTTAGTCAATAACTCCTTAATATTGATGGAAAATTACTGGCAGATATTTTTCCGTGTCATAAGTGAAAGAAGCTGCCAGTGGAACTTGAACTTTTACATGAATATTAAAGACTTATTGACTGAAATCAAGCTGATGTAACTTTATGTTGAAAGGGAAACAGTGGAAAAGGAAAATCAAACATTCTTTTGCAAATAAAAGCTCAAAAAAATAAATCAAATCCAGGGTGACTGCAGTCAGAATTCACCTTAATTTCCCCCTTAAAATAAGCTAAAGTTTCACCTATGGCTTGTAATTTTCTATCAATATTAAATCAAGCTCCTGTATCTTGTTTTATTTTAAGTGTACTAAAATATTTGCAGTAGAAACAAGATAAAAATACCTGCTGAGGTTTTGTGTTTTTGCAGTGTACCCTTTTGCTTTGCTTCGCCGCTGACCTGTTTTTCTTTTCCTCACGTCTTTCTTCTTCTCTCCCCTCTTGTTTTCTTTCTCTCTCTTCAGTCCTGGCCTAAGCAGCAGGATCAGATGACACTGCAGGCGAACTCATCGCAAAGGAAACTCCCTTTTTCTGCACTGCTGGACTGGCACAAAAAGTCAAATTTTGCTCTCTTGTAGCCAAAAACCCCCCCCAAAAAACCCCAAAGCAGGTTCTGTTTCTCTTGATTTCCCTCTGAAGAAGAGCCAAAGCAAAGTGTTTCATGGTCGGTGGAGGTGCAGACGGATCGGGGCGACAGACGGGCAGTGACGGCATTTTGATTGGGAGATGATAATAAATCAGGGATATAAGTGTGAGAGCAAGCTGATCAGTTCATAATTGATCCCCCAACCTACTGAATCTCTGCTGTAGCAGCTAACGAATCACAAAGAATGCAAAAGAAAAGTTGCAAAGAAAAATTGAAATACTTGTCGGAACATTTTGACGGCGAGATAATGCACAAAACGATGCATAAACGTGGATTTTCTTTTGTGTTTGCAGCAGCCGCGTCGTTCCCCTCGGCTTCCTTCCCTTCTTTCTTTCTCACTTATCTCATTTATTCCTTCCCAGGTTCCCCGTGTCCACAGCAACAGCAGCTCTCGTCCTGCAGTCCTCCCACCAACACGGACGTCTTAGCCAGACCACAAAGCAGCAAATCATTTCGTTTTTTCCGTTTATTCCTGCCGCTTGAACAGCATTTGGTGAAATTCAGATTTTCACTCTCTGCAGGAAGCCTCAGCTGAGTTAAAGTAGGAAACCTGTTGCTACTGGCAACTGGACACCATGTTTACCCTCCTGTTTCAAAAACTCTCCATTTTAAAAAGAATCTCATCATTATTCGTAGTTTCCATCTTGTTTATTTCACCCGCCTCGTATGGAAACTGTTCCCTGACATGATGCAGATGTTTGCTCGAGTCTCCGGCGCCCCGTTCTCTGCATGCAGGTGTCCTCCTCTGTAAATGTGTCTCTAATTAAAGCAGACTCGGCTTTATGAAACACTGAGCTAAGATCAGTTCTGCGGGACAAGAAACCCTAAAAAAAAAAAAAAAAAAAAGAACTTTTTCTTCCCAAAGCAGAACTGAAACCATGTTTTTGTTCCCCCTCCGAACAAAACATCTTAAGAATGGAAAGGGTTAATCTGTGTACGTTAAAATAGACTTTTTACATTTATACACACATATGAGGAAATAAGAAAAGCTTGGCACGCTGCACTAATGAGAAGCACTAACGTCATTTAGCTCATGCACTGCAAAAAGAAAAAAATCTTACCAAGTATTTGTTGTCTAATCTCTAGTGAAAATGTCTTAGTACTAAAACTTTTCGCAAGAAATAGGAGCTTTTGTAAAAGTAAATAATTAGTTATTCCACTTTTAAAATGTCTTCTTATAAGTGAAATATTCTTTTATTTACATAAAACAAGCTCTTATATCTTGCTGAAAAATTACTTGCAAGTTAGTTTGTTTTATTTCAAGTGAACCAAGACATTTGTGCTGGAAACTAAACCAAAATTCTTGGTAATGTTTAGTGTTTTTGCAGCCAGGAATCTGTGTCTGGATAATTTATAAGAAGAACGTCACGCCCGGCCAAAAGGTCGGCTGCAGATTCAGCTTCCACATCACGTAACGTCTTAACATCAGCTGAGAGTGGAACGAAAAGAGAAAGTGACGAAGGAGAAGATCAAACAGACGCATCTGGAGGAAAACATCTCCTTTAAAAGAAGTTAATCTCGAAAAGAAATTAGGAAAATGCAGAATTTGGAGTGAGCAATACTGACAGGAAGCATTTTGAGTATTATTTCTGTCTCGTCTTGTTTGTCTTTAAGTGCTTACATGATTAAAAGCGTCTCAGCACGGTCGAAGCAAACTGAAAACAAGCGTGTTTGTGGTTCTTCACTAATGTTCGTGTTGAAAGTCCGATGTGAAACCGTTTTGTTTTCTTTGCAGCCATGCTCTGCTTTGTGTTGTGTGTTGTGGCTCCATGTATCTCACTTTAATGCAAAAAAAGACCATAAAAAAGAATAAAAAAAGGCTTGAATGTGTGTCTACCTGAGAGTATTTTTTTCTTTTATGGTGTAGAAGATGGAGTTAAAAATGCCTTTCTTTCATATCTAAAAATAATTTAGTTGTGAAGTAATTACACTTAAAGATGTACAATTTTGAATTTCTAACGTTTTAAAAACATTTTAAGTTGCAGACTGCAAAAGTTGCAGCTATTTTTCTAGTGCAAATATCTTAGTACACTTTAAATAAGACAAAACAAACCTACAAGTAATTAAAAACAAGACGTTCTTCCCATGTTATAAGTGAAATAATCTGCTGGTGGAATTAGGACTTTTTAAAATTAATATTAAGAAATTGTTGTCTTAGCTTCTATGTCCTGCAGAAAAGTTACTTCTAAGTTCGTTTTGTCTTATTTCAAATGTATTAAAATGTTTGCACTAAAAGCTAAACCAAAAATACTTGGTAATATTTCGTTTTTGCCGTGTCTGTGCTACTTTTTGTTGGTCTGTCACAAAAAATCCAAAATCAAATTAACTATATGAAATTCACCAATGTGTAGCAAAAGGAGTTGCGTAGCAGCTTTACAAGAGCCAACAGAAAGACGAGAAAATTTACCAAAAACCTAAGAAATTTTTAGATGAATCTAGGAAATCTTGTAGAAAAAAGCAAGGAAGTTTCTGAAGTTTGAAAGTAAAAAATTTACTAGAAAGAAAAAATCAGAAATTTTGAGATTAATCTAAAATAAAAAAAAACATGGAACATTTCTTAGATTGGGAATTTGCTGGAAAAAATTCTAATTTTTTTTGGATTAATTTCAGACATTTTTGGAATTTTTTATTATTTTGAGTTTGAAAATATTTCTAGAGAAACAATGTGGACATTTCTGATTTGAAAAGTCAAAAATTTACTAGAAAGAAATAAAAATTTCTGAGATTTCAGAAATTTGCTAGAAAATATTTTGAAAGAGTCTGAATAGTTTTAACAGTCATCAAATGATCAGAGTTTTTCTCCAGAAAAATCTTTTTTTTTGGCAATTTCTTGACTCTTAAGACTCAGAAATTTCCAGTTTTTTAAAGAAAATTTCTAAGATTAATCTCAAAATTGTAGTTTTTTAAATTGTAATTTTTTGACAAGTTTGGTGCTCAGAAATTTGTTTCTTCTAGAAATTTTCTGGGATTGATCTCAAAGTTTCACAGATTTTCTTGCAATTATTTACATTTTTGGAGCTCAGAAATGTCCTTGTTTTTGTTACAATTATTTTTTATGTGATATTAATCTAAACATTTCTGAGTTGTTGCTTTTTTTTGTGTGTCAAAAACATACTCCTTTGTTAGTGAGTTGTGCAATCCCAGCGGTCCTGACTGAACCATTTCCAGACCTCCCTGGGGGTCACTGTGGAGGTCAGTGACCCCCAGGCGCCTTGCAGCCGCTGCCTGATCCCACCGGGTGGATGAACCCGGATGGAGGGCCTCTCATGAGGGGAGGAGTCCTTGCAGAGCTCCCGGTGCCCTTGTCCTGCTCAGCTGTCAGTGATGGGCTTTTAATGACATCACTGGTCATTTTAGACAGGTGGACAACTAAAAATAGATCTCACTACGTCAAAAACATAAAATATAAAACATAAATCCATATAAGTGAAGTCTTGACATATAAATGGATTACAGTATTTTATATTCTCATTGCTTCAGTTTGTGAAGGTGAAAATGCACCTGCCTCCTCTTAAAATAACTACTATTCTGAATAATTATTTACTGTTTTATAAACTATGTTTAGTTGTTACGAAGTGGCCGTCACGCAGCAGAAGCGCTAATAAATAAACACGGAGCAAGTCGTGATGTCTACCTGCAGACCGTGATGAGGTTCTTCCGCTCCACCGTGACGCTCCGAGCAGACGCCTTTTTCGATGTCAGACCCAGAGCCATTGCTGTCTGAACGCAGCCGGACTCCATCCAGCGGCGGTCCCGACCCGGGGCCTCTTCGGGGTCCGCACCCAGGAGGCCAGGCCGGACCTCTCCCTTCGCCGGAACTGAGTCCTTCCAGTAGCCGGTGTCCTCTGCTGGGGGAGCCGCGGATGCTGCTGCTGCTACTGCGGCTCTACGGAGGAGAGGAACTAACGGAAAGCTAGAGCGGGTGATGTAAATTACTTCCGGTTAGTTCCTTCAAAATAAAACGCATTTCCGCATTGCGATGCTATCATCCTGCGAGAACCAGACGATGGTATCCGAGCAGCTAATCGCCCCGTTTCTTCTTCTTATGCTTCTGCCAAATGAATTGGCTTTTTGGGGGCATTATCATGTTCAAAAACTCACCAAACGTCGTCAAGTCTGCAGGAAAATTAGATATTTTAAAGTCGTCGCAAAAATCTCACAATAAACTCTGTTAGGAGTATTTTTACTACATTTTTACTTGGGTAATTTTATTGTGAAATATCTTTCTTGAATAAAATGTCTGGTTTAATACTAAAGGGAAAACAAAAAATATTTTAACCCAAAATTCAGAAGACACGGACAGTTTTATATTAAAATAAACTGATTTGAAAGGTGTTTTCTTTTTTACTTTTATGAAATGTTGCCATTTTCGTCCTTAAAATACCAAAGATTTCCATTTAACTTTATATTTTTCCTGTCTGATGATTTTTAAATATTAAATTACTGATAATTACATCAGTTACTCAGCACTTGAGTCTCCTTTTGACCAAATACTTTTTTCCTCTTACTTGACAACTACTTTCTCTTTTTTACTTTTAATTGAGTAAAAATATGTTAAACTAGTGCTTTTACTTGAGTTAAATTTTGGGGTACTTCACCCTCCTTTGTTTATGTCACACATAAAAACAGATTTAAAAACCTAGTATAAATGTAACTTTTACAGACAAACTTTAAATAATGGCCATTTTGATGTACTTTGGAGAGATAAGTATGTACAACATATACAATGGATATCAGTAGAAGCAGTAATTTCCTGCAGGTTTGTAAAAAAATATGAATAAAATAGTTACTTTTTTATTAAACGAAAAAGCAAAAACTGTGCCCAATTACTGTGCTCCATAATAATTTATGTTAGCACAAAAACTAAACCAATAAAGTTGATATCTTTCCGACTAAATCATAGTCAAACAGCAATTTTAAATCAGTTTTTTTGTTGGATATTGTACGAAACGCCTAATTTTTATTATTACTATTATTATTATTTGTGAATAATAAAGTTTATTTTATCTTTTTAATAAAAAGTTTTGGCTAAACTGTGACGCTATGCAACCACACCTTTGGTCAGGAAGAGGAGACAAACAAGTCATGTGCTCTCCAAACCAGCAGAGGGCGCTGTGACCACACAGGACAGTAACAGAGCTGGCAAGATGGCGGAGTCTGAAGAGGCCAAAGCGCCTTCTTGTAGGTTTCTTTTTAAAAAATCAACTAAGAAATTCTCCGGACGGAAAAGAAAAGCGAGTGGCAGTGACAAAGGTAATTAATTCAAATCCGATAGCATTTAATTAGTTTTTAAATTGTGAATTGAGGGTATTTTGTTGCTTTTAATGTCGGTTTGAAAAATCTAAACAAAACAGACGGTGGGTATATTTTTGTTCTTTCTGCAAATAGAAGTCACTTCCATGTATAACACGAGCCTTTATATCTAATCACTATATCTAAATGTTTTTGGTAAATTGTGTTTTAGCTAGATGTTTGTGCTGCATTCCTGGTAGCTCGGAATTTCGACCTCTTGGTCACATTTTGGCCATTTAAGCTTCTCTTCGGTGATACACATGCAAACCGGAAGCTTTTTAATGACCATACTGCTTCTTGTTACCTTTAAGTAAATATTTGTCTCTCTTTTAGACAGTAACAGTGATGAGGACCAGAGCGCCGTGGTCAGAAGAGAAAAGAAAGATGCTCGAGTCAATCCCATGATTCAGAGGGTAAGGGAGTGACGCAAAAATGCTGATTCTGTTGAGAATTTGAAGTAAATTATAATTTTTATCTCATTTTTCCAGACGAAAAAAGTAGAGAGAGATGCTTTATCTTCCAGTGACAGCGATGAAGGCAAGGATGACAAGATCACAGTTTCCTATAAGTCTACACGGTCAGCGGTGAGATAAAACTTTGATACTATTAGCAAAAAGACATTATCAAAGTGTTTTGAAGATGTAAAATCTCTTTCCATCTGCTATTTTAAATATAGAAACCAGAGGGACCTGAGGACATGGGTGCAACTGCTATGTATGAGCTGGACACAGAGAGAGACAAAGATGCCCAGGCGATTTTTGAGAGGAGTCAGAAAATCCAAGAGGTAAAAAAAAAAAAAACAATTTGTTACATGCTTGAGAACTAATAATCCATATTTATAGGCATTTCTTATTCCAATTTAAACAGGAGCTCACAGGTAAAGAAGATGATAAAATATACCGTGGCATCAACAATTACCAGAAATTCATCAAGCCTAAAGACACCACCATGGGGAACGCCTCTTCTGGCATGGTCAGGTGAGGAGGCAGCGTTTATTTGAATTATTTAATTTCCTTTTGGGATAAAGTACTTTTTAAGGTTTAGAAACATACCAGAATAACTGCTGGAAAACTAATCATAAAAGCTTTTTTTTTTATTATTTAAGTACAGGGAATTAAATTGATCATAAACAGAATGTCAGGAAATTGAAGTTGTAATTAAATGTGATGTTTACAACAGAAAAGGGCCGATCCGCGCCCCTGAACACCTGAGAGCCACAGTCCGGTGGGACTACCAGCCAGATATCTGCAAGGACTACAAGGAGACTGGATTCTGTGGTTTTGGAGGTTTGTGTAACAATATAAATTATGTAAAACTTTGTGGTGTCATTTTAAAAATCAATTTATTTGTTTTAATAATTTGCATGTTTTTTTTAAAGACAGTTGCAAGTTCCTTCACGACAGATCAGACTACAAACATGGCTGGCAGATTGAGAGGGAGCTGGATGAGGGCACATATGGAGGAAATGGTGAGTAAATTTATTTTCAAAATCATTTCAGCATTTTTTAACTTGTTTATTTCACTCCAGATGATGAGAATTATGAGGTGAGCAGCGACGATGAGGATTTGCCCTTTAAGTGCTTCATCTGCCGGGATTCCTTTAAGAATCCCATCATCACAAAGTGAGTCGTCCCTTCAAGCTTTTCCTGTGATTCTGTGTTTTTGGGTTTTCCTGACCGGTCAGCTGTGTTCCAGGTGCAAGCACTATTTCTGTGAAACCTGTGCCCTGCAGCACTACCGCAAGTCCAAACGGTGCTACGTGTGCAACACTCAAACCAATGGAGTCTTTAACCCTGCAAAAGGCAAGAACGTTCTGCCAGAAAAACTAAGGACAGGTTATTAATACATTTATGTACTCAAATACGATTTGTCTTTTTCCTCCAGAGCTTATTGCAAAGATGGAGAAGCGTAATGCTGCCGCAGCAGATCAGCCTCCATCAGAAGAAGAAGATTAGCATCATATGATTATTTTTTAAACCTCTTTGTGTTTGTCTGTGTAAATTTTCAATAAATATTTTTTAGAAGCTTTACAGCCTCCTATTTTGGTAAAATATGAAGCTCCACTGAGATTATTGTTCCGGTTTTAATTTTTGCCCTTACATTCAAATATACATGCAAAAAAATCAAGCATAAAAAAAAAAACTTTCCCCATGAGTAACACTCCGGTCACTCAGTTTCAAACTGCAACAAAAATGTGAATAAAAGTGAATAAAAACCCATTTACATCCTGTTTGTTCAGTTGATTAATCAAGAACATTTCCATCTGCTTTAAGGCGGTAACAGTCATTTGTAGAAAATGATAAAGTTACCATTTAAATGCAAAGTAAGTGTTCCCGAAAAAATATTGAGCAGCTTCTGATTGACTCAGAAATGGCATTTTGTGTTTTAGTGAAGCGTCATCAGGCCTTCAGTGCCAGTTTGTGCATATCTAAGAAACAAAACATGAGCAAGACATCAAGAAAGGCGCAGAGTATTAGGACCATTAAAAGAAAATAACCGGTCAAGGTGGAGTAAATTTCCACCTAAAAACTTGTGAGATTAATTTAATATATTTACAAGAATAAAACCCTGACTGTTCTGATAAGTTGTAAATTTGCAAGAAGGCATAAATGCTCTATTCTTTTGACATTTTAAAACCAGAAAATAATTTCTCTGAGATCATAAAGCTGGACACTTGCAACAAAAATATTTAAGCAGTAAATTTAGGACCAGAGATATGTTCTGATTCAGAAGAAAAACGCATCCTTAGAGGACATATTAGATATCTGATTTTATCTTTAATTTGAGATTTCACCTGATAAAATTCTGTTTTTCCCTCCCTACACATTTCTGACTTCATAATATCAGAATATTCTAGTTTTAACATCATAAATTATTCCTGTAAATGTGGAAAATTAAAATTTTCCAACATATTTACAACAAACAAACTTTCCACATTTTTTTTCTTGTAAATTGGTGAGTAATGAGGCAGAAATTTACTCCTCCGTGCCCACTTTTTCACAATAGCCCTGATACTGCTAGCTTTAAATTTGCCTGTGAATAACAACTTCCTTTTGAACGACCATGGAAATCATTTAAAAGGAGATCAATTACATAAAAATCCCATCCTCAGTGAAGAGTTATCCATACAGTCCTCTGCTTGTTGAGTCCTTTACTGTCAGAAGTCCCAGTCGTCCACCTCCAGGTGGCTCAGGCCCGACTCCAGACTTGCCAGTCCAGAAACGGAGTCCTGTGGCCTGGAGTTCTCGAAGCAGGTGATGGGTGACACCGGCTGCAGCAGCTCAGGCAGCGCCTCCGCCGGTCGACGTTTGATCTGAAAAGACAAACATAATGCAAGATAAATGGGAAAGGAGAAGCTTTTTTATTGTCATAAGAGAAATTAAGTCTCAATTGCAGCTGGAAAGATATTTTTCCAATACGAAAAGCAGGGTTGAAATGACTAAACGCGATTAATCAATTATTGAAATAATCATCAAATAATGTAGTAATCGATTAATCTTTAAGTTTAAGTTAATTTGCTGACAGAACAACATAGTCAGAGCAGTAATTAAGCCAAAACTGTACAAAACATTCATTTTGCATTTAATATTTTTTAAAAATAAAATGTTCATTTTCTTACTTTAAAAAAGGAATTGAATTATTTGTTTATTTGCTTTTAAAAAAAGTTATTTTTCATATGGTGTAAAAAAAAATGCTGAGGTGGTTCAATGAAAAATCTGCAGAATATGCCGATTAATCGCCAGAATAATCAATTACTAAAATAATCGTTGTTCAAAGTAAGACAAAACTTATTTAAAACACCTGTTTGAAGAACGGATGTCCAATAAGAGTGGCAGCAGATGGTCTGCAACAAAAAGTAAAGATGAGAAAAACGCTTTTCGTGTTTTTAATGATGTCGTTCGCAACATGAATCGGATTTCACCAACCTATTTTCCGGATCTCGCTGCAGACACAGCTCTACAAAGTTGTGAAACTGGGGGGAAAACGTGCGGTTATACGGATGTCCTCCAGAGGACGAGGACGGTTCTCCGTTTGAGTGCCGGAGCCCTCCGGCCCTCAGGCCCTCGCAGATCCCCGAGTCGGCAGCAGAGCGGGACGGCTTGAGCGACAGCTCCTCCGGGGGAATCGTGGCGGTATCCAGCAAGCAAGGCACGGTTCCGTTCAGCTTCTCCAGAAGCATCTTCAAGAAAATAATAAACGTAGGTCATGTTGTTAAAACCAGAAGTCAGTCCTTTCCGAAAGTATTTACACACTTTGGATTTTTTACAACCACAAACCTCAATGCATTTTATTGGAGGTTTATGCTACAAATCAAAAATCAAAAGTAGTGAATTATTGTAAAGTAAACTAAGAATTATACACTACGGATACAAATTGTCGAGTTAATCTAACTTCGATGGATCTTATCAATCGGTAAATAGCATTTGGCACCCCACACCAGTGGTACGTTGAGAAAAGCATGCCCTGTTGCGGGAACGCGCATCGCTCTGAAGGGACTGAAATATGACCAAAATGGCAACTTCTAAAGATATTCATAACATTATAATGTTTCTTAATCATGTGAGCCCTGAAACGGTGGGTTTTATTTCACAGATGAATTCAAATAAATACCACCTTTATTGAGACATCTGAATCCAAATAAGTTGCTGCTGGCCACGCTCCCAACTCAACTTTTACACTCATAAGTGAAAATGGGTGTAAACGGATGTGCAGTTATACAGCTGTACATCTTTGAAAAGCAGAAGTGGAGCCTCCCGCACAACCTACAAGAATACAGCAAGTGGTTTCTGGATGATAAGTCAACAACAAAACACTTCTTTTCCAGCAGCGACAGTGAAACCAGCTGACCAAATGTGCTGGAATTCTGCTTGGGTTTCTACAAGCCCAGCCAATAACAGGGCTGGGCTTGTTTGGAGTTGCTAGGTAACGGCACACTGCCCATGGAACGTAAACATTCATTTATTGGCGGTATAAAAATGTGAATAATGTGAATTTTGTCCCATTTAATAGATAAATTCAGATCTCCAGCTGAGTAACTGGGATTCTTTTCTTGTTTCTTTACTTGAATTCAAGCATTTTTAATGCGTTTCTGAGGATTTGCAGCACCTCTAAGGACCCCGAGTAGCTTTCTTCTGATTAACGTCAAAATGGCTAAAGTAGCTTTGAGTTTCTGTTCACCTGTGTCGCTGGCATGTCTTTGAACGGCACATGTCCATTGGCTAATTCACAGGCCGTGATGCCAAGGCTGTAGATGTCTGATCGAAAGTCGTATCCCTGCAGATTCTAGGAAAAACAATTAAAATATTTGCTGATAAGACAGACTCAGAGGGTCGCAGTACGCTTTGATGTTCCGTACCTGCTGTAGCACTTCAGGGCTGAGCCAAGGCAGCACCTTCACACTGTACTGAGGGAAGTCATGAACCATTTTGGCCCTTTGGCCGTTACGGATGAGGCTGAAAATACTCCGCAGACCCGACATGCAGACTTGACCGTCTGCCGATATCAGAACATGGCTGGCCTTCACACTCCTACATGAGCAAAACGATAAAAACAAACACCATCAGTCAAATCCAAGCGCACGGTTTAACTAATATCATCTTCGTCATGAGACTGTCTTGGGGAAACAGAGCGTCTCCAGTCAGATGCTTCTTCAGATTCACCGTAATACAGACTGCTACAGGAGGTTTTTCCTGCCAACCAACAGCCATCACTATCTACCATAACTATGAAGAATCTGAAATGAAATGATAATTTACCTTTGGGATCCATAAAGTATTTTTGAATTTGAACTGGTCAAACATAAAATAAAACTTTCCATGTGTTTAACTCTTCCAAAATGTTACAAAAAGAAACAGGTAGGTTTTGAAAATAAATTTAGCTGGATGATGAATTATCACAATAATTATTGCAATAAATGATCATATTGTTTTTGGATCATATTGTTTTTGGACTGGCATAATAATGCAAGTTTGCCATCTCTGTATACAAAATTGTCCTTTAAAAAAACCTATCAGAGGGAAATTATTGAGCTCATATTAATTTATCATGCAATTAACTTATTATTGCGACAGATTAACAACAAGACAAGCAGAGAGAAATATTGAGAGTAAAACACAATCAAAACTAGCTAAGAATATTAATAACATAAACAAAGAAATTAAAGTAAAAACAGCTTTTATTCTCCCAGAAAGGGGAACTTCAGGTGTAGCAGCAAGAACCGTCATGCAGGTTTACACACAAAAAAACCCAATATGTAAATAAATAAGATTAACAATAACAAAATATGATACAAGACTATAGCAGAAAATACAGTGTGGTTTCTAGAGATAGGCTTATCTTTTTCACATATTCATCTTACCTGTGTACATATCCCATGTGATGGATGTATTCAAGAGCTTTTAGCATGCCGAGCAAAATGTACGCAATGGTGAGTTCACTCATCCCATCTGAAAAATGAGTGCAGATGAGATCTCTAGCTGAACCTGCAAGATCAAATAATAATAAAGATAAGAGAATCTCCTGCGTTAGATTTAACAGGGGAAGAAGTTTTGAGTGTTTCTGTTTTTGTACCATAAGCCATGAACGGTGTGATGACCCAAAGCTCGTTTTCCGCTATAAAGACGCTTCTGTACGGCAGAATACTGGGGTGATGAAACAACTTTGACACATGTAGCTCACCCTGGTGTACAGAGGAAAGAAAACTCTTAGAAATGAGCAGGGAAAATTATATTAAGACAGGAAAAAAACTTCACTGCAAAAACACCAAAGTATATATTTTTTTGTTTTCTAGTGCCAATATCTTACTACACTTGAAATAAGACAAAGCCAACACACAGTAACTATTCAGAAAGATAAAACTGTTTTAAGTATTTATTTTCTTAATATTGATTCACTGGAAGATTATTTCATGTATAACATGGGAAAATTGTCTTGAAATACGAGTGAAATAATCTGCCAATGGAAAAAGAACTGGGTTGCTAGGCAACGGCTTGGCCTTGGCCGGGGTTGCTAAGTAACGGTGCCAGTGGAAGGAGAACTTTATCACCAATATTATCAAATTATTGCATCAAAACAAGCTCCAATATCTTGCTTAACATTTACTCGCGAGTCATTGCACTTAAAATGAGATGTATTTTCAAGAAACTGGACAAAAATACTAGTTTTTGCAGCGTTGTGAAAATCTAAATGCCACCTTTTGTTTTTTTCCTCACACTGAAATGTTTTCAAATCATCCAACAAATTTTAAAATCAGACAAAATAATCAGAGTATGTAACATAGGTAGTTTTTAAACCATAAACTAGTGTAATACGGGGAAAAAGCAGCAAAAACCATCATGATTCTGTGTGAAAATATAAATTTACTACTTCACTAGCCACCAAAATCCTGTAAAATTAAGATATTATTTAAATTGAACTTGTCTAACAATATAAAGTAAGCTAAACAATGATGTTTTGGACAGCCTTTTCAAATTAAACATAAAAATTAAATTAAAAAAATATTTCTTCTGTATTAAACTTTGACGATTTGCAACGTTTAAGTGAAGAAATCTGTAAGGAGGCACGCATTTTTTCATACCACAGTAGCCAAAATAATAATTCCCAATAAATCACAAAGTTATAAATGATTCTTAAACAGACGGAGGATGCAGACCTGCAGGTAGGTGACCATATCGTTGGTGCATGACTCCAAGTCGATTCGACGAATGGCCACATGCTCTCCAGTGGGTTTGTAACGAGCCAGATTCACAGCCATCAGGTCGTCCAAGCCTTTTCCTAACAACCAAAAATATGCTTCAGTTTAAAAATAGGATGCAAACTTATCTCTGAGTTCAACGTTTACTTACATAGCTCCATTTATAGGTATTAAAAAAAAAACCAGAAAAAGTCTACAAAAAGGATTAAAAAAATTAACTAATCCTCATGAGGCATAAAATAATCTGAAAATGTTTAAAACAAATGTTTTATCTGGTTATATCACAACTTTATTCTGGTAATCTTCCGACTTTATTCTGGTACTATCACAACTTTATTCTGATATTATTACGACTTTAGTCTGGTAATCTGCCGACTTTATTCCTGTAGTGTTATAACTTTGTTCTTGTAATTAAAAACAAAAACTAAATCATAGTTTGACCCTAACATTCTGTCGTAAAGTTGACCTGAATTCAAAGGCCAAATAAACAGAAACTAGTAAACATATTTGTCAAACAAAATGGCCGCCCTGGGTGTGCTGACATCACTTGTTGCTATGGAAATGGAATAGATGAGGAAAAAACTTTTACATTTTTCAAAAAAGTGTACAATAACAATAATGACAAATGAATTTTTTAGCCCAATATTATAAGTAAAACAGTTTGTTATTACAAATTGTAACAAAAGCACTAATAAGCTAGAATAGAATTAGAAAAGCAAACAAATGCATGAATAAAAATGCTCAATAAAAATACTGCATGCATTACCAAAAGCTATTTGGTTGATTTTGTAGAGAAACGACTCATCAAAAATTTGTTGAAACTGTTGATGCTAAAACATAAAAAGTGCATAAATATCATCTTTTTTTTTTTTTTTTACCGATAACAGTGAGCAGCTCGTATGAGCCGCTGTCTGGCAGGAAGGAGCCCATCGTGTCTCGGCGTGGCAGCGAGCTCAAACTCTCCTCACTGTCCTCATGGGGCTGGAGCAGAAAAAACAAATCAACACGAAACTCTGATTTCAGCTTTATCCGTCTCAGATAAAACCTTTAAACCGTCACAAAACAACAGAAAAGACCAATCTGTGGTACTACAGTGTTAGGCAGACAGACAGCACTAGTGGATTTAAACCATTAGTAACAACATCCATCATATCCGGTGAGTACAAGTCTGACTTAAAGGTCAAATAATTAATAATATAATAACAGTTCTACTTTTAAGATTTACAGTGTTTCACCGCCAAAGCTTGGAAATAAACTCAGAAGCAGTATCTCCTTTTAACTAGATTTAAATCTCATTAAAACCAAAATATATTCTCTTTTAGGTAAAAAAAAAAAAAAAGGTTGTAAAAGTAAAACAGCAACATCTTCTGGGAATTTTAGAAGTTGTCTAGAAAAACAGGGTAAGAAGAAAGAGAGTCACTGTGAGTTACGTCAAGGACTTTTAACAAGAGGAACAAATTTTTTACATCTTAAACAAGAAACCTTCTCGCTATAATGAGATATGAAACTATTCTCAATTAAATGAGAATTTTTCTCATTTTAGTAAGTTCTAAACCTCAGTTGAGTGAGATGAACTGTCATTCTAAGAAATGTTATAATTTTAACGAGAAATTTTTGTCTCGTTAAAAAAATGAATCCCGAGATAACGAGGTTCTCATTTCAACAAGAAGGTTTCTCATTAAGATGAGAAAGCCTTCTCATTTTGAATCAACCTAAACTCGTTATAACAGATTTTTTCTGTTTCAACAAGAAACTCTCGTTAAATTCATTTTAAATTTTTTGCATCTCCCGTTATAAAAATATAATTTTAATGAGAAACCTTCTCTTATAACAAGATTCAAACTTGTAAAAATGGTAAGATTTCTAAAATAAAATTTTAGTAAATTCATTTTCTAAAATTCAAACGAGTAGCAAAACTCATTAAAATGAAAAACTTTGTTTTAAACAAGTCTTTCATCTCTTTTTAGTAACAAAACGCTGACTTTTTAAAGTCAAACTTTCCCATTAAAACAAGATGCTACACCTGAATTTGTTTCCAAATTGTGGCAGTGAAATGCTTCCGTAAGGATCTTTGGTCACAGTAAGCTAAAGTATTTGTGAATCACCTCTAACAGAACAGCAGCATATAAACATTTCCACATTCTTGGCAGTGAGGACTCCTGATTTCCATCAAGTTATCGCTTTTGAAAAATGATGGAAATTAACCGACTGCAGCAGTGAGCTGGTGAGGCGGATGAAGGCTAATGTATGACTTCATTTTAAAATAAAAATGCACATTTAGCCTCGGTAAATATCCCTGCAGATAAAACCAGAGACTGGTTCTATAAGCAGAAAGTTAAATGGTAAATCTTTACGCACCTAGGAAGAACAAATTAAAACCGGCTAAGCAGGAAAATCGAGCATGCTCTTGCAGCCACGGTTTAAAGAAATCTTTGTAAACACTTAATGTACGGTTGACACAATTAATTGGAGTAATCATGATTAATCGATTGTTGAAATAATCAACTAATTTAGTAACTGATCAGTCATTAACTGGAGTATGTAGACTCAAAAAGGCCCCTTCCTGACAAAACAATATGCTCAGAGATGCAATTAAGCCTAAAATGGACGAAAAAAATATTAGAGCTGAAACGAATAATTAGATTAATCATGATTAATTGATTTTTGAAATAATCCTCCACTAATTTAATAACCAATTAGTTGTTAACTAAGTCAAAAAAGGCCAATAACTGAAAGAACAACATGCTCAGAACTGTAAGTCAAAAAAATAGACAAAAATATTAGGGCTGTAATAATTAATCAGATTAATCAATTATTATAAGAATTTTCAACTAATTTATTAATTGATTAATCGTTAACTGAAGCATTCAGACTCAAAATAAACTAACTGCTGAAAGAACATCATACTCATAACAGTAATAAAGTTAAAAATGTACAAAAAATATTATGGCTGAAATGATTAATCATGATTAATCGATTTTTGAAATAATTGTCAACTAATTTAGTAATAGATTAATCATTAGCGAGAGAATACAGACTAAAAAGGTCAACTGCCAAAAGAAAAACAAAATCAGAACTTTACTTAAGCCAAAATTGCACAAAAAAATAAACATTTTGCATTTAAGATAAAAGAAAAAAAACCTTAATTTATAAATCTGTTGTACTAAAATCTCCTCAAGTGTCTGTTTTAGCTTCACCTGGTTCAAATACTGTAAAAAAAATTAAACACCTTTTTCTATCCATTTATTAATCTGTTTTCACATATTGATGTTAGATGTGTTTTGGGTTCTTTTAGCTGCATCCTGTGCTGCAAATAATCAAGCATTCGATAAAGGAACGCTGTTATCACGTTTTCTTATTTTAAACTGTAATTGAATTACTTGTTTATTTGCATTTTTAATGAATTTCTAGTATTGTATTTAAAAAATAAAATATATGCAAAATGTGGTAGTATTTCCATCTGATTAATCGATTGAATAATCTATTTCTAAAATAATCGTTAGTCGTTTAGTTTTCTGACCAAATGGAGAACTGAACAGTGATTAAACCCAAAATGGACGGCAAAGAACTTCAACATCTGAACTCCAAACATACACAGACTGCACTAAGAAAACGTCACAGCACAGGTTCTTTACACAATAAGCTTGGACTTTCAGTCTGTAATATCTACATGTTAAAACACAAATTACTCAAGATGTTTCTGTTTTAATAGGCTTCACATGAAAAGTGTTAAATCTGTGAGGAAAAACAATAAACTCTCCAACAAAAAGCAGTCGTTTGTGAGGTGTAAAAAACCATCTATAAAACAGGCATGTGCAGCATGAACTGGACACACGTGCATACAAACATGTCCAAAGCCTGGAGAGATCATGAATTCCTTGAAATGTAAATCTCTGTGCGCACATACGTACTGTATCAGTGCATGCACGCACATACACAAAAGGCAACATGGAGAATGAGGATGATGATGCAGTGACAGGAGTACCGCACTTACTTTCCTGTGTGAGAATCCCTGAGCTTGCTCTGGGGTAGAGAAACCATGTCAATGACATAAATACGTGAAACACAAAGAAAACTAGAGAAGGATCTCTGTTCACAGGAGGGTTTTTTTGAGCTGCCAAGCACAGCCGCTGCATGATGGAGATCTGATTGAAGGAGTTTCCTGCTTCACAAAATAATAATAATAAAAATCCATCCTAATTACAAATATTACAGTTTCAGTCAGAATTTTACATGAACTCATCATGAGCATAAATGTCATTGTAATTTGGGGATTTTATTAACATATTCCATCCGTTTTTTCCCAGGACAGAATGATTTTACAGCACACAACGAAGAGTTGGGTGAACAAGATTTAAGTTTCGGTGGATGTTCAAAAATAATCCCAACAGAGTCAAAATTATACATATATTAAATCTGGACCGTGAAGCTTAAAAATAAAATCTAATTTTTTCACACCAGATGTTTTTAGCTTTTTTTGTTCCTAAAAATGAAAGAAAATATTTCCAAATTCCAGTTATTCTTTCTGTGAGTTGTGTAATGGAGTATTAGTTGCTTTCTTTCATTACAACAACATAGTCATAATATTTACCAGAAAAAAAGTCTTAAAAATACTCAGAAAAACTTGTTTTAATTAGTTTTTTCAAAATAAACAGTTATTTACACAGTTTCTAAGTCCTGCTGCCGGTAACAATTTGATGCTGATGTGTTAAAAAATAAAATGTATAACTTGTAAAATTTATACCAAAGTATAACTTCACAAGATGCTCAACATTCCTCATTTTACGTATTTGTTTTTCTCGTAAAACTTTACTCTCGTAATTAAAAACAAAGAATCAGTCTGTAAAGTTGACTTGAATTCAACGTCCAAAAAATAAACAGAAGCTGTAAAACAAGATGGCCGCCTTGAGCATGCTGGCATCACTCTGAACTATGGAAACATAAGGATTAAATAATGGGAAAAAATAATTTTTTCCCTCTCATATTAAATCTTCAAAAGCAAAAAACTTTAATTAAACGATGAATTTGATTTATTACCCACTTGTGTTTTTCTGGCCAATAATTCAATATTATTAACACTATCTCTACTCCTAAGCTCAGTCCATCGTTTTTAAAATGTTGGGCTTTTCTCCAGACGATCTCTTTTGATGCGTCAGACCTGCAGACAGCCGTTTGCCGTTTAACTTCCAACTCTTTGCTGCATGTCTGTGTTTCTTCCCTTCTTATCTCTATTTCTTTCCTGTCTGCACTGCTGTGAATTCAGGCAACAAGAGCCACAAAAACACTACAAAAGAAAATGTGTTGGTTTCACGTCTTTTTTTAAACTCAACATTATAGAAAGTTTGTTTTAAAGTCTGATCTGAAACACAGCACTGAAAAATAACTTTACCAGTTGTGCAAAGAGTCGTGAAATGTGGTTCAGGTGCAGCTTCCTAAGCAACATACAGCAAATCAATAATAAAATGTACGGTGATACGTCAATGATTGTTTCAAAAATCACTTTTACACGTAAAATAATTTCATCCTGGAAGAAAAACAGCTCAAATGTATCAATAAAAGAATTAGGAAAACAATAATGTTGGTGAATATTACACTAATTCAGTATTTCCATTTCAACAACAAAGTTTTATTTAAAAAACTTTTTTTTTCTGGCTTATATCTTCTATTTTGGCATTGAAATAACTTGTGGTTTCTACTTTTTAATCTGCTTTTAGAACAACTTCTCAATTATACAACATCTGCTGCACTCTGAGCAAAATGAATGCTGCATAGAATCAAACTGCGATAACGATTCATTTGAAATGCACTGTGTAGCGCTAATCAGTAACAGCAGAAAATGACTGATATTTATGCTCATATTGATTAAATCTAAAATTCTGACAGGAACTTTCTGTAAGGCAATGGGAATCGTGTGCAGCCAAAACAAATGACCAATTTGAACAAACATGCACAAATGCTGAAAGATGCAATCAAATGAAAATGAGGTAAAGTTGCAATGAAATAAATCCAATCCAGCAATTTTGCATAACAAATATATTTTTATAAAAACTGAAAAAAATAACCATAATGCACAACATTTGATCTTCGTCAACCCTTTAAATATTTACTGTCAATTTCCATCAAAACCACTGATGTAAGTGCTGTCAAGCAGCACTTATATGTTTCTCAAGATACATGAAAACAGGTTGGAAAAATAATGTAACTGTTTAGAGTACTTATACTTTTTAAAAAGTACCAAGATATTGGTTCTGATTTAGTGCTATTATTGAATAAGTGTCTCTTTTTCCACTTTCATTGTGGTTTTTCTGTCCTGTGTCGGTTTTGTTTGAAAAAGAAAATTAAAATCTTCTGAAAATTATTATTTTGTATGTTTTACAGACTTTAATAAACATAATTTATAAACATATAAACATGTTAATAAATACACAAAATGTTTTCATTTCTTCTTCGATGAAGAAACAAGTGAATACTGCCAGCTTCTATTTCTGAGACTTTTCTTATTCTTAGATAAAATAAAAATAATTATTTAGATTTTTCATACCAGTAAACCAATAACAGCATCTGCAGCACACATTAGAAGGTAATTAAAGGAATCTTTTTGCATCATTTTCCTATAAAATGCTGACAAAAACAAAAAGAAATAAAAAAAAAAGCTCAAAACAGATCAGACAAAACAATGAATAACAAATTTAGAATGATGACTGGAAAGCAAAGCAAAGCAAGAACTGAGA